>CM031940.1:37586381-38173158 GCA_018703725.1 Brassica juncea
CTTGCGAATCATTCACGCTCGTAAGTGCAGTGTAGACTTCATCAGCTAACTTATCCAAGTCAGCTCTGGTGCAGATTTCGGAAGTCTGTAGATCGATCGATGCAACATGGTGTTCATCGGTCGATGTCTGCTTCTGCAGATTCTCGTGAAGCTTCTCGGCAAAGAGCTTCATCTGTCCGTTGATTTCAGTCATTCGCCTATCGATCGATGTGAGGTTGTACTCATCGATCGATGCGATTGATGCAGCCTGATAATCGAGTTGACGTTGGAACTTCTCAGCCTCCTGCTGCATAGTTTCCATGCGTAGTGCGAGTTCCTCCACTTCTTTGTCTACTAAGAAGTGTATGTCAGCAAGTTTCCTCTCAGCTGCTTTTAGACGAGTCAATCCTCCAAAAGGATTGCAAGGTGCCGCGGAGTTCATATCTGCATGCGCCTCATTGATAAGGCGGATAGATCTCTTCATCTCTTCGGTGCAGATGCTTAGATCCCTTAGGTTGTGGAAGATTGGTTCACAGGTTTTTGTTGAGTTTGCTGCCGAAACGATCTTCTGCTTTCCTCAGTTCTTTCCAGATATCGTCAAGAAACTCATCGACCTCAGGTTTTGAGTAGGTGGTCGATGGTGCAGGATTCATATCGATCGATGTGGATGTTACTCCGTCGATCGATATTGCACTTGTCTGACCGTGGTTCTGGGTGTTGCGAAGATCTTCAAGTTCCAGCTCAAGACGTTTAACCATCTTGCTTAATGCCTGGTCTGCACTGAACATCCAGTTCATCTTGCTGCGAAGCTTGTCTGTAGCATCCTCTAAACTATTTTTCATGGACAGTGAACATCTCGTTGATCTCATCTTTGGTGTAGGTTTCGTGCACCAATCTCTTCTTGTAGATGATGTAAGACCCGATCCCGGCCTACTAGGCCCCGATCGACGCCTTACGTTGCTTGGTCCATACACTGACCGAACCACTAAATTTTTTTCGCCCTTTATTCAAAACATCACCCATAGACGAGGGCTAACTCAGATCTAAGCTCAAGACTACCGTAGTCAATTCCTAGCTTAGATCAATTCAACACATACGCAGCGGAATAACAACTATATCCATTGGTCTACAACCAATCTAGCACTGGTCCGGTCGAATCACCCTAGCCTTGGTTAGTATACACAACTACCACTAGCTCCAAAGGGTCGATCCTGAACCAGACCAAGTCATACAAATCCGAGGTTCCATTCCCCTAATCCATTCTATCTAGATCTAAGCAACATTGCTAGATCATACCTTTGCCACATCCACGGAGCTTGTTAGCTCTTTGTCTCAGCTGACTTAGCTTGCTTATACCTGCATAAGCTCTTCCCTTGGGTACTTAGTCATTCAGCCAACCATCCCCACAGACCAAGTACCTTCGGGAAGTCTTCAGCTACAAAAACGACCTCAAGCAAACATGCTCCAAAAATTAATTAAAATTCATGACAATTCATGATAAATCCCAACTAAGAAGAATCCATAATCAGAATCTACAGAACCGGCCTTGATCCTATAGATCTCGGCCAAATTCAGTCAAAACCGGCCATAACTTACCACCTTCAAATCAATTAGGTAAAACCCAATAAAATTCATGATAAATCATGATAAATCACCACTAAGAATAATCCATGGTCAGATCTCGATGAATCCCTCTGGATCATATAGATCTCGACCATGACCAGTCTGGCCGATGGCCAAGGACTTCATACCTGAACCGGCCAAGGCTTGGTTTAGTACCACCATGTCTCAGGCGTGTGCTCCCCTGGAACCAAGTCTTCCATGGACTAACAAGGGCCCATCCGATCCTAAGTCAAATCAACCAACCAGCCCACATGACTCAGAACTGATGAGTCTTCACACTGTCTAACCGGCCATGGAACCATGTCTTACTGACCTGATTAGTGTTGCTCTTACCACCGGTGCAGTCCTTTGATCAATCAGATTAGACACCTTGATCCAACATCCATGAATCAGGTCGTTCATCCTGCCCATGATCAGATCACACACGGCCTTCCTTGTATAAAACACACCAGCACAATACTTGTGGTCCTACCAACAAGTACTAGCCTTACTTACCTCTCCTTTGCTTGCTGTTGGATCCAAACGAATTGGACCTTGCACTACACATGGTTCCTCTGATACTAGGACCCCCATGTGTCTCATCAAGGGGTCGGATCCATGGTTCACACCATGATCAAACCCAACAGTCAAACCATGAACCCTCATGGATCACTATCCAATGAACATCATCTAACTAATCACCCCACATGGATGAAGTAGATCAACAATGATCCGCCCCTCCCTCTCAGGTCCGTGGATCCTTAGTTTAAATCACAATATATGGTCTTCAAGGGGCGTGCCTTACCTTGGCTTAACAAGCACCACAAGAGATAGAAGTATAAACACCAGAAAGTACTCATAAACATGTTTACCTCATCAATGATGATTGTAGATCTTGTGTCATCCCTTGTCAAGGACAACCATAACTCCTCTTGATCACGCCTCCATCAATCCTTATCATATACTTCCAGTAATGATAAGATCCATTCAATGGTCGTCCTCTCTTCCATACCATGGAACTTCCATGGAACCAGTTTCTGCACTGCATCCACCTTTGAGGCTGTGTTGGCCCTTTGGGAGTGGAGTCTGGCCTTCTCCCTTCTCCTCTGACCATTTGCGTGCATTCCCAGGACACAGAGGAAGCCCAGGGAATGATCATCCATGATCAAAACCCATCCAAAAGTCGTTCATCACTTCCCCCTTTGTTTCCCATGAAACTGTCTTTCCACACACATCTGACTTCAAGGCTGTCTCTGCCCTTGGAAGTGGAATCCGGCCATCCCTCTTCTTTCCAGGCTATTTGCGTGTCTTCTATGGATTTAGAGGAAGCCCAAGTCGTGGTAAACAATAATTAAAACTCACCAGAGGGTCGTTCTCAACTTCCATCTTGATTGCCCCCAAATCTGCCCTTTTTGCTGCCTTCACATCTCTCTCTTTTTCTCTCTGGAAGTTCTTCTCTGAGTTCTCTGGATATTTTTCGACAGAATGGTGTAAAATAGAGAAGAAATCAATGATAACTCATTTTCCCAACTGCCTGGTCTAGCAGTTCTAAAAAATAAAGGAAGGGAGCCTTTTCTTCCCATAACCGCCCATAACTGTCCATTGGCAGTTTTCTTTCCTTTTCTCCCTTTTAAATTTCAAAACCTGAGCCTTAGCTCGAACTCCTGGAAGCTTGCCAACTCCGTGGTCCGTGCCTAAGAAAAACTTGGTCAAACCACCTTGCACCCGGACCATCGGCTCGCCCAGTAACCGCCCTGACCCGACCCACACTGTTCCTGACCAGAACACTTCCCTCCAGCTGAGTTGAGCTGACAACCAACTATTCCCAGCTGAGTGAGTTAGTCCACCAGCTCCTGTGAGCTGATTAAATCAAGGTGAGCTGGTTACCAGCTGAACCTAGCTGATTGAACTCGAACCAGAGCTCGACCAGCTGCCAAAACACTCACCCCACTCCTTTATACTTGTTTCCATCGTATCCCGGTTAAGTCTCAGCTAACTGATGCCCTTAACCTTCTTCCAACGCCATGATACGCTTGTCTCAAGGTCTAATGACCTGACTGGTGCGTCTCCCCCGCACCATGGCCCGACCGGATGATCCCATCTAGGATCGGGGACATGACAAGTCTACCCCACTTAGGATTGATTCGTCCTCGAATCCAGTGGTGCTGACGTCTTCTCTCATGACAAAGGTTCCAACCGAACTCTTTGCATTCGGAACATGGAGCATGCTCGATTGGTTTCTCCCTAACCAATTTGTTGCATCTCCCTCCTTGTTCCTTCTCACTGACCACATTTTGATCATCATAAATACAAGTCTCCCCCACATGATAGAGATTTAATCCAAAATCTTATAAAGTGGTCCATCCTTTGGTCCATCAAGCACCCATACAAGGACATGACTTGTGTTACTGGCCCAACTCTCCAGGTTGCGGTTCTATTAAACACCAAGTCTATTACTCTCTGACCCTAGTCCACGACTAGATCATATTTAGTTCTTAGAACATACTGCGTAACCGGGCCTTAGTAGATCTACCCAATCTCCAAGCCACTCGCTGTACCAGTCAAGTCTTAAGAACTTGTTCCAATCTTTAGGCTTCTAGTTCTACCACGAGTCCTAACAGATGTTCAGTTTACGTAAGTCCTTCCCGGACACCAAGGTTTATGATTCCAGCCACAAATTACTGGATCATTCCTTAACCAGCCACAGCCTTTCCCAGCTTGGCCATATTGCGATCTTAGTCTCCACAAGAGTAAACCACCTCAACTTAACTTCTGTCTATCACTGGACTTTGTTATATTTCGATCCTGGTCCATTTAGGACGTGATCATATTCCTGTCCTGGTCCACTTAGGGTCTCGACCGTGCATTCTGACCATAGGTCCATCTCCGAGTAGGTCGATTCCTGATCCTCGTCCCTTACCGGACTTCATCATATTACGGTTCTGGTCCACTCCAGGACTCAACCATATCAATCAATACACAGCCTGTAGCTACCATCTTTCTGTTTCACAAAAAGAACTGGTGCTTCCCAAGGCCATACACTATGGCGTATGAAACCCTTATCAAGCAACTCCTCAAGTTGCTACTTTACTCAGCCATTTTGGCTGGTGCCATACGATACGGACTTTTGGACATTGGGGCCGTTCCAGGTTTTTGTTCGATCATGAACGGGTCGGCTCAATACCTTGGAACCTGATCGGGGTCCAAACTCATTCTCAAGCTGCACCATTCCACGGTGACAATCAAGAGTTGCCCGATTCTTTCCAAATCAGTCCATGCCTAAGATCATCTCATGATTCTTTAAGGGGACAATAATCAGATCTACAGGCATCGGCCTGTCCAAGATCACAATCAGATCTACAGGCATTGGCCTGTCCAAGATCATCAATCAGATCTACAGTCATCGGCCTGTCCAAGATCACAATCAGATCTACAGGCATCAGCCTGTCCAAGATCACAATCAGATCTACAGGCATCAGCCTATCCAAGATCACAATCAGATCTACAGGGCATCGGCCTGTCCAGGATCACAATCAGATCTACAGGCATTGGCCTGTCCAAGATCATCACTTGAATGTCCTTAACCAGACCTAGTGAATTCATAATCTGCCCTCCGGCCACACTAACTTTGTCAGGACCATTCCAGGTTCCAACCCGGAACATACCCTTTTCGATCATATCTAGACTCACAAACCATGTGTAGCTCCAGCATCAAAAAGTGCGTGTGTTTCGACATCACCGATCATTTAAGTACCTAGATGACTAGGATCTCGGTTTGATCACACATTTGGAAAACGTCCCATACCATTCTCCAAAGCGTCACACTTCTGTGAACGTCCCATACAATTCACAAGAGTGGTTATAATATACCTCAATCCTCATCATACTAATATACTTAACATCGTGTCTCCAGTTCCTCTCAGAATTGATCCATTCCATTCAACTCTGTCATGTCCCCGATCCTGGGTAGGATCGTCCGGATGGACCATTGTGCGTGGAGACGTACCAGTCAGGTCATGTGACCTAAAGAAAAGTGTGTCATGATCTAAAATGTGGTTAAGGGAATTAGACAGCTGAGACTTGACCAAAATAGGATAGAAACAAGTGTAAAGGAGCTGGACGAGTGATCCGGGAGCTGGACGAGATCTGGATCAAGCTCGATCAGCTAGGTGCATCTGGAAGTTAACTCACCTTGATTTAATCAGCTCACTGTGGGAACCGAAATTCACACCGTTGATTTTAATGAATAAAAACGGAGGAAAGCCAAGTTAACCCGACTTTCCCTGAAGGTCCGGATTCTCTGCGACAGCCAACGACAAGTGACCGAATAAATGCGGAAAAGGTATTGTTAAGATTTGGGACTGGACCTTAAGAAAGGCTGCCTACGTACCCCTTTCGAGGATCAAGTCGGATGTAGTTCAGTTAGAAAGAATTAAACAAGAGATCGAACCGTCTGGGCGGGTTCGTCTAGTATGAGCGTGGGTTATAGAAACAGGCATGCTGGGAATGACGCCTAGGGTTTCTAAGTGCCGAGCTCCAGAGTAAAAGAATTGTCCGATCCTTCCGAGAGGAGCGGAGATTTGCGAGTAAGAGGCGGCCAGACGTTCTAGGGCCTGCCTTGCTAGTCTAACCGCCTAAATTCTAAGTTCTATCAGCTAACAGGAGCTCTCTAGGTCTTCAATCTAGGATTTTCGGATCCCCTTCTCTTCTCCCTCAGCCCTCCTTATATAGTCGTTTTTAGGTCGGTGGCCCGTTTACCCTTTCGCCTTTGGGCCAAGTTTATCTCTTTTGGAAATATTCCATTTTCCGTCGATCTTCGTAGTTATCCTCGAGTCTTGACATTTATCCGCAGAAACTTAGCATTTATCCTACTTCTGTGAGTTATGAAAAATCGTATAGCTTCCATTGGGCTTGGACCTTCAAAATCGTAAGTGAATCCGTGGACACATTTTAAGCCCTCGGACATTCATACGATTTCTCGGAAGATTATCTTTTCCGCAAAATAAATCGTATAGCCTAAAGAATCGATGTTCGAGTTGATCGTCCTTGTTTTACACGATACACTTCGCGGAAGAACTAACCTTCCTAGCTCTAGTTGTAACACTTCGAGGATAACTCCAATCGAGTTGAACCGAGGAACGTTAGGTCCGTAACTGAGGTGCTATGACTTCATTGAAGCCACAAGGTGCGATCTAAATCGGACGGGCTGGGAACAAACTGGATGTAATGGCGCCCGGGGCCAGCACGGGCGAGCTGGCGCCCGGCGCCCGGGTGAGCTGGCGCCTGGCGCCCGGCGCCCGGGCGAGCTGGCGCCCGGCGCCCGGGCGAGCTGGCGCCCGGGGCCAGCACGGGCGAGCCGGCGCCCGGCGCCCGGTGCTAACACGGGTGAGCCGGTGCCCGGCGCCCGCCGCCCGGTGCCAGCAAGGGCGTTCTGAAGATCTCGACGAGGGCTTCGATTTGATATCTTGATCGTTTTCTGGTTCCTCACGGTTTGAGAGAACAACCTCTTTGAAGTTTCCAGGCAGATTCTAAGTCGGACAGCCCGGGAATAGGCTGGACGCGCCGGCACCCGGGGCCAGGACAGGGATGCTCGCGCCGGCACCCGGGACTAGCACGGGCGAGCAGGTGCCCGGCGCCCAGTGCCAGCACGGGCGAGCCGGCGTCCGGTGCCAGCATGGGCGAGCTGGCGCCCGGCGCCCGGTGCCAGCACGGGCGAGCCGGCGCCCGGCGCCCGGTGCCAGCACGGGCGCTTTGAAGATCTTGGCAAGGGCTTTGATTCGATATCTTGATCGTTTTGGTTCATCACGGTTTGATAGAACGACCTCTTCGAAGTTTCGAGGCAGATTTCTTTTGTGTTTAGGATTTTTTGTGGTGATCGAATCTTGACGCCCTTGGGCGAGCGGACCTTGATTGATCCGCCTTTTTTCGTACCGATCTTTCCGGAGACTCTCGTACGCGCACGCCCGTGGTCTTCCGATCTTACTTTCAAGAAGTGTTTCACGAAGAACCCATAAGTAAAAATAATATTAGCCGTTGATTTCGAGATAACCGTTTTTGCCCCCACCAGAGAGTGGATTTTCTAATTTGAGAAAATCTCGTATAACTTCTTTTCAAATTATACGAGACTTTTTGTTTCAAGAAATACTTTCCAGAGACTTTCAGTCATTGATTCCGTCGTGACCGATTTTGACCCCAACAGTTAGCCCCCCAGCTCGTTAGAACCTTCATGATGTTCTTGCGAGCGATAAGACATGGCAGGTATGATAGGCGGAATTAATGGTTGAAAGGCTCCGTTGAAAGTGGTAAGATTGGGGCTGCGCCTTTCGAAGGCTGCCTACGTACCCATGTCGAAGGGATCCAGCGAGACTTATATGGTCTGGTTATGTGTCGTGAGAGACTTTCGAGCATGATGCTGTTGATGGTATTTGTTTTGGTCTGGCCGTTGTGAGGCCATGATGTATTTTTCGGGACTGACCGTTGGTGGCTCTGAATCCCTGCCCGTTTTAGGGCCTGTAAAAATAATTTGCTCAAATTTATAAAATTGTGGTTTTTATAACTTGAGAGAACTTCTGTTTTTCGAAGTTAGAGGGACAGGGTGTGAGTTGTCGTCTCATTCCTGTCTCTCAAATGATCACCATACGTGTCGTTGTGTAAGATGAGAATTCCCGAAATCCTTTGGTTTGCGGAGACTCATAAACGTACAAATATAAATGAAGAGACAAATTTTGGAATCTCGTATCGGGGTGTTGATACTATGCCTTTGAGATGTCAAGATCCAGCATGGCTGGGTTTAGGGCAAGACCTAGGTTTACTCTCGAACTGAGGCTTTGCGATGACAAATCGGCTTTCGTTTTGCCTGTTTGCGATTTTAACCTGACTCGTACCGTTTTAAAATCCGCGAATTGTTATCGGCTTATATGATTTGTCTGGGTACGAATCGATCTACTTCCGTTAGGAAGTGCTAAACAAAATTTCGTTTTTCTTGTATAGCGCGCTATGTTATCCTTGTCGGATGTAAGAGAGCCTACCCTTTTAAAGGCGGCTATTGTCTGTTTAGGACATTAGAGTTCGTTTGTTGTGATCAGCAACAAAGAAATGATGCCAGTTTAGAGGCATGTTACCGTTTAGAGGTATGTTTGTATGTTTTGAGTTCTAGAGACGAGGATTTCGTCTGGAACGTTTTGAGGAAAATAATGTCCTTCGAGCGTTAGCGACGTCTCGCAGTGCTGAAGGTCGAGTTTTCCTTGTGCCGCATTTTGTGGTTGAAATGTTCGCGGGCTTGGAGGTGTTTTGCGAATGTTCGCAGCCAGAAACTGTTGTTTCGGTTAGGACGCAGGACCAAGGGGTCGCGTAAGTTTGACCCAGGGAGAAGCGTCTATATTCACAGTGCTTCAAGAAATGTTGGCCTTCCGGGATTTGTTTGTATATATTAAGGATGACTCGTATAACTCTTGGAGCCTTGTCACGAGTGTTTCTTTTCGTGCCGTGTTTACGGGGCGTATAGAACTTAATCGATTGACGATAAGTTTAAATCTTCCGTTAACCATATGGTTGTTAGGACTGAGTTTTGGTATGAAGAGTTTATCGTATGATTTCCGATTCTGGGTTATACGACAAACTTCTTGCATAATAGTCACTTGGCGTTCTATGACAAATCGTGGATTGTTATTTTAGCCATTAAGCGATTGGAGCAGTGGTCACTCGATTAATTGGGCGTGGCATGAAGGTGGTGCTCAGCCGTATAGCCAAGGAAGTTTTTGGTAAAGGATTAGACCATGAACCTTTCGTGTTAACATTAAGGTCATGTTAGTTCACGATTTCCTTTTAAGGGGATTCCGAATTCAGATCCGGGTCCTTTCGAAGGCTTGTGTGCGTTTTTTTCGAGAGATTAGATCGGTTTGCATGTTCTGCCTCGACATTCAAGGAACAATAGAACAAGACTGGAAAATTGCCTAAGACTTAGCTTGCTAGACTATCCACCTAGGTTCTAAGTTCCCTAAATTTTATGGCAGTTTTCTAGACGTTTTCATTCCTTTCCTACAAAAATTAAAACCTTGATAAATTTTCTAAGTTGGACGTACCTTAGTCTCATCGATCGTTCAAGGCTGCCCCTTGCCCGTTCCTCTTTGTTTCGTGACTTTTAACGGTTCATCGTCAAAGGACTTTGAAAAGTTTGATACTGAACGAGAATTGGTTTTTTGATGAAATTCTGACGAGAATATCGGAGCGAAAGAGAGATATGAACGCCCAAGTTCCTGTTCTCGTTTCTTCGTACTGCTGGTTAAATTGACAATTTGTCCGCAGGAACATTACAGAATCGTTGAAACAAAGGGAGGAGAAGTAGGCGATAACTCGAAGAAGGCTAAGGTGGGTGCTTAGAAAAATGGAGACATTGGGCAAGACGCCACTCGAGTGAGGCTCTTAGCTCGTCAGGCTATGAGCGAACTGGTTAGGTCCTGGACCTTATCGTTTCATATGATCTTGTAAGACTTTACGAATGGTGTTTCGTAAAATATTGCCAAGCTTGATTTTACGGAAGCTGTTTCCCAAAACGTTGTCGAGCTTTCATTTACGAGAGTTATTCTGCAAACTGTTTTCTTCCTGACAATAGACCGTCATATCCATCTTGGGCTCAGTCTTATTTTAAAATCGTAAGAGGGCCGTTTGGTCGCGTTCCAGACCCTACCGGGCCGTTTTGGACTTCAGACGTTTTTACAATTTTTCCTAAGAAATCACCTTCGACGTGATGTTGGCTTCTCAAAAGGATCCTAGTCCCTCGTATAGTTGGAAAAACTGGTGTTCAAGCTAACCGTGGTCATTTTATACGATGAATCGGAATCCATTCGTCGATCGAACCTTTCATGATTTTTTTTGGAGTTTTTTCACGACGATCTTAATCGAGACGAAACAGGAGTGATGGACTCACGGACTCAAAGATCGAGCTACGAAAACTCAGGCAAAGATGCATGGTACTGAGACAGGACCGGGCTCGTCCTATGACAGGACAGAGAAATCCTCCCCCATGGGCGAGGTGGTCGGGACAGCGACTTTGTTTTCTTCGTAAAATCTCAACGGAAGCTCCGATTGAGACGAAACGAAAAACCATCTTGACCTAGACTCAAGGAGAACAAAGTGAGGTTTTCACAGGCGAGGTGGCCGTGGGCGAGGTGGCCTTGGTGATGTTGTTCTCGTCCACAGGCGAGGTGGCCGGGACAGTGATTTTGTTCTCTTCGTAAAATCTCAATGAAAAATCCGATTGAGACGAAACGAAAGCCACTTTGATCTAGAATCAAAGGATAACGAAGGTGAGTTTTCCCTAGGGCGAGGTAGCCATGTCGGAGGGTGAGGTGACCTCGGTAATGTTTGTCCTTGCCCACGGCGAGGTGGCCGGGACAGTGACTTTGTTCTCTTCGTAAAATCTCAACGGAAACTCCGATTGAGATGAAACGAAAGCCATTTTGACCTAGACACAAAGGAGACAAAGTGGGCTCTTACTAAGGCAAACTGGGAAGACTGATCTCACCCTATGGCAAGTCGTCCTAGTAAGATCAAGCTCCGACCTCCTTTCGTTTTCCCGTTTGTTCCTCAAGAGTTGTTTGTAAGAAGTATGGCAGTGGGAATTGGTGAACCGATTTTCCGTGCTTCTGTTCCGAGAGTAATCTAGGGTTTCCCCAAGGTTTCAAGGAGAGTAAGTTTTGTTTTTCCAAGAGTTTCTCGAAAACGTTTTCAGTCGAACCCCTACTCGTTGAGATTTCACAAACACGGTAATTAGACCGTTATCTCAGCCTTGGGCTCAATCTTATTCTAAATCGTAAGTGTGCCGTTTAGCCACGATCCAGGCCCCCTTTGGGCCGTCTTGGGACTTAGACTTTTTTACGATTTTCCCTAAGAAACGGCCGTTGAGTGTGACGGTCGGTTTTTCCGAAAAGATTCCAATCCCCTGTATAGTTAAGGCAACTGGTGTTTAAGATAACTATAGCTGTTTTATACGGCAGGCAGGAATTCGTCTCGACGACCATGTCTTTTATAAGTTTTCCCGAAGTCTTTGTTTGATAATCCTAAGCGTGGGGGTTGTGTCCATAGACCCGAGGATCGTGTTATGGGAACTTGGACGAGGGTGAATAGTTGATAGGACCGGGATCTGGTTGTCCTCGCCCACGGCCGAGGTGACTTCCGTCACGGTTCACCTCGCCCATGGGCAAGGTGTCCTTAGGAGCAGTCTCTGCTGAAATTGTTTTACCAGAGTCGATGCGAGTTTGTCTTTCAAATTTCCAGACACTGCTTTGATCAAGCGTTTTGCGGCCGTGAGAGTAAGAGTAATCCGCCCCCCCCCCCCCCTCCTTGTAGCGCCAAACTGTGGGAACCAAAATTCACACCGTCGATTTTATGAATAAAAACGGAGGAAGCCAAGTTAACCCGACTTTCCCTGAAGGTCCGGATTCTCTGCGACAGCCAACGATAAGTGACCGAATAAATGCGGAAAAGGTTTTGTTAAGATTTGGGACTGGACCTTAAGAAAGGCTGCCTACGTACCCCTTTCGAGGATCAAGTCGGACGTAGTTCAGTTAGAAAGAAATGAACAAGAGATCGAACCGTCTGGGCGGGTTCTTCTAGTATGAGCGTGGGTTATAGAAACAGGCATGTCGGGAATGACGCCTAGGGTTTCTAAGTGCCGAGCTATAGAGTAAAAGAATTGTCCGATCCTTCCGAGAGGAGCGGAGATTTGCGAGTAAGAGGCGGCCAGACGTTCTAGGGCCTGCCTTGCTAGTCTAACCGCCTAAATTCTAAGTTCTATCAGCTAACAGGAGCTCTCTAGGTCTCCAATCTAGGATTTTTGAATCCCCTTCTCTTCTGCCTCAGCCCTCCTTATATAGTCGGTTTTAGGTCGGTGGCCCATTTACCCTTTCGCCTTTGGGCCAAGTTTATCTCTTTTGGAAATATTCCATTTTCCGTCGATCTTCGTAGTTATCCTCGAGTCTTGACATTTATCCGCGGAAACTTAGCATTTATCCTACTTCCGTGAGTTAGGATAATCGTATAGCTTCCACTGGGCTTGGACCTCCAAAATCGTAAGTGAATCCGTGGACACGTTTTAAGCCCTCGGACGTTCATACGATTTCTCGGAAGATTATCTTTTCCGCAAAATAAATCGTATAGCCTAAAGAATTGATGTTCGACTTGATCGTCCTTGTTTTACACGATACACTTCGCGGAAGAACTAACCTTCCTAGCTCTAGTTGTAACACTTTGAGGATAACTCCAATCGAGTTGAACCGAGGAACGTTAGGTCCGTAACTAAGGTGCTATGACTTCACGGAAGCCACAAGGTGGGATCTAAATCGGACGCTCGCGCCGGCGCCCGGAACTAGAACGGGCGAGCAGGCGCCCGGCGCCCGGTGCCAGCACATGCGAGCCGGCGCCCGGCGTCCGGTGCCAGCACGGATGAGCCGGCGCCCGGTGATGATAGAACTTTTCAGATTCTAATCAAATGATGTAGTATATAAGATTGTCGAACCAGTCCTAAGTGACAATGAAACAGAGGGAATGCAAGCCTATGCTCAATCTAAATGCAACCATTAGAGAGAATGATGATTAAACTAGAACAATAAGTAAAACACAACAAAAAGCAAACTTTCTTTCTTATGAGGAGAGTGAGACCCATGGGTATAGGGACTTGATATCAAATGATTAGGCTTCAATCCAAGATGCTAACTTTTCAATCAATCTAATCCTTATGCCTAGACAACTAAACTAAGCAAGCTCTATCCCTAGATGAATGCTCTTTTGCTATGATCACCCAAGTACACACAATCCCTTTGGCTGTAATGATCAAAGCAAACAATGAGAATGAGTCTAATAGCAATCCTAGCCTCTAAGACAACTAATCCCTTAGGCAAAGCAAGCTAAAAGCATAGATGAGTTGGTTCAGGCATTTCATAGAACACCTTCCGGGCATGAAATGCCTATAGCTCTATGTTTGAGAGGCCAACTCAAATATAGCTTTAAAAACACCAAATCTATGCAAGGGAAATGATAGATCTAATACTAGACACCTTGGATCTAACTTAATCACTCTCTATCACCCTAACCCATGGATCTTAGAAGGATCTACTCACTAATCCACATGCTTACTCTTAAACCCATGAGAGATTCAAGCATAAACATATAGAGAAAGAAAGGAGATGAGATAAACAATCAAGAACACAAGATGAGATGAGATTAATAAATCAAAGATGAAGCTTTACTCAAAGGTTTTTGTTCTTAGATCATAAATAACATAAGTCTCAAACTTGAGTTTATGAGAGTATTTATAGTGGGCTTAAAAGCCCTAAACACATAGAATAAAAATAACTAAAAAGCCCTTAGAAGATTAAAGGTTTAAACCAATCAGAATGCTCCAAAAGGAAGAAGCTCGGATACCCTGGTCGGATAACCTTCTTCTAGGCCGGGTATGGCTGGCCGGGTATGAGCTTTCGTCCGAACATAAAACAGGCCATCAGGCCCGGGCGGGTCTTCTTGGCCGGGTGAGGGAGGGTCGTTGTCCTGAGCTCATCTCTTCAGGTCCAACCCGTGCGTGGTAGAAGTGGCCGGGTGGAGGGAGGGTCGGTGTCTGCTGGTACGCGGGACTGGAATGGCCGGATGGGGCGTCCGAGTGATCTGAACCCGCGTGTGGTATTGGGGTCAGCACCATCAGGAGTGGGGTCTCAGGCCGTGTGTGCCTGCCCGGGTGGACTCCATGCGCGGGTGAGAACGGACGGGTGTGCAGGCGCGTGCGTTCTAGGCTTCCAACACAATCAGAATGTGCGGGTGCTCGTCCCGGGTCGTCCTCGGCGCATCCTGATCTGGGGTCCTCCACTGTCGGGCCGTGCGGGTCGTCTTGTTCGGGTGTGAGCGTCCGGGTAAGCTTTCCACGCGGGTGGCGTCTAGGTCGGGTGCTCCAAGCCGCGCTACGCTGTCCGTTTCCCGTGGTTCAGTACGTGCGGGTCATCGAGGCACGTACGTCTGTCCGGGTGCGGTACCGTCTGGCGTTCATCTCTCTCGTCGTGCGAGTTGGTCAGGCCGAGCATGATCACCCGGGTGTACTGACGTGCCTTCACTCAAAACAGTCATAACTCCTCCAATATAGCTTCAAATGTTTGAAACCACTCCCATTGGAAAGCTAACTCAGAATGCCAAGTCTCCACCAAATATAAGCATCAGAAGATACTTCTAAGGCCTTTGTCCATGTTCATCTTTAAACCCCTCTTTTTCATCACAAAACTCCCAAACATCTCCAATATCTCCAAAGTGTGCTCCAACACCTAATAGGGACTTATGAATGCAAAATGAGCCTAAAGATGCCTAATGCCTAATCTAAATGAGCAAAAATGCATAAGATATGATAGCTAAAAACATGTAAATATGCAAGACATCAACTCCCCCACACTAGTCCTTTACTTGTCCACAAGTAAACTTGCAAGGACTAAGGAGGAGAGGTTTGAAGGAGGGGACTCATAGCCAAAAGAATGCTCTTCTTAGTTCTCAACTTGATAACCTTGCATAAACATACCAAGCAGCAGGGCAAAAACTCAATCCAACTCTAACTTACCAAGGCCTATCTCAACTCCTTTGATCCCTACACTTACTCATCATGAATCCACAACCCACAATTCCATTTGCCCTCTAACAATCATTAAGCAAACTCAAAAGACTTCTTGCAAATGGTCAAATGGTCCAAGCCATTTGGTTTGGTGGTAGAAGGTTTTATTCAAGTGAAACAAGGGGGTTCAAAGGGATCTTTCAAAGGGTGGTTCACTCTCAAAACAAGTAGCCTTGACATTGCACATAATATATCTAAGAAAGGGATCAACTCATGCATACAATGCTCAATCTCCATTGTTCTACCCTTCTCCCAAATACATAAATTACATCCTTATTCCCAATGCCAAAATACCACTCTCACCTCTCACCCAAAGATTTCCCCCAAATATGCAAGATATTTTTCTCAATTGAAACTCTTTCTTAATGAAGTCTAGAAGGGAATTTTCACATTTTAAACTCTTTTTCAGCTCTTTCTAGATATTGCTAGCCCCCTTTCATTATTATTTATTTTTTTTTTACTTTTTTTTTCTTCTTTTCTTTTTTTTATGGGGGCCAAGACTTTTTAACAACTTGGAGCTTACAATCTTTCATTCCTCTTATCCCTTCTAGACTTAATCACTTATAACAATAGAGTCTCATGAGTCAACCTTTTCTTTCATAAACCTTTCACTTCCCCAAGATCATACCATACAACACTCACCCCCGTCCTAGAAGCTAGACATTATGAGTGTCTAATCTAGCTAAAATGGAGACCAAGCATTGTCGTTCCCAATACTCTCAACATTATGCACATGTAAAGCTTTCCAAAGAAGGCCTCACTCAACAAATAATGAAAGCTTGAAAGGAGGTAAGGGTTTTAGGGTGTGGAGTGCCACTTGAGCTTGCCCAAAAAGATAGGCAAAAAATGGGAGGGACAACTCAAGTGTTCTATCCATGGCTTAGTACACAAGGGACCATGAGCAAGAGACTAGAGTCTAAATATGACAGGAGCAAACTTCAAAGAGATAGCATCAATCAATCAAATAAGCTTAGGAAGAGATTTCAAGGCAAAAAGTTTACAAGCCATCCTAAGATTGCTCAAGCTACTTACTATGCTTATGAAGGGTATCACTTTAAGAACTTAGCATGAGCATCTTTTCAAGGCAACTATCATCCTTGTCCCCTTATGCATGATGCAACCTATATGATGATTTTTTTTTTTTATGCAAGTGAATGATCTAGACTCAATCCTAATGCAACTACATGATTCTTTTTGTGCTTTTCAAATTTTTCAAATTTTTATGGCTTTTCTATGCAATAACTATCTACAAATGCATGCTTATGACATAAAACACAAGATGATCAGCAACTTGGCACCTCCCCCACACTTAATTCACACAGTCTCTGTGTTTGTTAAATGTTGAGAAGGGCCCAAAGAAAGAAAAAATAAAACTAAATGAAATGATGAATGGTATATACAATGATAGGGTGTTGGAGTACCTCTATGGAGCATGGGATGAGGCTGATGCCTCATCCTCAGAATCATCTTCATCAGCAGTGGTGCTTAGGCTTGGTGACTTGTTTCCGGACGCGGATGGGGCGATGTAGGGGTTCCTCAAGCTGCGGAGGGCTTGCTTCTCGGTTTGTGGTGCGTTTGGGTCAAGAAGGGGTAGAGGAAGTGGTGCAAGGAAAGTCTCAAGATCGAAGTCCTCAGCCTTGCAGCCTGCTACAGCTCCCTTAGTCAGAACATCAGCAACCTTTCTCATGAACTTAGCTGAAGCTTCAGCTTGTCTCTTCACAGTTTTCCTCAATTCCTTGCACTTCTTGGTGAGCTTGAAGATGGTCCTATCTTGAGCTCTGTTCCACCTTTGCAGTGTGCTAATCTGGTCATGAGCTTGGCGAATGGGACCAATAGGCAAAGCACTTGTGCATTGCTCAAACGTATAGCGAGGAGGACCAAAGAGATGAGATGTGGCTTTGCTGGAGTATCCCTGATCAAACTTAGCTGCCTTTGCTGCTGCTTTCTCGTTCATCTTCAATGTCATAGGGCCAAGAGCTCCATGACTGCCCAGGAGATGCTGCTCACTGATATCAAAACTCATAGTACCTGGTGTGCTCAAGGTAGTGAGCTCATAGTTAGGGAGAAGCAGCTCAACTGTGGTGGGGCCTCTCAAGTACGAGTAAACACACTTCCCATCGTATCTTCCAGAGAAGTAATGAGCTGACTTCAAGTAGGTGAGATCAATGAAAGAGGGACCGGATGCATCATCTCCCAAGTTAATACCCTGGTGCTCAAGCAAAGGTGTGATCAAGCCGCCTATTCCAATCTGAGCCTCTGGATCCCTGTTTGTCCAAGCATACTCTTTGTAGTACATAAGGCGCCTCACAAAGTATCCAACCATACCAAACTCAGCGTAGAAATCAGTGGGAACTTCAGGTAGGTGAGGAGGTAAGGCAAAGTGTTGGATGGCTTGGTGCATGAGGTTCAAGTCTTCTCCATTCACGTTGCTTGGCTCTTTCCTTGGGTAGATGGTGTGGACAATCAGCCTATGGAGGTAGCGGACTGATGGATGTCTGATAGATGCATTCTTGTCTCTGATGGACACTCTATCCTTTCCTGATAAGAACTTGTAAGTGAAGTGGGCAAGGGTCTTTCCTTTAGGAAGCCCTTTCAGCTTAGGCAAAGAGGACTCCTTCAAATCCTTGAGGCCTAGCACCTCTCCAATCTCAGTGAAGGTCATGAAATAAGGCTTCCCATCTATCTTGAAGCTGATTCTTCCCCACCCTTGTTCCTCATGTAGAGAAGAGTGGAATGTGACCTCCAAGGATGCCATGAATTGACAAGAGACCTCTTTATAGGTTGGGTGAGCCATGGAGTAGAAACTGTCCATGTTCATGAGAGCAAGCAAATCCTTCATGTCTTGGTCAATTTCTAGCTCCCTCATTAGCCTCACATCAGCAAATCTGGTTGGAGGCCAAGATACTCCTTGCCTCAGTTGCTCCAATAGTTCAACTTGAGTTGGCTTCTTTTGTTGATCTCTATGAGGGTTGAACCCTAACTTTTCGAAGGTTTCTTGCTCAGCCACATTTCCATTTGGAGATGATGCTTCTTCAACAGTAACATCTACTGGCTCCAAGGGTGGAGGTGCCAATGTCTTTGGGTTTGGTGCCTTGATTCTGATCTTGGTGGGAGGTGTGGGTTTCTCAGCATCCTTCTTTGTGTTCTTCTCCAAAACAAGAGGTCCCACACTGTGAGATCTTGGAGCTCTAGCCTTCTTTGAAGGAGTGTTCTTATCATCACCAACAGCCACCCTCTTTCCATCTCTCTTGGCCTTCTTGTAAGCATCATCAAGCACTCTCTCATCACTAGCCAACCTCTTGCCATCCTCCTTGCTAGTCTTATTACCAACATCAACCCCTCTTTTTCCTTCATCCTTGGGTTGCTTGTTTGCCCCATCAACCAAACTGTGTCCAGCCTTCTTGGCTTGTGCCTTCTTTCTCAACATAGCCAGAGCTTGTTGCCTACGTTCTTCCTCGGATTCAGGCATGGAGCCTAACGTTTTTCCGAACCTAGCAGTGTGTTTCTCAGCAGCCTCCGCCTTCTCTTGTGCAATCAGTTTCTCATCTTTCCTTCCCATTGGAACCTGAAAAATATCAAGACTTGGACAAGATAAAGCACAAGGAAGAGACAATATGCTGGAAAAGATAAGAGATGGAATGAACACTTGCAAACCTAGTCTAGAACCAGCAACCTAGCAAGACTATCAAAGTAATCAAGCTCCCAAGTTCACAAGATTCATAAATTTTTTTTTTTATTTTTTATTTTTTATGAACAAGGGAACTTAATCAAGCTGAATTCCAAGTAAAAACATCAAGCCAGCTGAAATTGAATGCTAAACAAGCTCTAGAACATCAATTCCAATCAACCTAGACCACCCTCAACCAAAAATAAGAGCCTTTTCAAAACCCCCAAATCTCATGAACCCTAATTTGTCAAAGTTCAAATTAATCTCAATTCCACCATGAAATCAACTACCCAGCATGATATACAAGCATTCCCTAGTCTAATTTACAAGAAATTAGCAAGAAAAAGCTCAAATTTTAAGTGCAAATTTTTAGGGTTCATGAGGGTTACGAATTTGAACTTAGAGATACCATACCTTGCTTTGGATGAAGGATAAAGATGAAAGGGTTCAAGGAATTAGGTCTAGGGGAGGAAGGTCTTGATGTGGGAAGATGAAACTTGTGATTTGGTTGAGATTTGGCAAAGTTATGGGAATTTTTGTTCTTGGAGGCTAGAGAGGATTTTGATGTGAGGAAGAAGATGGAATGAGGAAAGAGGGGGTGGCTTAGGGTTTTAAAATGTTTCTGGGTCGGGTAGGGATGGTTCTGGGCGGGTTTAGGTGGGTTTGGGTCGGAAAAGGGGAAGAAACATTTACCTGGGCCGGGCGGGTCGCAGTTGGGTCGTCACGCGGGTCAAGCCGATGCGCGGGTGCTGTATCGTTCGGACGACTCGGGTATGGATACCCGCGTGCTCCCTTTTGTCCCGTGCGGGTGTCGCGTCCCACGTAGGTCCACCCGGGTGCTCGCCCGTCCCGTGCGGGTGCTGCGTCCCGCGTAGGTCTGCTCGGGTACGTCCGTCCTGCTCGAGTCAGCCGTCCTGCTTGATTCACCCGTGCGGGTGCCGTGTCCCGGGTAGGTCTGCTCGGGTACGTCCGTCCTGATCGACTCAGCCGTCCTGCTTGATTCACCCGTGCGGGTGCCGTGTCCCGGGTAGCACCACCCGGGTGCGTCCGTCCAAACCTCTAAGTCTGAATTTCACCTCCTTTTTTCTTGATCTCTGAACCAACCCACTTCCTTTCATGTCTCTTCCATCTCATAACCGCAGTGAACTCATTTCCAAACTCCCAATCTAGCCCCATCATCATTCAAAGGACTTTTTGATGAAAAATAAAAAGAATCCCAATGCAATATGTACAAGGATAACCATGGGACTTCCTCCCAAGTGAGCTTGTTTAAAGTCACTAGCTTGACTTTGCCTCCTTTGAGGTTAGGCAAGGGGAGCATCAGAGAGTGGGGTTGATGTCCCATCCTCCTTTCGTACTGTGGCCATGTATTCCTTGAGTCTGTGACCATTCACTGTGAAGTCTCCACCATCCTTGTTCCAAAGCACAATGGCTCCATAGGGTCTCACTTCTTTGATCACAAATGGACCAGACCACCTTGACTTTAGCTTTCCTGGAAATAACTTCAGTCTAGAGTTGTAAAGAAGCACTTGATCTCCTGCCTTGAACTCTCTCTTGAGGATGTGCCTGTCATGGAAGGCCTTTGTCTTTTCCTTGTAGATCCTTGAGTTCTCAAAAGCATCCATCCTTATCTCATCCAGCTCATTGAGTTGAAGAAGTCTCTTCTCCTTTGCACACTTGATGTCAAAGTTTAGAAGCTTCACAGCCCACAATGCCTTGTATTCAAGCTCAACTGGTAGGTGGCAAGACTTTCCATAGACAATGTTGAAGGGAGTGGTGCCTAGAGGAGTCTTGAATGCTGTTCTATATGTCCAAAGAGCATCATCAAGCTTGGCTGACCAATCCTTCCTCTTGGTTCCTACAACCTTTTCCAAGATCCCCTTGATTTGCTTGTTGGAGACTTCCACTTGGCCACTAGTTTGAGGGTGATAGGGTGTTGCAACCTTGTGCTTTACTCCATTCCTCTTGAGAAGACTCTCAAATACCTTGTTGATGAAGTGTGAACCTCCATCACTTATGACCACTCTTGGAACTCCAAATCTTGGGAAAATAGTGCTCTTGAACATTTTGACTACTACTCTTGAATCATTTGTAGGACTTGCTATCGCTTCCACCCACTTTGATACATAGTCCACAGCCACCAAGATGTATTTGTTGCCATAGGAAGAGGGGAAGGGTCCCATGAAATCAATCCCCCAAACATCAAACACTTCCACTTCAAGGATTGGGTTTTGAGGATTTTCATTCCTTTTAGTAATGTTCCCACTCCTTTGGCAAGAGTCACATCTTGAAATGAAGTCTTGTGAATCCCTGAACATGTGTGGCCACCAAAATCCAGCTTGTAACACCTTTGAGACAGTCTTGAATGGAGCAAAATGGCCTCCATAGGAAGATCCATGGCAATGTGAGAGGATTCCTTCAACTTCTTCTTCAGCCACCACTCTTCTATAAATCTGATCCTTGCATAGTGTGTAGAGGTATGGTTCATCCCAATATTATCTCTTCAAATCTTTGTAGAACTTCTTCTTCTCATACCCTGCAAGTCCCAATGGTTCCTTTCCAGTGGCTAAGTAGTTAACCAAATCAGCATACCAAGGTCCCTTCTCTTTGGCTGCCTTAACCTCTTCAATCTTTTTTCCAGTCTCAATGACTGCCACCACTGACATGATGGCCAAGACATGCTCTTCTCTGAGGCCCTCATCAATAGGGATTCCACCTTCAATTCTCAACCTGGACAAGTGATCAGCAACTCCATTCTCAATCCCTGGCTTGTCTCTAATCTCCAAGTCAAACTCTTGAAGCAAAAGGATCCACCTTAGTAGTCTTGGCTTGGCATCCTTCTTTGCTAGGAGATGTCTCAAAGCTGCATGCTCAGTATACACAATGACCTTAGAACCCACCAGGTAGCTTCTGAATTTCTTAAAGGCGAAGACAATGGCCAGCATCTCTTTCTCTGTTGTGGCATACCTCATCTGTGCATCATTCAAGGTTTGGCTAGCATAATAAATCACATGAGTTTTGCCATCCTTCTTCTGCCCCAGGACAGCCCCAACAGCAAAATCACTAGCATCGCACATTATCTCAAAGGGGAGGTCCCAATCAGGTGGCTGAACAATGGGAGCACTAACAAGGTCACCCTTTATCTTCTTGAAAGCCTCAAGATAATCTTCATCAAAGATGAAAGCAGCCTCCTTGCACAGCAACTTGGTCATTGGTCTAGCAATCTTTGAGAAATCCTTGATGAATCTTCTATAGAATCCAGCATGGCCAAGGAGGCTTCTGATGTCTTTCACTGTCTTTGGTGGTGGCAAGCTGACCATCACCTCAATCTTAGCTTTGTCCACTTCAATACCCTTTTCTGAAATCTTGTGTCCAAGCACAATCCCCTCTTTGACCATGAAATGACACTTCTCCCAATTCAGCACTAGGTTGGTGTCTTCACATCTCTGTAGGACCCTGCACAAGTTGGACAAACAAGCAGAAAACGAAGATCCGTAGACAGAGAAATCATCCATGAATACCTCCACTATATCCTCAATGAGATCCGAGAAGATAGACATCATGCACCTTTGAAAGGTTGCTGGAGCATTACATAACCCAAATGGCATCCTTCGATAAGCAAAGGTGCCATAGGGGCATGTGAATGTTGTCTTCTCTTGATCATTAGGATGTATGGGGATTTGGAAGAACCCTGAGTACCCATCAAGAAAACAATAGAAAGGATGGTTTGCAAGTCTCTCAAGCATTTGATCAATGAATGGCAATGGAAAGTGATCCTTTCTAGATGCTGAGTTGAGCTTTCTATAATCAATACACATCCTATGGCCAGTTATGGTTCTAGTTGGTATCAATTCATCCTTGTCATTTTTAACCACATTGATACCACCCTTCTTTGGAACTACATGCACAGGTGATACCCATTTAGAATCTGAAATAGGGTAGATAACACCAGCATCTAAGAGCTTGAGAATCTCTTTCTTTACAACATCTTTAAGGTTAGGATTCAACCTCCTTTGATGTTCTATAGAAGTCATTGATTCATCCTCTAGATGTATCCTATGCATGCACAAAGAAGGTGATATCCCCTTAATATCATCTAGTGAGTATCCAATTGCCTTTCTAAACTTTTTAAGTGCATTTAAAAGTTGGGAAAGCTCATGTTCAGTAAGTTCACTACTCACAATGACAGGATATGTCTCATTAGGGCCTAGAAATGCGTACCTTACACCATGGGGAAGAGGTTTTAGCTCCACTTTTGGTGCCTTGAGTTCACTCCAATCATCTTGTTTGGTGTTCTCTTGTTGAGTGGCTGAAACAGCTTGATGCACCTCTTGTTTAAGCTCCTCATACTGGCCTCTATCAACAATCTTCTTTCGAGAATCCAGCATGGCTGCAATAGCCTCACTCTCTTTGTTCTCAACCACTTGGACCTCTCTATACACTGTCAAAGCATGCTGCAAAGGGTCCTCTATTGTCAACTCTCCACGTGCCAATTCCTCAAGGAGCTCATCAGCAAGAGCTTCCATCTCCTCTATGTAGAACACTTGGCCTTGCACAGTTGACCTCTTCATTACCTCGTTGACATCAAAATGGAGAGTGTGCTCTTTCCCCAAATGAAGATCAATCTTGCCTTCCTTCACATTGATAAGGGCTCTTGCTGTGGCTAAGAATGGTCTTCCAAGGATCAAGGGGTCTCTAGCTTCTTCATCCATCTCAAGAACAATAAAATCAGTGGGGATTTCACAATTTCCCACCATTACAGGGAGGTCTTCAAGGATACCAATGGGGAATTTGTCTGAGCGGTCAGCAAGCACCAAAGAGAGTTTGCACTTCTTGTATTGGCTAAACCCAAGCTTCTTGGCAACAGATAGAGGCATGAGACTGACACTAGCTCCCAAATCACATAGACATCTCTCAAACATCAAAGGACCAATGGCACAAGGTAGAGTAAAGCAGCCTGGATCCTCTAGCTTCTTAGGGATTGTCAATCTCTGGATGATGGCACTGCACTCATGAGTAAGAACCATCATGCCTTCCATTTCCTTCTTCTTGGCAGCCACAGCATCCTTCAAGAACTTGCTGTATTGAGGGACAAGCATGAAGGCATCAATGATTGGCATTGTAACTTGAACTTCACTCAATTGCTTTTCAATGAGTGCTTTATACTTCTCCAAAAGTTGCCTCTTGAATCTTCCAGGAAATGGCAGCTTAGGTTCATAGGGAGGAGGAACAAAAGAAGACTCTTTTGTTGGAGTGGCTACTTCACCATGTTTTGGTGTTTTCTTCTCTTCTCCAACCTTTCCTTTACCCTTAGCTTCAACAATCTTTTCTAGAATCTCCTCATCAACTTTCTCATCCACAATCACAACATCATCATCAATGTTGATAGCCACCCCCCCACTTAGTTTCTCACCATCCTTGGGGAGAGTTCTTGGAGGTAGCTCTCTACCACTTCTCAAAGTGATTGCCTTCATTGGTTCTTTGGGGTTTTGCTCTGGCTTTCCTGGTAATGTTCCTTGTTGGCGACTTGGCTGAGAGTTCATTGAAGCAAACTGATTCTCCAAAGCTCTAATCTTGTTGTTTAGCTCAGTGTAGCTGCTGTCAATCTTGGAGTGAACAGTCTTGAACTCATGGCCAATGTCTTTGGCTGCTCTAGCTTGACCTTCCAATAGTTGTTTGAACATAGCTTCCATAAATGAATCTGGAGCTTTAGCTTGGGAGGAGCTACCTTGAGCTTGAGTAGATTGATTGCCATGGTTTGCAAAACCAGGAGGAGGATTCTGCCTAGGCTGGTAGTTCCCTTGCTGAGTGTTTTGCTTTGGTTGATAGCCTCCTTGCTGGTTGTTGGGGTAAGACCTTTGCTGGTAATTGTTGTACTGAAAGTTAGGCTCCTTCCTGTACCAAGAACCATTGTTGTTGATGAAGCAAAGCTCTTCTTGCCCTTCTAACCCTTCAACTTCATTAACCTTAAGAGGAGTTTCTTGATTTGGACCACCCACAAAGTGAATCTGCTCCTGCTTGGCTTGGTTAGCGATCAGCAAGTCTATCTTCTCTTGCAAGGATTTTATTTTCTTCTTGGTCTGGTTGTCATCAGCTCTAATTGTTCTATCAGCCCTGTCATGTTCTCCACTGTAAACTGAATCACTCTTGACCATGTTATCCACCAGCTCCTCAGCATCTTCTTCAGACCTGCCCAGGAAGAAACCATTGCTTGCTGTATCCAATCTCGCTCTAAACTCAGGAAGGGCACCTCTATAGAATGTGCTCAGCAAACTCTCCTTTGAGAAGCCATGGTGTGGGCACTTAGCTTGATATCCCTTGAACCTTTCCCATGCTTCACTAAAGCTTTCCAAGTTCTTCTGCTGGAAACTAGAGATCTCATTCCTCAGCTTGGCTGTCCTTGATGTGGAGAAGAATTTCTCCAAGAAGGCCTTCTTACAATCATCCCAAGTAGTGATGGAGTCACTAGGTAGAGATTTCTCCCATTGGCGTGCCTTGTCTCCTAGAGAGAATGGAAACAACTTGAGCTTGAAGGCATCTTCTGACACACCATTGGTCTTGGACAAGCCACAATAGCTATCAAACTTGTCCAAGTGATCAAATGGGTCTTCTACAGCCAAGCCATGGTACTTGTTGTTCTCAATCACACTCAAAAAGCCTGACTTGATCTCAAAGTTGTTAGCTTCCACAGCTGGTGCACGGATGCCCGTCCTGTTGCCATGAATGTGAGGACGGTCATATGTGCCAATGGCTCTAGCTGGCCGCTGTGGGTGTTGTTGTTGCTGGCGCTGTGGTCTAACGTTGTCAGCTCCTTGACCATTTCCTTCTTGGGGTTGATGATCATCCATCTCAAACCCCAATCTCTGAATGTGAGCCTGTTGCTCCTCTTCTCTTCTCCTTCTTGCTATTTCCCTCTCAAGTGTAGCTATCTCTTCAACAGTGGGAACCAGGTTAGTTGCACCCCTGCTTCTTGTGTTCATACACCTGAAAATCAAAGGAAGATTCAAAAGGAGAATCAATATCACAAGAAAAGAAAAATGATTTAGTCTCAAGCAAGTGACTAAATCCCAATGTCACAATCAACTTAGAATTTGGCAACGGCGCCAATTTGATGATAGAACTTTTCAGGTTCTAATCAAATGATGTAGTATATAAGATTGTCGAACCAGTCCTAAGTGACAATGAAACAGAGGGAATGCAAGCCTATGCTCAATCTAAATGCAACCATTAGAGAGGATGATGATTAAACTAGAATAATAAGCAAAACACAACAAAAAGCAAAACTTTCTTTCTTATGAGGAGAGTGAGACCCATGGGTATAGGGACTTGATATCAAATGATTAAGCTTCAATCCAAGATGCTAACTTTTCAATCAATCTAAACCTTATGCCTAGACAACAAAACTAAGCAAGCTCTATCCCTAGATGAATGCTCTTTTGCAATGATCACCCAAGTACACCAAATCCCTTTGGCTGTAATGATCAAAGCAAACAATGAGAATGAGTCTAATAGCAATCCTAGCCTCTAAGACAACTAATCCCTTAGGCAAAGCAAGCTAAAAGCATAGATGAGTTGGTTCAGGCATTTCATAGAACACCTTCCGGGCATGAAATGCCTATAGCTCTATGTTTGAGAGGCCAACTCAAATATAACTTTAGTAACACCAAATCTATGCAAGGAAATGATAGATCTAATACTAGACACCTTGGATCTAACTTAATCACTCTCTATCACCCTAACCCATGGATCTTAGAAGGATCTACTCACTAATCCACATGCTTACTCTTAAACCCATGAGAGATTCAAGCATAAACATATAGAGAAAGAAAGGAGATGAGATAAACAATCAAGAACACAAGATGAGATGAGATAATAAATCAAAGATGAAGCTTGACTCAAAGGTCTTTGTTCTTAGATCATAAATAACATAAGTCTCAAACTTGAGTTTATGAGAGTATTTATAGTGGGCTTAAAAGCCCTAAACACATAGAATAAAAATGACTAAAAAGCCCTTAGAAGATTAAAGGTTTAAACCAATCAGAATGCTCCAAAAGGAAGAAGCTCGGATACCCTGGTCGGATAACCTTCTTCTAGGCCGGGTATGGCTGGCCGGGTATGAGCTTTCGTCCGACATCCAACAGGCCATCAGGCCGTGCGGGTCTTCTAGGCCGGGTGAGGGAGGTCGTGTCCTGAGCTCATCTCTTCAATCCAACCCGTGCGGGTAGAAGTGGCCGGGTGAGGGAGGTCGGGTGTCTGCTGGTACGCGGGCTGGAATGGCCGGATGGGGCGTCCGGGTGATCTGAACCGCGTGTGTCTTGGCGTCAGCACCATCAGGACGTGCGGGTCCTACAGGCCGCGTGTGCCTGCCCGGGTGACTCCATGCGTGGGTGAGAACGGACGGGTGTGCAAGGCCGCGTGCGTTCTAGGCTTCCAACACAATCGGAACGTGCGGGTGCTCGTCCCCGGGTCGTCCTGGTCGCGTCCTGATCCTGGGCGTCCTCCACTTTCGGGCCGTGCGGGTCGTCTTGTTCGGGTGTGAGCGTCCGGGTAAGCTTTAACGCGGGTGGCGTCCAGTCGGGTGCTCCAAGCCGCGTACGCTGTCCGTTCCCGTGGTCAGTACGTGCGGGTCATCGAGGCCGCGTACGTCTGTCCGGGTGCGGTACCGTCTGCCGTTCATTCTCTCGTCCGTGCGAGTTGGTCAGGCCGAGCATGATCACCCGGGTGTACTGACGTGCCTTCACTCAAACAATCATAACTCCTCCAATATAGCTTCAAATGGTTTGAAACCACTCCCATTGGAAAGCTAACTCAGAATGCCATGTTTCCACCCAATATAAGCATCAGAAGATACATCTAAGGCCTTTGTCCATGTTCATCTTTAAACCCCTCTTTTTCATCACAAAACTCCCAAACATCTCCAATATCTCCAAAGTGTGCTCCAACACCTAATAGGGACTTATGAATGCAAAATGAGCCTAAAGATGCCTAATGCCTAATCTAAATGAGCAAAAATGCATAAGATATGATAGCTAAAAACATGTAAATATGCAAGACATCAGATATGCTGAAGGAGACTGGTGTACTTGGAGGAAAGATGGCAAAGACAACACTTGAAGAGGGGTATAAGGTTTTGCGTGAGGGGGAGGGTTAAGAGAACCAGTTGTTTGAGGATGCTAAGCTGTATAGGAGGATGGTTGGCAAGCTGATTAATATCTTGCATATTTACATGTTTTTAGGTATCATATCTTGTGCATTTTGATCATTTAGATTAGGCATTAGGCATCTTTAGGTCCATTTTGCATTCATAAGTCTTTATCAGGTATTGGAGTGTCCAATGGAGTAAAAGAAGGTGTTGAGAGTGGTTTTGATGCAAGAATGAGATAAAGAAGGAGCTTGGCTAAGTTTGGGCAGAGATGGCTTCGGTTTGGCTCGGCCGGACGCGCGGATGGACGTGCTCGGTCTACCTCACCCGCGCATGGAGAGCTGGACGGATAGGCGGATGCGCGACCTGGAGTGCTCGGGAGAGAGCACCTGCGTGGGACAGGACGTGGAACGGACGAGGCATGCACGGCCAAGAGTGCTCGGGTTCACTTACCCGTGCGGGACAGGACAGGCCTGGAACAGACCGACGCGCGGGCCGGGACGTGCGGGAGAGCTTACCCGCGCGAGACAGGACACGATCTGGATGGACCATGCGCGGCTGGATATGCGCGGGACGTGACTCCCGCGCGGGACGAGAAGAGACGAGGCAGGAGGACGCGTGGATGGATGTGCGCGGGACGTAGCACCCGCGCGGGAGAAGGCTAGACAAAGCGGGACGGACGCGCAGGACCTGAGGCTCGGGCCAGCACACCTGGGTGGATGAAGAACAGACCGAACGGTTCTGCGCGGGTCGGACATGCGCGGGCCGGACCGTCCTGAGCCACCCTGAGCGTTTTTCACCATGCCTTCCTATTGGTCGAGACCTAATTGCTTCAATGGGCCTGTTAGTCATTTTCTATGATGTTTTTAGGGCTTTAAAGACTTGTATAAATATTCTTGTATCTCTCAATTAGGGATTTGTCTCTTTTTCTCTCAAAAAACACATTTGGATCTTGAATAAAGTTTGGATCTTGAATCATTTTTCTTCTTTTATTCTTGTGTTCTTGAGCAACAGTTTCTTTCTAATCATGATTAAACTTGAATCCATCACGGGTTTAAGGGAAATCATGTCTATTGGAGAGTAGATCATCTTAGGGTTCATGGACATGGGAGATTTAGGGTGATTAGGTGTAGATCTAAGGTGTTTTAGTGTAGATCTATCTTTTTCTTGCTTGATTGAGTGTTCTTATTGCTATTTTGGAGTTGGCCTCTTCAAAATAGAGCTATAGGCATTTCATGCCCGGAAGGTGTTCTATGAAATGCCTGAACCAACTCTTCAATGCTTTTAACATCCTTTACCTAAGGGATTAGTTGTTAAAGGTGTTATGATAGCTAGTGGACTTGTTCTTAATGATTGCTTTTATATTATTCAACCTAAGGGATTAGATGCTTGAGATATGTTAGTGAATGAGCATTCATCTAGGGATAAAGCTTGCTTAAGATTGTGTCTAGGCTTAAGGTTGATAGATTGATTGTTGCTGCCACCTTTAGATTGAAACTTGATCACCCAAGGTCAATTCCCTTGCCCCATGAGTCTTATTGCTTCATATTGAAAGAGAGATCAGTACTTTATTGCATTTTTGTTTAGTTTTAGTTCATTTCACTCCACTCTATTGATTGCACTTAGATTAAGCATAGACTTGCATTCCCTTTGCTTCAGAATCATATACAATTGGTTCGACAATCTCTTATACTACAACATTTGATTGGACCCTTGAAAACTCCTAACATCACTGATCTACTTAACTATCACCAGACCTGATATATGCTTTGCTGTGAATCAAGTGAGCCAACATATGCAGGCACCAAAGGTTCATCACTGGAAGATGGTTGATAGGATACTGAGGTATTTGAGTGGGACGCCTGGACAAGGAGTTTGGATGGGTTGTAATGGCAGTACAGACGTGGTTGGGTATTGTGATGCTGATTGGGCAGGAGATAGAATGGACAGGAGATCAACTTCTGGGTATTGTACATTCATTGGAGGGAACCTGGTTACTTGGAAGAGCAAGAAATAGAAGGTCATCTCTTGTTCAAGTGCAGAAGCTGAGTGTAGAGCCATGTTGAAGCTGACAAACGAGTTGGTATGGATTAAGGGTATCTTGAAGCATCTAGATATTGAGCAAGCCACTCCCATGACCATGCATTGTGACAATCAAGCAGCTATCCATATTGCCTCCAATTCAGTGTTCAATGAGAGAACGAAGCACATAGAAGTTGATTGTCACAAGGTGAGACAGATGATCATCTTGGGGGTGATTCTGCCATTCTATACAAGAAGTGAAGACCAGCTTGCAGATGTGTTTACCAAGGCAGCAAGAATAAAGACAATGGAGTCCATATTATCCAGGCTTGGACTCATTGATCTCACTCCCAAGAGCTGATCCCCTCATCATGAGATCTCCACTCTTTTTCCCTCATCAAAGTTTTATCCCATTGGGTTTTATTTGGTGAGGTTTTTAATGAGGGAGGATCTCATGGCAATCCAAGCTTGACTTGTTCCACATGGTCAAGCTTGAGGGGGAGTGTTGAGATGAGAGAACAAAGAATGAATACATTGATAGTGGAAGAGATTTGGAGAAGACAGTAACTTTGGAAAGTTACCATAGTAACTTTGGAAAGTTACCACAGTAACTTTAGTTTTACTGTGGTAACTAGGTTAAGGGCCTGGAATGTTACCTTGCATCACTGTGGAGAGTAAGCCACGACCTAGGAGCAGTCTGGATAAGGGAGGAGCAGTTTGGATAAGGTCTGGTCATAGCTAGAGAGTTAGACAGCCTGTCATGTGCTGGAAAGAAGGGAAACGCTTTAGCACTGTTGCAAGCATGTGAGAAACCTCAGCCAAGTATTTCAAAAGGAGTTCCAGCCTGTCCATTGACTCCACATGCTTATAGATTTCGAAATCCCTTGTTGCTCTCTCTATATATTCTTGTAAACCTCATTCTGTATGAACTAATGGAGTTTTAAGTCTCTCTCTCTATTCTCTCACTAAAATCTCTTAATCTCTTTAATCATTGAACCTGATTATCTCTGATTGTTTGAATCATGCTCTAAAACACTAAAGTTTTTAAATTGTACCTTTGAGAAGGAGTACAAGGACCAGGAAGCCAGCTTCAAATTGGATCAACACTAGAGTCTACTTCAATGCTGAAGCTGTAGCTCATCCAATTAGTGCAACTTGTTCTCTTGCTCAATATCCAGAAGAGCATCAAGTCTTTATGAGAGTTGGATCAGGAATACATTCCAAAAACATATGAAGAGGCTATACAACATAAGGATTGGAATGCATTTATTGGAGATGAGATAGGTGCCATGGAGAAGAATGATACATGGTATGAAACTGAGCTTCCTAAGGGCAAGAAAGCAGTGACAAGCAGACTCATTTTTACCATCAAGTACCTGGCTAATGGAAAGCCAGAGAGGAAAAAAACAAGGCTGGTGGCAAGGGGATATATCAAAGTCTATGGTGAAGATTATTTAGACACATTTGCACCAGTGGCCAAGCTTCACACTAGATTCTCTTGTCTCTTGCTGTCAACCTTGAGTGGGATTTATGGAAAATGGATGTGAAGAATGCCTTTCTGCAAGGAGAATTGGAGGATGAAGTCTACATGAGACCTCCTCCTGGTCTTGAGAACATGGTGAAGCCAGGAAATGTTCTCAGATTAAAGAAGGCAATCTATGGCTTGAAGCAATCTCCAAGGGCTTGGTACCATAAGCTGAGCACCACTCTCAATGGAAGAGGCTTTGTAAAGTATGAAGCTGATCACACCCTCTTCACATTAACCAGCAAGAAAGGAATTGTGGTCATCTTAGTCTATGTGGATGACATTATCATCACTGGTAGCAACAAAGAAGGTATCCTCTCAACTAAAACCTTTCTTAAAAATGCCTTTCATATCAAAGATTTGGGAGAGTTGAAGTACTTCCTTGGGATTGAGATCTGCCGCTCTAAAGAGGGGTTATTCTTATCTCAAAGGAAGTACACACTTGATATTTTAAATGAGGCAGGAAACCTTGGGAGCAGACAAGCCAAGACTCCATTGGAAGAAGGCTACAAGGTGTTGCGAGAGGGGGAGTATGAATCTACTCCATTTGATGATGTCAAAAAGTATAGAAGAATTGTGGGCAAGCTCATCTATCTAACCATCACCAGAGCAGATGTGTGCTTTACAGTGAATCAAGTGAGTCAACACATGGGAGCTCCTAAGATGCATCATTGGAATATGGTGGATAGGATATTAAGGTACCTAAGAGAGGCTCCTGGCCAAGGAGTATGGATGGCATGTAACAAGAGCACTGAGGTGGTTGGATATTGTGATACTGATTGGGCTGGAGACAGAGTTGATAGGAGATCAACCACAGGCTACTGCACCTTCATTGGAGGGAACCTGGTCACATGGAATGATATAGGCACAAAATGCATCTAACTCAATCAGGCCTGAATGAGGATTAATGGAAGATGGTAAACCACAAATGGTCGTATAACCAACTTGCTACATCAAAGGATGGAAGGTGGCGTGTTGACGGAGGATGGATCCAAGCTGCTTGTTCGTATAAACAACTCAGCAAGAACAATGGATGGATGATGGAGATAGAAACTGATTTAATCACACAATCAAATGGATCGAAGTGTAACCACAAGTTCAGTGGAAAGGAACTTGATAAAACACGATTTGCTCTCCAGGTTGTTTCTCACAAACTCTCAAAAGACTTAGGTATTTGCTAGGGGGCAAACTGACTCATATATTTCATAAAGGTTGAATGATACAAGGCTGCTTATAGGTGCTTATATCCTCGCCAATGCAGCTATGCCCTTCTAGGGGTCTTTGACGCAAATTTATTACATGACACAATCTTAGGACCTAATGAAAGCAATAGGCTAAACAATGCCTGGTTTTATTCAAATTAAAATAAAGAAAAGACTCAAAACCTGCAAGACAAATCGAGATATAATCATTTGGAAATGTGCTTACCTTACTTACCTCTTTGGATTGGAAATAGCCGTTGGAAGAAGGAGCCAAACTCGAAATATGAAATGATGTTGTTTAGGAGCTTGTCTCTTTTCTTGGTGCACACCGTTTCACTTAAGTGGAGAAATAGTAAATTAGGAAACCATCTCTTTGCAAGGAAGGATGGACCATAGGATAGCATTATCTTTTGGACCGCCATGATAACATAAGGTACATCTTCTTTAGCTTCTGATCCGGAGATGGAAAGCTTGTTCAAACGGTTTGTGATGTCTTCTAGGTTTGAGCTGGTGTTGTTCTTGGCAAATACGCCTTCTATGGCTTCACTGAAGCTTGCAATCACACCTCTAGTTCCGGACCTTGTTCTTGGGGCTTGTCTAAGAGTTGGAATGTTGATATCTTGTTCTATGTCCTCATCATTCTCTCCCTCTTGAGAAGGTTCTGACCTCAGAACAGATTCATCTGGCAGCTCCAGCTGATAGGCATTGTCATTGATCTTCTTCAAGACTTTGAATGGGCTGTCTCCTCTAGGTGCTAACTTAGACTTCCTCTGAGTTGGAAACCTTTCAGACCTCATGTGTAACCAAACCCAATCTCCGGGTTCAAAAGAAACCTTCTTCCTTCCTTTATCAGCTTGCTTCTTGTTCAACTCATTTTGATGCTCCAAATTGGCTCTGGCCTTCTCATGGATCTTTTTCATCAGCTCGGCCTTGGTCTCTCCATTAGTGCTCACAATCTGATCCTTTTGGGGCAGGATGGGCGTGAGATCAAGTGCTGTTGCTGGTTTAAACCCATACACAATCTCAAAAGGTGAAAGCTTAGTAGCTGAGTGTGGAACCCGGTTATAAGCAAACTCAATAAAAGGTAAATAATCAAGCCAATTCCTTAAGTTCTTACCAACCGTGGCTTTTAAGAGAGTCGAGAGGGTGCGGTTAACAACCTCCGCCTGTCCATCAGTTTGGAGATGGCAAGTAGTTGAAAAGAGTAACTTGGTACCCAATTTTCTCCAAAGAGTTCTCCAAAAGTGGCTTAAGAACTTTGTGTACCTGTCAGAAACAATAGTTCTAGGAATACCATGAAGCTTAACTACCTCTTTAAAGAATAGATCAGCAGTTTGAGAAGCATCATTGGTTTTGTCGCAAGGAATGAAGTGTGCCATCTTACAGAACCTGTCTACCACCACAAAGATGGAGTCTTTGTTCCTGATCTTTGGTAATCCTAAAACAAAATCCATGGAAATATCTACCCAAGGTAGGTCAGGGATAGGTTAACGAATGTAAAGACCATGAGAATGTAACCTGGATTTAGCTTTGAGGCAAACAATGCATCTTGCACAAAGTTTATCAACATCTCTCCTTAGGTGCGGCCAGTAGAAGTGTTCTGACACTATACTCAGGGTCTTATCACGTCCGCAATGTCCCATGAGGCCACAACAATGTGCTTCTCTTAAGATCAGATCACACATTGATCCTTGTGGAATGCACAGCCTCTTATCTCTGAAAAGAATCTTATCTTGTTGATAGAATGAACCAAAAGCGCCTTGCTTGCACTGCTTGTAGATGTCTCCCAAGTCAGGGTCCTCTCCATACTGATCCCTGATGTGTTCAAAACCCATCACCTTGGCTTCCATCAATGATATGAGCGCATGTCTCCTTGATAGTGCATCAGCTACAATGTTCTCCTTACCCTTCTTGTACTTGATCACATAAGGGAAAGACTCCACAAACTCTAACCATCTAGCTTGTCTCTTCTTCAAGGTCGTCTGGCCTCTCAGGTACTTGAGTGTTTCATTGTCAGTGTGGATCACAAACTCCTTGGATAAGAGGTAATGCTGCCAAGTCTCTAATGACCTTACTAAGGCATACAACTCCTTGTCATATGTGGGGTACTTGAGTGTGGCTCCATGTAACTTCTCACTGAAGAATGCGACTGGCTTTCCTCCTTGAGTTAACACAGCTCCTATACCTGTTCCTGAAGCATCACATTCAATCTCAAAGGTTTTATCAAAGTTAGGTAACACCAAAACAGGAGAATTAGTTAAATTATCTTTAAGCTTTTGAAAAGCCTCTTCCTGTTCAGTTCCCCATTTGAAAGCCACATCTTTCTTGATCACTGATGTCAATGGAGCAGCATTGGTACTGAAATCCTTGACAAATCTCATATAGAAACTTGCAAGCCCATGAAAACTCCTCACATGGCCGATTGTTCTTGGTGTAGGCGAGTCTTGTACTGCCTTGATCTTTTCTTCATCCACCTTTTGTCCCTGTGAACTAACAACAAAGCCTAGGAAAATCAATTGATTAGTGTAAAAGGTACATTTTTTAAGGTTAGCATAAAGATGCTCTTGGCGCAATTTTTTGTAAAACCTTTTCAAGATGTGTAAGATGATCTTCTAAGCTAGTGCTATAGATTAAGATATCATCAAAATACACAACCACAAACTTACAGATGTATGCTCTTAGGACATGGTTCATGAGGCGCATAAATGGCATGACTAACCATTCATAGAGACCCCTCTTGGTCTTGAAGGCAGTTTTCCGCTCATCACCTTCCTTCATTCTCACCTGGTGGTATCCGCTCTTTAAATCAATCTTAGAGAAGATTGTGGCACCACTGAGCTCATCTAGCATGTCATCTAGCCTTGGTATTGGATGTTTGTACTTGATAGTGATGTTGTTGATGGTGCGGCAGTCAACACACATTCTCTAAGTCCCATATTTCTTTGGCACCAAAAGGACTGGTACTGCACAAGGGCTTAGACTCTCCCGGATGTATCCTTTGTCCATCAAGTCTTGTACTTGTTTCTCCAGCTCCTTGGCCTCTTCCGTGTAAGTTTTATGAAGAATAGAGTGATGAACACTCAAGAACAGGAGAGAGAGAGTGTCTTTGATCCGAAAAGTATTAAAGAGAGAGAGAGAGATCGGTTTATTTCGCCAAGAATAAAAGATAATATAAAAGTAAGATGTTTCCTTAATTTTCACATAAGAGGATACAAGCTATTTAAAGACAATCTGAGAGGGAGAAGAAACAATAAACAATGTTGGTCTGGTCGATGAAAGTGACCTGACCCAACCGCACACTCCCCTTAAACCCAACATGTGACTTATACAATAAACTATTCCCACTTGGTCTTCAGCTAAAACGGTCTCCTCTTGGTTCTGGAAGTCTCTTAGAATGCAAAACCCAGTGGGACAAAAACATAGTAAGGAAAAAGAGTAGAAGCTCCATGGCATGAGGGGATTACTCCTGAGTGATATCAGCGAGTCCAAGTCTGGGATACACGGACTCACACACCTTTGTACTTGCGGCCTTAGTGAAGATGTCTGCTAGTTGATCTTCACTCCTGGTTTAGCATGGTATGACTCCTTGTATCATCATCTGCCTCACTTTGTGGCAGTCTACTTCAATGTGCTTTGTCCTCTCATGGAATACTGAGTTTGAAGCTATGTGTATTGCTGCTTGGTTGTCACAGTGCATAGTGATTGGTGAAGTGATGTCTATACCCAAGTCTTTAAGAAGTCCCTTGATCCATACCAGCTCGTTTGTAAGCTTCCTCATGGCTCTATATTCAGCTTCAGCACTTGAGCATGACACAACTTTTTGCTTCTTGCTTTTCCATGTGACCAGGTTGCCTCCAATGAAGGTGCAATACCCTATGGTTGATTTTCTGTCATTCCTATCTCCTGTCCAATCAGCATCACAATATCCCACCAACTCAGTGTTGCCATTGCATCCCATCCATATTCCTTGACCATGAGCCCCACTAAGGTATGTAAGGATTCTTTCCACCATTTTCCAGTGATGAACCTTTGGTGCTTGCATATGCTGGCTCACCTGGTTCACAGCAAAGAAAATATCAGGTCTAGTGATGGTTAAATAGATAAGCTTACCTAGTAGTCTTCTGTATTCTTTTGGATCCTCAAATGGTGTTGACTTGTACTCCCCCTCACGCAAGATCTTATATCCATCTTCTAGTGGAGTCTTGGCTGGTTTGTCTCCAGTTATACCTGCTCCATTCAAGAGATCAAGTGTGTACTTTCTTTGGGATAAGAATACCCTTTTCAGATCGGCATACCTCTATTCCAAGAAAGTACTTTAGTTCTCCTAGATCCTTTATATCAAACACTGACTTTAGAAAAGCTTTGATGGTTTGTATACCTTCCTTGTCACTCCCTGTGATGATGATATCATCAACACACACAAGGATGACTACTATACCTTGTTAGCTTGTGAGAGTAAATAGGGTATGGTCTGCCTCAGATCTGTTGAAACCTCTCCCATTCAGAGTGGTGCTGAGCTTATGATACCAAGCTCTTGGGGATTGCTTCAGCCCGTAGATAGCTTTCTTGAGTCTCAATACGTTGCCTGGTTTGACCATGTCTTCCATACTAGGTGGAAGGGCGCATGTAGACTTCATCTTCTAGCTCTCCTTCTAGGAATGCATTCTTCACATCCATTAGCCATAGATCCCACTCCAAGTTGGTCGCAAGTGAGAGTAGGATCCTAATTGTATGCAGCTTTGCTACTGGTGCAAAAGTATCCAAGTAATCCTCTCCATATACTTGTGTGTATCCTCTTGCAACAAGCCTTGTCTTCTTCCATTCAGGCTTGCCATTTTCCAAGTATTTGATGGTGAAGATTTGACGGCTTGTTACAGCTTTCCAGCCCTTGGGGAGTTCAGTTTCAAACCATGTATCATTCTTGATCATGACGCCTATCTCATCTCCCACTGATTCTTTCCACTCATCATCAGCCATTGCCTCTTCATAAGTCCTTGGTGTGTGATATACCATGGATTTTACCTGTTTTTACCCATGGTATATGAGTATTTTTATTACTATTATCTATGTTTTGGAGTCTATTAGGTATGTTTTCAGGCTCAGGAGTGATGAAAGGACTTTTCTAAGGTCCTAATCAAATGATGTAGTATATAAGATTGTCGAACCAGTTCTAAGTGACCACAAAGCAAAGGGAATGCAAGTCTATGCTTAACCTAAATGCAATCATTAAAGAGAATGATTATTAAACTAAGACAATAAGTAAAATGCAACAAAAAGTAAAACTTTCTTTCTTATGAGGAGAATGAGACCCATGGGTATAGGGACTTGATTTCAAATGATTAAGATTCAATCCAAGATACTAACTTTTCAATCAATCTAAATCCTTAAGCCTAGACAACAAAACTAAGCAAGCTCTATCTCTAGATGAATGCTCTTCTGCAATGATCACCCAAGTACACCAAATCTCTTTGGCTGTAATGATCAAAGCAAGCATAAAGAATGAGTCTAATAGCAATCCTAGCTTCTTTGACAACTAATCTCTTAGGCAAAGCAAGCTAAAAGCATAGATGAGTTGGTTCAGGCATTTCATAGAACACCTTTCGGGCATGAAATGCCTATGGCTCTATGTTTTAGAGGCCAACCCAAATATAGCATTAAGAGCACCAAATCAATGCAAGGAAAGGATAGATCTAACACTAAACACCTTGGATCTACACTTAATCACTCTCAATCACCCTAACCCATGGATCTTAAATGGATCTACTCACTAATCCACATGCTTACTCTTAAACCCATGAGAGATTCAAGCTTAAACATGTAGAGAAAGAAAGGAGATGAAATCAAGCAATAAAGAACACAAAGATGAGATGAGATTATGATTCAAAGATGAAACTTTACTCAAAGGGTTTGTGTTCTTAGATAGAAAATAACATAAGTCCCAAATTAGGGATAACATGAGTACTTATACTTGGCTTAAAAGCCCTATAAACATAAACCAAGATTACTAAAAAGTCCTTGAGCCAAATGGGTCTCAACCAATGGGAATGGTGCATAAAAATCGGTCAGGGGTGAACCAACACCATCCAACCCGGTCCACCCTACCCGGCCGTCCAGCTGGCCGCGTCCTTGCTCCGTCCGGGTTCACCAAGCCGGCCGTCTCACCCCGGTCCTCAGCACTCTCTTCACGACCGGGTGCTCCAAGCTGGACAGGCCACCCCGGTCGTCCCTTGGTCTGGCCGCGTCCTGATCTCCCGTCCGGGTGCTCCTACCCGGACGCGTCTCCCCGGTCCGTCCGTATGCTTCCCATCGTTCGGGTGCTCCTACACGGACTGGCCACCCCGGACTGGTCTGCTCCGGCTTCCTCCTGACCTGGTGTCCTTACCCGGACGTGTATACCCGGCCGTCCGTCCTCTTCTCCCATCCGGTTGCTCGAGTCCGGATGCATCAACCCGGTCATCCGGACATGCTGATCCAATCTGATCCGACCAGGTATGTGTACCCGGTCTAGTCTACCCGGTCCAACTCTCATCTCTTGATTTCACTTCTCTTCTTATGGCCAATCTTGATTCTTCACTTCTTTTTGGGTCATAAGGTTCCCAAACACCTCAAATCTCACCAAAGCACACTCCAACACCTGAACCTTAGCCTACAACTCAAAGAATATAATAAAAAGATGGCTAAATAGATGAAAATATGCAAGACATCAACTCCCCCACACTAGTCCTTTACTTGTCCACAAGTAAACTAGCAAGGACTAAGGAGGAGAGGTTTGAAGGAGGGGACTCATAACCAAAAGAGTGCTCTTCTTAGTTCTCAACTTGATAACCTTGTATAATCATACCAACTAGCTAGAGCAAACACTAAATTCAACTCTAACTTCTCAAGGCATATCTTAACTCTTTTGATCCATACACTTACTCATCATGAATCCACAATCCACAAATCCACTTGCTCTCTAACAATCATTAAGAAAACTCAAAAGATCTCTTGCAAATGGTCAAATGGTCCAAGTCATTTGGTTTGGTGAGAAAGGCTTTGATGCAAAGCAAATCAAGTAGTTCAAGAAGGATCTTTAAAGGTGGTTTACTCTCAAAACAAAGTAGCCTTGACATTGCACATAATATATCTAAGAAAGGGATCAACTCATGCATACAATGCTCAATCTCCATTGTTCTACCCTTTTCCCAAATACATAAGCTATATCCTCATTCCCAATGCCAAAACCACTAACATCTCTCACCCAAAGATTCCCCAAAACACTCAAAGATGCAATCTCATTTAGAACTCTTTCTTTTTGAAGTCTACAAGGGATTTTTCACATTTTAAACTCTTATCAGCTCTTTCTTAAACATTGCTAGCCCCCTTTTCATTATTTTATTATTATTATTATTATGGGGGCCAAGACCTCTTTTTTTTATAAACTAGAGCTTAGAACTATTCATTTCTCTTATCCCTTCTAGACTAAATCACTTATTAACTTGGAGTTCCTTGAGTTAATCTTTTCTTTCAAAACCTTTCACATTCCCAAGATCACACCATACAACACTCACCCCCATCCTAGAAGCTAGACAATATGAGTGTCTAATCTATCTAAAATGGAGATCAAGCATTGTCGTTCCCAATACTCTCAACATTATGCACATGTAAAGCTTTCCAAAGAAGGCCTCACTCAACAAATAATGAAGGCTTGAAAGGAGGTAAGGGTTTAAGGGTGTGGAGTACCACTTGAGTTTGTCCAAAAGGATAGGCAAAGAATGGGAGGGACAACTCAAGTGTTCTATCCATGACTTAGTACACAAGGGACCATGAGCAAGAGACTTAGAGTCTAAATATGACAGGAGCAAACTTCAAAGAGAGAGAATCAATCAATCAAATAAGCTTTAGGAAGAGTTTTCAAGGCTCAAAGTTTACAAGTTATCCTAAGATTGCTCAAGCTACTTACTATGATTATAAAGGTTATCACTTTAAGAACTTAGCATGAGCATCTTTACAAGGCAACTATCATCCTTGTCCCCTTATGCATGATGCAACCTATATGATGATTTTTTTTTTATGCAAGTGACTGATCTAGACTCAATCCTAATGCAACTACATGATTCTTTTTGTGCCTTTCAAATTTTTCAAATTTTTTTTTGGTTTTTCTATGCAATAAATATCTACAAATGTATGCATATGACATAAAACACAAGACTATCAGCAACTTGACACCTCCCCCACACTTAATTCACACAGTCTCTGTGTTTGTTAACTGTGAAGAAGGGCCCAAAAAAAATAGATAAATAAAATCTAAATGAAATGATGAATGGTATATACAATGATATGGTGTTGGAGTACCTCTAAGGAGCGTGGGATGAGGCTGATGCCTCACCCTCAGAGTCATCTTCATCAGCTGTGGTGTCCAGGGAAGGTGACTTGTTTCCGGACTCGGATGGGGCGATGTAGGGGTTCCTCAAGCGGCGGAGAGCCTGCTTCCTGGTTTGTGGTGCAGAGGGGTCATGAAGTAGCTGAGGAGGGGGGTGCATTGAAAGCATCAAGATCAAAGTCCTCAGCCTTACAGCCAGTTACAGCTCCCCTAGCTAGAACATCAGCCACTTTCTTCAATAACCGGGCTGAAACTTTAGCTTGCCTCTTCACAGTCTTTTTCAGCTCTTTGCACTTGTCGGTGAGCTTGAAAATGGTCCTATCTTGAGCCCTGTTCCACCTCTGGAGAATTCTAATCTGGTCATGAGCCTGGCGAAGGGGTCCAAGAGGTAGGACACTGGTGCATTGCTCGAGCTTGTAGCGAGGAGGGCCAAAGAGATGAGCAGTGGCTCTTCTGGTGTGCTCCTCTTCATAGGCATTCTTCTTGCTTTCTGCCTTGTCACCTTTGGGAAGGGTCACAATGCAAAGGGGACCATGATTCCTAAGGAGGTGCTCTCCACTGATGTCAAAGCTGATGTCTCCTGAAGTGCTCAATGAAGTGAGTTCTGGGCTAGGAAGCAACAGCTCTGCCCTTTTGCCACCTCTCGAATAGGAATAGACGCATTTCCCATCAAAACTTCCACTTAGAAATTGAGCCTTCTTCAGGTAAGCTCCATCCAAGAAAGTAGGACCTACTCCTTCATCACCCAAATCAATCCCTTGGTAAGCCAATAGTGGAGTTATCCATCCACCAATACCAATCTGAGGTCCTGAGTCACGGTTTGTCCAAGCCCAACTCTTGTAGTGCATGAAGCGCTGAACAAGGAAGCCAACCATACCGAAATCGGAGTAGAAGTCATCCGGGACAGCAGGGAGCAGAGGAAAGGAAGCAAAGTGTCGGGCGGTTTGGTGAAGGAATCTCAGCTCTTCTCCAGCAACATTCCCTATCTCTTTCTTCTGGAAAAGGGTGTGGTTAAGCAGCCTGTGGAGATAGCGCATAGTGGGATGCCTAATAGCGCCATTCTTCTCTTTCTTGGGGCCTCCTCTCCCTTGTCCTGTTAACAAGGTCCACATTGATTCAGCTATGGTCTTCTCCTTAGAGGCTGTCTTGAGTGTTGGAAGTGAAGAGTTTTTCTGATCTTCAAGGCCAAGAACTTCACCAATCTCTGTGAAAGACATGGACTACACCTCACCCTCAATCTTGAATTTGATATCTCCCCATCCTTGCTGTGCATGCTTGGAAGTGTGAAAGGTTGCTTCTAGTGTAGCCAAGAATTGGCAACAGACTTCTTTGTGAGTAGGGTAAGCTGCTAAGTAGAGGCTTCCCACCTTCATGTGCTCAAGCATGGCTTCAACATCATCATCAATGTACATCTCTTGCAAGATCTTCTTATTAACAAATCGGGTAGGTACCAAAGCAATGCCATTTCTCAAAAGGTCTACCAGCTAATCCTCAGTAGGTGTCTTGGACCTATCCCTCTTGTCATACTTTGATTTAGGATCATTATGCTCATCATTAGAAGATATCTCATCCTCTTCACCTTCACTTTCTGCAATCATTGACTTCTTGCCTTGCTTCTTTGCTCTAGACTTTGCCAACTTCTCTTCCTTGTTGTGCTGGTTAAGGTTTTCTACAATCTCTTGCACAGGGTCTGGTGCTCTCCTAGGTGGAGTCATAGCCCTCATAGTGTGAGCAAGGGCATGATCACCTTTGTTTTTGGTCTTCTCTACCACAAGAGCTCCCACACTAGAGTTTCTTAGTGCCTTAGCTCTCTTGGGAGGAGCCTGCTTGTTAGCACCATCAGTCACACTGTCCCCAACAGCTGATCTCTTTTCATCCCTCTTGGCTTGCTTGTGAGCACCATCAGCCACACCCTTATTAGCAACAACTCTCTTCCCATCTTTCTTGGCTTGTGATTTCTTCCTTAGCATTGCCAAAGCTTGCTGGCGGCGCTCCTCTTCTGATCCAGGCTGTGAACCCAAAGATTTCCCAAACTGAGCAGTGTGTCTTGCTGCACGCTCTTGCTTCTCAACTTCTAGATCAGCTTCACTCTTTCGCCCCATTGGTACCTGAACCTTTAGACCTTGGAAAAGAGTGAGCTTAAGAAGGAAAAACCTCTCAAGATGAGAAACATGATCAAAAGCATAAGAATTCAATTTCAAATGATCAACTACTCACAAGAAACAAGCTTTAAGCAAATAGGGGCTTTAGAACATCCAAGAGAGTTCTCATGCTCATAATTTTTTATTTTTTTTAATGAGCAACAAGAATCTCTAAGAATCAAAACCCCTCAATCAAACACAATCAAGCTTGAATTAGCCTAAATTGAAGTTCTCAAGCAACCTAGCATCCAATCTAACCCAAGAACAACCTAAAACAAGCACTTTATGAAAAACCCCCAAATCTCATGAACCCTAATTTTTCAAAATTCAAATTAATCTCAATTCCACCATGAAATCAACTACCCAGCATAATATATAAGCTTTTCCTAGTCTAATTTACAAGAATCTAGCAAGAAAAAGCTCAAATTTCAAGTTCAAATTTTTAGGGTTCATAAGGGTTACGAATTTGAACTTAAAGATACCATACCTTACTTTGGATGAAAGATAAAGATGAAAATATTCAAGGAATTAGACCTAGGGGAAGAAGTCTTGGATGTGGGAAAAAGAATTTTGAGATTTGGTTGAGAATTGACAAAGTTATGGTGATTTTGGTTCTTAGAGGCTAGAGAGGATTTTGATGTGAGGAAGAAGATGAAATGAGGAGAGAGAGGGTGCATTAGGGCTTTAGGGAGGTTCTGGGTCGGGTGGATGGGTTTTGGGTCGGTTTTAGATGGGTTTGGGTCGGTTTAAGGACAGAAACACATACCTGGGTCGCGGTCGGGTCGTGGGGCTCCATCGGGTCAGTGCGCGGACAGTCCGGGAAGTGGAAAACGACCGGGTAGCTCACCCCGGACGGACGTCTCCAGTCCGTTCATCCAGCACGCTTCACGACCGGGTGCCGTTACCCGGACGCCTGCACCCCGGTCCATTCCAGCATGCTTCACGACCGGGTGCTCCAACCCGGTCCACCCTACCCGGTCCAAACCTCAAACCTCTTTTTTTTTTCTTTTTTTTTTTTATACTTCCTCCATCTCAAAACTTTATCCAACCCATTCCCAAGCTCTCACCATTCTCCAAGTGATTTATTGTTGAAAAATAACAAATCCTAATGCAATATTTACAAGGATAACCATGGGACTTCCTCCCAAGTGAACTTGTTTAAAGTCACTAGCTTGACTTTGCCTCCTTTGAGGTTAGGCAAGGGGAGCATCAGAGAGTGGGGTTGATGTCCCATCCTCCTTTGGTATTGTGGCCATGTATTCCTTGAGTCTCTGGCCATTCACTGTGAAGTCATTACCCTGCTTATCCCATAACACAATGGCTCCATAAGGCCTCACTTCTTTGATCACAAATGGACCAGACCACCTTGACTTAAGCTTTCCTGGAAATAACTTCAGTCTAGAGTTGTAAAGAAGCACTTGATCTCCTGCCTTGAACTCTCTCTTGAGGATGTGCCTGTCATGAAAGGCCTTAGTCTTTTCCTTGTAAATCCTTGAATTCTCAAAGGCATCCATCCTTATCTCATCCAGTTCATTGAGTTGAAGAAGTCTCTTCTCCTTTGCACTCTTGATGTCAATGTTCCGAAGCATCACAGCCCACAATGCCTTGTATTCAAGCTCAACTGGCAAATGGCAGGATTTCCCATAGACAAGGTTGAAAGGAGTAGTGCCTAGAGGAGTCTTAAAGGCTATTTTATATGCCCAAAGAGCATCATTAAGCTTGTCTGACCAATCCTTCCTCTTGGTTCCCACAACCTTCTCCAAGATGCCCTTGATTTGCTTGTTGGAGACCTCCACTTGGCCACTTGTTTGAGGGTGATAGGGTGTTGCAACCTTGTGTTTCACTCCATTCTTCTTGAGAAGACCCTCAAATACCTTGTTGATGAAATGTGAACCTCCATCACTTATGACCACTCTTGGTACTCCAAAGCTTGGGAAGATATTGCTCTTGAAAATTTTGACCACCACTCTTGAATCATTTGTGGGATTTGCTATTGCTTCCACCCACTTTGATACATAGTCCACAGCCACCAAGATGTATTTGTTGCCATAAGAAGAAGGGAAGGGTCCCATGAAGTCAATACCCCAAACATCAAACACTTCCACTTCAAGGATTGGGTTTTGAGGCATCTCATTCCTCTTAGTAATGTTCCCCCTCCTTTGGAAAGAGTCACATCTTGAAATGAAGTCTTGTGTGTCCCTGAACATGTGTGGCCACCAAAATCCAGCTTGTAGCACCTTTGAGACAGTCTTGAATGTAGTAAAATGGCCTCCATAGGAAGATCCATGGCAATGTGAGAGGATTCCTTCAACTTCTTCTTCAGCCACCACTCTTCTATAAATCTGATCTTTGCATAGGGTGTAGAGGTATGGTTCATCCCAATAGTATCTCTTCAAGTCTTTGTAGAACTTCTTCTTCTCATAACCCGCAAGACCCAATGGCTCCTTCCCAGTGGCTAAGTAGTTAACCAAATCAGCATACCAAGGTCCCTTCTCTTCAGCTGCCTTAACCTCTTCAATTTTCTTTCCAGTCTCAATAACTGCCACCACTGACATGATGGCCATGACATGCTCTTGTCTAAGTCCCTCATCAATAGGGATTCCACCTTCAATCCTCAGCCTGGACAAGTGATCAGCCACTCCATTCTCAATTTCTGGCTTGTCTCTAATCTCCAAGTCAAACTCTTTAAGCAAAAGGATCCACCTTAGTAGTCTTGGCTTGGCATCCTTCTTTGCTAGGAGATGTCTCAAAGCTGCATGGTCAGTATACACAATGACCTTGGAACCAACCAGGTAGCTTCTGAATTTTTCAAAGGAGAAGACAATGGCCAGCATCTCTTTCTGAGTTGTGGCATACTTCATCTGTGCATCATTCAGGGTTTGGCTAGCATAATAAATCACATGGGTCTTGCCATCCTTCTTCTGCCCCAGGACAGCCCCAACAGCAAAGTCACTAGCATCACACATTATCTCATAAGGGAGGTCCCAATTAGGTGGCTGGACTATGGGAGCACTAACAAGTTCACCCTTTATCTTCTTGAAAGCCTCGAGACAATCTTCATCAAAGCTGAAAGTGGCCTCCTTGCACAGCAACTTGGTCATTGGTCTAGCAATCTTTGAGAAGTCCTTGATGAATCTTCTATAGAATCCAGCATGGCCAAGGAAGCTCCTGATGTCTTTCACTGTCTTTGGTGGTGGCAAGCTGACCATCACCTCAATCTTAGCTTTGTCCACTTCAATACCCTTTTCTGAAATCTTGTGTCCAAGCACAATCCCCTCCATGACCATGAAATGACACTTCTCCCAATTCAGCACTAGGTTGGTGTCTTCACATCTCTGTAGGACCCTGCACAAGTTGGACAAACAAGCAGAAAACGAAGATCCGTAGACAGAGAAATCATCCATGAATACCTCCACTATATACTCAATGAGATCCGAGAAGATAGACATCATGCACCTTTGAAAGGTTGCTGGAGCATTACATAACCCAAATGGCATCCTTCGATAAGCAAAGGTGCCATAGGGGCATGTGAATGTTGTCTTCTCTTGATCATTTGGATGTATGGGGATTTGGAAAAACCCTGAGTACCCATCAAGAAAACAATAGAAAGGATGGTTTGCAAGTCTCTCAAGCATTTGATTAATGAATGGCAATGGAAAATGATCCTTTCTAGATGCAGAGTTGAGCTTTCTATAATCAGTACACATCCTATGGCCGGTTATGGTTCTAGTTGGTATCAATTCATCCTTGTCATTTTTAACCACAGTGATACCACCTTTCTTTGGAACTACATGCACATGAGATACCCATTTAGAATCTGAAATAGGGTAGATAACACCAGCATCTAAGAGCTTAAGAATCTCCTTCTTTACAACATCCTTCAGGTTAGGATTCAACCTTCTTTGATGCTCTATAGAAGTCATTGATTCATCCTCTAGATGTATCCTATGCATGCACAAAGAAGGTGATATCCCCTTAATATCATCTAGTGAGTACCCAATTGCCTTTCTAAACTTTTTTAGTGCATTTAAAAGTTGAGAAAGTTCAAGTTCAGTAAGTTCACTACTCACAATGACAGGATATGACTCATTAGGGCCTAGAAATGCGTACCTTACACCATGGGGAAGAGGTTTTAGCTCCACTTTTGGTGCCTTGAGCTCACTCCAATCATCTTGTTGGGTGTCTTCTTGTTGAATGGTTGTGGCAGTTTGGTGCACCTCTTGTGTGAGCTCCTCATACTGGCCTTTATAATCAATCTTCTTGCCAGAATCCAACATGGCCACAATAGCATCACTCTCTTGGTTCTCAACCACTTCGACCTCTTTATCCACTGTCAAAGCATGCTGCAAAAGGTCCCTTATTGCCAACTCTCCAAGTGCCAATTCCTCAAGAAGCTCATCAGCAAGAGCTTCCATCTCTTCTATGTAAAACACTTGGCCTTGCAAAGTTGACCTCTTCATTACCTCATTGATGTTAAAATAGAGAGTGTGCTCTTTCCCCAAATGAATATCAATCTTGCCTTCCTTCACATTGATAAGGGCTCCTGCTGTGGCTAAGAATGGTCTTCCAAGGATCAAGGGGTCTCTAGCTTCTTCATCCATCTCAAGCACAACAAAATCAGTAGGAATCTCACAATTTTCCACCATCACAGGGAGATCTTCAAGGATACCAATAGGGAATTTGACTGAGCGATCAGCAAGCACCAAAGAGAGTTTACACTTCTTGTATTGGCTGAACCCAAGCTTCTTGGCAACAGATAGAGGCATGAGACTGACACTAGCTCCAAAATCACATAGACATCTCTCAAACATCAAAGGACCAATGGCACAAGGTAGGGTAAAGCAGCCTGGATCCTCTAGCTTCTTAGGGATTGTCAATCTCTGGATGATGGCACTGCACTCATGAGTAAGAACCATCATGCCCTCCATTTCCTTCTTCTTGGCAGCCACAGCATCTTTCAAGAACTTGCTGTATTGAGGGACAAGCATGAAGGCATCAATGATGGGCATTGTGACTTGAACTTCACTCATTTGCTTCTCAAAGAGTGCTTTATACTTCTCCAAAAGTTGCTTCTTGAATCTTCCAGGAAATGGCAGCTTAGGTTCATAGGGGGGAGGAACAAAAGAAGACTCTTTTGTTGGAGTGGCAACTTCACCATGCTTTAGTGTTTTCTTCTCTTCTCCAACCTTTCCTTTACCCTTAGCTTCAACAATCTTTTCTAGAATCTCCTCATCAACCTTCTCATCTACAATCACAACATCATTATCAATGTTGATGGCCACCCCCCACTTAGTGTCTCACCATCCTTGGGGAGAGCTCTTGGAGGTAACTCTCTACCACTTCTAAAAGTGATTGCCTTCATTGGCTCCTTGGGATTTTGCTCAGCCTTTCCTGGTAGTGTTCCTTGTTGGCGACTTGGCTGAGAGTTCATAGAAGCAAAATGATTCTCCAAAGCTCTTATCTTGTTGTTTAGCTCAGTATAGCTGCTATCAATCTTGGAGTGAACAGTCTTGAACTCATGGCCAATGTCCTTGGCTGTTCTAGCTTGACCTTCCAATAGTTGTTTGAACATAGCTTTCATAGATGAATCTGGAGCTTTAGCTTGGGAGGAGCTACCTTGAGCTTGAGTAGGCTGATTGCCTTGATTGGTAAAACCAGGAGGAGGATTCTGCCTAGGCTGGTAGTTCCCTTGCTGAGTGTTTTGCTTGGGTTGATAGCCTCCTTGCTGGTTGTTGGGATAAGACCTTTGCTGGTAGTTGTTGTACTGATAGTTAGGCTCCTTCCTGTACCAAGTACCATTGTTGTTGATGAAGCAAAGCTCTTCTTGCCCTTCTAACCCATCAACTTCATTAACCTTAGGAGGAGTTTCCTGACTAGGACCACCCACAAAGTTGATCTGCTCCTTTCTGGCTTGGTTAGCAATCAGCAAGTCTATCTTCTCTTGCAAGGATTTGATTTCCTTCTTGGTCTGGTTGTCATCATCTCTGGTTGTTCTATCAGCTCTGTCATGCTCTCCACTGTAAACTGAGTCACTCTTCACCATGTTGTCAACCAGCTCCTCAGCATTTTCTTCAGACCTGCCCAGGAAGAAACCATTGCTTGCTGTATCCAGTCTTGCTCTGAACTCAGGAAGGGCTCCTCTGTAGAATGTGCTCAGAAAACTCTCCTTTGAGAAGCCATGGTGTGGGCACTTAGCTTGATACCCCTTGAACCTTTCCCATGCTTCACTAAAGCTTTCCAAGTTCTTCTGCTGGAAACTAGAGATCTCATTCCTCAGCTTGGCTGTCCTTGATGTGGAGAAGAATTTCTCCAAGAAGGCTTTCTTGCAATCATCCCAAGTAGTGATGGAGTCACTAGGTAAAGATTTCTCCCATTGGTGTGGCTTGTCTCCTATAGAGAAAGGAAACAGCTTGAGCTTGAAGGCATCTTCGGACACACCATTGGTCTTGGACAAGCCACAATAGCTATCAAACTTGTCCAAGTGATCAAATGGGTCTTCTACAGCCAAGCCATGGTACTTGTTTTTCTCAATCACACTGAACAACCCTGACTTGATCTCAAAGTTGTTAGCTTCCACAGCTGGTGCGCGGATGCCCGTACTATTGCCATGAATGTGAGGACGGTCATAGGTGCCAATGGCTCTAGCTGGCCACTGTGGGTGTTGTTTTTGCTGGCGCTGTGGTCCAACATTGTCAGCTCCTTGACCATTGCCATCATGAGGTTGATGCTGGTGATCATCCATCTCAAACCCCAACATCTGAATGTGAGCCTGTTGCTCTTCTTCTCTTCTCCTTCTTGCTATTTCCCTCTCAAGTGTAGCTATCTCTTCAACAGTGGGAACCAGATTAGTTGCACCCCTGCTTCTTGTGTTCATACACCTGAAAATCAGAGGAAGAGGCAAAAGAAGAATCAATATCACAAGAAAAGAAAAATGATTTAGTCTCAAGCAAGTGACTAAATCCCAATGTCACAATCAACTTCGAATTTGGCAACGGCGCCAATTTGATGAAAGGACTTTTCTAAGGTCCTAATCAAATGATGTTGTATATAAGATTGTCGAACCAGTTTTAAGTGACCACAAAGCAAAGGGAATGCAAGTCTATGCTTAATCTAAATGCAATCATTAAAGAGAATGATTTTTAAACTAAGACAATAAGTAAAATGCAACAAAAAGTAAAACTTTCTTTCTTATGAGGAGAATGAGACCCATGGGTATAGGGACTTGATTTCAAATGATTAAGATTCAATCCAAGATGCTAACTTTTCAATCAATCTAATTCCTTTTGCCCAGACAACAAAACTAAGCAAGCTCTATCTCTAGATGAATGCTCTTTTGCTATGATCACCCAAGTACACCAAATCTCTTTGGCTGTAATGATCAAAGCAAGCATAAAGAATGAGTCTAAAAGCAATCCTAGCTTCTTTGACAACTAATCTCTTAGGCAAAGCAAGCTAAAAGCATAGATGAGTTGGTTCAGGCATTTCATAGAACATCTTTCGGGCATGAAATGCCTATGGCTATATGTTTGAGAGGCCAACCCAAATATAGCATTAAGAGCACCAAATCAATGCAAGGAAAGGATAGATCTAACACTAAACACCTTGGATCTATACTTAATAACTCTCAATCACCCTAACCCATTGATCTTAAATGGATCTACTCACTAATCCACATGCATACTCTTAAACCCATGAGAGATTCAAGCTTAAACATGTAGGGAAAGAAAGGAGATGAAATCAAGCAATCAAGAACACAAAGATGAGATGAGTTATGATTCAAAGATGAAACTTTACTCAAAGGGTTTGTGTTCTTAGATAGAAAATAACATAAGTCCCAAATTAGGGATAACATGAGTACTTATACTTGGCTTAAAAGCCCCAGAAACATAAACAAGATTACTAAAAAGTCCTTGAGCCAAATGGGTCTCAATCAATGGGAATGGTGCATAAAATTCGGTCAGGGGTGAACCAACACCATCCAACCCGGTCCACCCTACCCGGCCGTCCAGCTAGCCGCGTCCTTGCTCTGTCCGGGTTCACCAAGCCGGCCGTCTCACCCCGGTCCTCAGCACTCTCTTCACGACCGGGTGCTCCAAGCCAGACAGGCCACCCCGGTCTTCCCTTGGTCTGGCCGCGTCCTGATCTCCCGCCCGGGTGCTCCTACTCGGACGCGTCTCCCCGGTCCGTCCGTCTGCTTCTCATCGTCCGGGTGCTCCTACACGGACTGGCCACCCCGGACTGGTCTGCTCCGGCTTCCTCCTGACCGGGTGTCCTTACCCGGACGTGTATACCCGGCCGTCCGTCCTCTTCTCCCGTCCGGTTGCTCGAGTCCGGACGCATCAACCCAGTCATCCGGACGTGCTGATCTAATCTGATCCGACCGGGTATGTGTACCCGGTCTAGTCTACCCGGTCTAGTCTACCCGGTCCAACTCTCATCTCTTGATTTCACTTCTCTTCTCATGGCCAATCTTGATTCTTCATATCTTTTTGGGTCATAAGGTTCCCAAACACCTAAAATCTCACCAAAGCACACTCCAACACCTGATAAGGACAAATGAATGCAAAATGATCCTAGACTTGCCTAAACCTTAGCCTACAACTCAAAGAATGCAATAAAAAGATGGCTAAATAGATGAAAATATGCAAGACATCAAGGAGCATTTTAGAGAAAAGTGATGTTTTAGGTGCATTTTTGGAGCTTAAAGAAGAGTTCACCCGAGATCAGACCAGAGATCGACATCCAGAGTTACACATCAATCGATGCACATTCCGTGCTCTCGATCGACTCACATTTTCCGAAGGACGATACATCGAGACCATAATCGATCGATGTACACCCAGTACTATCGATCGATATCGAGCGGCTAAAGAAGACAAGTTGGACTTGGCCGAACTTGAAGCCCACGACATCATATTTTTACAAGATTGCCCCTGACGAGTATTTAACGTAATGAACTCATATTTATATTTGCCTAAGTGTTTTGGCAGAGAGAGCTTCTTTTTACCACCATCTTTTCTACACATTTCTTTTACTATTGTTTCATTACTTTGCAAGTTCTCAATAAAGTTCTATTCAGTTCTTACTAGTTCTTCTTAACAAAGGTTATAGGATTCTAGATCTAGAGGAGAGATCCAAAGAGATTTGTGATTGGAACTTAAGTGTTCACTCCTCTAGTAGATCTATGAACTCCTATTATTACCTTGGTACTATGAATCACTTAGCCATGTCTGAGTAGATTCATTTGTTAGATTTAAGGTTTAAATAGGATATGAGGGATTAGCCCCAGCCTACATCTGCTATAGTTGTGATATTTATTGTTAGGTTTGTTCACTAATGCTTTTTCAAGATTAGCTAACTAGAACATGAACTTGGATTGCATTATTCATTTAATACAATTCCTGTTAACATCCTAAACATGCTATGACCCTCTTGAGACAAGCGAAAGCTGATCTAAGATCATGGTGAGCACTGTATCAACTCGCGCATAAGTTCTGCTTAGAGCCGTATCGATCGATACTCCTATAGAGTAATCGATCGACGTAGCTAGAGGTGTATCGGTCGATATTCCTATCGAATAATCGATCGATACTGTCGGCGATATAGCTGACCGCAAACACCATTTATCATCTAAGTAATATATGGTCTAAATATTGCGAGAGCTGATGGATTCATTTAATAGTGTTGAGCTCTGACATATCATGCAAGCAACTTGTTAGCATTTGTAGTATTTATAATCCTGAATTCCTGAATACCTACCCTGAATATAACTACTTTTCTTTATTGTCTTAAACCAAAACCTTTCAACTGAGTAATATTACCATTACTCAAAAATCTGCATTTTACTTTAAAACATTTTCAACCTAGCATAGTCACTAAGATTGCATCTTATTTGTACACTAGCTCTCTGTGGATTCGATCCCTAAGTACTACAACTGAACCTCTTATTTGAGAGAGTTAAGTCACTCCTTAGGGTAATTCGAGTGATATCAAATTTGGCGCCGTTGCCGGGGAGCTTTGATACAATTAGATTTAATCTGATTAGGTCTAGGTTATTTTTACTTTAAATTGTTTTCTGACACAAATTTTTTTCTTGTCTTTTCAGGTACATGCCCAGCAGTAGTAGAAGTAACAAGGCATCTCAACTTTTGTTCTCAGAAGACCCTGCTAGCTTGGAACGTTCCATCCGCAAGGAAATCCGTTCTACATCGACCGACATCAACAACTGTCTGTCGACCGATACCGACGCACCACTGTAGACCGAGACACCGTCTTCGTGGACCAATACTCGCACCTTCCTGTCGACCGACACTACTTCACCGTCGAGTGATACTTTCATCCGACATCGATCGATACCCCTAACCGTATATCGATCGATACTGTTCCGCGAGTCATGGTTGCGCCGATTATTCTCACACGAGATGAGAATGGAGACTTGCGTGACAAAGAAGGTCACCTTCGTAATGAAGCAGGTCAGAAGCTCAATGCTCAGAATGAAGTAATCCCTGAGCCAGAAACTGCACCTACAGGAGCAGTTCAACCTGTAGAAGAGGCTGCTCGAACACTAGCTGACTACAACCGTCCAGATCAGTTCTACACCAACAGATCAGCCATTCGTCCCCCTGCTATTCAGAGAGGCGATTTCGAGCTCAAGCCGCAGTACTACACCCTTGTGGGACAGACACCCTACTGTGGGCTGTCCAATGAGCATCCCATTGACCATCTGGAGAGGTTCTAGGATCTCATATCTGCTATCAAAGCCAATGGAGTCCCCGTGGACTACCTTCTCTGTAAGCTCTTCAAGCACTCTTTATCTGCAGAAGCTTTACAGTGGCTTAAGCAGCTACCACCAGGATCTCTTACATCCTAGAGCGACATCAAAAACGCATTTCTGCATAACTTCTTTGATGATGCGCGCGCTGAAGACTTAAGGAGGAAAATTGCCACATTTAACCAGGAGTCTGGAGAGTCATTCAAGGATACCTGGATCAGATTCAAGTCTTACCAGCGAGATTGTCCACACCATGGATTCAACAAGGTGCAACTGCTCTGCACTTTCTTCAGAGGCATCGCGCTGAAATATCAGATGGCTCTGGATAGTGCAAGTGAGGGCAACTTCACCACAAGGAATCTTGAAGGTGCTGTGAAGCTAATATTCGACTTAGCATCCAGCAACAGCACGAAGAACATTGTAAAAGCAAGATCTGCAGCATTCCTTGGAAAGGAACAGATGAATGAGGTACAGGCTACACTTGACAATGTTCAGAAGCTACTAAACAAGCAAATCTGCTCAGTGAAGGATGCAGAAGCTGATGAAGAAGATGACTAAGTAGAAGCAGAAGTCAACTGGATCAATGGAACTGGATTTCAGAGATCTGGAAACCAAGGAAACAGAAACTTCTCAGGACAAAGAGGCAACTTCAATAGCAGCAACCCCAACAACAACAGGAGTTATGGTAACTCATCTTACATGAAGCCACCCACACCAACCCCAGAAGGAAAGCTAGAAGACATGCTCAGCAAAGTTCTTGAAAGCCAGCAGCAGTTAGAGGTGAACTTCAATGGAAAGATCGACGCTGTCTACACCACCTTGAACACAAAGCTTTATGCTTTGAGCACTTATGTGAAGAAACTAGAGACTCAAGTGATTCAGACAGAAGAAGCTGTTAAGAAGCAGGAAGCCTTAGGAAAAGGGACGGGAGAAGAAGCAACATGCCACAACGTCAATGCTATCATAGAAGACGATTTGTGGAGAGTGGTGAAGCATGAAAAGCTGCAAGAGGGAGACTTCCAGTCCATGAGTATTGGCGGGGACCATTGGTATCGACCGATGTCCGGACACGACTATCGATCGATATACGCCAACTCAAATCGAACGATGGACTCAGACGAGCATCGACCGATGGACCTTGAAGAATCCACTCACGAGTGCAACGCCGTAAAGATACTTACTCACGAGGAGTTCGCAGCAAAGCACCCACATCCACCCAGCCCTTACAAGATCGATCGACAGAATGGATGTCCCATCGATCGACAGAAGGATAAGGAAATCAATCGACATACTCCAGAACCTATCGATCGATATTCAGTTATCACACGTCGTGTGCAACTTCCCAAGATAGATGTTGCACGACTTACTGCACTCCGGGAGCAATCTAAACCCTCTAAAAGCCCACCAGAAGTTATCTTGAAGAAACCCACGGATACCCTAGAACCCATGGAGTTACAACAAGAAACCAAAGGCCGTACTCTCAGAAAAAGGAAAGAGAAGGTTCGTAAGCACCTTAAAAGGGGAGTCAACGAGAAAGAATTGGAAAGCTTCAGAAAGAGAGTTCTAAGAATACCTAAGGAGAAACCATTCGAAGAAGCATACTACACACACAGATTGTGGATATTTTTCAGAGAAACAAAGGAGACAGAAGAAGATATCAGAAGGATGTTCAATCAGGTCAGAGAAACCATGGTCAGGAGGATCAAACTTGAGAAGAAGGGTGATCAAGGGAAGTTCGTTGTCCCTTGCTCAGTCCATGGGATCAATTTCCCATGTGCCTTATGTGACACAGGATCTGGAGTCAGCATCCTACCCAAGGTGCTAGCAGACCATCTAGGTTGGAAGATAGAACCCACAGATGAATCATTCATCTTCGTGGATTGCTCTCAGCAAAACTCTGGAGGAATCATCAGAAACCTGGAGGTTAACATAGGAGAAACCCTAGTTCCAGTAGACTTCCATGTCTTGAACGTCAAGGTAACCCTACCTACTTCTTTGCTACTTGGAAGAGCCTTCCTAGCCACAGTTGGAGCTCTCTGCAACCTTCGGACAAACAAACTGTGCCTAACCCTGCTCAATCCTACGGTCTACTATGATCTGGTACGACTCATCAAAGTTCCTGAGAAGATCCAAGACGGCTCAGACCTCGTAGCTGTTTGCTATTGTGGAGATGAATACGATTCACAAGACGCATACGAGACGGAGTACGATGAATCGATCGATAGAGGTACTGCCGCATCGATCGATACTCGTGAAACGACATCGATTGACAGATATACATGGTCATCGATCGATTCGCGTTTCCACCAGATCGAGGAGGAGTTTCCAGACGGTGACTTCGAGGTAAACGAGTGGGAGAACGACTACTACATCCCACCACATGCTGTAGATACTACTCACATTGTGGAGTATACTGATGATTACGAGGAGGAGAGAGCTATAGAGTATCACAACCTTCCAGAAGATGAAGATAGACTTCTCCACCACAACCTCAGAATCAACACATGGATCGATCGGACCTTCTCTCCATCGATCGATACTACTTGCCTCGCATAATTCGACAACACTGTCAACAACAAGCGAGACGGAGACCACTCAATCGGGAGCTGGGCAAGTGATTACCAGCATGAAAGCTTCGCGGTCAAAACCGCAACGCCAACATACATCACTCAACCTGAGGAAGTCTCATCGATCGACACGGCACCATCACAATCAACCGATAGGCCTGACCAACCATCGACCGATCCCGGACCTGTGCCATGGACTGATACATTCATCAAACCATCCAAGGTAACAAATTCACCTGTACCTGATTTCGGTAATTTAACCCCGGATGAGTTTGGTATTTTCAGGGATTCAAAAGGCTTTGCACGCTCAATGGATGGACGAACGCTCCACATATCCAGAGAGGACATTGGAGACGTCCTACAGATAGCCAACGGATCCCAAAACCTATTCCAGCAGCAACGCTATGGACCGGACCACCATCATCAGCACCAGGAGGAAGACACAACAGCCGAGCCAAAGGAAGCTGAGGATAATCATCTCAACACGGAGGACCCAGATTTTCAACGGACATCGATCGATATGGAGTACATGACATCGACCGATAGCAGTCCTGAATTCGGAAAGAGAGCTTTTCGATATGGAGTTCGAAAATTCTTTTGGGAGCAGAAAGATGAGTATAGGGTCTAAAGGGACGAGAAAGGGTTTGCTAGAGGAGTAGATGGTGACGTCATCAGAGTTTCTAAAGACGACATCAAGAAACTGCTTCAAAAGGACCTCAATGGACGAGCGCTCTTACATCTGTTTACCAGAGCACGCCAGTTCATTTACAAGAAGAGATTTGGTGCACGAAATCTACACCAAAGATGAGATCAACAAGATGTTCACTGGTCTACTTGGAGAACGCAAGTGGGAAAAAATCTCCATGGAAAAGAGTTTAGAGGATGCTACAGACAAGCTTCGCAGCGAGATGAACTGGATGTTCAGTGCAGACCAGGCATTAAGCAAGAAGGTTAAACGTCTTGAGCTGGAACTTGAAGATCTTCGCAACACCCAGAACCACGGCCAGACAAGTTCAATATCGATCGACGGAGTAACATCCACATCGATCGATATGAAACCTGCACAATCGACCACCTACTCAAAACGTGAGGTCGATGAGTTTCTCGACGATATCTTGAAGGAACTGAGGAAAGCAGAAGATCGTTTCAGCAGCAAACTCACCAAAACCTGTGAACCAATCTTCCACAACCTCGGGGATCTAAGCATCTGCACCGAAGAGATGAAGAGATCTATCCGCCTTATCAATGAGGCGCATGCAGATATGAACCCCACGGCACCTTGCAATCCTTTTGGAGGATTGACTCGTCTAAAAGAATCTAAGAGGAAACTTGCTGACATACACTTCTTAGTAGACAAAGAAGTGGAGGAACTCGCACTAAGCATGGATAATATGCAGCAGGAGGCTGAGAAGTTCCAACGACAACTCGATTATCAGGCTGCATCAATCACATCGATCGATGAGTACAACCTCACATCGATCGATAGGTGAATGATTGAAATCGACGGACAGATGAAGCTATTTGCCGAGGAGCTTCACGAGAATCTGCAGAAGCACACATCGACCCATGAACACCATGTTGCATCGATCAATATACAGACTTCCGAAATCTGCACCAGAGCTGACTTGGATAAGTTAGCTGATGAAGTATACACGGCACTTACGAGCGTGGATGATTCGCAAGACAGACGTCTAGATCAGATGTATTTCCCGCTAAACAACAAAGTTGGCAGAATAGAATCTAGCATAGAAGGGATGCAAAAAGGAATCAGCGCCATTCAGAGGCAGCTTGCGAGCAGACCTGCACCCTTAGCATCGATCGACAGAAGACCAAGCGCATCGATTGACGCACCTCAACAGCCATAGACCGATAATTCAACAAAGGAATCGATCGATACCAGCTCTATCCACGAAAAAAGATCCAACGCCTTGATTCAATGCAAGCAGAGCTCAGTGATCTTTCGGAACATGCCTTTGAGAAATTAGGATGGCACGAGCTCATCATTGAAGGTCATGCAGAAAGGATTCAAAGAATCAATGATGACGTAAATGAGATAAAGAAGAAACGAACCAGAGAATATGAAGCCACTAGAAGCTTATTTGACTCATGGTTCGGTGAGAAGAAGGATACAGCGGATACTTGTTTCCCAACAAGTACCTGGACTTCACCTCAGTAGCTCATTCCATCCAGGGTCAAGCTAGATGACTATAATCAAAGCGCTGAGTGGGAGGCAACCCACTGTTAGGTAATTTTTCATTTAGTTTTTATCTTTAGGATTTTATTTTTCGTATTTGTTTTTCTTTGTAGTTACGACTAGACGATTACCACTGAAATCGACCGACATAACACTGTCGATATCGATTAACATACACCAAACCACAACGATCGACGAAGGCGACTCAACATCGATCGATACGGATCACGGTCAGATATTTCGTTCTACTTTTTCGATATTTGTATATTTTATTTTTGCCTACGCCTTTACCGGACTGGTTATACACTGGGGACAGTGTATGATTTAAGTCTGGGGGGATGATTACTGATGTTGTTTACCTTTTGACTTCATCTAAAATGTTTTCAAAATGGTTTCTATTGAGTCAAGAAAGGGATAATGATTTTTAAAAATTTTCACTTTTTATCTAACCAGTCTTTTAGGCACCATTCTTAGATTTGTTGACGCAGAATGTACTATAGTTGCTAAAGTTGATCACCTATCAGCTATGACAACGCTTTCATTGATTGTCTGGAGGAACCAAAGCTGATTTCCAACCTAACCTGACATTCTCTGCTTGTCTTGGGGCGTGGTATACATGGGATCGGATGCTTCAAACAAGTCTGGAAGGTAAAGCCTTGCGTAGACAGTTTTATCACCCTTTCTCTCTCATTTTCGAATTTAGATTTAATTTTATTCAGTTACTAAAAAAAAACGAAAATAAGCTTATATATATGTTCTAGGACTAGTTAGTTATTACTTAGGAAGGAATTCGAACAGGGCTTGGCGGTTAACCCCCTCAAGACTTGATTCATAAGAATTCTATAGGTAAAAGATTCGAACAGGGCTTGGTGGTTACCCCCTTCAAGACTTGCTTCGCAATGAATCCTAGGATATAGGTCAAAAAGAAGTGAACAGGACTTGGTGGCTACAACCATTAAGGCTTGATTCATGGAAGCCTGTCCAATCTTGGTCAATGTCTTGCAAATAAAAGCAGACTACACTAGGAGAGAAATAGTGGAGAGAGAGAGGATATAAACTAATTTTTACCTGCAGGTCCAGATACTTGTTTGAGCAACCTTGCATCTTGTGATCGATACTCCCAAGGTAAAGCCTACACTTTCATTTTATGTACAGAAATGAAATCAGTAGAGGGGTTAGTCAGACAGGATTGCTAAGATTGTTGGCTAGATGATCACGGTTGTTTAATTAGGATATTGCATAATGTACTTCTGTTATTGACAGATTCTTAGATGTGGTTTGCAACAAAGTAGAGGTTATGATTCTAAGTTTGAATTTGATTGATTCCCTGCTTTTTAAAACCTCTTCCATAAAGACTGCCTGTGTGTTTGCTTGAGGACAAGCAAAAGGTTAAGTCTGGAGGAGTTGATATACGATGTATTTTACCTGTTTTTACCCATGGTATATGAATATTTTTATTACTATTATCTATGTTTTGGAGTCTATTAGGTATGTTTTCAGGCTCAGGAGCATTTTGGAGAAAAGTAATGTTTTAGGTGCCTTTTTGGAGCTTAAAGAAGTGTTCACCCGAGATCAGACCAGAGGTCGACATCCGGAGTTACACATCGATAGATGCACATTCCGTGCTATCGATCGACACACATTTGCCGAAGGACGATACATCGAGACCATAATCGATCGATGTACACCCAGTACTATCGATCGATATCGAGCGGCTAAAGAAGACAAGTTGGACTTGGCCGAACTTGAAGCCCACGACATCACATTTTTACAAGATTGCCTCTGACGAGTTTTTAACCCAATGAACTCATATTTATATTTGCCTAAGTGTTTTTGGCAGAGAGAGCTTCTTTTTACCACCATCTTTTCTACACATTTCTTTTACTATTGTTTCATTACTTTGCAAGTTCTCAATAAAGTTCTATTCAGTTCTTACTAGTTCTTCTTAACAAAGGTTACAGGATTCTAGATCTAGAGAGATCTAAAGAGATTTGTGATTGGAACTTAAGTGTTCACTCCTCTAATAGATCTATGAACTTCTATTATTACCTTGTTACTATGAATCACTTAGCCATGTCTGAGTAGATTCATTTCTTAGATTTAGGGTTTAAATAGGATATGAGGGATTAGCCCCAGCCTACATCTGCTATAGTTGTGATATTTATTGTTAGGATTGTTCACTAATGCTTTTTCTAAATTAGCTAACTAGAACATTAACTTGGATTGCAGTATTCATTCAATACAATTCCTGATAACATCCTATACATGCTATGACCCTCTTGAGACAAGCGAAAGCTGATCTAAGAGCATGGTGAGCACTGTATCAACTCGGGCATAAGTTCTGCTTAGAGCCGTATCGATCGATACTCCTATAGAGTAATCGATCGACGTAGCTAGAGGTGTATCGGTCGATATTCCTATCGAATAATCGATCGATACTGTCGGCGATATAGCTGACCACAAACACCATTTAGCATCTAAGTAATAGATGGTCTAAATATTGCGAGAGCTGATGGATTCATTTAATAGTGTTGAGCTCTGACATATCATTCAAGCAACTTGTTAGCATTTGTAGTATTTATAATCCTGAATTCCTGAATACCTACCCTGAATCTAACTACTTTTCTTTATTGTCTTAAACCAAAACCTTTCAACTGAGTAATCTTACCATTACTCAAAAACCTGCATTTTACTTTAAACCATTTTCAACCTAGCATAGTCACTAAGATTGCATCTTATTTGTACACTAGCTCTCTGTGGATTCGTTCCCTAAGTACTACAACTGAACCTCTTATTTGAGAGAGTAAAGTCACTCCTTAGGGTAATTTGAGTGATATCATTATGTATTCTTGATCCAAGTTGCTCATGAAAACTTGATGGTCATGTGGGTATTGAGCTAGATAGCAGACTCCTTGTACTGGATGAGCTACTGCATTTTCATTGAAGTAAACTCTTGTGTGCTTCGAATGTTCTGGTCCATATTTGATTCTGGGGCTTCTCCTTAATGGCTGCACTTCTTCTATCTCAGTATCTTGCTGGTTAGCCTCATCTTGTTCAAAACCTTCATGTTGATTGGTCTCATGTTGTTCCTCTTGTGCATCTTGATCATGACTTTCAGAATCCTGGTGATTTGCCTCGGCTTGTGCTGATTCACTGCCCCCCTCAGGATCAAGATGGGAAGCTTCAACACCTGGTTCAGCATGGGAAGGTGTAGCAGGAGCTCCTGTCCTCCGTTGTGGCTGGCTGATTCCAAGACTTTCAAGAATGATTCTCAGATTTGTGGCTCTATCTGAGGGTGTATGTGAGAGATCTTTCAGGTTGTCCCGGCTCTGCTCATCATAGTATCCCTTGGATTCCACAAATTTGACATCCCTTGAGACCATTACTCGCCTGGCTTCTGGATAATAACATTTGTATCCCTTCTGGTTTGTTGAATACCCAATGAAGATGGCCTTAATGCTCTTAGCATCCAGCTTGGTTCTTTATTCACCTGGCAGCAAGACAATACAAGTGCACCCAAACACACGCAGATGATCAATGGAGGCTTTGGTTTTGTTTAATACCTCATAAGGAGAAACATCATGGAGAACTCTGGTGGGTGTTCTGTTGATCAGATAACACGCTGCAACCACAGCATCCCCCCCCAAAATCTTTTTGGCACATGTGTATGAAACATCATGCTCCTGGCTACCTCCATGAGATGGCGATTCTTTCTTTCTGCCACTCCATTTTGTTGTGGTGTGTATGGACAGCTTGTTCGATGGACGATGCCATGTTTATCTAGATGGTTTCACTACAGGAAATAAGGGTTTTGATGGCACCGCTAAAGCGCTATAAGACGCTACCATAGCGTTGTAGAAAGCGCTCCAATATCGCCCGCGATAATAGGTCTCGTACATTTCATAGCGGATTTTTGTTGTGCTATTGATATTTTATTATTAATAGCGGTTCTTGATATGCAATTGTAAATTTGTATTATAGCGTCGCCAAAATGATATTATAACTTTTTAACTATAGCATTTTTTAAAATTAAATATAGCGATTTGTAATTACTATTGTCGTCTTCTATCAATAGCAATATTTGAACATTTCATTGCATTTTTTATATGCAATTGTTTCATTTTGTTTATAACAAATTTTATTTAATATTTTGATTTTTAAAATAATAGAGAATCAAAAAATGTAAAATAAAAATTAATTCTAATTAAAATTCGAAGAAAATTAAAATATTCGAAAATAAAAAATATATTCAATTCTCACAAATTTTCCATGCAAAAAAAATCAATCAGCAACTATAATTCCATCACAATCATCTCTAACACAAAAACTTTCATCATCAGACAATTGCTCTGTATCATCAAATTCCTGTGCGAGTAATGGTGCTCCGACAACGTCTTCCTCTGTCTCGAGTTCATGATATCCTCTCGGTGGTGCTCTCATAACAACATACCAAGGCGATTCTTCATCTTCTCTAGAGTAAAATACCTGTTTTGCTTGTGATGGTAGAATGTATGGATCTTGTAAATATGGCGTTTGGTTGACATGAAGAATGACAAGGGTGAAACCATCTTCTTCCTTAACACCGTAGCCTCTGTTCGCCCAATTACACTTGAATAAAGGAACGCTGAACATGTGGTAATCGAGAAGAATGATCTCTGTTATCACTCCATAATATGTGACCATATCGGCTGTATGTCTTGTATCTCTTGCAGAAGATCTACACATGCTGAAAGCTTCGTAAGTGACTCCACTATTCTGAGTCTTTCGCTTAACGGATTGTATGTGAAATCGGTTCCCGTTAATGACAAAACCTTTAATGGTATGAGCAGTAAACCTTGGTCCAAAGGCCAACCACCTCAGCTTCGTAGAATGCTCCTTTGAGTTAGAAGGTATCTAACAAGGATGTAAAACTGTGTGAGCTATGTGAATAGAAAAGTGAACAGATAGTGAAGTTGTACAAACCTTATTCTTCACCCATTCAGCAAATTGTTGGGTGTGATGCTTCCATAACAAAGTTTCATTTGTTGCTAATCGAACATCATTATCTTGCAGTTCTTGTAAGTGCATCCTGGTTCTCATAACAAAGTAGAGAGTTATCAGACTGATAAAAAAAATCTGAATTTGAGAGGGACAGTAGAACTTACTCAACATAGGGATCCATAATAGCCATATTCATCAAAACATATCGATGTGCTATGTCTCTATCTTTCTCTGAAAGAATAAGCTCTGTTCCCTTTTGCAGTGGTCGACCTTCAAGAACCATTCCATCAGACTGAATATCTTCATTACGGTTAAGTACTTCTTCAACTGGTACAGAATTCTTTAGGAACTCTAAACAAAAGGCTATGCATTCTCCAGCTAAGTACCCCTCAGCCATACATGCTTCTGGCCTAGCAAAATTCTTTACATATGCCTTGAGTGTTTTCATGTATCTACAGCTCAAACAATATAGCAATAGTTACAAACCTCGAAAAACAGTTCAGGATATAAACAATTTACATTACGCGAACAAAATGAAAACAAACCTCTCAAACGGATACATCCAACGAAAGTGCACATGACCTCCCAAACGTGCCTCTCTTGCTAGGTGTAAAGGAAGGTGGAACATGATATCAAAGAGCGATGGAGGAAAGAACCGCTCGAGTTGGCACATTGTCTCCACAAACTCATTTTCCAAAGTTATCAGCTTCTCCGCGTCAATAGCACGCTGACACAATCTGTTGAAGTAGTTACATACTCGAGTTACTGCCACTCTTGGTCCTCTTGGAAGCAACCCTCGTAACGCAGCAGGTAACAGATTTTGGATTAGTACATGATGATCATGGGACTTAAGACTTCCAATCATAGGAGGGTTAATTGAAACAACATTTGCAATATTACCGCAGTAGCCGTCAGGGCCTCTAAACGCAGACAACCTTTGACAAAATATCTTTTTCTCTTCCTTACTGAGCCAATAAGTTGCTGGAGGCAAGTAGAATCTCTTTCCCCGTACCTGTGTGTGCAAGTTTTTCCGGATTCCAATATCTTCTAAGTCCTGTCTCGCTTTGAGGCCATCTTTTGACTTAGCACTCTGCATCAGCGTTGATAATAATGCATCAGACAAGTTCTTTTCCACGTGCATGACGTCGATGTTGTGACGCACCGGCAAGTCCTAACACATTGAAAACAGAATGATCAGTTAATGGATAAACAAAATGTGACAATCGTATCTCAGTCTAACAATAGCTATAATACCTTCCAGTACGTTAAATCGAAGAATATTGATCGTTTCTTCCACCTCCATTGATCACTCGTTTCATCATTTTCTTCGTTTTCAGCCACCTCATCTTCTGAGACAACATTTCTCTTCCTTTTTTTTTTCTTTGCTAAAGATCTTCCAAAGTCATTCCTGAAGTTCTTTAGTGTTGCAAATATTTCTGCACCGGTTTGAATCCTGTTTGCAGTCCCCTTCTCCACTGTATTATCAAACCATCCTTTCCTGCGTCTGTAGTGATGTCCAGGGCTTAGTCGCTTCCTATTCCCCAAATACACATACTTGCGACTAAACTTGAGCCACCTATTTGGTGTATCCTTTCCACAAACATTGCATGCTTGTTTCCCTTTAACTTTACAACCTGCCAAACTACCTAGAGCCGGGTAGTCGCTTATAGTCCACAACAACATAGCTTTTAGTGTGAACTTCTCTTTCAGGAATGAGTCGTATACCTGAATCCCCTCACTCCACAATTCTTGTAAGTCTTCAACCAGTGGCTCTAGATAAACATCAATGTTGTTGCTCGGAGCCGTCGGTCCAGGGATCAACATAGTCAACATGACGTTCTCAGCCTTCATACACAGAGTTGGTGGCAAGTTGTAATTGACTAACAACACTGGCCAAGTACTATACTTTGTGTTCTGGATAGAGAAAGGGTTCATACCATCTGTTGACAGGCCGAGTCGAAGGTTTCTTGCTTCACTAGCAAACTCTGGCCACTTATTATTCACTTGAGCCCAAGATAACGAGTCAACAGGATGTCGCATTATACCATCTTCAGTGGCATTGTTGGCATGCCATCGCAAATCCTCAGCCATCCTTGCTGATCTAAACATCCTCTTGAATCTGTCTTTGATCGGAAAATACCGTAGGACCTTTGCAGGAATTCCTTTCTTTTCTTCATTACTGTGCTTATCAATTTCCCATCTAGAAGCACTACATCTTGGGCAGGTTTCCAACTCCTCATATTGCTTCCTATAGAGAATACAATCGTTCTTGCACGCATGAATCATTTCGTAGCCAAACCCAAAAATCTTCAAGAACTTCTTAATCGAATCAGTCGACTTTGGTAGTACATTACCTTCTGGTAGCATGTCATGTAATGCCGACAGTAGCTGATCAAAGTAAGCCTCTGACATTCCACTCTTTACTTTGATGCGGTAAAGGGCCATGATCGCAGAAACTTTGGTGTGCTTGCTACATGTCAAGTACAATGGAGTTTCAGCATCTCTCAACTTCTTCCTAAACTCCGAGTCTTCATCAGGTTCACCATGTACAGGCTCTCCTCCAGTGTCATCAGAAGGCGGTTCATCAGGTTCACCACTATCAAAATAAGCCGTCCTTAGCAAACCATAAGCCTCTGTTTCTGATTGAGGGACACTATCAGTCATATCAGACCTTCTCTCACCATGAAGACTCCAACAAGAACTCCTCATATACTTCTTATCCATACCCCTAATCACAAGATGCTCCGTTACTTTGTCTAAAACTTGATGGGAAAGGTTTCTGCAGTGAGTACAGGGACATAATATTTCTGTCGGATCTCCTAACCTCCTCGCTGATGCAGTAACAAAGCCTGTTGCTCCTTCGAAATATTCGAGGCTAGCCCTATATATATATATAAGGAACAGAATCAGAACAAAAAATTTGGAACAGAAGAAGAACTCGTCATGAATTAAAATGTCGAAAAGATTACTACCTTGGAAGCCAAACCCATGCTTTTTCCATATCAGAACAATATAACTTCGAGGGAAATCGACTGAAACATTCGATTTTCGAAAAGGAGGCGTCAGCAAAAGGAACTAAACCTAGATTTGAGTTATCGCAGAAGGAGAATGAACAGATCTCCGATGGAAAGACGGATATTGAAAGATTAAAAAATCAGATCCTACGGCTTCTATGAAGGCACGTCATCTATCCCCACCATTCCTTCTTATTGGTTTATGTACAATTCTATATTAATTTATTTTTAAATTACGAAAAATGCATGAAAATGATGGGAAATTATGTTATAAACACAATTTAAATTTTTTGAATCCCTATATGATGATAGGGTTGAATCTCTATATGATGATATGGTTGAATCCCTTAAATTTGTTACAATAGGGTTGAATCCCTAAATAAACCCTAAAATCTAAATTGTATAAATTTTTATGAACAATTTATTTGTAAAAATTGTAATGGAACACTTAAATTGTATAAATTATTGGTTTATGTACAATTCTATATTAATTTATTTTTAAATTACGAAAAATGCATGAAAATGATGGGAAATTATGTTATAAACACAATTTAAATTTTTTGAATCCCTATATGATGATAGGGTTGAATCTCTATATGATGATATGGTTGAATGATGTCTTGCATATTTACATGTTTTTAGTTATCATATCTTATGCATTTTTGCTCATTTAGATTAGGCTTTAGGCATCTTTAGGTTCATTATGCATTCATGAGTCCTTATTAGGTGTTGGAGCACACTTTGGAGATATTGAAGATGTTTGAGAGTTTTGTGATGAAAAAGAAAGGTTTAAAGATGAACATGGACAGAGACCTTAGGAATACCTTCTGAGGCTAATATTTGGTGGAGACATGGCATTCTGAGTTAGCTTTCCAATGGAGGTGGTTTCAAGACATTTGGAGCCATATTGAAGGAGTTATGATCAGTTGAGTGGAAGCATGTCAAGCAACCCGGGTGAGCACACCCGAGTCCAACCATCCTTCCTCGCCTGGACAAGCTCAGGACGCGACCAGGACGACCCGGGGACAAGCACCCGCACGTCCCGATTGTGCTGAACGCCTAGAACGGACGCGGTCCATACCACCCGAGCACAAGGACCCGCACGGGACGGACGGACTGGACGCGAGCAGACACCCGACAGCACCTGCCCGACCTGGACTACCCGCACGATCTGATGCTAGACGAGCTCCGGACGCGACCGAACACACCCGGACCAGGACACTCGGACGGTCCACAATGCCTCACCCGCGTACCAGCCTGCACACCCGACCAGCACCACCCGGCCACGCACACCCGCACGTCCTGCTAGCTGCTGGACACCCACCACGCGGCCGGACACACCCGGCCTAGAGAGGCCGCACGGCCTGGACGCCGGACGAGCAAGCCATACCCGACCTGGGCATACCCGACCTGGACAGGCACTAGCTGACCCGGGTGGCTGAGTTTCTTCCTTTCTCCTTGTTTCTCATTGGTCGAAAATCACTTGGCCAAGGGCTTTTTAGACTTTCTCCTTTTATGTGTTTAGGGCTTTTAAGCCTACTATAAATACTCTCATTAACCCAAGTTTGGGGATTATGTTATTTATGATCTAAGAACAAAACCTTTGAGTAAAAACTTCATCTTTGAATTATTAATCTCATCTCATCTTGTGTTCTTGATTGTTTATCTCATCTCCTTTCTTTCTCTATATGTTTATGCTTGAATCTCTCATGGGTTTAAGAATAAGCATGTGGATTAGTGAGTAGATTCTTCTAAGATCCATGGGTTAGGGTGATAGAGAGTGATTAAGTTAGATCCAAGGTGTCTAGAATTAGATCTATCATTTTCCTTGCATAGATTTGGTGTTTTTAAAGCTATATTTGAGTTGGCCTCTCAAACATAGAGCTATAGGCATTTCATGCCCGGAAGGTGTTCTATGAAATGCCTGAACCAACTCATCTATGCTTCTAGCTTGCTTTGCCTAAGGGATTAGTTGTCTTAGAGGCTAGGATTGCTATTAGACTCGTTCTCATTGTTTGCTTTGATCATTACAGCCAAAGGGATTTGGTGTACTTGGGTGATCATAGCAAAAGAGCATTCATCTAGGGATAGAGCTTGCTTAGTTTAGTTGTCTAGGCATAAGGATTAGATTGATTGAAAAGTTAGCATCTTGGATTGAAGCTTAATCATTTGATATCAAGTCCCTACACCCATGGGTTTTGCTCTCCTCATAAGAAAGAAAGTTTGCTTTTTGTTGTGTTTTACTCATTGTTCTAGTTTAATCATCATTCTCTCTAATGGTTGCATTTAGATTGAGCATAGGCTTGCATTCCCTCTGTTTCATTGTCACTTAGGACTGGTTCGACAATCTTTTATACTACATCATTTGATTAGAATCTGAAAAGTTCTATCATCAAATTGGCGCCGTTGCCAAATTCTAAGTTGATTGTGACATTGGGATTTAGTCACTTGCTTGAGACTAAATCATTTTTCTTTTCTTGTGATATTGATTCTCCTTTTGCATTTTCCTTTGATTTTCAGGTGTATGAACACAAGAAGCAGGGGTGCAACTAACCTGGTTCCCACTGTTGAAGAGATAGCTGCACTTGAGAGGGAAATAGCAAGAAGGAGAAGATAAGAGGAGCAACAGGCTCACATTCAGAGATTGGGGTTTGAGATGGATGATCATCAACCCCAAGAAGGCAATGGTCAAGGAGCTGACAACCTTAGACCACAGCGCCAGCAACAACAACACCCACAGCGGCCAGCTAGAGCCATTGGCACATATGACCGTCCTCACATTCATGGCAACAGGACAGGTATCCGTGCACCAGCTGTGGAAGCTAATAACTTTGAGATCAAATCAGGCTTGTTGAATGTGATTGAGAACAACAAGTACCATGGCTTGGCTGTAGAAGACCCATTTGATCACTTGGACAAGTTTGATAGCTATTGTGGCTTGTCCAAGACCAATGGTGTGTCAGAAGATGCCTTCAAGCTCAAGTTGTTTCCATTCTCTCTAGGAGACAAGGCACGCCAATGGGAGAAATCTCTACCTAGTGACTCCATCACTACTTGGGATGATTGTAAGAAGGCCTTCTTGGAGAAATTTTTCTCCACATCAAGGACAGCCAAGCTGAGGAATGAGATCTCTAGTTTCCAGCAGAAGAACTTGGAAAGCTTTAGTGAAGCATGGGAAAGGTTCAAGGGATATCAAGCTAAGTGCCCACACCATGGCTTCTCAAAGGAGAGTTTACTGAGCACATTCTATAGAGGTGCCCTTCCTGAGTTTAGAGCAAGATTGGATACAGCAAGCAATGGTTTCTTCCTGGGCAGGTCTGAAGAAGATGCTGAGGAGCTGGTGGACAACATGGTCAAGAGTGATTCAGTCTACAGTGGAGAACATGACAGGGCTGATAGAACAACAAGAGCTGATGACAACCAGACCAAGAAGGAAATAAAATCCTTGCAAGATAAGATAGACTTGCTGATTGCTAACCAAGCCAAGCAGGAGCAAATTCACTTTGTGGGTGGTCCAAATCAAGAAGCTCCTCCTAAGGTTAATGAAGTTGAAGGGTTAGAAGGGCAAGAAGAGCTTTGCTTCATCAACAACAATGGTTCTTGGTACAGGAAGGAACCTAACTTTCAGTACAACAATTACCAGCAAAGGTCTTACCCCAACAACCAGCAAGGAGGCTACACCAACAACCAGCAAGGAGGTTATCCACCAAAGCAAAACACTCAACAAGGGAGCTACCAGCCTAGGCAGAATCCTCCTCCTGGTTTTGCAAACCATGGAAATCAATCTACTCAAGCTCAAGGAAGCTCCTCCCAAGCTAAGGCTCCGGATTCATCTATGGAGGCTATGTTCAAACAATTGTTGGAAGGTCAAGCTAGAGCAGCCAAAGACATTGGCCATGAGTTCAAGACTGTTCACTCCAAGATATACAGCAGCTACACTGAGCTAAACAACAAGATTAGAGCTTTGGAGAATCAATTTGCTTCTATGAACTCTCAGCCAAGTCGCCAACAAGGAACATTACCAGGAAAGCCAGAGCAAAACCCAAAAGAACCAATGAAGGCAATCACTTTGAGAAGTGGTAGAGAGCTACCTCCAAGAACTCTCCCCAAGGATGGTGAGAAACTAAGTGGGGGGGTGGCTATCAACATTGATGATGATGTTGTGATTGTGGATGAGAAAGTTGATGAGGAGATTTTAGAAAAGATTGTTGAAGCTAAGGGCAAAGGAAAGGTTGGAGAAGAGAAGCAAACACCAAAGCATGGTGAAGTTACTACTCCAACAAAGGAGTCTTCTTTTGTTCCTCCTCCCTATGAACCTAAGCTGCCATTTCCTGGAAGATTCAAGAGGCAACTTTTGGAGAAGTACAAAGCACTCTTTGAGAAGCAATTGAGTGAAGTTCAAGTTACAATGCCAATCATTGATGCCTTCATGCTTGTTCCTCAATACAGCAAGTTCTTGAAGGATGCTGTGGCTGCCAAGAAGAAGGAAATGGAAGGCATGATGGTTCTTACTCATGAGTGCAGTGCCATCATCCAGAGATTGACAATCCCTAAGAAGCTAGAGGATCCAGGCTGCTTTACTCTACCTTGTGCCATTGGTCCTTTAATGTTTGAGAGATGTCTATGTGATTTGGGAGCTAGTGTCAGTCTCATGCCTCTATCTGTTGCCAAGAAGCTTGGGTTTAGTCAATACAAGAAGTGCAAACTCTCTTTGGTGCTTGCTGACCGCTCAGTCAAATTCCCCATTGGTATCCTTGAAGATCTCCCTGTAATGGTGGGAAATTGTGAAATCCCCACTGATTTTGTTGTTCTTGAGATGGATGAAGAAGCTAGAGACCCCTTGATCCTTGGAAGACCATTCTTAGCCACAGCAGGAGCCCTTATCAATGTGAAGGAAGGCAAGATTGATCTTCATTTGGGGAAAGAGCACACTCTCCATTTTGATGTCAACGAAGTAATGAAGAGGTCAACTGTGCAAGGCCAAGTGTTCTACATAGAGGAGATGGAAGCTCTTGCTGATGAGCTCCTTGAGGAATTGGCACGTGGAGAGTTGACAATAGAAGACCCTTTGCAACATGCTTTGACAGTGGATAAAGAGGTCCAAGTGGTTGAGAACAAGGAGAGTGAGGCTATTGCAGCCATGCTGGATTCTCGAAAGAAGATTGCTGACAGAGGCCAGTATGAGGAGCTTAAACAAGAGGCATGTCAAGCTGTTCCAGCCACTCAACAGGAGATCACCAAACAAGATGATTGGAGTGAGCTCAAGGCACCAAAAGTGGAGCTAAAACCTCTTCCCCATGGTGTAAGGTACGCATTTCTAGGCCCTAATGAGACATATCCTGTTATTGTGAGTAGTGAACTTACTGAACTTGAGCTTTCTCAACTTTTAAATGCACTTAAAAGGTTTAGAAAAGCCATTGGATACTCACTAGATGATATTAAGGGGATATCACCTTCTTTGTGCATGCATAGGATACATCTAGAGGATGAATCAATGACTTCTATAGAACATCAAAGGAGGTTAAATCCTAACCTTAAAGATGTTGTAAAGAAGGAGATTCTTAAGCTCTTAGATGCTGGTGTTATTTACCCTATTTCAGATTCTAAATGGGTATCTCCTGTGCATGTAGTTCCAAAGAAGGGTGGTATCACTGTGGTTAAAAATGACAAGGATGAATTGATACCAACTAGAACCATAACTGGCCATAGGATGTGTATTGATTATAGAAAGCTCAACTCAGCATCTAGAAAAGATCACTTTCCATTGCCATTCATTGATCAAATGCTTGAGAGACTTGCAAACCATCCTTTCTATTGTTTTCTTGATGGGTATTCAGGGTTCTTCCAAATCCCCATTCATCCCAATGATCAAGAGAAGACAACATTCACATGCCCCTATGGCACCTTTGCTTATCGAAGGATGCCATTTGGGTTATGTAATGCTCCAGCAACCTTTCAAAGGTGCATGATGTCTATCTTCTCGGATCTCATTGAGGATATAGTGGAGGTATTCATGGATGATTTCTCTGTCTACGGATCTTCGTTTTCTGCTTGTTTGTCCAACTTGTGCAGGGTCCTACAGAGATGTGAAGACACCAACCTAGTGCTGAATTGGGAGAAGTGTCATTTCATGGTCAAAGAGGGAATTGTGCTGGGACACAAGATTTCAGAAAAGGGTATTGAAGTGGACAAAGCTAAGATTGAGGTGATGGTCAGCTTGCCCCCACCAAAGACAGTGAAAGACATCAGGAGCTTCCTTGGCCATGCTGGATTTTATAGGAGATTCATCAAGGACTTCTCAAAGATTGCTAGACCAATGACCAAGTTGCTGTGCAAGGAGGCTGCTTTCAGCTTTGATGAAGATTGTCTTGAGGCTTTCAAGAAGATAAAGGGTGACCTTGTTAGTGCTCCCATTGTTCAACCACCTGATTGGGACCTCCCCTTTGAGATAATGTGTGATGCTAGTGATTTTGCTGTTGGGGCTGTCCTGGGGCAGAAGAAGGATGGCAAAACTCATGTCATTTATTATGCTAGCCAAACATTGAATGATGCGCAGATGAGGTATGCCACAACAGAGAAGGAGATGCTGGCCATTGTCTTCGCCTTTGAGAAATTCAGAAGTTACCTGGTGGGTTCTAAGGTCATTGTGTATACTGACCATGCAGCTTTGAGACATCTCCTAGCAAAGAAGGATGCCAAGCCAAGACTACTAAGGTGGATCCTTTTGCTTCAAGAGTTTGACTTGGAGATTAGAGACAAGCCAGGGATTGAGAATGGAGTTGCTGATCACTTATCCAGGTTGAGAATTGAAGGAGGAATCCCTATTGATGAGGGCCTCAGAGAAGAGCATGTCCTAGCCATCATGTCAGTGGTAGCAGCCATTGAGACTGGAAAAAAGATTGAAGAGGTTAAGGCAGCTGAAGAGAACGGACCTTGGTATGCTGATTTGGTTAACTATTTAGCCACTGGAAAAGAGCCATTGGGACTTGTAGGGTATGAGAGGAAGAAGTTCTACAAGGATGTGAAGAGATACTATTGGGATGAACCATACCTCTACACCCTATGCAAGGATCAGATTTATAGAAGAGTGGTGGCTGAAGAAGAAGTTGAAGGAATCCTCTCACATTGCCATGGATCTCCCTATGGAGGCCATTTTGCTCCATTCAAGACTGTCTCAAAGGTGTTACAAGCTGGATTTTGGTGGCCACACATGTTCAGGGACTCACAAGACTTCATTTCAAGATGTGACTCTTGCCAAAGGAGTGGGAACATTACTAAAAGAAATGAGATGCCTCAAAACCCAATCCTTGAAGTGGAAGTGTTTGATGTTTGGGGGATTGATTTCATGGGACCTTTCCCCTCCTCCTATGGCAACAAATACATCTTGGTGGCTGTGGACTATGTATCAAAGTGGGTGGAAGCAATAGCAAGTCCTACAAACGATTCAAGAGTAGTGGTCAAAATGTTCAAGAGCACTATTTTCCCAAGATTTGGAGTTCCAAGAGTGGTCATAAGTGATGGAGGTTCACACTTCATCAACAAGGTATTTGAGAGTCTTCTCAAGAGGAATGGAGTAAAGCACAAGGTTGCAACACCTTATCACCCTCAAACTAGTGGCCAAGTGGAAGTCTCCAACAAGCAAATCAAGGGGATCTTGGAAAAGGTTGTAGGAACCAAGAGGAAGGATTGGTCAGCCAAGCTTGATGATGCTCTTTGGGCATATAGAACAGCATTCAAGACTCCTCTAGGCACCACTCCCTTCAACATTGTCTATGGAAAATCTTGCCACCTGCCAGTTGAGCTTGAATACAAGGCATTGTGGGCTGTGAAGCTTCTAAACTTTGACATCAAGTGTGCAAAGGAGAAAAGACTTCTTCAACTCAATGAGCTGGATGAGATAAGGATGGATGCTTTTGAGAACTCAAGGATCTACAAGGAAAAGACAAAGGCCTTCCATGATAGGCACATCCTCAAGAGAGAGTTCAAGGCAGGAGATCAAGTGCTTCTTTACAACTCTAGACTTAAGCTATTTCCAGGGAAGTTAAAGTCAAGGTGGTCTGGTCCATTTGTGATCAAAGAAGTGAGACCCTATGGAGCCATTGTGCTTTGGAACAAGGATGGTGGAGACTTCACAGTGAATGGCCAAAGACTCAAGGAATACATGACCACAGTACCAAAGGAGGATGGGACATCAACCCCACTCTCTGATGCTCCCCTTGCCTAACCTCAAAGGAGGCAAAGTCAAGCTAGTGACTTTAAACAAGCTCACTTGGGAGGAAGTCCCATGGTTATCCTTGTACATATTGCATTAGGATTCCTTTTATTTTTCATCAAAAAGTCCTTTGAATGATGATGGGGCTAGATTGGGAGTTTTGGAGATGAGTTCACTGCGGTTTTGAGATGGAAGAGACATGAAAGGAAGTGGTTTAGACTTGGCACCTTGGTGAAATTCAGAATTGGAAGCAGGACGGATGTACCCGGGTTGTGCTACCCGGGACACGGCACCCGCACGGGTGATTCAAACCGGACAGACGGATGAGCAGGACGGACATACCCGGGTTGACCCACTCGGGACGCAGCACCCGCACGGACGGTCGACGCTGGACGGACGGACACACCCGGGTCGACCTACTCGGGACACGGCGCCCGCACGGGACAGACGAGCACCCGGATGGACCTACGCGGGATGCGCCACCCGCACGGGACGATCAAGCACACGCGGGTGTAAGTACCCGAGCCAGTCCGAATGCCCCAGCACCCGCGTCCCCCTTTCACCCGCGTACCCTCGCCCGAACGCGACCCGCCCGGCCCAGGTAAGTGCTTCTTCCCTTATTTCAGACCCAAACCCACCTAAGCCCGCCCAGAACCAACCCCACCCGACCCAGACACATTTTAAAACCCTAGGCCACCCCCTATTTCCTCATTCCATCTTCTTCCTCACATCAAAATCCTCTCTAGCCTCCAAGAACAAAAATTCCCATAACTTTGCCAAATCTTAACCAAATCACAAGTTTCTTCTTCCCACATCAAGACCTTCCTCCCCTAGACCTAATTCCTTGAACCCTTTCATCTCTATCCTTCATCCAAAGCAAGGTATGGTATCTCTAAGTTCAAATTCGTAACCCTCATGAACCCTAAAAATTTGAACTTGAAATTTGAGCTTTTTCTTGCTAATTTCTTGTAAATTAGACTAGGGATTGCTTGTATATCATGCTGGGTAGTTGATTTCATGGTGGAATTGAGATTAATTTGAACTTTGGCAAATTAGGGTTCATGAGATTTGGGGGTTTTTGAAAAGGCTCTTACTTTTGGTTGATTATGGTCTAGATTGATTGGAATTGATGTTCTAGAGCTTGTTTAGCATTCAATTTCAGCTGGCTTGATGTGTTTACTTAAATTTCAACTTGATTAAGTTCCCTTGTTCATAAAAAAAAAAAAAAAAAAAAAAAAAAATAAAAAAAATATTTTTTTGTGAGCTTGGGAGCTTGGTTACTTTGATAGTCTTGCTAGGTTGCTGGTTCTAGACTAGGTTTGCAAGTATTCATTCCATCTCTTCTCTTTTCCAGCATATTCTCTCTTCCTTGTGCTTTATCTTGTCCAAGTCTTGATATTTTTCAGGTTCCAATGGGAAGGAAAGATGAGAAACTGATGGCACAAGAGAAGGCCGAGGCTGCTAAGAACCACACTGCTAAGTTCGGAAAAGCGTTAGGCTCTATGCCTGAATCCGAGGAAGAGCGTAGGCAACAAGCCCTGGCTATGTTGAGAGAGAAGGCACAAGCCAAGAAGGCTAGACACAGATTGGTTGATGGGGCAGCAAAGAAACACAAGGATGAAGGAAAAAGAGTGGCTGATGTTGGTAATAAGACTAGCAAGGAGGATGGCAAGAGGTTGGCTAGTGATGAGAGAGTGCTTGATGATGCTTACAAGAAAGCCAAGAAAGATGGCAAGAGGGTGGCTGTTGGTGATGATAAGAGCACTCCTTCAAAGAAAGCTAGAGCTCCAAGATCTCAAAGTGTGGGACCTCTTGTTTTGGAGAAGAACACAAAGAAAGATGCTGAGAAACCCAAACTTCCCACAAAGATCAGAATCAAAGCACCAAACCCAAAGCCATTGGCACCTCCATCCTTGGTGCCAGTAGATACAACTGTTGAAGAAGCATCCTCTCCAATTGAAAGTGAGGCTGAGCAAGAAACTTTCGAAAAGTTAGGTTTCAACCCTCGTAGAGATCGACAAAGGAAGCCGACTGAAGTTGAACTATTGGAGCAGATGAGGCAAGGAGTATCTTGGCCTCCAACCAGATTTGCTGATGAGAAGGTAATGAGGGAGCTAGAAATTGACCAAGACATAAAGGATTTGCTTGCTCTCATGAACATGGACAGCTTCTATTCAATGGCTTTCCCAACATTTAAAGAAGTATCTTGCCAATTCTTGGCATCCTTGGAGGTCACATTCCACTCTTCTCAACATGAGGAACAAGGGTGGGGAAGAATCAGCTTCAAGATAGATGGGAAGCCTTATTTCATGACCTTCACTGAGATTGGAGAGGTGCTAGGCCTCAAGGATTTGAAGGAGTCATCTTTGCCTAAGCTGAAAGGACTACCTAAAGGAAAGAAACTTGCCCACTTCACTTACAAGTTCTTATCAGGCAAGGATAGGGTATCCAGCAGAGACAAGAATGCATCTATCAGACATCCATCAGTCCGCTACCTTCATAGGCTGATTGTCAACACCATCTACCCAAGGAAGGAGCAAAGCAACGTGAATGGAGAAGACTTGAACCTCATGCACCAAGCCATCCAACACTTTGCCTTACCTCCTCACCTACCTGAAGTTCCCACTGATTTCTACGCTGAGTTTGGTATGGTTGGTTACTTTGTGAGGCGCCTTATGTACTACAAGGAGTATGCTTGGACAAACAGGGATCCAGAGGCTCAGATTGGAATAGGCGGCTTGATCACACCTTTACTTGCGCACCAGGGTATTGATTTGGGAGATGATGCATCCGGTCCCTCTTTCATTGATCTCACCTACTTAAAGTCAGCTCATTACTTCTCTGGAAGATACGATGGGAAGTGTGTTTACTCGTACTTGAGAGGCCCCACCACAGTTGAGCTGCTTCTCCCTAACTATGAGCTCACTACTTTGAGCACACCGGGTACTATGAGTTTTGATATCAGTGAGCAGCACCTCCTGGGCAGTCATGGAGCTCTTGGCCCTATGACATTGAAGATGAATGAGAAAGCAGCAGCAAAGGCAGCTAAGTTTGATCAGGGATACTCAAGCAGAGCCACAGCTCATCTCTTTGGTCCTCCTCGTTATACGTTTGAGCAATGCACAGGTGCTTTGCCTTTTGGTCCCATTCGCCAAGCTCATGACCAGATTAGCACACTGCAAAGGTGGAACAGAGCTCAAGATAGGACCATCTTCAAGCTCACCAAGAAGTGCAAAGAATTGAGGAAAACTGTAAAGAGACAAGCTGAAGCTTCAGCTAAGTTCATGAGAAAGGTTGCTGATGTTCTGACTAAGGGAGCTGTAGCAGGCTGCAAGGCTGAGGACTTTGATCTTGAGACTTTCCTTGCACCACTTCCTCTACCCATTCTCGACCCAAACACACCACAGACCGAGAAGCAAGCCCTCCGCAGCTTGAGGAACCCCTACATCGCCCCATCCGCGTCCGGAAACAAGTCACCAAGCCTAAGCACCACTGCTGATGAAGACGAGTCTGAGGGTGAGGCATCAGCCTCTTCCCATGCTCCATAGAGGTACTCCAACACCCTACCATTGTATATACCATTCATCATTTCATTTAGCTTTATTTTTCTTCCTTTAGGCCCTTCTCAACATTTAACAAACACAGAGACTGTGTGAATTAAGTGTGGGGGAGGTGCCAAGTCGCTGATCATTTTGTGTTTTATGTCATGAGCATGCATTTGTAGATAGTTATTGCATAGAAAAATCAAAAAAAAATTTGAAAAATTTGAAAAGCACAAAAAGAATCATGTAGTTGCATTAGAATTGAGTCTAGATCATTCAATTGCATAAAAAAAAAAAATAATAATAATAAATCATCATATAGGTTGCATCATGCATAAGGGGACAAGGATGATAGTTGCCTTGAAAAGATGCTCATGCTAAGTTCTTAAAGTGATACCCTTCATAAGCATAGTAAGTAGCTTGAGCAATCTTAGGATGGCTTGTAAACTTTTTGCCTTGAAATCTCTTCCTAAAGCTTATTTGATTGATTGATGCCATCTCTTTGAAGTTTGCTCCTGTCATATTTAGACTCTAGTCTCTTGCTCATGGTCCCTTGTGTACTAAGTCATGGATAGAACACTTGAGCTGTCCCTCCCATTCTTTGTCTATCTTTTTGGACAAGCTCAAGTGGCACTCCACGCCCTAAAACCCTTACCTCCTTTCAAGCTTTCATTATTTGTTGAGTGAGGCCTTCTTTAGAAAGCTTTACATGTGCATAATGTTGAGAGTATTGGGAACGACAATGCTTGATCTCCATTTTTAGCTAGATTAGACACTCATTAATGTCTAGCTTCTAGGATGGGGGTGAGTGTTGTATGGTATGATCTTGAGGAAATGAAAGGTTTATGAAAGAAAAGGTTGACTCATGAGACTCCATTGTTATAAGTGATTAAGTCTAGAAGGGATAAGAGGAATGAAAGATTGTAAGCTCCAAATAGTTTGAAAAGTCTTGGCCCCCATAAAAAAAAAAAAATAAAAATATTAAAAAAAAAAAAAGAAGAGAAAAAGAAAGAAAAAAAAAAAAAAAAATAAAAATAATAATGAAAGGGGGCTAGCAATATCTAGAAAGAGCTGAAAAGAGTTTGAAATGTGTAAATTCCCTTGTAGACTTCATTAAGAAGGAGTTTCAAATGAGAAAATATTTTGAGCATTTGGGGAAAATCTTTGGGTGAGAGATGTGAGTGGTATTTTGGCATTGGGAATAAAGATGTGATCTATGTATTTTGGGAAAGGGTAGAACAATGGAGATTGAGCATTGTATGCATGAGTTGATCCCTTTCTTAGATATATTATGTGCAATGTCAAGGCTACTTGTTTTGAGAGTGAACCACCCCTTGAAAGATCCCTTTAAACCCCTTGTTTCACTTGAATAAAACCTTCTACCACCAAACCAAATGACTTGGACCATTTGACCATTTGCAAGAAGTCTTTTGAGTTTGCTTAATGATTGTTAGAGGGCAAATGGAATTGTGGGTTGTGGATTCATGATGAGTAAGTGTAGGGATCAAAAGAGTTAAGATAGGCCTTGTTGAGTTAGAGTTGGATTGAGTTTTTGCTCCTGCTACTTGGTATGCTTGTGCAAGGTTATCAAGTTGAGAACTAAGAAGAGCATTCTTTTGGCTATGAGTCCCCTCCTTCAAACCTCTCCTCCTTAGTCCTTGCAAGTTTACTTGTGGACAAGTAAAGGACTAGTGTGGGGGAGTTGATGTCTTGCATATTTACATGTTTTTAGTTATCATATCTTATGCATTTTTGCTCATTTAGATTAGGCTTTAGGCATCTTTAGGTTCATTATGCATTCATGAGTCCTTATTAGGTGTTGGAGCACACTTTGGAGATATTGAAGATGTTTGAGAGTTTTGTGATGAAAAAGAAAGGTTTAAAGATGAACATGGACAGAGACCTTAGGAATACCTTCTGAGGCTAATATTTGGTGGAGACATGGCATTCTGAGTTAGCTTTCCAATGGAGGTGGTTTCAAGACATTTGGAGCCATATTGAAGGAGTTATGATCAGTTGAGTGGAAGCATGTCAAGCAACCCGGGTGAGCACACCCGAGTCCAACCATCCTTCCTCGCCTGGACAAGCTCAGGACGCGACCAGGACGACCCGGGGACAAGCACCCGCACGTCCCGATTGTGCTGAACGCCTAGAACGGACGCGGTCCATACCACCCGAGCACAAGGACCCGCACGGGACGGACGGACTGGACGCGAGCAGACACCCGACAGCACCTGCCCGACCTGGACTACCCGCACGATCTGATGCTAGACGAGCTCCGGACGCGACCGAACACACCCGGACCAGGACACTCGGACGGTCCACAATGCCTCACCCGCGTACCAGCCTGCACACCCGACCAGCACCACCCGGCCACGCACACCCGCACGTCCTGCTAGCTGCTGGACACCCACCACGCGGCCGGACACACCCGGCCTAGAGAGGCCGCACGGCCTGGACGCCGGACGAGCAAGCCATACCCGACCTGGGCATACCCGACCTGGACAGGCACTAGCTGACCCGGGTGGCTGAGTTTCTTCCTTTCTCCTTGTTTCTCATTGGTCGAAAATCACTTGGCCAAGGGCTTTTTAGACTTTCTCCTTTTATGTGTTTAGGGCTTTTAAGCCTACTATAAATACTCTCATTAACCCAAGTTTGGGGATTATGTTATTTATGATCTAAGAACAAAACCTTTGAGTAAAAACTTCATCTTTGAATTATTAATCTCATCTCATCTTGTGTTCTTGATTGTTTATCTCATCTCCTTTCTTTCTCTATATGTTTATGCTTGAATCTCTCATGGGTTTAAGAATAAGCATGTGGATTAGTGAGTAGATTCTTCTAAGATCCATGGGTTAGGGTGATAGAGAGTGATTAAGTTAGATCCAAGGTGTCTAGAATTAGATCTATCATTTTCCTTGCATAGATTTGGTGTTTTTAAAGCTATATTTGAGTTGGCCTCTGAAACATAGAGCTATAGGCATTTCATGCCCGGAAGGTGTTCTATGAAATGCCTGAACCAACTCATCTATGCTTCTAGCTTGCTTTGCCTAAGGGATTAGTTGTCTTAGAGGCTAGGATTGCTATTAGACTCGTTCTCATTGTTTGCTTTGATCATTACAGCCAAAGGGATTTGGTGTACTTGGGTGATCATAGCAAAAGAGCATTCATCTAGGGATAGAGCTTGCTTAGTTTAGTTGTCTAGGCATAAGGATTAGATTGATTGAAAAGTTAGCATCTTGGATTGAAGCTTAATCATTTGATATCAAGTCCCTACACCCATGGGTTTTGCTCTCCTCATAAGAAAGAAAGTTTGCTTTTTGTTGTGTTTTACTCATTGTTCTAGTTTAATCATCATTCTCTCTAATGGTTGCATTTAGATTGAGCATAGGCTTGCATTCCCTCTGTTTCATTGTCACTTAGGACTGGTTCGACAATCTTTTATACTACATCATTTGATTAGAATCTGAAAAGTTCTATCATCATTGAATCCCTAAATTTGTTACAATAGGGTTGAATCCCTAAATAAACCCTAAAATCTAAATTGTATAAATTTTTATGAACAATTTATTTGTAAAAATTTTAATGGAACACTTAAATTGTATAAATTATTTTGAAACACTTATTTTTTAAAAATTTTAAAGGACCACTTATTTTTATAATTTATATATATGCCAAGCCTACATAATATTATTAGAAATATGTCTTAACAACCAAACAAATATGTCTTACAACCAAACAAGCAAAATATGTCTTAAAACAAAACAAGCATACTCCGATCCATAAATATGTCTTTGAGAATACTCGATCGAGTACATTTAAACATACAGAATCTTATCATTTGGCCAAGCCACTGTGCTGCCCACAGCATCTGATATGTCTTCCAGAAAAGAGTTTGGTCTCCATAGAGATGCATCTTCAATCAAGGCCACTTCAACCCAGACCCGACTTGCATTGGGACCTAACGGGACGTGATGGACTAAACACAATGGATCAGTACTACTTACTCTGCCTTCTGCGACTTTCCGTCCTGAGTTGTTGTGGTCCAACAAGATGCACTTCTTTTTACCACCTGAACGGGTGGAACTAGTGCTGCCACTTGGACTCTACAAGCACAACAAATACATCACACCAACTACATCTAAATAAGTTTGTAAAAGAGAGAAGTTTGTAAATTTACCAATGAAGGCCTTCTGACACTAGCTTCCCCTTCATCTTCAGGAACTTTAATTACTGATACATTATGGAGCGGCCATGCGATCTTTTCATTAACAGCATCACTCATTGTTGTCATGTCACTTGTTGGCCTCCATAGAAAAGCTTTCCCATTAATCACCTTAGCAACTCTCATAACTACAGCATTCGGACCCAAAGGAACATTGTTCACCATCTCATATGGGTCAGTCGAACCCATAAAACCTTCAGCGATTACCTCGACGCCCTTAACCCAATCGTAGATCTTGCACCTTTCAAGATCATCTACGGTAGTATTCTATATTGACAATGCATATGGTTAGTATCATGTTGAATTTTATAATACAAACGTAAGTATACGTGCTAATGGAATGACCTTTGATCCTAACACATCCGAGGAAACTGGATGGTTGTTCGATGCACTATCTAGTATCAGTTTATCAATTGGCCATGGAATTTTGCATCCCGCTGCTTCCTGAAGATTACGCACATCCGTAGTTGGCCTCCAAACAGATGCCTTCGGGTTTGATACCGACTTTACAACAACCGCCGCGGCGTTAGGACCAATCGGAATACGACCAATCTTGTATGTACCTTCAGCAGAGCAGAATTCTCCTTCAGCGACAACAACATCTTTTGACTCACACCAATCAAGTAGTTGAACTCTAGTTCCTTCTTTGTATACATAACTAGCCTCAGATGGAGAAACACAATCATCATTGTTTTTCTGTAAAAACATAAAATGAATCATTGATTTTATATCAATCAAGGAAATTCTACATTATATAACCAGTTAAAACTAAAGAAAATTCACCTTATTTCCAGCTAAGTCACGGACCAGAATCTTCAAGTCTTTAATCTCGCTTTCCAAGTCGGCAAGTTTGGAGTCTCTAGCTGACAAGAATGCTAGTTTCGTAGCAGTAATCCCTCTTCCCAACCCTCTGACTCGTCCAGGTTTGTCTACTCCCAACACTTGACTAACAGCATCTTCTTTTATATTAACACTGGATGTGGAGTCCATTTGACTATCAAGTGAAATTATTTTTTCCTGAGACAAACACAATATAAGTTATGGTCCTTTTCAATACCAAAAAGAGTAACTTAATTAATCAGACAATGAAACCTTACAATGGTTTCAGCAAACTCAGGTCTAACAGGTCTACCATCAGAGTGAGTGTGTCCTGCTATCCAGACCTTGCTCCGGCTAATCTTCTTAGGGTCTTCACTCTTTTTTTTCTACAAGAGTGATATATTGTTTTACTTATCAGTTTGTTCTATCTTCAGATATAATATAATTACATACTGTGACTTACCATTTCACAAGCTAGACGATTCATTCCTATACGACTAGTGGTGTGAGGAATCTGAGCTCTCCTTAGTGCTCTGTACTTTTCACTCTTTGCCTACAATATCATTAAATCAAATTTGATCAATCAAATCTCCGAAGTAAACACTTAAAAACCAAATGCTCTGTATATTTCACCTTGAACACAGACGAAGTCCTACTCTTAACCCAAGCGCTCCAAACCTGAACAGATCGAATGTTGCTTGGTTTCAGTGCTGCTCTCTCTGTGGAGCTTTTTGCATTTCGCAGTTGTGATACAAGCCTTGACTTTCCAGATCTCCACAAACAGCCCATCTGTTTGAAGACTGAATCTTTTTGCCACTCTTCTTTCAAATCAAACCTCGCCTGCAGTAATGTATGCAAATGCCACACATTATAATCCTTACAAAGACATTATACAATAGACTTAAGGGCATATATATACCTGAATTTCCTCCCATAGTGTGTCCTTTGTCTGCTTATCAAGATTCCTCCAATCATCAAGAAGTACAGTCACATGTTCGCGTACAAGGGGTCCAAGGAATGATGAAAGTGTCACTGATCCAGGACCTACATGTTCGCCAAGCTCAGTGAATGACACAGAAACCTTCTCTTGATGATCCTTGGCCACTTTACGCATCTTTGTGGGTCCTCTTTTCTTCTTTTGTTTTCCATCAGATGGCGATGCTTCTGCTCCTGAAATGCCATTCTCAGTTTCAATGTCAGCTTCTCTCGGCTGAGAAGGTTCTTGAGTAACTCCATTCTCCGGTTCCATGTCAGCTTCTCTCGACTGAGAAGGTTCTTGAGTAAATCCATTCTCAGGTTCCATGTCAGCTTCTCTCGGCTGAGAAGGTTCTTGAGTAACTCCATTTTCAGCTTCCATGTCAGCTTCTCTCGGCTGAGAAGGTTCTTCAGTAACTCCATTCTCAGACTGAGACTGTTCTTCAGCAATGACATTCTCAACTTCAATTTCCACATGTGGATCATCACCATCACCATCACCATCCGCCTCATTAACATCTTCAGAAACCTTTGTCGGGACTTCGTCAGCACTTTCTTGCCTTATCTCAATGTTTTCTTCTTCAATAGCAACTTCTTTTCCCTTATTTAACTTACGCATTTTCGTACTCTTTCTGGTTATCTCAATGAACTCTGTTTCTGCTTCCAGACCTTGGGAACGTCTGCTTCTTCTAACCATTCCTCCTCGTGTCTTCGGCCCCATGTTAATTTGTTCCTAAAAAAAAATCACTTTTGAGATCTATTGAGATAATAAGCAATCGATTAATTTTCATGATTGTAGATTGTAAAAATGGAAGACGATAGATACATATCTATTGAGATAATAAGCAATCGATTATTATCATGATGCATGCAAGTTAAAGAAGACAGAGATCAAAGAAGACAAACCTGAGATCGAAGAAGACAAAGAAGACAGAGATCGATGAAGACAAAGAAGACAGAGATCGATGATTCCGAAGGGGTCTCACGAAGAACACCTTGGGAGAGAAAATGCAGAGACGATATTCTTTTGTTTTAATGAAAAAGTACTAAATATTCTTTGCTTTGGTCAAAGATATATTTCCCACAAAATTTATCATTCGCGGGTTTTAATAAAAAAATAAGCGGTCGAGGATACCATAACGATTATTCTTTCTCAGTGCTATAATCTAAAGATCAAAATCCCAAAAACATGCGCGCTTGCAAATTTCATTTTGCCGCTCCAGATATAATAGCTTTTTACTTAAAGAAACGCTATTATATTTCTAGCCACAAACATACAATAGCACAAACTTCTTTTCCGCTATATTACATTGCTATTAAAACCCTTATTTCCTGTAGTGTTTTTGAAGGCAAGACTTGTTTATTCTCCACCATTATCTGACCTAAATATTTTGATCTTGGCATTAAAGTGGTTAGTGATATAGCTTTGAAAGTTCAGAAAAGCTTCTAACACTCTATCTTTGGATGGAATTAATGCCAGACAAGTATACTTAGATTTTTAATCAATAAAGGTGACAAAGTACTTGTGATTTTCCCTAGAAACACAAGGGGCAGTCCAGACATCTGAGTGTACTAAATCAAAACAATGCTCATAGATAGTACTTGAATGAGGAAACACAGTCTTGCAATGTTTACCAAGAATACAAGCTTCACAGCTATAATTTTTAAAAGAAAGATTAGGCAACATCAAAGCTAAAGCTCTAGAATGAGGGTGGCCTAATCTAGCATGCCATAACACATCAGAAGCAACAACAGGCACAGAAGTAAAAGCATAAGGAAAAGAAGAATTAAGTTTGGTGTTTTCAAGCATATACAAGTCTCCCTTGCTCACACCCTTTCCAAGCATCTTATTAGTCTCAATATCCTGAAAATGGACATCATTAGGACTAAAGAGAAGATTACAATTTAGATCAGTAGCAGCCTTTTTAACTGAGAGCAAATTAGAAGTGAAAGATGGCATATAGAAAGCTTTAGATTCTTTTTCAAATAATTTCAGGTTTGCTATGCCTTTAATTGGTATCCTATCTCCATTAGTAATCACTACACTCCCTAAGGCAGGTTCAACATTGCTAATAAGACTAGAATCCTTAATCATGTGATGAGAGACTCCAGAGTCAATTATCAAAGATTTAGCACCAAGAGAAGAACTGAAAAGATTACTCTTAGAGTTACCAGAGTTGGTAGTGAGAGCCTTGATCAGGGCCTCAATGTCTGACTTGCGAATGAGTGCATTATCAGGAGCTGGCTGATAGGAGGAGGCGCCAGCAATGTGAGCAGTAGATATCATAGCTCTTCCAGGTTGCAGCTGGTCAGTGTATTGAGCAGCTTCATTGGCTCGGCCCTGGTTGAACCTGGATGGAGTTGTTGGCCTGAGATGTGGGTGGAGAATCCAGCACTGATTCTTCATATGACCAACCTTCTTGCAATGCTCACAAGTGACCTGCCTGTTCTCTGGTTTGAAAGATGCCTAATGACCTCCAGCTTCAGCCTTATGCGCATGTGGAGGTCACCTTTTCCCCCAAAGAGTCCCACCGAGCCTTGCCCCTTCTGAATCTGAGCACATACATCATCAAGGGAAGGGAGCTTCTCTGCCCTGAGAATGTGTTTGATGAGGTCATTGTAGCTGGAGTTGAGAGTAAGCAGAAGAGAAAACACTTTATCCTGCTCATGCCTTTTTTCTAGGAGCAATGGGTCAGTGGTGCTTGGTCTCAACATCTCCAACTCTGCCCAAAGAGCTCTGAACCATCCAAAATGGCGGTTGAAGTCCATGTCCTCCATAGTTAAGCAGCTGATGGCTTTCTTCACTTGGAACACTCTGCTGAGGTTGGAAACATTACCATAAACCTTATGTAGGGTATCCCATAGTTGCTTAGCAGTCTCACAGTAAGAGTGCCTCCATAATGGGGCCATCAAGGGAGGCGAGAAGGACAGAGAGCACCATGAGGTCTTCTTGAGCCCACTGGTCTGCATCAGTCACCAACACTATCTCCTTTCCATCTTCTCCTTGGCTGGTATGGCTTGGCGCCTCACTGGAAGTGATGTGGGACCAAAGACCTTTCCCACCAAGAGCGGTCTTGGTCAGTCTTGACCAGAGAAGGTAGTTTAACCCCTTTAGGGTAACCGGAATCACCACTGCTTTGTTTTGCTCCATTTTGAAAAGCTATTAACCAGTGGATAAGAGAGTGTTTCAAGAGTTTTTGAGAAAAGTAAACCGTGAGAGTGGAAGAGAATGAAGAGTAGAGTAGATTTGCGGAAGTAAAAACAGCTTAAGGAGCTTATAAGCTCTGATACCATGTAATTTTTATGAAGAACAGAGTGATGAACACTCAGGAACAGGAGAGAGAGAGAGTGTCTTTGATCCGAAAAGTATAAAAGAGAGAGCAAGAGATCGGTTTATGTCGCCAAGAATAAGAGAGAATATAGAAGGAAGATGTTTCCTTAATTTGCACATAAGAGGATACAAGCTATTTAAAGACAATCTGAGAGGGAGAAGAAACAATAAACATTGTTGGTCTGGTCGATGAAAGTGACCTGACCCAACGGCACACTCCCCTTAAACCCAACATGTGACTTATACAATAAACTATTCCCATTTGGTCTTCTCAGCTCAAACGGTCTCCTCTTGGTTCTGGAAGTCTCTGGTCGACACTTCCATAACTTTCTTTGCCTCCAAGACACGTTAGGTTACTTGAGAGAGTGAGAGTAGTCCGTACAACTTGTACGGACTTCCTTGTGCTTCAAGTCTCTTCTTCTCCTCTTCTGATCTCTTCATACTTCTAACCGTGATCCTCCATGTTATCTCTTATTCTTTTTATGCTCAATATTCCGGATTGACTCTATAGGCTGGTCTGTTTGGTAATGGAGCTCCTGGAACAAGATCAATCTGATGCTCTATTCCCCTAATGGGGGGAAAACCAGTGGGTATATCTTCTGGAAAGAGGTCTTGAAACTTCTCAATTAGCTGAACAACCTCTGGTGGGATCTCTTGATCCTCATAACCTGTCAACACACCTTCCTTAAAGATCATTAGTAGCACATGTGTTTTACACTCTAATGATTTTAAAACCTGATGGGAAGTAATAGAAAGGTTGGTCTTACTTGCCTTGTTACCTTTGTCCATTTATTTTTGCATATCTAGGACTTGCTGTTGGGTTAAAGGAGCAAGGTTGTGCTTGCGATTGTTTTGAGTGAAGCTGTAGTAGTTGGTGCGGCCATTGTGGATGGTCTCCTTGTGAAACTGCCAAGGTCTACCAAGCACTTCTTCCTCAACAGCTTCTTCTTCTTGTGTTTGATCTTCTTCACCAGCTTCTTGTCTTTCAGTCTGGTCTTCTCTTGCACTATCTTCCCCACTTTTGACAGGAACATCATAACTGTGATCTCCTAGACTACCAGCTTCACCCGAGCCTTGATCTTGGTCTGGTAGATTTCCAGCTTCTGATTCATTTCCCCCCGCATGTTCAAAGTGGGATGGTTCTTCAGAAGCAACTGGAGTAGGCTCTTCATGCCTACTCTGCTCCTGGTACACTCCAATACCGAGTCCCTCTAGTATGTTTCTCAAACCAGCAGCAGCATCTGATGGTTGAGAGAGACCTTCAACCTCTTCCCAATTCTTTCCATCATAATAACCTTTCTCTTCCACGAACTTTACTTCCCTTGACACCAGGACTCTTCTAGCAACTGGATCAAAGGATTTATATCGCTTTTGGGATGTAGAATATCCAACCAGCATGGTTTTGGTGCTCCTCTCCTCTAACTTGTTTCTCAGCTCGCCTGGTACCACATAGAACACACACCCAAAAGTCCTCAAGTGATCTAGACCTGGTTTACTCTTGTTGAGAACCTCAAAAGGAGACTGATCCCCTAGAACTCTGGTCGGTATCCTGTTGATCAAGTAGCAGGCAGTCATCACAGAATCACTCCAATACCTATTAGGAACACTCTTGTGAAACATCATGGACCGAGCAACCCCCATGAGATGCCTATTCTTTCTTTCAGCCACTCCATTCTGCTGAGGAGTACAAGGGCATCTAGTCGGATGCAGAATCCCATGTTGAGCTAGATGATCCTTGAATGCATGGCCAGTGTACTCCCCACCATTATCAGACCTAAAATCTTAATCTTGGCATGATACTGGTTAGTAACATAGCTTTGAAAATTTTTAAATGCATCAAGGAATCTATCTTTAGGCTTAATGAGTGTTAACCAGGTGTATTTGGATTTTTCATCAATGAATGTGACATTATATTTATAATCATCCCTAAATAAAGCAAGGAGCAGTCCAAACATCTGAGTGAATCAAATCAAAACAGTTTTCATAGATAGTAGATGATCTTTGAAAAACAGTCTTACAATGTTTTCCCAAAATACAAGCCTCACAATCATCATTTTTAAACATGACACCTGGTAACATAATGCTTAAAGCCCTAACATGTGGATGGCCTAGTCTAGCATGCCACAAAGCATTTTTATTCATGGACAAAACTGAACTAAAAGAGAAATAGGAACTAGAAATAGGAGCTAAGTTTTCAAGCATATAAAGATCTCCCTTGGTTTCTCCTTGTCCAATCAACTTACTGCTTTTAATATGCTGAAACTTCAAATCATTAGGACTAAAAATAACATTGCATTGAAGATCAGTGGTGCATTTCTTGACAGATAAAAGATTAGAAGTGAACTCAGGCATATAAAAAGAAGCTTTAGAATTTTTATCAAACAGTTTTAAGCTACCAATGCCTCTAATAGGAATTCTATCTCCATTAGCAATCATGACATGACCATGAGCAGGTTATATATCTTTAATCAGGTGATTATCACTAATCATATGATGAGATGTACCAGAATCAATAATCAATGGTTTATGCATGTTTCTTGCAATGTGAGTCTTAGGAGTGCTTCTCAATTTTCCTAACACATCTAGTAATTTATCAGAAACACTAGTGTGAGCTTTAGCAGTATATGATCTTTCAAACAAGTCTAGCAACCTATCAGTGATACTAGGCATAGTATGAGCAGAGTATGAGTAGCCAAGAGTGCTTCCTAGTTTGTTACCAGACTCCTTGAGAGCTCGGAAGAATGCCTCAAAGTCAGCCTTAGTGATCACCTCTTGGTCCAAGCTCTTTCCACTCAACTGATGAGAAGTCATAGCACGCCCTTCATTTTCACTTCCCTTAGCACTTGAACTAGCTCCTGCTGAGCGAGTACCATTAGCTCCAGTAGAAATGTTAACTCTTGCTTCTCTGTCTTTGTTGAACTTGCTTGGCCTGAGGTGTGGATGAATAATCCAGCACTGACTCTTCTTATATCCCGGCTTCTTGCAAATCTCGCAGCTTCCCTCATACCTCTCATACTTCTTTCCATCACCTCGGTAAGCCGCTTTGTTAGCTTGTATCTCTTCAGCTTGGTGTGCTATAGAGAGCTCACCCTTTCCTTTTCTTCCAAAGAGACCGAGGGACCCTTCCTCCTTCTGTAGTTGTGCACACACTTCTTCCATGGATGGAAGAGTTGGTGACCTCAAGATGTGCTTGATCACATCCTGGTAACACGGTTCTAGTGTCATTAGCAGCCCAAAGACTTGATCTTTTTCTCTCCTCTCCATGAGGGCGTCTTGATCAGTAGTATTGGGTCTTAAGCTCTCAAGTTCAGACCACAGGGATCCAAACCTTCCCATGTGCTTGGTGAGCTCACCTCCATCTTGCTTCAGTAGGCTAATGGATCTCTTGAACTCAAACACACGACTTATATTGGAGACGTTTCCAAACCTCTTCAAGAGTGTCTCCCACAGTTGTTTGGGAGTCTCGCAGTAGCTGTAATCCTCAAGAAGAGGGACCTCAAGAGATGCTTGCAGTACTGAGAGAACCATCAAGTCCTCTTGCACCCACTTCTTTGTATCAACCACGGCAAGAGTCTTCCCTTCACCTTCTTCTTCTTTGTCTTCATTGGTCACTGTCGTTGGACCATCATCAGTGATGTGACCTCAAAGCCCTAACCTTCCAATAGCAGTCTTCACAAGCCTAGACAACATCAAGTAGTTTGAACCTCCTTTCAAAGCAACCGAACCGAAACCAGTTTGCTAAAGTTGCTTGCATCCATCTTCTCTTCTATGAACCGGAAATGACCTTCAAAGCTTCAATCTTGCAACACAGCTGAAGAAACAACAGCAACATACCTCAAGAACCCACGAACTTAAGGAACCAGAACCAAAGATCTCAAATTTATCACATAAACTTCTCGGATACACCACAAGAACACACAAGAGCAAGAATATCAACACAAGAGTGAGAGAAAGAAGGAACGAGATCTCTTAATACCAAAGCCAAACTGGCTCTGATACCATATGAGATTTTAGAATAGAGATGTTATTAAGAGATTAATGGTAGGTTAGAGAGAGTAAAGGCGATTTAGAGAGATTTAAGAGAGATTTGAAAAGAGATTAAGTAACCATGATTTAAGAGTCTTTGATTATCATGATTAACAAGAGAGAAATTAGAGAGAGAGACTACACAACTCGTTAATCTTATTGAGAGAGAGTCATTACAAATTTATAGTAAGAGACATAAGGGTTTACAAGGTCAAAGTTACTAGTGCAAGCATGTGAAGTAAAGGGAAGGGGAGAGCCTATTTAGAAATGGCCGGTCCACATTGCTCACACTCTTAGGGACCTTTCGAGGCTGTCATGAGCTAGCCAGGCGCACCAGTGCTCTTCCCTTAACGGTCTGATCACTGTGCTAACCCTCTCCCTTCACCAGAGTCTTCTTCATACTTTAACCAGCTTCCTTTTACCTCACAGTAACTCACGTTACTTTTACTGCATGGTAACTTATTTTTACTGCATGGTAACTTTTCTCCTGACCTCATAGAACTCCTCATCTCATTATTCATACACTCTTCTATGCTAAGTTTAACACCTTCAACAGCTTCACAGAAACCAGCAGCCATTCTCTTAGTTCCTGGTCTTGTTCTTTGTGCTTGTCTAAGAGTATGTATGTTGATGTCTAGTTCTAGGTCCTCATCATTCTCTCCCACTTGAGAAGGTTCCGACCTCAGAACAGTTTCATCTACATGAAAGTAAGATAGATCAGAAACATTGAAAGTAGAAGATACATTAAACTCACCTGGCAGCTCCAGCTGGTATGCATTGTCATTGATCTTCTTAAAAATTTTGAAAGGGCCATCTCCTCGTGGTGATAGCTTAGACTTCCTCCGGTCTGGAAATCTCTCTGATCTCATATGTAACCAAACCCAATCTCCTGGTTCAAAGGAAACCTTCTTTCTTCCTTTGTCAGCTTACTTCTTGTTCAGCTCATTTTGATGCTCCAAGTTGGCCTTTACCTTCTCATGTAGTTTCTTTATCAGCTCGGCCTTAACCTCTCCATCGTAACTAACCATCTGATCCTTTAGGGGGAGGATGGGCGGGAGGTCTAATGGTGTGTTTGGCTTCAATCCATACACAATATCAAAAGGTGAAAGCTTAGTAGCTGAGTGTGGCACTCGGTTAAAAGCAAATTCAATGAAAGGTAAACAATCAAGCCAGTTCCTCAAGTTCTTACCAACGGTGGCTCTTAAGAGAGTGGAAAGGGTGCAGTTAAGCACCTCAGTCTGCCCATCAGTTTGGGGGTGGCAAGTTGTTGAAAAGAGTAGCTTAGTACCTAGCTTTTTCCATAGTGTTCTCCAAAAGTGGCTCAAGAACTTGGTGTCCCTGTCAGAAACAATAGTTCTAGGAATTCCATGAAGTTTTACTACCTCTTTGAAAAATAAATCAGCAGTTTGGGAGGCATCATTGGTCTTGTTCCAAGGAATGAAGTGTGCCATCTTTGAAAACCTGTCAACTACTACAAAGATAGAATCCTTGTTTCTGATCTTTGGTAGTCCTAAAACAAAATCCATTGAAATATCAACCCAAGGTAGGTCAGGAATTGGTAATGGAATGTATAAACAATGAGGATGTAACCTGGATTTTGCCTTAAGGCAGATGCTGCACCTAGCACAGAACTTCTCTACATCTCTTTTTAAGTGCGGCCAAAAGAAGTGTTCAGCTACCACACTCAATGTTTTATCTCGCCCAAAGTGACCCATAAGGCCTCCACCATGAGCTTCTCTCAGGATCAGGTCACGCATTGATCCTTGTGGTATACATAACCTCTTGTCTCTGAAAAGAAAGTCATCATGCTTATAAAAAGAACCATATGCGCCTTGCTTACACTGCACATAGATATCTCCAAAGTCAGGATCTTCAGGATATTGATCTTTGATGTGCTCAAACCCCATAACCTTAGACTCCATCACGGATATAAGCGCATGTATCCTTGATAAAGCATCAGCTACAATGTTCTCTTTCCCCTTCTTGTACTTGATCACATAAGGAAAGGATTCTACAATCTCCAACCATCTAGCATGTCTCTTCTTCAAGGTCGTCTGGCCTCTCATGTACTTGAGTGTTTCATGGTCAGTGTGGATCACAAATTCCTTGGATAAGAGGTAATGCTGCCAAGTCTCCAACGACCTCACTAAGGCATACAACTCCTTGTCATAGGTGGGGTAGTTGAGCGTGGCTCCATGCAGCTTCTCACTGAAGAATAAGATTTCTATAGATCTTGATAAATAAGAGAGATTAAATGAGATATTAAGAGAGATTTATGAAAGAGATTTAAATATTAAGAGACTAGAATGAGATTAAGAGACTTAAAGACATGTTTTGAGAGTAAGAGACTCTCATTACTTGCTTACTATTATTAATGTCGAGATTACAATATATATCGTGAGAACAGATAAAAGGGTTTACAAAGAATGCACTGTGCAAAGCATGGGTGGTCAAAGACCTTAGGCGCTCCTCAATTCAAACCGGCCAACAGGGAAGCCCGCGTGTGTGAAGCATCTAGCATCTTGGACAAGATGCCTTTCGTCTTTCCAGCTGTGTCCAGCCTGTTAAGGCACGTCTCTCCTTCCTTCCAACGTTCGGATTCAAGTGGATAAGGAAGCATAGTAACTTTGGTTGATACCAAAGTTACCCGGGTAAGTTTTCTAGTCGAGACTCGCCCATCAGTACGATAGTACGGACCTCCTGTCCGTACCATGCCCTATATTTTCACACTCTTCAATTCTTCCTTATATGATGAACCTGATCACTTCATGAGACGCCCTATTCTTACGCATACCAAACTCTTCCTCCATCATACCAAGCTACGCCCTATCTTTGCACCAGCCAACTTCATTCATCTCCTTTCAACCCTTTACTCTTAGCTCCTTATATCCGTCATATCTTAACACTCCCCCTCAAGCTTGACCATGTGGAACAAGTCAATCTTGGATAGCCATGAGATCTCCCTCATTAAAAACCTCACCAAGGAAAACCCATTGGGACAAAACCTTGATGAGGGAAAAAGAGTAAAGATCCCATGACTAAGGGGACTAGCTTCTGTTCTTCCCAAGATCAATGAGGCCCAACATGATATGGATTGACTCCATTGTCTTTTGTCTCGCAGCCTTAGTGAACACATCAGCCAACTGATCCTCACTCCTTGTATAGCACGGCAAGATGACTCCAAGGACAATCATCTCCCTCACCTTGTGGCAATCTACTTCAATGTGCTTGGTTCTCTCATGAAACACCGAGTTAGATGCAATATTGATGGCAGCCTGGTTGTCACAATGCATGGTCATTGGCGTGGCTTGATCAATCTCCAATTGCTTCAGTATCCCTTTGATCCAAACCAGCTCATTTGTCAGCTTCAGCATGGCCCTATACACAGCTTCTGCACTAGAGCATGAGACGACTTTCTGCTTCTTGCTCTTCCAAGTCACCAGGTTCCCACCAATGAATGTGCAATAACCAGTTGGTTATCTTCTATCTGACCTATCTCCTGCCCAATCTGCATCACAGTAGCCCACTACTTCAGTGCTTCTATTACAGCCCATCCACACACCAAGATCAGGTGTCCCATTGAGGTACATCAGCAACCTCTCCACCATGCGCCAATGATGCTCCTTTGGAACTTGCATATGCTGGCTCACCTTATTCACAGCAAAGCAAATATCAGGACGTGTGATAGTCAAATATATAAGCTTACCCACAAGCTTTCTATAAAGCTTTGGATCATTGAATGGCTTGCTATCTTCAAGCTCCCCCTCACGTGGAAACTTATACCCATCCTCCATGGGCATCTTGGCTGTCTTCCCTCCATAAATACCTGCATCTTTCAAGAGATCAAGTGTATATTTCCTTTGAGAAATGAACAAGCCTTCCTTGGATCTACACAACTCAATTCCAAGGAAGTATTTCATCTCTCCCAAGTCTTTAATCTCAAAAACAGATTTAAGGAACTGCTTGGTAGCTGTGATACCATATTTATCACTTCCAGTGATGATGATATCATCAACATACACAAGGATCACAATGATACCTGAGGGTGTGGTGAGAGTGAAGAGAGTATGATCAAGCTCACACTTCCTGAACCCTCTTCCATTCAAGGTTGTGCTGAGCTTGTGATACCATGCTCTTGGTGATTGCTTGAGACCATAGATAGCCTTCTTCAGTCTCTAAACATTCCCTTTCTTCACTAGATGTTCCAACCCAGGTGGAGGATGCATATAGACCTCATCTTCAAGCTCTCCTTGCAAGATTTTTCACATCCATTTGCCAAAGACCCCATTCCAAGTTCACAGCAAGAGATAACACAATTTTGATTGTGTGAAGCTTAGCAACATGAGCAAACGTGTCTATATAGTCTTCTCCGCAAGTATGAGTAAACGCCCTTGAAACAAGCCTTGTCTTGTTCCTATCAACAGTCCCATCGGGCTTGTACTTGATTTTGAAGATCCACCTGTTTGAAACTGCCTTCTTCCCTTTTGGTAACTCACTCTCACACCATGTGTCATTTTTAATCATTGCACCAGCTTCATCATTCACTGACTCTCTCCATTCCTTAATCATCATGGCTTCTTCATAACTCCTCGGGACATAGCTCTTATCTAAGCTCACCATAAAGCTGTAATGCTCTTCAGGGTATTGAGTAAAAGAACACACGGCTTGGGAAGGATGCTTCACAGCCTGGGTATTGTAGTACACGCGAGTGTTTACCCAGTTGGAAGGATCCTTCCTCACCCGTGTGCTTCTCCTCAATGCTGGTTGTGGGGCTTGTTCAGTTTGCACCTCCTCTTCTTGAGTGTTCACTGCTTTTTCTTGTGTATCACTCTGTACCAGTTATTCCTCATGCTGACATGTCCCACCTTCTTCTTGGTGAACACTAGCTTCCACTCCTTGATCATGAGAGCCAGAACTCTCTTCCTGACCACCGCTTTCTTCTTGGTTTGGAGTTCCTGGTTCACTTCCCCCCTCATGATCAAGATGGGGAACCTGAACTTCACCAGTATTTGGTGCACTCCTCGGTGCACTTCCTCCACCTCGCTGATCTTGATCTACCCTGATCCCAAGGTTCTCCAAGATGATTCTCAATGTAGATGCACTATCCGAGGTAAGATCCTTCAAGTCTTCTTGATTCTTCTCTTCATAGTATCCTCTTTCTTCAACAAAATTCACTTCTCTGGATACAATAACTCTCCTAGTGTCTGAATCATAACACTTGTAGCCCATTTGAGTTGAAGGGTACCCAATAAACATGGCCTTTGTACTCCTTGCCTTAAGCTTGTTCCTCAATTCTCCAGGTACCATCACACAGCACAGACATCCAAATACCCTCATATGCTCCAATGAGGGTTTATACTTGTTTAGAACTTCAAATGGAGCTTGTCCCCCGAAGACTTGAGTGGGAGTTCTGTTTATCAAGTAGCAGGCAGTCACAACTGCATCACTCCAGAATCTCTTTGGAACATTGTGTAAGACCCGATCCTGGCCTCTCAGGCCAGAGGTCGATGCCTCACGTCGCTTGGTCCATACCCTGACCGAACCTCTAAAAATTTCGCCCTTTATTTAAAACATCGCCCATAGGCGAGGGCTAACTCAGATCTTAGCTCAAGACTACCTTAGTCATTTCCTAGCTTAGATCCTTTCAACTTATGCATAGCGGAATAATATCTACTTAACCATTGGTATAAAACGAATCTAACACTTGTCTGGTCACATCACCTCAGCTAATGGTCAGTATACTCAACTACCAGCTAGCCCAAGGTCGATGCTGAACCCAAACCAAGTCATACAAATTCCGAGGTTCCATTCACCTAACCATTCTATCTAGATCTATGCAACATTGATAGATCATACCTTTGCCACATCCACGGAGCTTGTTAGCTCATTGTCCCAGCTGACTTAGCTGTTTAGCTAGCTCATCCAGCTAGCTGAGCTGAACCACTTCACTTGAGGTTCCATCTACTCTCCTCCAGCTGATAAAGCTGCGAGGTAGCTTCACCCAGCTCCCTGTCCACTCGTCCAACTCTCCATATACCTGTATAAACCATTCCCCTTGGTACTTAGTCATTCAGCCAACCATCCCCACAGACTAAGTACCTTTGGGAAGTCTTCAGCTACAAAAACGACCTCAAGCAAACATGCTCCAAAAATTAATTAAAATACATTAAAACTCATGATAAATCCCAACTAAGAGATTCCCATAATCAGAATTCTCAGAACCGGTCTCGATCATATAGATCTTGACCAAAATCAGTCAAACCGGCAATAGGGTGACTGCATCAAATCACCTATCTAACCTAGTTGAGTCGCAGCTCACTAGTAAAAACGGAAAAAAGTGCCTAAGTTGCTCTAAGTGCTATGTTGCTCTCAAAAGTTCTCTCTCTTTGCTCCTCGCCCCAAGCTCTCCTTATATAATCCCCTTAGGACGGTCTATTCCTCCTTTGGGCCGAATCTATCGTGAATCGGTCTTCTTCCATTTTCGTCTGTCTTCATGTTTATCGGGAAACTTGACATTTATCTTCAAGAAACTTGACATTTATTTTTGGGAAACTTGACATTTATCTCTTTATGTAAAGATAAACATGGGCCGTGACGTCCATTTCGACTTGATCTCCTAGAAAGTCGTAAGTGGGCTGCTTGGTCGCGTTTGGGCCTTCTGGGCCGTTGTTTCGTCTGTGAACATTTTACGATTTCACGAGAGACTAGCCTGCCATGGTGATTGTTTTGCCGAAAGAACCCCACTCCTCGTATAGTCTAGATGACTGGTGTTTTTAGAATAACTGTGATCGTTTTATACGATGAATCGAAATCCATTCGTCAACCAAACTTTTGGTGGTCTTCTGAAGCCTTCTCGATTCATTTCGACCAGAACGAAATGGGGTTCTCATGTTTCATGTCTTCGAGGAGTTTGAACGGTGAGTCTTCGAGCAAAGATACGAAATGTAGAGTCGGACTAGTTGTCGAGACGGTCTTGCGGGGAGAAGGTCGCACTTGTCGAGTAGTCCGTACGCGGGCGCCTAGGACTTGGACATGGATGCTGGCGCCGGCGCCTGTGACCAGGACGGGCGAGCTGGCGCCCGGCGCCCAGGACCAGCAAGGGCGAGCCGGCTCCCGGCGCCCGGGACCAGCACGGGCGAGCTGGCGCCCGGCGCCCGGGACCAGCACGGGCGAGCTGGCGCCCGGCGCCCGGTGCCAGCACGGGCGAGCCGGCGTGCGGCACCCGGGGCCAGCATGGGCGAGCCGGCGCCCGGCGCCCGGGGCCAGCACGGGCGAGCCGGCGCCCGGTGCCCGGTGCCAGCACGGGCGAGCCGGCGCCCGGCGCCCGGGGCCAGCACGGGCGAGTCGGCGCCCGGCGCCCGGTGCCAGCAAGGGCGAGCCGGCACCCGGCGCCCGGCGCCCGGGGCCAGGAAGGGCGAGCCGGCGCCCGGTGCCAGCACGGGCGAGCCGGCGCCCGGCGCCCGGGGCCAGTCCGGTCGTGCCTGCGCCGGCGCCCGGGGCTGGGCAGTGGCCGACTTCTGCTGGTGTCCGGGACTGCGATGCGATCATCCCCTCTGACGTTTCGTCGAGTAACAAGTTTTTCTTGGTTTTATTCGTTACTTGATTCCTTCCGAGGATTTTCGGGTGTTGATTGCGTCTTTGACCGATTTTGACCCTAACAGTTAGCCCCCAGCTAGCTAGGACCGTGGTTTTTGGTAACAGGTCCTAGCTCGCGGTATGGCTAGATAGGAAGGTGTGGAGACGTAATCGTTTGCCGAAAGTCGGAGTAAATAGTAACTTTTGTTTCTTTATAAAGATGGAATAAGCATTTTTTAGTCATTCTTACTTCATCACAAGGATTTTACCTTCTAAAGTTTCTATCTCAAGAAAAAATGTCATCAAGATCAAGATCCTGTAAAAGGAATTCTTCTTCTCATTCATCTTTGGGTGATTCTCCCGTCGACGAAGTGGTTGCGCCAAAACACGAAGAAAGAGTTGAGGAAGATACGAGGGAGGCGTACTACAAAGCTTTAGGTGGCTCGTGTCCGCCTCCGCGGGACATCCCCATCCCCAGGAGACCTCAGAGGGTGCCGGTCGCACCTTTCTCACCAAGCATGGTCTCTCCCGAGTACCTCACGATTCTTCGAAACTTTTACCAAGTTCCGAGTGGGGTTACGTTCCGGATTCCGACCGCTGGCGAGAGTGCAAGGAATCCTCCGCAGGGCTTCTTCACTTGCTATGAAGCCTTCCTCGTGTACTGCCATATGTGGTTCCTGATCCCTGAAGCCATTGTCCGTGCGCTTCGTTCTTTCGGAATTTCGATCAGCCAGCTCACCGTCCCGTCCTTAGAGAGGTTGCTTGGCGTGCTAGTCTCGAGTTACGAGTTAGGCATGGACCTTAGCCCTAGCGATTTCGAGGGACTTTGGTATACTAAGCCAACGTCGATCGAAGGTGCGTATTCCGTGATCCCAAGGAAGAACATGGCCATAATTCAGGGGACTACTTCAAACACCAAATCGTGGTTTGAGCGCTTCTTCTTTGTCCGAATAGACAGGGAGTCCGTTGAGGAAATCTACCTTCACTTATTCCCTCAGGAGTGGAACTTCGATCGCGGTAACACGACTAATTCTGTTTTTCATTTTCGTACTTTGAACGTGCATGAAGATAAAACTTTTGTTTACCGTGCAGTGAACAACGCACACTCATGCTGATCTTTTCGTCAAACGAGACCTTCTTCGGGAAAGGCCATTCTTCTGGAGTACCTTTTCCGTTGAGCGGATTCGAAGTGCGGTGGAGCTCCATTGATCCCGAGTCGCTCTTCAGCCTTCCGATGTTCAATGCGACGTCGAGCCGATTGCTGTCTTGCCTGTTCGGAGGCGGAGACATAGGTCTAAGAAGGGCAAAGAGGTTGAATGCGAGACGGTCTCGGGAGATCCTTTGCCGTTAGGAGGAGACCCTAGCTTTGTTCCAGGGGAAGGGGGTGGAACCAGCGAGTTTCCCCTGCCCAGCAACTTTTTCGATGGTCTCCCTCCAGCGTTTACTACTGAAGAATCGCTCGAGGATGACGCGAAGAAGAAAGTGTTTGGCGAGGGTTCCCGTCTAATCAATGAGGTTTATCCTTTGAATTTTGATCATATATATTACCCTTGCTGTACATATATTTTTCTGATCCTAAGTTCATATAGGGAATCAGGGTGTTCGGAGCGGCGCTCGATGGAAGCTTTCGAGGATCGAGGATCTCTCGCTTCAAAGCCGAGGAAGCCGAACGCGAAATCTTCCGTTTCCGGAAAGAGATCGAGGAACAAAGCCAGAAGCAGGCCGAACTTCATTCTCGAGCCCTCGTGCGTGCGGAAAGGAGAGGAAGGAGAGTGATCGCTGCCGAGATGGCGCGGAGGGCTGAATCGTTTGCCACCGAGTTCGAGAGCTTGAAGGAAGCTCAAGAGTTTGTGGGCGATTTCCGCGAGTGTCGGGGTTCAGTCGCTAACCTTTACAAGTCGCAGAACTCGGGCTTCTCCTTCTCATCCGAGATCGCTGAGATGGAAGGTCTCATGAGCGAATGTGCTCACGCTGAATCCTTGGTTCCTCCGATCGAGGGAAGGGTCCGGAAGCTTTGGGACCCCATCGAGGTTTAGGAGGACACGGTGGAGACCGGAGCAGGTGGAAACGCGGAAGGCGTAGATGAAGAAGTTGACCAGCCTGTGACTTCGTTCGGGATCTCCATGTCCGGATTCTTAGATGTTGATTACTGAGGATCGTTGGGATTGTATCCCTTTATCTTGATGATTGTATGCTTGGCCGGATGTGGCTGTTTTCTGTATATTCTGTGACCGTAGGAGGTGATGTCTTGCATATTTACATGTTTTTAGCTATCATGTCTTATGCATTTTTACTCATTTAGATTAGGCATTAGGCATTTTTAGGCTCATTTTGCATTCATAAGTCTCTATCAGGTGTTGGAGTATACTTTGGAGATATTGGAGATGTTTGGGAGTTTTGTGATGAAAAAGAGGGGTTTAAAGATGAACATAGACGGAGACCTTAGAAATAGCTTCTGATGCTAATATTTGGTGGCGACATGGAAGTCTGAGTTAGCTTTCCAATGGAAGTTGTGTCAAGTCATTTGGAGCAATATTGGAGGAGTTATTATCAAAACACTGAGGGCATATCAGTTCCACCCGGGTGACCATACCTGAGGTCGACCATCCAACCATGCCTGGACGAGCTCAGGACGCGGCCAGGACGACCCGAGGACAAGCACCCGCACGTCCTGATTGTGCTGGACGCCTAGATCGCACACGGCCTGGAGGCACCTGGGCAGAGGCACCCGCACGGGGCGATGGGAGAACGGACCAGCACCTACCCGACCTTGCACCCCCGTCCCTTCCCACCCGCGTACGAACTGATGGACGAGCTGATCAGGACACCTGACCTTGCACACCCGACTGCTCCCACCTGCACGGCTGGACGGTCTGGACGATGGAGAGCACCCGGCTGGTCACACCCGACCATGGACCAGCCCAGCCTGACCCGGGTGGCTCAGCTTCTTCTCTTCCTCTTGATTCTCATTGGTCGAAAATCACTTGGCACCAAGTACATTTTAGTAATTTTGTTTTATGTTTCCAAGGGCTTTCAAGCCTCATATAAATACTCTTGTAATCTCATTAAGAGATCTATCTTCTTTTCTCTCTAAGAACATTGAAACCTTGAAGGAAGATTGAATCTTTAGTCTCTTTTCATCTTATTTCTTTGTGATTATTTGATTAAACTTGCTTCTCAACATGATTTCTCTTAAATCAACCATGGGTTTAAGGTTAATCATGAAGATTAGTGAGTAGATCTATCTAGGATTCATGGGCTAGGGAGACTAAGGGTGATTTTGTGTAGATCTAGGATGTTCTAGTGTAGATCCTTCTTAATCCTTGCTAGTTGAGTGTTCTTAATGCCATTTTGGTCTACACCATATCAAAATAGGCTTATAGGCATTTCCTGCCCACAAGGTGTATGATGAAATGCCTGAACCAACTCTTCAATGCTTTTAACATTCTTTACCAATGACCATTTGTTGTAAAGGTGTTAGGATGGCTATTAGACTTGTTCTTAATGATTGCTTGCATGTTATTCAACCAATGACCAATTGATGCTTGATATATGTTAGTGAATGAGCATTCTTCTTGACCATAGAGTTTGCTTAGGATTGTGTCTAGGTTTAAGGTGTTAGATTGATTGTGTTGCTGTCATCCTAGATTGAAGCTTAGTCACCCAAAGTCAATTCCCTTGTCCCAAGAATCCCTTTGCTTCATTGAGAAAGAAAGTTCACTCTTTTATTACTTTTTAGTATGGTCTTAGTTATAATCTCATCTTCACTATATTGGTTGCACTTAGCTTAAGCATGAACTTGCATTCCCTTTGCATTAGAATCACTTAGAATTGGATTGACATCTTATATACTATAACTTTTGATTGGACCTACGAAAAGTCCCTCATCAGGAGGTTGCGTAACTTTGTATATTTTCGGGACTGGCCGTTGGTGGCTTTGAATCCCTGCCATTTCCGCGGCTTGAATATATATTATGCGTAGGTTCTGCAGAAATTTGCCTTGTGATTTGATTTATACTTTCGTCAATGTAGAGGGTAGAATTCGAGTAGTCACTTCGTATTCTAACTCTTATTTTGTCGCTAGGTCCGTGTACTACTTTGTAGCGAGTGTTTTAGGTGTTAGCGATGAGAGACATGTTTTTGGATCTCGTATCTGGTGTCGATACTATGTCTGTGAGATGTCAAGATCCAGCAAGACTGGGTTTAGGGCAAGACCTAGGCTTACTCTCAGCTTTAAGGCTATGCGATGACTGATCGGCTTTCGTTTTTCCTGTTAGTGATTTCTTCCTGATTCTTACTGATTAAAGTCCGCGACTTGCCGGCTTATGTGACTTGTGTAGTAAGAATCGAGCTATCTCCAGAGAATATCCGGCGTGCTAAACCAAAATTTCGGGTTTTCTTGTATAGCGCGCTATGATATCCTTGTCGGATGTAAGAGGACCTTATTCTTGTGAAAAGGTCTGACTACGGTTTTGTATTAGTGAAACGTTTCTGTGTTCGTCCGTCGGGGCCAATCGACGGGCGTTTGTTTTTTAAGTCGCAGGTGGACTGTTTTAATGGATGATGCGATTTTGATACCTTTGGGAAATTGCGACGTCTCGCATTTCCCCGAAGATATGATTTTCGTTTTTCCGAAGTTTTTATGTGTTACTGTGTTAAGCTGATATCTTGCATATTTACATGTTTTTAGCATCCATATCTTATGCATTTTGATCATATAAGTTAGGCATTAGGCATGTTTAGGTTCATTTTGCATTCATTTATCCTTATCAGGTGTTGGAGTATGCTTTGGTGTGATTTGAGGTGTTTGGAAGACTTATGGCCCCAAAAGAGATGAAGTATCATGTTTGGCCATGAAAAGAGAAGTCAAACCATGATCTGGTCAAGAGAAAGATGAGAATGGACAGAGATCTTAGAGGTGTCTCCTGCTGCTAAGATTTTGTGGAGACACCGAAAATTGAGTTAGCTTTCCAATGGAAGTGGTTTCAAGTCATTTGGACCTGTATTGGAGAAGTTATGATCAATTCACTTTAAGCATGTCAGGATGGCCGGGTAGAGACGGCCGGGTTCGAGCAGCCGGCCGGGAAAAGAACAGATGGATGGAAGTGGTCCAGTCCGGGATGACTGAGCCTGGGACAGGTACCCGGTAGTTTGAATTGTGTTGGAGGAGACCAGACCGGGTAGACAAGTCCGGGTTGGTGAAGCCGGACGGGAAGAGACGGATCAAGGATCACCCGGACGGCCGGGATGGATGAACCGAGGAACATAACCCGGACGGGCTGGACAGAGCACAAGAGCATGCACTGGACCGGGGAACACAGACCGGTTGGATGACCCCGGTCGGGAGAAGCAACACACGAGCTGGAAGAGGCCGGCCGGGTAGAGACTTCCGGGTGCAAGCAGCCGGCCGGCTTGGACACGGCCAGAACTGGACAGGCCGGGGAGCACAGACCGGGTTGGATGGGGTTGAGTCTCCCCTGACCGAATTTTAAGCTTCATTTTGATTGGCTGAAGACTTAATGACCTCATGGGCATTTTAGTAATGTTTAATGATGTTTCTAAGGGCTTTCAAGCCTCCTATATATACTCTTGTAATCTCATTAAGAGAACTAACTTCTTTTCTCTCAAAAACATAATAAGATCTTGAAGAAAGTTTGGATCTTTGATCCTTTTTGCATCATTTCTTTTGTGTTTAATAGATTATCTTCTTCTCTAATCATGTTTAGCCTTGAATCATCATTGATTTTGAGGTTTTCCATGGCTATTAGTGAGTAGATCTATCTAGGGTTCATGGGCTTGGGAGACTAAGGGTGATTAAGTGTAGATCCAAGGTTCTTAGTGTTAGATCTATCCTTTCCTTGCATTGATTTGGTGTTCTTCAAGCTATATTTGAGTTGGCCTCTCAAACATAGAGCTATAGGCATTTCATGCCCGGAAGGTGTTCTATGAAATGCCTGAACCAACTCATCTATGCTTTTAGCTTGCTTTGCCTAAGGGATTAGTTGTCAAAGGAGCTACGATTGCTATTAGACTCATTCTCCATGTTTGCTTTGATCATTACAGCCAAAGGGATTTTGTGTACTTGGGTGATCATTGCAAAAGAGTATTCATCTAGGGATAGAGCTTGCTTAGTTTTGTTGTCTAGGCATAAGGAATTAGATTGATTGAAAAGTTAGCATCTTGGATTGAATCTTGATCACCCAAAGTCAGTACCCTTGTCCCAAAAACCCCCTTGCCTCATTGAGAAAGAAAGTTCAATCTTTTATTGCATTTTTAATATTGTCTTATTTCATAATCATCCTCTCATCTTGATTGCACTTAGATTAAGCATGAACGTGCATTCCCTTTGCATTGAAATCACCTAGGATTGGTTCGACAATCTTTTATACTACATCATTTGATTAGGACCCTAGAAAAGTCCTTTCATCAAATTGGCGCCGTTGCCAAGTTCTAAGTTGATTTTGACGTTGGAATTTAGTCATTTGCATGAGACTAAATCATTTTTATTTTTTATTTATCTTGTGATATTGGTTCTTGCCTCTTCTATCTTTGACTTTCAGGTGTATGATCACAAGAAGCAGAGGGGCATCCAACTTGGTTCCTACTGTTGAAGAGATTGCTGCACTTGAGAGGGAGATAGCTAGACAAAGAAGAGAAGTAGAGCAACAGGCTCATCTTCAAAGGCTGGGGTTTGAGATGGAGAATCTGCCTCAAGATGGTGATGCCCTAGGAGGCAATGGTCCAAGAGCTGACAACATAAGACCACAGCGCCAGCCACAACAGCCACAGCGCCAAGCTAGAGCCATTGGAGCCTATGATCAACCACACATTCATGGTCATAGGTTGGGGATAAGGGCACCAGCTGTGGAGAACAACAGCTTTGAGATTAAATCAGGGCTGCTGCATTTGATTGAGAACAACAAGTTTCATGGCCTTGCTGTGGAGGATCCCCTTGATCACTTGGACACATTTGATAGCTATTGTAGCTTGTCCAAGATTAATGGAGTCTCTGAAGATGCTTTCAAGCTGAGGTTGTTTCCCTTCTCTTTGGGAGACAAGGCACATCTATGGGAGAAGGCTCTTCCAAGTGACTCTATCACAACTTGGAATGAGTGCAAGAGGGCATTCCTAGAGAAATTCTTCTCTACTTCAAGAACAGCCAAGATCAGAAATGAGATCTCTAGCTTTCATCAGAAGAACCTTGAGAGATTTAGTGAAGCATGGGAGAGGTTCAATGGCTATTGGTCTCAATGCCCACATCATGGCTTCACCAAGGAGAGTTTGCTTAGTACCTTCTACAGAGGTGCTCTACCAGAGTTCAGGAGCAGATTGGAAACAGCCAGCAATGGGTTCTTCTTGGGCAGAACTGAGCAGGATGCTGAGGAGCTGGTGGAGAACATGGCCAGGAGTGACTCAGTCTACAGTGAGGAGCATGATAGGGCCAACAGAGGCACTGATGAAGATGACCCGCACACAAGAAAGGCCCTGAAATCTCTCCAAGAAAAGTTGGACAAGCTTCTTGTAGAGAAGGCTAAGCAAGAGCAGCTTAACTCCATTGGGAACCAGGAACAGAAACTGCCTGCTAGGACTACTGAAGTTCTTGGTGTAGAAGGTCAAGAGGAGCTGTGCTTCATCAATGCTAATGGCACATGGTATAGGAAAGAGCCCAACTTCCAATACCAAAACAACTACCAGCAAAGACCTTACTACAACAATCAACAAGGAGGTTACCAAGCAAACCAGCCTACTCATCCCCAAGGAAGCTCTTCTCCAGCTCAGGCTCCAAGTTCAAATTTGGAGTCCATGTTCAAGCAACTCTTAGAAGCTCAAGAAAGAAATGCTAAGAACATTGGTGATGAGTTCAAGAACATTCATGCTAAGATTGATGGCACCTATTCTGACCTCAACAACAAGTACATGCAACTTGCCTCTCATCTCAAAGATTTGGAGAGCCAGGTTGCTTATATGTCTTCATCCTCCAAGAGCTCAATGGGATATCTACCAGGAAAACCAGAGAAGAACCCTAAGGAGACTTGCAATGTTATCCTCTCTACTTCTTCAAGGATTAAGTTGAGTGATCATAAAAATGATGTTGATGAGATTGAGAGGCTAGTGCTTGGACATCAGATTGAAAATGATATAAGACTGGTTGTGGCCACAGCTGAAGCTAGAGTTGTGAAGAGAGCTGATAAGAAGGTTCAAGGAAAGATTCTGAAGATTGATGAGCCTAAGGTTGAGACACAAGTTGAGAAGAGTGCTAACCCCAAGCTGAAAGAAGTGAAGGAAGAAGACAATGAGGTTGAGCTATCACCATATGATAAGCTCCCTTTCCCTCAAAGGTTCCTCACCAAAGCTCAGAAAAAAGTGGTCTCCAAATTCAGAAAAGACCTCAGTGATATTGGAGTCAAGCTTCCAGAGATCACCAATATGCAGGCTGCTCATGTCCAAATGATGCTCATAAAGGACATTCTCACCCACCAAGCTGAAGTGGCTGAACTTTTGGACATCTCACTTCTGAAGATTGATCCACCAATCCCTCCAAAGTCCCTCCCTAAGCTTGAGTCTCAAGGGAAGTTCAACTTGTCCTGCTCTCTTGGTAAACTAACTATGGATGATGCTCTCGTTGATAGTGGAGCTAGTGTGAATGTCATCCCCTTGGATATGGTGCAGAGTATTGGGATTGAAAGCATGGAACCAGATACTCCTCCTCTCACCTTTGGGGATTCTTCTTCTACAACCCCACTTGGCATAATCAAGGACTTCCCTTTGAAGATTGGTTCCTGCACCATACCTATTGACCTCACTGTTTTGGAAATGGCATCTGAAGAGAGAGTCCCCTTGATCTTAGGCACTCCTTTTCTCACAATAGTTGGAGCTTGCATTGACTTTCCCAACAAGAAGGTCACCCTCATGCATGTCAACAAAGCTGTCTCCTATCCTCTCCAACCTCCATTGGAATCATCCTATTGTGGGACAATCACTTGTGATGCACAAGCTGTTGAGAAACCCCAAGATGAAGTGGCTGTTTGTCAAGAAGAAGGTTTTGATGGGGAGTCCTCTAGAGAGAAGTGTGGTGAGCACTTGGAAAGTGCTAAAAAGGAGGGGATGAGTGGAGCCTCAAAGGCCACTCATGGCAAGAAGAAGATGGTGAAAGAGCGTCATCCTCCACCTCTTGATTTGCTCCCACACACTCTCACTCTCCATCCAAAGAAGCTCATAGATGGTGTCGTTGAGTACATGATCAAGCACAAGGGCAGATCCACACCATTCTCAAGTGCTAGAGCCATCATCACTCCTCAGCTCCAAGATGACCCAATCAAGCTTCAATAGCTTCTCTCTCAGGTCCTCACCATCAATCTTGAAGGTGGGAAGGACCCTCCTTCTCACTATTCCAAGAGAAAAGGTAGTCAAACTAGTGACTCAAAACAAGCTCACTTGGGAGGAAGTCCCATGGTTATCCTTGTATATAGCTTTGCAATTTCAAATTTCCTTTTAAGTTTTTAATAAAAGTTGTCAAGGTGTTCAGGCTGAGCCAAGCACTAGAGGAGAGAAGAATGGTGGTGAACCACTTGAGCCCCATGATCCATGTAGCAGCCTCCTCTAGTTGCTATGAACCAAGCCAGCTTCTAGTCATGCCACAAGCACCATGTCCAAATCTCCTTGTGTGGTATCACTCCAACCCTTCTTGTAAATACATTTGCTTTTTTCTTGTTGAGGTATCTCTTACTCTCTTACTCACACAGGAGACTGTGTGATTTAAGTGTGGGGGAGGTACCGGATATTTGATCATGTTTGCTTTGTGATTTTGAGTCTCATGCATTGCATTGTACATTCATAAGTGCATAGAAAATTTAAAAAAATTTAAATTTTTGAATCATGTAGATTGCATCGCTTGCATTCTTAAGATTGAGTCTAGAGCATATAGGTTGCATTCATTTGCATATGGAGCATTGCCTAGTAAAGAACACTTGTTTGCACTGAATTTGGCACCCTAGTAAAACATATCAAGTAGCTTAAGCATCTTTTGAAAGGCTTGCATGCTTTGAGCCTTGAAAACTCTTCTTGAAGCTTGCTTGCTTGCTTGATATTGGCATTGTTCTTAAGACCAGCTCCATCCTGAACTTAGACTTGAATGAACTTAATTTCTCTTGCATATGGGCATTTGCATACTTAGTCATGGATCCCATACACATTTGGGTTATCTTTCTCCATTGTACCACCCTTTGTTAACCCAAATAGCACTCCCTTACCCTTGAACCCTATCCATTCTTTGAAGCCTACATTGATTTGCTTGAGTGAGGCCTCTTTTGATAGCTTGTCATGTGCAAAATCTTGAGAGTATTGGGAGCGACATGGATTTGTTCTCATCTCTTGCTAGCATAGGGTCATTATTTGAGCTAGCTTCTAGGATGGTGAGTGAAGTTTTTGTTCCCTAATGGTTTACATTTTGGGTTTGGGATATGATAATGTTGAGATTGATGAACAAAGAAAGTTGTGAGAAAGAAAAACCCTAAGGACCTAGAAATGAAAAATGAAAAGCTCTTGTGTAATGTTATTGACCTTCCCCCTTCATGTTTATAAAAAAAGAGAAAAAGAGAAAAAAAAAAAAAAGATTCAATAAGATAGTGGGGAAGGAAAAACTTAAAGAGTTAGAGCTTAGAGAAGTGATTAGAGGTCCTTAGTGGTTGAATTTCAAAGGAAAGAAAGTTGTTCATTGGGTGAGTGATGTGAGAATGTTTTCATTTTGGGTTATGGGATGAATAAAGGGGAGTAGATCTTGTGATCACTTAGGAATTGGGTAGAATGATGAGGATGGATCCATGTATGCATGAGTTGCTCCTAGTCTTAGATAAATTTTGCATAATGATCAAGCTCCTTGATTTTGAGTGATTGCCACCTTGAAATGATGCATTGAATCCCCATTATCATCCATATTAGACCATTTGATCACCTAGCCAAATGATTGAGATCATGTGCCCATATGTGAGACTTCACCTTGTGTGTGTGTGTGTGTGAATCAATGTGAGGGCTGGTTAAGAGAACTTGTTGGTTGATAAGCATTGCATCTTGTGTAGAGGCATAAGAGTAACTGATAGGCCTTGTGAAGCTAGAGCATAATAAGAAAGTTTTGCTCATGCTATTTGCTATGTTTCTTTAGGATGTCAAGTTGAGTGCTATGAGTGTTTCTTTTGGCTTTGCTTCCATCTTTATGTCTCTCCTCCTTGTGTTTTGAAAAGATTACTTGAGGACAAGTAAAGGTCTAGTGTGGGGGAGTTGATATCTTGCATATTTACATGTTTTTAGCATCCATATCTTATGCATTTTGATCATATAAGTTAGGCATTAGGCATGTTTAGGTCCATTTTGCATTCATTTGTCCTTATCAGGTGTTGGAGTATGCTTTGGTGTGATTTGAGGTGTTTGGAAGACTTATGGCCCCAAAAGAGTTGAAGTATCATGTTTGGCCATGAAAAGAGAAGTCAAACCATGATCTGGTAAAGACAAAGATGAGCATGGACAGAGGTCTTAGAGATGTCTCCTGCTGCTAAGATTTTGTGGAGACACAGAAAATTGAGTTAGCTTTCCAATGGAAGTGGTTTCAAGTCATTTGGACCTGTATTGGAGAAGTTATGATCAATTCACTTGAAGCATGTCAGGATGGCCGGGTAGAGACGGCCGGGTTCGAGCAGCCGGCCGGGAAAAGAACAGATGGATGGAAGTGGTCCAGTCCGGGATGACTGAGCCTGGGACAGGTACCCGGTCGTTTGACTTGTGCTGGAGGAGACCAGACCGGGTAGACAAGTCCGGGTTGGTGAAGCCGGACGGGAAGAGACGGATCAAGGATCACCCGGACGGCCGGGATGGATGAACCGAGGAAAATAACCCGGACAGACTGGACAGAGCACAAGAGCATGCACTGGACCGGGGAACACAGACCGGTTGGATGACCCCGGTCGGGAGAAGCAACACACGAGCAGGAAGAGGCCGGCCAGGTAGAGACGTCCGGGTGCAAGCAGCCGGCCGGCTTGGACACGACCAGAACTGGACAGGCCGGGGAGCACAGACCGGGTTGGATGGGGTTGAGTCTCCCCTGACCAAATTTTAAGCTTCATTTTGATTGGCTGAAGACTTAATGACCTCATGGGCATTTTAGTAATTTTTAATGATGTTTCTAAGGGCTTTCAAGCTCCTATTTATACTCTTGTAATCTCATTAAGAGATCTAACTTCTTTTCTCTCAAAAACATAATAAGATCTTGAAGAAAGTTTGGATCTTTGATCCTTTTTGCATCAATTCTTTTGTGTTTAATAGATTATCTTCTTCTCTAATCATGTTTAGCCTTGAATCATCATTGATTTTGAGGTTTTCCATGGCTATTAGTGAGTAGATCTATCTAGGGTTCATGGGCTTGGGAGACTAAGGGTGATTAAGTGTAGATCCAAGGTTCTTAGTGTTAGATCTATCCTTTCCTTGCATTGATTTGGTGTTCTTCAAGCAATATTTGAGTTGGCCTCTCAAACATAGAGCTATAGGCATTTCATGCCCGGAAGGTGTTCTATGAAATGCCTGAACCAACTCATATATGCTTTTAGCTTGCTTTGCCTAAGGGATTAGTTGTCAAAGGAGCTTGGATTGCTATTAGACTCATTCTCCATGTTTGCTTTGATCATTACAGCCAAAGGGATTTGGTGTACTTGGGTGATCATTGCAAAAGAGAATTCATCTAGGGATAGAGCTTGCTTAGTTTAGTTGTCTAGGCATAAGGAATTAGATTGATTGAAAAGTTAGCATCTTGGATTGAATCTTGATCACCCAAAGTCAGTTCCCTTGTCCCAAGAACCCCCTTGCCTCATTGAGTAAGAAAGTTCAATCTTTTATTGCATTTTTAATATTGTCTTAGTTTCATAATCATCCTCTCATCTTGATTGCACTTAGATTAAGCATGAACTTGCATTCCCTTTGCATTGAAATCACCTAGGATTGGTTCGACAATCTTTTATACTACATCATTTGATTAGGACCCTAGAAAAGTCCTTTCATCATAAGCATGCATGGAAAGGTTGATAGAAAGAATTTTATTGAAAAGTTTCGAAAATTTCAAATACATGTCCGGGTATTTCGCGTCTTAGTGGAAGTATAGGAGTATACGTACCCACTCCCCCCCCCCCCTTTTGGTGAGGGGGATAGCTGAACTCGCCGGGTTTCGACGAGCTGCCTATGTACCTCTTTCGAGGATCAAGCCATCTTGTAGTTCTGATTGTTGCTGCGGACGTTTTTACTCCCCGGGTGTCGCTACTCCGATCATACTAGCCGGATCGGTGGTCTGTGCGAGGGTTGAGTTGTCTGCTTTTACGGCGATGGACTCAGAGACTTTGTCGCTGTCTTGAATCGTTGCCCGTTCGGATGATTCTGGATCATCCTTTTCTAGTTTTCAGGAATGTTATGTGATTCCTTCGCTCGTTTCGGGTTAGCCGCAGGGGCGTTATGATATTTTCGCAGTTTGAACTCGGCTAGATAGCAGAGTCTCGACTGTTTCTGACTCCCCCAGATTTCTGCGGTTCGGTTGGAGTTGGAAATTTGATGCCGAGGTGATATGTGGACGGTACTGCCTTCATGAAGTTGATCCAAGGGGTTCCCATGATTGCATTGTAGATGGCCGGGTTATCGACTACTGCGAACTCAACGATCTTTGTAACTTCCTTAGCCATGACCGGGAGCTTGATGCTCCCAAGGGTCATGGAGGTGACGCCCGAAAACCCGATCAAAGGTTTTGGCGCTTGGATGACTTCCCCAAGTGGGATGTTCATCCTATAGAGGGTGTCGCGGAAGATGACGTTGACCGTACTTCCTGTATTGACAAGGATGCGGCCGACTTCGAGATCCTGGATCACCAGGTCGATAACCAGAGGATCGCAATGAGGTTTGTCGATTCCGACAGTTTCTTGTTCCAACCGTAGGCCTTGATCAACGAGACCGAGTCTTGATAGAACTGCAACCCTCCGATAATCATATTTACCCTCTGGCGACTGCTGCTGTTCCTCTGGTCGTCTTATCTCCTTCCGCGCTTCTCATCCGATTGACTTTCAGGCGCGTGGTCCTCGAAGACAGTCTTGTCGGTTTTTGGGCGGTCGGACTCCAGGAGCAAATCTTTTATACTCTTAACCTTCGACAGTTCGCCGGCGAGGAGTTTTGCAGAGAGCCGGGCGCCGAGAACCTTGTAGTCCGCGGTGGAGTGACCTCTGGTGTCGTGGAACTCGCAGTAGGAATTATCCTTGTACTGGTTCCTGGTCCAGGTGTTTCTGGAGGTTTTTCCCTGCGCCGAGTTGATGGCGTAGTTATGTTCGCCTTGGACGTCTTCCCCTTCGTGATGGACGTACTTGTCGTTACGAGAGGATTTCTTCTTCGAGGACGTTTTCTGCGGTCCATGCTTTTGCGATAGGACTTTCATTTCTTTCTCCATGACGATGAAGTCCATTGCCTTGTGGAGGGTATCCTGGATCGTCTGTGGTTTCTCCAGCAATATCCACTTTCGGAACTTCGACTTGTAGAAGAGAGTTTTTCTCAGGGCGTCGATCGCGACTTTGTCGCTGATACCCGTTACTCTGGCCATCACTAGTTTGAATCTTCTCATGAAGTCGCGAAGTGATTCGTCTTCCTTTTTAGCCAGACTCCATAAGTCCACGTCGGAAGTCTCTCTATCCATAAACATGGAATACTGTTTGAGAAATGCCGAGGCTAGTTGGCGGAAACTTCCGATGAAGTTTCTTTTGAGCCGATAGAACCATTCGAGGGCAGCGCCCCTGAGATTCTCGACAAAGAGAAGGCAGTGACCGGCGTCCCGCTCACGCTCCGGGAGTTTGCATCTTCCCATCGCGATCTGGAAGGACTGTAAGTGTGCCTTTGGATCTGTGGTACCGTCGTAGACGGGAATTCTGATCTTCCCGGGGTCTGAGACGCGTGTTTCTATGATCCGAGCGGTGAACGCGTGTTTCTATCGATCTCGGGAGCGGCACTAGTTGCCTGGTGAATTTGTGATCTCACCGCTTTTACCTCGGCCACTGTTTTTGCGAGAGACTCGCAGAGATCGTGGATTTCGTTATCGCTACCTGCGTTCTTCTGAGCTTGTCGGCGCTGGTTACGATGGATCCGAGTCTGATCCTCCGCCAGTTCTTCCTGTTCTATCCAGTAGAGGTCTTCTTCCTCTTCTGTCATGGGTTTTTCGAAGGATACCATATGTAACACCCCCTAACCGTCCTAGGCCGGACTAACCCAGAACGAATTCGGAAGCATCACAAGGGTGGCGAGAACCGCAGCTGATCCGACCAAGACTTGAAACAAATTCAAAGTCTCGACCAGTCCGACCACAAAACCCGCCCCTCTTGACCTCGGCCTAAGGTCGGCCAACCCGTACCTTGGTCGAGAGTTGTGTAAGTTTGGACAAAACTCAATATCAGCGTTACAACAATGATTTTTATTAATAAACAAACATAATTTTATTTATTTCACAAAGTTTGGGAACTCGACTAATGTCCTCGAAACATAACAGCAGAAACGAAATAAAACATGAGTCAAACGGGTACCCATGAAAAACAAAACAACGGAAAACAGCAACATCCTTGCTCCTTGCAAACAACAACAGAAAACTACGCCTGGCAACGTCCTCCGACCCCGCTAACGCCCGTCCCTCTAAGGTCCCGCTAACGCCCGTCCCTCTAAGGTTACCTGCAATGCACAACAAGGGGGAGTGAGTAATCATAAAATTACTCAGCGGGCTCCCAAACAAAACAACAAAAATCCCCCAAGCCTTGCCCAAAACAAACAAGCAACAATGCAATGCTATGCTAGAAAATAAACGTGCAACTACAATGCACCAAAGATGCAACCATGCAGCATCAATGCGCCAAGGTACACCCCAAGTCTCCTCAGCTAGACAAAAACACAGGACGCACAGCCGTCCAAGCCTAGACTCGACGCCTAGACGCAACTCTCAAAAAAAAAAAAAAAAACACAAAGGCCTTTCACTCTTTGGAGAAGCCCTGCCCCCTCTCACCCGTCCGACCATAAACACACAAGTCACATGATTGGAATCACCGGGGATCGGCTAACTTCCAATACAACCCGAGCCGCAGCGTCCTGCAGCGCTAGTCCATGGGCGCTACCCACTTTCCTTTGACAAGCAATGGAGGGGCGGCTAACTCCACCACTGGAGAATCAGGTCCATCCCCTGATCTCACTCCAGGGTCCGCGCAAACTAGTCTAGATGCAACTCAAAACACTAGCGTGAGGGAGCTCCGCCTCTAACCAACACGCATTTCATCCTAGACCAAATGCACCTCACACTCACTCGCTCTCACACAGTAGTCTAGACCCGGCTACACACACACACACAAGCATGAGGGAGCTCGGCCTCAAACCTCCATGCACATGCGGTCTAGACACACAAAGCACAGTCTTCAGTCATTCCCATGGTTTCCCATGTTCCTTGTAGAGTTCTGCTTGTTCTGGTCGTTCCGTTTTGAGTACCTTCCATCATCTGACCTTCTCTTCTGATTTCTTGCTGAACTTCCATGTCCACTCCTACTGCTTCTGTTTCGGCTTCTTGATTGGTTGGTGACGACTCCATTGGCATTGGCGAGTAGTGATACTCGTAGTATGGATCAAAGGATTGTCCTATACTTTCCATGCTGAAGTCAAGAGATCCTTTAAGTGAAAATGCTGGACTCCAAGCTGGCATTGCGATCCATGGACTAGTCTCTCGTGAGCTAACGTTGATAATGTTAACGGCCACCGTGCTGTCTGATGAGATGTCGATGATTTCTGGTGGTGGTGGCTCGATGATCTCCACATCAGATGAACTGATCTCCATGTCCTCCCATATTTCATTGCCATATCCATATAGGTAGTCGTATGAAACGGTTGATGCTTGCGGAACGGCCTCCACACCTTGGAAAATGTTGATGTGCTCCAGATGATCGGACTCTTTTTCAATTTCCTCAAGCACTTCAGCTTCTTCAAATTCAGACGACCCGGTCTCGTGCGAGCTCTCACTGCTCTCAACCACATTCTCATCTTCAAAGTTGGAATCAGACTCGGATTCGCTGGAATCACTTGACGAGCTGGACTCACTCGATCCATCATACCCACCCGTACCAGATGACTGCCCAAAAATCCTCAACCGTACCACATTTCTCATCCTCGGCCTGCCTCCACCCTGTCGACTGCCAACACCAGAAACTGCAACACAATCACAAGGTAAGGTCCTAAATTCCCAAAGACTATTCTAACATACCTAGTCCTAAGCAGAGGACGTGCCAGTTCCCTAGTGATGTTGTTTGCGACTCCTTTTGACTCGATAAAACATTTTGAAAACCCGTGAACGAAAGCATGATCATAAAAACATGCTCTGATACCACCGTTTGTTACACCCCCGAACCGTCCTAGGCCGGACAAACCCAGAACGACTTCGGAAGGGTCACAAGGGTGGCGAGAACCGCAGCCGATCCGACCAAGACTTGAAACAAATTCAAAGTCTCGACCAGTCGGACCACAGAACCCGCCCCTCTCGACCTCGGCCTAAGGTCGGCCAACCTGTACCTTGGTCGAGAGTTGTGTAAGTTCGGACAAAACTCAATATCAGCGTTACAACGGGGATTTTTATTAATAAACAAACATAATTTTATTTATTTCACAAAGTTTGGGAACTCGACTAATGTCCTCGAAACATAACAGCGGAAACGAAATAAAACACGAGTCAAACGGGTACCCATGAAAAACAAAACAACGGAAAACAGCAACATCCTTGCTCCTTGCAAACAACAACAGAAAACTACGCCTGGCACCGTCCTCCGACCCCGCTAACGCCCGTCCCTCTAAGGTTACCTGCAATGCACAACAAGGGGGAGTGAGTAATCATAAAATTACTCAGCGGGCTCCCAAACAAAACAACAAAAATCCCCCAAGCCTTGCACCAAACAAACAAGCAACAATGCAATGCTATGCTAGAAAATAAACTTCCAACTACAATGCACCAAAGATGCAACCATGCAGCATCAATGCCCCAAGCTACACCCCAAGTCTCCTCCCCGAGACAAAAACACAGGACGCACACCCGTCCAAGCCTAGACTCGACGCCTAGACGCAACTCTCAAAAAAAAAAAAAACACAAAGGCCTTTCACTCTTTGGAGAAGCCCTGCCCCCTCTCACCCGTCCGACCATAAACACACAAGTCACAAGATCGGAATCACCGGGGATCGGCTAACTTCCAATACAATCCGAGCCGCAGCGTCCTGCAGCGCTCGTCCATGGGCGCTACCCACTTTCCTTTGACAAGCAATGGAGGGGCGGCTAACTCCACCACTGGAGAATCAGGTCCATCCCCTGATCTCACTCCAGGGTCCGTGCAAACTAGTCTTGATGCAACTCAAAACACTAGCGTGAGGGAGCTCCGCCTCTAACCAACACGCATTGCATCCTAGACCAAATGCACCTGACACTCACTCGCTCTCACACAATAGTCTAGACCCGGATACACACACACACAAGCATGAGGGAGCTCGGCCTCAAACCTCCATGCACATGCGGTCTAGACACACAAAACAACCTAAGCGAGTGACTCCCTAAACTTTACCCGGCAATAGAGAGAGTAACACCCTCATCTCTATACACCCCAGAACTAGACCCACCCTGGTATAATCACAATACATGACAACATGCCATGCAATGGACCTCACACACAAATGCATATGAGTCGCCATGAGAGAGTCTCACTCACATCTCATGCGACTAAACTCAACAACATATGCAAACTTACACAACATTATGATGCATGCATGTAATCTATCACTTTAACTACACAATACATGATACAATATCAACACACCCGACAAGAGAGAGATACTCTCAACCTCTTGCGGTTCAATGCATGCACAAAAACATCTAGATAAGCATGCAAATCACTATGCACCAACAACTTCACAATATCTAGATGATAACCACTTAATGCATGCACATACTAGAAACCTAGCTCACGGTTCTAGCACCAAATTCTAGCAACCTAACTCACAATGCTTTAAACATATCAAAACACTCATGCGTGGGGTTTACCAACTCCCCACACAAACACATACAAACCGCAAAAGCGGTTTAGCTTCAAGATTGTAACGATCTAAGCTCTCCACCTGAAACCACACACGGTTATTCACACCCAACAAACACACGCACACGGGGAACCCACCTAGGTCTTCACACACCAGAAAGAAACTCCAAAAGCTCAAGACCTAAGGGTTACACCAAAACTGATCAAAAGAGGCTAAATGGGCTAAGAGGGTAAGGGACTTTTAAACAACAAAAATAAAACCTTACCACCTCTCCTAGCTTACCACAAGGTCTCCTAAAGCTGGGATAACACACGCACAAAGCCTCTAACTAACCTCACTCACTTAATAAAAATCTATCGGTTTTTGGTAACTTTATCTCTCAAGAAGCAACCATAAGATCGTTTGAGAGAGAGATCTTAGGGGTGCTTAAACCTTTAAAAATGAAGCCTAAGGGTCCTATTTATAGCCAGAGAATGAAGTGTGAACACATCCTTCATGAGTGAACACTTGTCCACATTTTATGACCAAAATCCATGCATGAGGGAAAGTGCACTGAATCTTGTCCTCCAAGTCTCATATTCTATAAGAAATACCACCCTCCTGGTCTAATTCAGTGTACAAAATCTCAGCTCCAAACTTGCGCCCGAAGTTAACTTGCCACCACATCACGTTTTAGCTTCAAAATGGCTTCAATGAATAACACATACAAACTCTAGGTCTTAGGCTTTCTACCTCAGTTTTCCTAGACCTCCATGTGCTGTAGAAGAACCAATTCATGTCCATTCCTGTGACTGACATGTTTCCACACTCCCTTCTCCTTAATCATTAAACAGCAAAATTAAGCCCTTTTGGCACTCTTGGGTCTTCAACCTTCAAAATCTAATCCTTTGTTATCCAACCAACTCCAATGAACTCTCTGGACTCCAATTAAACTCTAGATGTCGTGGTTTTAAGGTAGAAATCAAATTCCTTGACCCAAAGTTGCCAAACCCGTTTGTAACCCATTATGGGTACAAAAAGTATCCTCATGTTTTCTCTCTCTCTAGATATCTTTTGCTCATGATTCCTTCACCAAAAGACTCCTTAATTTATCCTTTATCACCTCCAGAAATGATGGAAATTGGTCCCCTCCACGTGGCACACTCCCATTGGATGCCTGGATAGCTTATGCGGACCAATAAGGTACTTTCTCTCTCCTTGGACTTTTGTTGGCTTTAACTCTTGGGTTGACCACTTCCAAAAGTGTAGGAATTGTAAAAAATGATCTTCTAAGATCCTTGGCCATGTTTTTCCATCTTGATTTTGCTTCCTTAGCTCTTGGTTAGCTCATTCTGACCATATCGGCCAAAACGGCCTTCTTCCGGACCATCTTGGTATTCTTCTGGTTTTGGCTTGACCAAACTCCCTTGAATGTCTTCAAACACCTCAATATGGCTCATAGGTTGACCCTAGATTGCTCTCCAAGCTTTTGGAATCAAAATAGTCTTCTTCGTCCTTTGCCCGATGCCGAAACTCTGTCTCTGCCATCTCTTGAAGCTCTTTCGACTACCTTCACTTTGGCTCGTTCCAACTTCATTCTGACTCGACCAAAAGTCCTCTTTTATCCCATAATGATGATTGAGATTGAATCCCACTTGAATTCTACATTTCGGAATTTCGCCATGCTCGGCCTTGGCCACTTCAAAGCTTAGGTTCTGTCTCCTCGGCCAAGGCTTGTTTCTACTCGACCATTCTTCAAAATGCCTCGACTGAACCTCTATTCCTGTCTTCTAATAGCTTCTCCATCCAAGTCTGGCTTGATCTGAGCCCGTTGACTTGCGTTGACTTCATACCCTAAATCAGGGGTATTACACCGTCTGTCGAGCAGACTGACTTCGGGTCCTTTTATGATGAACGTCGGCGTTATCGTCTGAATGATTGGATCGGTCGCTAATGTCCAGGTTGACCCGTTCGACGTCATTTTCTTCGTTGTCCCCAACGGGAGGTGGAAGATTCTCCGTAATTGATTGCGCACCCGGTTGGAGAGACTCGTCAGGGTTTTGGCCTGAGGAAGTCTTGTCCGCACGTGCAGCTCGATCACCCGGAGTCTCAAAATCGAGTCTTCTGCCGCTGCGACTCTTGTGATCCCTCGCGGGGCCTTGCTCTTGGCATTCGCCGTTAAGGTTTCCACCTGTTTTGCGAGACATGCCACGAGTTTTCCTTGTTCGTCCGCCTGTTTCTGAGCGGAGGCAAACATTTCTTTCATCTGGTCTAGTATCGTGGTGTCGGCGGTGACCGTTGATACGTTTCCAGCTGGAGTGTTGGTTGCGTTGGCATCGACGGGAGTTCCGTCGTGCATTTGCGGGTTGTCAGTGTTAGTCGCCATATCAGACCGAGCGTGCGTGGTTGCGAGTGAGATAGATCCGTACCCCCCTCCTTCTAGAGCCAAACTGTGGGAACCAAAATTCTCATTGTCGATTTTGGTTAATTTGGAGAAAAGCCAAGTGAACCTAGCCTTCCCTGAAGGTCCCAGTTATCTGATGGGCCACACACGATACAATCAATACGATGGAAAGATAACAAAACGGAATATAAAAATCGTAAGGAAAACGATAGAGCAAAAGATCTTATTTCTGAATTTGCGTTTAAGCATGAACAACAGGAAAGATATCGGCTACAAGAGCTGTCGATGAGTTCGCTAGTCCAGCCACCTATATTTAACCTAGTTGAGTCGCAGCTCGCTAGTAAAAACGGAAAAGAGTGCCTAAGTTTCTCTAAGTGCTATATTGCTCTCAAAAGTTCTCTCTCTTTGCTCCTCGCCCCAAGCTCTCCTTATATATTCCCCTTAGGACGGTCTATTCCTCCTTTGGGCCGAATCTATCGTGAATCGGGCTTCTTCCATTTTCGTCGGTCTTCATGTTTATCGGGAAACTTGACATTTATCTTCGGGAAACTTGACATTTATCTCTTTATGTAAAGATAAACATGGGCCGTCACATCCATTTCGACTTGATCTCCTGGAAAGTCGTAAGTGGGATGCTTGGTCGCGTTTGGGCCTTCTGGGCCGTTTTTTCCTCCGTGAATGTTTTTATGATTTCGCGAGAGACTAGCCTGCCATGGTGCTTGTTTTGCCGAAAGAACCCCAACTCCTCGTATAGTCTAGATGACTGGTGTTTTTAGAATAACCGTGAACGTTTTATACGATGAATCGAAATCCATTCGTCAACCGAACTTTTGGTGGTCTTCCGAAGCCTTCCCGATTTATTTCGACCAGAACGAAATGGGGTTCTCAGGTTTCATGTCTTCGAGGAATTTGAACGGTGATTCTTCGAGCAAAGATACAAAATGTAGAGTCGGACTAGTTGTCGAGACAGTCTTGTGGGGAGAAGGTCGCACTTGTCGAGCAGTACGTACGCGGGCGCCCAGGACTTGGATGCTGGCGCCGGCGCCCGTGACCAGGACCAGCACGGGCGAGCCGGCGCCCGGCGCCCGGGGCCAGGCCGGTCGTGCCTGCTGTGGGAACCGAAATTCATACCGTCGATTTTAATGAATAAAAACGGAGGAAAGCCAAGTTAACCTGACTTTCCCTGAAGGTCCGGATTCTCTGCGACAGCCAACGACAAGTGACCGAATAAATGCGGAAAAGGTTTTGTTAAGATTTGGTACTGGACCTTAAGAAAGGCTGCCTACGTACCCCTTTCGAGGATCAAGTCGGACGTAGTTCAGTTTAGAAAGAATTGAACAAGAGATCAAACCGTCTGGGCGGGTTCGTCCAGTATGAGCGTTTGTCATAGAAACAGGCATGTCGAAGATAATGCCTAGGGTTTCTATGTACGGAGCTCTGAAGTAAAAGAATTGTCCGATCCTTCCGAGAGGAGCGGAGATTTGCGAGCAGGAGGCGGCCAGACGTTCTAGGGCCTGCCTTGCTAGTCTAACCGCCTAAATTCTAAGTTCTATCAGCTAACAGGAGCTCTCTAGGTCTCCAATCTAGGATTTTCGGATCCCCTTCTCCTATGCTCTTGCTCTCCTTATATACTCACTCCTAGGTCGGTTTGCCTTAGGATGATGGACCTCGCCTTTGGGCCCAAGTTTATCTCTTCGGGAAATATTCCATTTTCGTTGATCTTCGTAATTATCCTCGAGTTTTCCCCTATTTTTCGGTGACTTGATGTTTATCCGATGTTCGGGAAATTGGATAAACCGTCATAGTCTGATTGGGCCTGAATTCTTAAAATCGTAAGTAAGTCCGTGGACTTGTCTTAAGTCGTTGAACGTTTTATATGATTTCTCGGAAAGACTATCTTTCTCGTAAAATAAACCGTATAGCCTAAATGATCGATGTTCGAGTTAATCGATCTTGTTTTACACGATATCCTCTTCGAGAAATCCAACCTTTCTATTTTTTGTCGTAAAACATCGAGGATGACTCCAATCGAGTCGAATCGAGAGATGTTAATTTCGTGGCCGTGATCGTATCAAACCCACGAGGATTGATCCAAACAAGCCAAGATGGGATCAGACCGAGCATGATGGGACCGAGACCAGGACGAGGGCCGTCGACCGGTGCCAGGGGGCTTTCCGCCGGCGCCAGACCGGCTTGCGGGACGCCTGCCGCCTGCGCCAGGCTGGCTTGCCGCCGGCGCCAGGCCGGCTTGCGGAATGCCTTCCGCCGGCGCCAGGCTGGCTTGCCGCCGGCGCCAGGCCGGCTTGCGGAATGCCTGCCGCCGGCGCCAGGCTGGCTTGCCGCCGGCGCCAGGCCGGCTTGCGGGACGCCTGCCGCCGGCGCCAGGCCGGCTTGCGGGACGCTTGCCGCCGGCGCCAGGGGTTCTCTGCCGCCCGTGGATTTTCTGTTGCCCGATCTTTCCCCTGTTGGCCGTTCATGCGGGAAATCTTTGAGTTTGGAAGGATCTTTAGCCGTAGATTTCGAGATAACCGTTTTTGACCCCAACACATGCGCCGGCGCCTGGGGCTGGGCTGTGGCTGCTTCTGCTGGTGTCCGGGACTACGATGCGATCATCCCCTCTGATGTCGTCGAGTAACTAGTTTTTCTTGGTTTTATTCGTTACTTGATTCCTTCCGAGGACTTTCGGGTGTTAATTGCGTCTTTGACCGATTTTGACCCCAACAGATCATATAGATCTCGACCATGACCAGTCCGGCCGATGGCCAAGGACTTCATACCTGAACCGGCCAAGGCCTGGTTTAGTACCACCATGTCTCAGGCGTGTGCTCCCCTGGAACCAAGTCCTTTCATGGAATAACAATGCCCATCAGATCCTAAGTCAATCAACCAACTACCCCACATGACTCAGATCTGATGAGTCTTCACACTTCTTAACCGGCCATGGAACCATGTCCCACTGAACCTGATTAGTGTTGCTCTTACCACCGTGCATCCTTTGATCAATCAGATCAGACACCTTGATCCACCATCCATGGATTAGGTCGTCCATCCTTTCCCATGATCAGATCACACGCGGCCTTCCTTTTATTAACAAACCAGCACAATACTTGTGGTCCACACCAACAAGTACTAGCCTTACTCCTCTCCTTTGCTTGCTGTTGGTTCCAAATGAATTGTACCTTGCACTCCACATGGTTCCTCTGATACTAGGACCCCCATGTGTCTCATCAATGGGTCGGATCCATGGTTCACACCATGATCAAACCCAAAATCAAACTATGATCCATCATGGATCACTTTCCAATGAACATCATGTAACTATCACCCCACATGGATGAAGTAGATCAACAATGAACCGCCCCTTCTCTCAGGGTCCTGGAACCTTAGTTTACATCACAATATATGGTCTTCAAGGGGCGTGCCTTACCTTGGCTTAACAGCACCACAAGAGACAGAAGTATAAACCAGAAAGTAATCATAAACATGTTACCTCATCAATGATGATTGTAGATCTTGTGTCATCCCTTGTCAGGGACAACCATACTCCACTTGATCACGCCTCCATTAATACTTATCATATACTTCCAGTAATGATAAGATACATTCAATGGTCGTACCTCTCTTCCATACCATGGAACTCCCATGGAACCAGTTTCTGCACTGCATCCACCTTTGAGGCTGTGTTGGCCTTTGGGAGTAGAGTCTGGTCTTCTCCCTTCTCCTCTGACCATTTTCGTGTGTTCCCAGGACACAGAGGAAGTCCAGAAAATGATCATCCATGACTAAAACCCATCCAAAAGTCGTTCATCACTTCCCCTTTGTTTCCCATGAAAATTCCTTTCCACACACATCTGACATCAAGACTGTCTCTGCCTTTGGAAGTGGAATCCGGCCATCCCTCTTTTTTCCAGGCTATTTTCGTGTCTTCTATGGATGTAGAGGAAGCCCAGGGAGTTGCAAACAATAATCAAAACTCACCATAGGGTCGTTCGCAACTCCCCTCTCGATTGCCCCCAAACCTGCCCTTTTGCTGCCTTCACATCTCTCTCTGGTTTGGATTGTTTAATCCGACCATCTCTATATTTCTCTCTGGTTTTCTTTTGAGTTTCAGGAATAAGAATTAATTCCTGGCGTTCCTGCAAAGGCATAGACTTGCCTGCCTTATATAGAAGAAGGGCAGTTACCTTTCCAAAGGTTGCACCCTTTCGGTATCATTTCTGGCCATTAGATTTCATCAATGGTCCAGATTACACCCACTCGCCTATGGCAGTTACCAGGACGTCCTGGGCTTGTCAAACCACTCCTGGACATGTCCAATGCAAGCCCAAACCTAATGCCAAGCCACTGGTCCAATCCCAAGAGTCCACCAGCCCATCGCCTCACATAACTGCCCACATGGCCCGACCACTGTCCGGACCCGGCCCAACTGCCCGAGACCCGAACACTCAGTCAAGCTGAGTTGAGCTGATATACAGCTGACCCAGCCGACTAAGGGAGCTTACACACTCTACTTGAGCTCCAAGTTAGCTCCGTCCAGCTGGTTGAGTTTCTTGCTCACATCACCCAGCTGTGATACACTTCGTACAACTTGATATCTTTATCTTATTCAATCCTTCTAAATCCCTTGGTCTATTTCCAGACCTAGACTTAGTTCTCCCATGATCCATTCTGATCATGCACCACATCACAGCTTCACCTAGCTGATCGAGTTTCATCCAGACCTCGTTCAGCTACCGAAACACTCGGCCAACTCCTTTAAGCTTGTCTCCATCCTATTTTGGTTAAGTCTCAGCTGTCTGATTCCCTTAGCCACGTTTTTGGATCATGGCACGTTTGTCTTTAGGTCATATGACCTGTCTGGTGCGTCTCAACACACAATGGTTCAACCGGACGATCCTACCCAGGATCGGGGACATGACAAGTCTCCCCCACTTGATAAGGATTCGTCTTCGAATCCAGTGGTGCTGACATCTTGTCTCATTGACAAAATGTTCCAACCGATCTCTTTGCATCCGGAACATGGAGCATGCTCGATTGGTTCTGTCTAACCAATTTGTTGCATCTCCCTCCTTGTTCCTTCTCACTGATCACGTCTTGACCATGATATAAACCAGTCTCCCCCACTTGATAGAGATTTAATCCCAAAATCTTATTAAGTGGTCCATCTGGTTTTGATTATGGCACCCTTTCTTGGCTACTTAGACCAGAGTCGAGGGTCCATGAATCACCCATATAAAGACACAACTTGTGTCACTAGCCCAACTTTCTAGGTTGTGATCCTAGTAGACACCAAGTCCATGTCTCTCCTCAGATTTTATTCTATTTCAGATCTTAGTCCATACTAGACTAAACCGCCATATGCTTGACTTCTGTCCATCACCGGACATTGTCATAATTCAATCCTAGTCCACTCATGGACTTGATCATATTCCGGTCCTAGTCCACTCCGGGACTCAATCGTCTTATCCCAACCATAGGTCCATCTCCGACCCGGTTGTACTGCGACCCTCATCCATCACTGGACTTGATCGACTATATCCCAACCCTAGGTAAATCTCCGACTTGGTTGTAATGCGATCTTCATCCCTCACTGGAATTCATCGTCTTTATCTCAACCCTAAGCCAATCTCAGACTTGGTTGTAATGCGACCCAAGTCCCTTCCCGGACGGGGTCGACTTCAGCTCGGCCATCTCGGCAGGAGCTATGCACAAGGGACTTTTGGACCTTTGGGGCCGTCCCTGGTCCAGATCTACTATGAACGGGTCAGCCCTACCGGGGGGAATGCCCTGTAGCGCCCAAAACACATCATGGACTCTCGAACCAGCGGAATCCCATCCGGGTCACCACCCCCTACGACCTCCTTAGTGGCGTTTGTGGCCAAATAGGCTGCACAACCCTTCCTCAGCATCCTTCCACATGGATTGCTGATACAACCAAGCATCCAGAGGTCGGACATATACCTTGGAACATGATCGGGAATTCACACCAACTCTCGAACTGCACGCGCTCCCGGTGACAGTCCAGAGTGGCCCGATACTTTCCAAACCAGTCCATACCTAATATCACCTCATGATTCTTTAGGCGGACAACAATCAGATCCACAGGCACTACCCTGTCCATGATCAATACTCAAATCCGCAGGCATTACCCTGAATGTGATCAATACTCAGATCCGCAGGCATTACCCTGACTGTGATCAATACTCAGATCCGTAGGCATTACCCTGAAAGTGATCAATACTCAGATCCGCAGGCATTACCCTGACTGTTATCAATAGTCAGATCCGTAGGCATTACCCTGACTATGATCAATTCTAAGATCCGCAGGCATTACCCTGACTGTGATCAATATCGGGATGTCTCTAACCAGCCATAATGAATCCATAACCTTCCCACCGGCCGCATTCACTATGACAAGAGAATCCCTTGTTCCCATCTGGTACGATTCCTTTCCGATCACAACTGGACTCACAAAACCATGTGTAACTCCAGTTTCGAAACGTACGTATGTTTCCACACCACCGATCATTAAGTACCTAGATGAGTAGGATCTCGGTTTGATCACACATTTGGAAAACGTACTATACCATTCTCTAAAGCGTCACACTTCTATGAACGTCCCATTCCATTCACAAGAGTGTTTATAATATACCTCAATGATATACCATAGATTTTACCCGTTTTTACCCATGGTATATGAGTGTTTTTACTACTATTATCTATATTTTGGAGTCTATTAGGTATGTTTTCAGATTTTGGTACGTTCTGGAGAAATATGGTGATTTTGGTGTCTTTTGGAGCCTTTTAAGTGCAGAGCTGCGCAAACGCATCAGATGTTTAGCTATGGATGGAGACCTTTCCACCGTTAGATTGAGCTCATCTTTTGACAAAAGATAGAGAGTTGAGTTAGCTTTCCAATGCCACCGGTCTTAGGTCAAGCAGAATCCTGTATCAGAAGTTATTCCCGTTTTACTGAAGAGTGGTCAGTCTGCCTCGCGAGAGGAAGCTGTCGAGAATATAAAGGAGTATCGATCGATGAACCACTGTGCATATCGATAGACAGGCATGACAGAATGTGGGCCGAGCATATTTAATGACCGACTTAAGCCCAGAAGTAATCCAAAATTACCATAATGCCCTTGGACGACCAGAAACCCTATTTATGTTATTTCTAAGCCATTGTTGACGGCTACACACTTTCTAAGCTTTATTCTATTGTTCTTTCTTAGTTTTAGGGTTGGAGAGAAGAGAGGAACTCCTTCATAGTCCTCTTGGAACTCCATTGGTTTTATTATTCTATTCTATTCATCTATTCTTTCTATGATTTCTGTGACAACTATCATGTCTGAATAGATCCACCTGCTAGGTTTAGGGATTTTATGAGTTTAATGTCAAACTGATAATCAATTAGGATTGCTAGGTTATCTATAGAACTTCTACACTATTGTGATTTGTAATACAGGATATGGAATAGTTTTATTCACATGAAAGTGTGACTGGTTGTTTGAACCTAGACTCATAGGACAATTGAGATACACTAAGGTGCACTCAATTAACGGAACCCAAATCCTGCTGGATTAGATACTTAGGCGCATATGAGAATTTGGTGTAAGAATCTAGTTGAACATAATCGATTAGGTCGTTAATGCTTGTCTGAGGAAGTATCGTTCGATGCTCAGGCCATAACATTGATCGACACTCACTTCTTGTTCGCATGCGAAAGCTGGAACATAGACTTAGACATATGATTAGTAATTGCTTGAGAGAGATGATTACTTGCTTATCATAATCGAGTTCTAGAATTGAATCTATAAACCCTTAGCATCCTTGAATTGGAGTGATGTAAATCTCTTGATTGATAAATCCCTAGGTCTAGCTATTTCTTATTATTGTTTACAACTTCAATCAATCGAACAACTGCCTTGTTCACATTGCTTTATTTACTGTTTTAATATTGATTGCCTAGCTTAACCTTGATTTCTATAGTCTATTGTTTGCCCCTGCTCTCTGTGGATTCGATCCCTAAGTACTACAATCGAACCTCTTATTTGAGAGAGTAAGATCACTCCTTAGGGTAATTTGAGTGATATCACTCAATCCTCATCATACTAAGATATTTAACATCGTGTTTCCAATTCCTCCTTGAATTGATCCATTCCAATTACTCAATCTTAAGGAATCCTACCTTGGTTTACACTGAGTCCCAGCTGATCCATCTGATCACAAGCCCACTCATGTACTAGCCAGGTAACGTCTCCCTTAGACCAACATGAACACCGCATATGCTCACTTGTTTTGAACGGCCACCAAGGAAAAACACTAACCCCCAAGAGAGTGCTTCACGTTTCTTTCAACCTAAGCCACTCTCTGGTCCATGTTACTTCCCTTGTCCAGGTCGTCCATACAAAGATCTTGCATTGCGTCCATCATCCAATCCGTCTATTACTTCCAAATAACTAGATAACTAACCTTTCTGTTTCCAGGGTCTTGCCCTAGAAGAGTGCATCTTAGCTAAGCCAGCTCATCTTGTAACTTCCCCGTTCACAAGCATGAAACCCAACCTAACCTCAACTCTCACTTGGCTCACCACAGCTAAGGTTCCAAGTCATCTCAGTTTTCAGAAATAATTTCGGATTGGAACTCAACATCTTTGAGAACCGTCCTTAACAAGATCAAGCATGCTCTGATACCAACTTGTAAGACCCGATCCTGGCCTCTCAGGCCAGCGGTCGATGCCTCACGTCGCTTGGTCCATACCCTGACCGAACCTCTAAAAATTTCGCCCTTTATTTAAAACATCGCCCATAGGCGAGGGCTAACTCAAATCTTAGCTCAAGACTACCTTAGTCATTTCCTAGCTTAGATCCTTTCAACTTATGCACAGCGGAATAATATCTACTTAACCATTGGTCTAAAACCAATCTAACACTTGTCTGGTTACACCACCTCAGCTAATGGTCAGTATACTCAACTACCAGCTAGCTCCAAGGTCGATGCTGAACGCAAACCAAGTCATACAAATTCCGAGGTTCCATTAACCTAACCATTCTATCTAGATCTATGCAACATTGATAGATCATACCTTTGCCACATCCACGGAGCTTGTTAGCTCATTGTCCCAGCTGACTTAGCTGTTTCGCTAGCTCATCCAGCTAGCTGAGCTGAACCACTTCACTTGAGGTTCCATCTACTCTCCACCAGCTGATAAAGCTGCGAGGTAGCTTCGCCCAGCTCCCTGTCCACTCGTCCAACTCTCCATATACCTGTATAAACCATTCCCCTTGGTACTTAGTCATTCAGCCAACCATCCCCACATAATAAGTACCTTTGGGAAGTCTTCAGCTACAAAAACGACCTCAAGCAAACATGCTCCAAAAATTAATTAAAATACATTAAAACTCATGATAAATCCCAACTAAGAGATTCTCATAATCAGAATTCTCAGAACCGGTCTCGATCATATAGATCTTGACGAAAATCAGTCAAACCGGCCATAGGGTGACTGCATCAAATCAATCCCTAAAACTCAATTAAAATTATTGACAATTCATGATAAATCACCACTAAGAATAATCCATGGTCAGATCACAATGAATCCCTCGGGATCATATAGATCTCGACCATGACCAGTCCGGCCGATGGCCAAGGACTTCATACCTGAACTGGCCAAGGCCTGGTTTAGTACCACCATGTCTCAGGCGTGTGCTCCCCTGGAACCAAGTCCTTTCGTGGACTAACAAGGCCCATCAGATCCTAAGTCAATCAACCAACAACCCCACATGACTCAGATCTGATGAGTCTTCACACTTCCAAACCGGCCATGGAACCATGTCCCATTGAACCTGATCAGTGTTGCTCTTACCATCGTGCATCCTTTGATCAATCAGATCAGACACCGTGATCCACCATCCATGGATTAGGTCGTCCATCCTTTCCCATGATCAGATCACACGCGGCCTTCCTTGTATAAACACACCAGCACAATACTTGTGGTCCACACCAACAAGTACTAGCCTTACTCCTCTCCTTTGCTTGCTGTTGGATCCAAATGAATTGTACCTTGCACTCCACATGGTTCCTCTGATACTAGGACCCCCATGTGTCTCATCAATGGGTCGGATCCATGGTTCACACCATGATCAAACCCAAAATCAAACAATGATCCATCATGGATCACTTTCCAATGAACATCATGTAACTATCACCCCACATGGATGAAGTAGATCAACAATGAACCGCCCCTTCTCTCAGGGTCCTGGAACCTTAGTTTACATCACAATATATGGTCTTCAAGGGGCGTGCCTTACCTTGGCTTAACAGCACCACAAGAGACAGAAGTATAAACCAGAAAGTAATCATAAACATGTTACCTCATCAATGATGATTGTAGATCTTGTATCATCCCTTGTCAGGGACGACCATACTCCTCTTGATCACGCCTCCATCAATCCTTATCATAAACTTCCAGTAATGATAAGATCCATTCAATGGTCGTACCTCTCTTCCATACCATGGAATACCCATGGAACCAGTTTCTGCAATGCATCCACCTTTGAGGCTGTGTTGGCCTTTGGGAGTGGAGTCTGGCCTTCTCCCTTTTCCTCTGACCATTTGCGTGTGTTCCCAGGACACATAGGAAGCCCAGGGAATGATCATCCATGATCAAAACCCATCCAAAAGTTGTTCATCACTTCCCCCTTTGTTTTCCATGAAACTGCCTTTCCACACACATCTGACTTCAAGGCTGTCTCTGCCCTTGGAAGTGAAATCTGGCCATCCCTCTTCTTTCCAGGCTATATGCGTGTCTTCTATGGATGTATAGGAAGCCCAGGGAGTGGTAAAGAATAATCCAAAACTCACCAGAGGGTCGTTTTCAACTCCCCTCTCGATTGCCCCCAAACCTGCTCTTTTGCTGCCTTCACATCTCTCTCTGGTTTGGATTGTTTAATCCGACCATCTCTATATTTCTTTCTGGTTTTCTTTTGTGTTTCAGGAAGAAGAATGAATTCCTGGCGTGCCTGCAAAGGCACGGAGTTGCCTGCCTTATATAGAAGAAGGGCAGTTACCTTTCCAAAGGTTGCACCCTTTCGGTTTCATTTCTGGCCATTAGATTTCATCAATGGTCCAGATTACACCCATTCGCCTATGACAGTTACCAGGACGTCCTGGGCTTGTCAAACCACTCCTTCACATGTCCAATGCAAGCCCCAACCTAATGCCAAGCCACTGGCCCAATCCCAAGAGTCCTCCAGCCCATCGCCTCACATAACTGCCCACATGGCCCGACCACTGTCCGGACCCGGCCCAACTGCCCGAGACCCGAACACTCAGTCAAGCTGAGTTGAGCTGATCCCCAGATGACCCAGCCGAGTGAGCTAGTCCATACAGATAAGGGATCTGACACACTCTACTTGAGCTCCAAGTGAACTCCGTCCAGCTGGTCTAGTTTCTTGCTCACATCACCCAGCTGTGATACACTTCGTACAGCTTGATATCTTTATCTTATTCAATCCCTCTAAGTCCCTTGGTCTATTTCCAGACCTAGACTTAGTTCTCCCATGATCCATTCTGATCATGCACCACATCACAGCTTCACCTAGCTAATCGAGTTTCACCCAGACCTCGTCCAGCTACCGAAACACTCGACCAACTCCTTTAAGCTTGTCTCCATCCTATTTTGGTTAAGTCCCAGCTGTCTGATTCCCTTAACCACGTTTATGGATCATGACACGTTTGTATTTAGGTCATATGACCTGTCTGGTGCGTCACCACGCACAATGGTTCAACCGGACGATCCTACCCAGGATCGGGGACATGACACATTGGCTTGAAACATCAAGGACCTGGCCACCTCCATCAGATGCCTATTCTTCCTCTCAGCCACTCCATTCTGTTGAGGAGTGTTGGGACAACTCATTTGATGAAGAATGCCATGTTGAGATAGGTGTTGCTTGAATGCTTGTCCAGTGTACCCTCCACCATTGTCTGACCTGAAAATCTTAATCTTGGCATGATAATGGTTAGTCACATAGGATTGAAAATTTCTAAATGCATCAAGCACCCTATCTTTGGTCGGAATTAGTGTTAGCCAGGTGTATTTGGATTTTTCATCAATGAATGAGACATAATATTTATGAGAATCTCTAGATAGATAAGGAGCAGTCCAAACATCAGAATAAATAAGATCAAAACATTTCTCATAAACAGTAGATGATTTTGGAAACACACTTTTACAATGCTTGCCTAAAATACAAGCTTCACAATCATTATTCTCAAAAGAAACACCTGGCAACATCAGTTTTAAAGCCTTATTATGAGGGTGACCTAGTCTAGCATGCCACAATGCATTTTTATTCATACTAGAAGCAGAAACCAAAGTAAATGAGCAACTAATATCAGAAACAGGAGCAAGGTCTTCAAGCATATAGAGATCTCCTTTGGTTACTCCTTTTACAATCATCTTGCTACTCTCAATATCCTGAAACTTAACATCATTAGGGCTAAATATGACATTGCAATTTAAATCAGTTGCACATTTCTTCACAGACAGCAAATTTGAAGTAAAATCAGGCATAAAGAACGCTTTTGACTCCTTATCAAATAGCCTAAACTTTCCTATTCCTCTAATAGGAATTTTATCACCATTAGCAATCATCACACTACCATGAGAAGGTTCAATACCCTTAATCACTAATCATATGATGAGATGCACCAGAGTCAACAATGAGAGGCTTAGAAGAATAAGAGCTAGCTAAATGAGCAAGGATGCTAGAAGGCTTGTATGCATGATCAATCCTAGCAACATCATAACTACTAGAATGATTATGCATCAAACTACTAGGCATCTTATTAATATAGTTATCTAAAGTTCTAGCAATCATAGATGCACCATAGGAATACCTAAAGATGTTACCATTATCCTTGAAAATCTTGATGAGGGCATCAAGGTCAGATCTCTTAAGGTAGTCCTGGTCATTGTTGTTGCGATTGCTTGGACCTCCAGTATAAGCTACCAAGGACTTCCCATTATCTGCCTCACGCTTCTCCACCTCATGAGCCTTACTTGCACTAGCTATACTTGTTCCTTCTGAGAGATGTGCCCTTGCCTCTCTATCCTTCATGAACTTGGCTGGCTTTAGGTGTGGATGAAGGATCCAGCACTGGCCCTTCTTGTGGCCTTGCTTCTTGCAGTGATCACAACTCCTATTGAACCTCCTTTCTTCATACTTCCCATGTGCAGCTTTGTAAGCTTGTGGTGCATCTCCTTGCTCAGCTTGTGCAGATTGGTTAGCTAGTGAGAGCTCTCCTTTCTTTCCAAAAAAAACCAATGGAGCCTTGCTCCTTTTGGATCCTGGCACACACTTCCTCCAAGTCAGGTAAGGTATCCTCTCTCAACAGGTGCTGAATGAGACCTCCATATGCTGAGTTCAAGGTCAGGAGCAAGCCAAAGACCTTGTCTTGCTCGCCTCTCTTGTTAAGCTCATCAGCATCTGTTGTGCTTGGCCTCAGCATCTCAAGTTCAGACCAAAGAGATCTGAACCTCCCAAGGTGCTTAGTGAACTCCATATCCTCTTGCACCAAGTTGTTGATTGCTTGCTTGACTTCAAACACGCGGTTCAGATTAGAAGTGTTTCCATACACTTTCTTCAGAGTATCCGACAGCTCCATAGTATAATCTTTAGAGATTATGGGGCAATATGAGAGGAATAAAGAGTTTTAGAGGAGACTAAGAAGAGATTAGGAAAGATTAGCTAAGAACAGATTAAAGACTAATGGAGAATCATGTTTAAAGAGTGACTTAAGAGACTCAAAACTTTCTTAACATTAATCAGAGAGTTTACAAGTATATATAGCTCGGATAATACAAGGGTTTTCAAGATTGGACTAAGAGAAAGCATGTGAGGTCAAAGGAAGAAGGAGCGCCATTTCAAGCTCGTCCAATAGGGAGCCTCACACGTACCAGAGCTTGACCCGCCCTTATCCAGGCTGTCAAGGGACGCGCCCTTCTTATCTCCCAACGGTCTGATCCTTCTTTCTCCAAACCTTCTTCTTCCATAAGTGTCTTTGGCCATTCTTCCCTTTGAGTCTTCTTTTACCACATTCACCTCAGTAACTTATTTTCACCACAGTATCTCTTCTTGTATGGACATGGTAACTTTCTCTTGATCTCATTTCCTCACCCAAGTACTTCTTACACTCCATATCAAGCTCTCTCTTCAACACTCCCCCTCAAGCTTGACCATATAGAACAAGTCAAGCTTAGACAGCGATGAGATCTTCCTCATTAAAAACCTCACAAAGAAAAACCCATTGGGACAAAACCTTGATGAGGGAAAAAGAGTAAAGATCTCTTGACTAAGGGGCTCAGCTCTTCTTCTTCCGAAGATCAATGAGGCCCAAACGGATATGAATGGACTCCATTGTCTTCTGCCTTGCTGCCTTTGTAAACACATCAGCCAGCTGGTCTTCACTTCTGGTATAGCATGGTAGAATGACTCCAAGCACTATCACCTCCCTTACTTTGTGGCAATCAACTTCAATGTGCTTGGTTCTCTCATGGAAGACCGAGTTGGATGCAATGTGGATGGCAGCCTGGTTGTCACAATGCATAGTCATAGGAGTAGCCTGATCAATCTCCTAGTGCTTCAATATCCCTTTGATCCATACCACCTTCTGCTTCTTGCTATTCCAAGTAACTAAGTTCCCACCAATGAATATGCAATAACCAGTAGTTGATCTTCTATCTGATCTATCTCCTGCCCAATCTGCATCACAGTAACCCACCACCTCAGTGCTTCTATTGCAGCCCATCCACACACCTCGATCAGGTGTTCCATTGAGGTACATCAGCAATCTCTCCACCATGCGCCAATGATGCTCCTTTGGAACTTGCATATGCTGGCTCACCTGATTCACAGCAAAGCAAATTTCAGGACGGGTGATAGTTAAATAGATGAGCTTACCCACAAGCTTCCTATAGAGCTTTGGGTCATGGAATGGCTTGGTGTCTTCAAGTTCCCCCTCACGTGGAACCTTATACCCATCCTCCATGGGCATCTTGGCTGTTTTCCTTCCATAGACACCTGCATCTTTCAAAAGATCAAGTGTATATTTCCTTTGAAACATGAACAAGCCTTCCTTGGATCTACACAACTCAATTCCAAGGAAGTATTTCATCTCTCCCTAGTCTTTAATTTCAAAGACAGATTTAAGAAACTCCTTGGTAGTTTTGATACCATTTTTATATTTCCAGTGATGATGATATCATCAATATACACAAGGATCACAATGATACCTGAGGGTGTGGTTAGAGTGAAGAGTGTATGGTGAAGCTCGGACTTCCTGAACCCTCTTCCATTCAAGGTTGTGCTCAGCTTGTGATACCATGCTCTTGGTGATTGCTTGAGACCATAGATAGCCTTCTTAGTCTCAACACATTTCCTTTCTTCACCAAGTGTTCCAAGCCAGGAGGAGGATGCATATAGACCTCATCTTCAAGCTCTCCTTGTAAGAAGGCATTCTTTACATCCATTTACCAAAGGCCCCATTCAAGATTCACAGCAAGAGACAACACAATTCTGATTGTGTGAAGCTTAGCAACAGGAGCAAACGTGTCTATATAATCCTCTCCCCAAGTTTGAGTGCATCCTCTTGCAACAAGCCTTGTCTTGTTCCTATCCACAGTTCCATCAGGTTTGTACTTGATTGTGAAAATCCACCTGCTTGAAACTGCCTTCTTCCCTTTTGGTAGCTCACTCTCATACCATGTGTCATTTTTAATCATTGCACCTGCTTCATCATTTACTGAATCACTCCATTCTTCAATCATCATGGCTTCCTGATAGCTTCTTGGCACATAGCTCTTGTCTAAGCTCACCATGAAGCTACAATGTTCATCAAGGTATTGAGCAAAGGAACACACGGCTTGAGAAGGATGCTCCACAGCCTGGGCTTTGTAGTACACGCGAGTGTTTACCCAGTTGGAAGGATCCTTCCTTACCCGTGTGCTTCTCCTCAATACTGGTGCTGATTCAGGTTGCACCATTGGTTCTACTGGCTGCTACTCAACAAGAGATTCACCAGCTTCATCTTCTTCTAGATGACTTTCTTCAGCTCCATCTTGATGTGTACTTGACTCCCCAACTTGATCATGTGTGTCAGAACTCTCCTGATCATTTCCTTGGCCATTTGAACTCTCTCCCCTCTCTTGGTTGAGATGTTCTGATCCACTTCCCCCCTCATGGTCAAGATGGGGAGTAGTACTATCACTAGCAACTGGCATTCTCCTTGAGACACTTGTTACTCCTGGTTGTCCCTGGTTTACCTTGATCCCAAGGCCTTCCAAGATAATCCGCAATGTAGCAGCTCTGTCTGAGGTTAGATCCTTCAAGTCTTCTTGATTCTGCTCTTCATAATACCCCCTATCTTCAACAAACTTCACCTCCCTAGATACCAGAACTCTTCTAGTATCCGGATCATAGCATTTGTATCCCTTTTGAGAAGATGAGTATCCAATAAACATTGCTTTTGTACTCCTAGCTTGTAGCTTGTTTCTCAACTCTCCAGGGACCATCACATAACAAAGACACCCAAAGACTCTCATGTGCTCCAAAGAAGGCCTGTAATCGTTTAGCACTTCAAATGGAGCTCTTCCTTCCAAGACCTGAGTTGGAGTTCTGTTTATCAAATAGCAAGCATTAACAACAGCATCACTCCAAAACCTCTTGGGAACATTGGCTTGAAACATCATAGACCTGGCAACTTCCATCAAATGTCTGTTCTTCCTTTCAGCCACTCCATTTGTGAGGAGTATAGGTACAGCTTGTCTGATGAAGGATGCCATGCTGAGATAGATAATGCTTGAAGGCTTGACCAGTGTACTCACCACCATTATCAGACCTGAAAATCTTAATCTTGGCATGATACTGGTTAGACACATATGATTGAAAATTTTTAAATGCATCAAGCACCCTATCTTTGGTCGGAATTAGTGTTAGCCAGGTGTATTTGGATTTTTCATCAATGAATGAGACAGAATACTTATGAGATTTCCTAGATAAACAAGGAGCAGTCCAAACATCTGAATGAATAAGATCAAATCATTTCTCATAAACAGTATTAGACTTGGCAAAAACAATTTTACAATGCTTGCCTAAAATACAAGCTTCACACTCTTTATTTTCAAAAGAAACACCTGGCAACATCAGTTTCAAAGCCTTATTATGAGGGTGTCCTAGTCTAGCATGCCACAATGCATTTTTATTCAAACTTGAAGCAGAAACAAAGGTAAACAAGCAGCTAATATTAGAAACAGGAGCAAGATCTTCAAGCATATATAAGTCTCATTTAGTCACTCCTTTTCCAATCATCTTGCTACTCTCAATATCCTGAAACTTCACATCATTAGGGCTGAATATGACATTGCAATTTAAATCTGTTGCACATTTCTTAACAGACAGCAAATTTGAAGTGAACTCAGGCATATAGAAAGCTCTAGACTCCTTATCAAACAGCTTAAGACTTCCTATTCCTCTAATATGAATCTTAGCACCATTAGCAATCATCACATTACCATTAGCAGGTTCAATGTTTTTAATCAACCTAGTGTCACTGATCATATGATGAGATGCACCGAATCCACAATAAGAGGTTTAGAGGATTGAGACTTAGCAAGATGGGCTAGAATGCTATATGGCTTATATGCATGATCAATCCTAGCAAGATCAACATTTCTAGAATGATTATGCATCTTTATCAAGTTACTAGGCAACCTATCAGTTTGATTCCAATCACCAGAGTTCTCTACAGTCCGAGCAATCATAGAAGCACCATATGAGTACCCAAAAATGCTACCATTATCCTTGAACAATTTGATGAAGGCATTTAGATCAGACTTCTTGAGGTATTCATGATCATTGATGCTGCGTGTGCTCAGACCACCAGAATAAGCCACCAAAGACTTCCCAGTATCAGCTTCACGCTTCTCCCCTTCATTGTTCTTGCTAGTACCATCTCCACTTGAACTTTCTGAAATGTTAGCTCTTGCTTCACGGTCCTTCATGAACTTTGCTGGCTTCAGGTGAGGATGGAGTATCCAGCACTGGCTCTTCTTATGACCATGCTTCTTGCAATGATCACAGTTCCCATTGAACCTCCTATCCTCATACTTCCCATGTACTGCCTTATTGGCCTGTGGAGCTTCAACTTGATCAGTATGAGTCACTTGATTTGCAAGTGAAAGCTCTCCCTTTCTCCCAAACAAACCAATGGACCCTTGTTCCTTTTGAATCCCGGCACAAACATCCTCTAAGCTTGGAAGACTGTCCTCTCTAGACAGGTGCTGGATGAGACCATTATAGGCCGGATTCAATGTAAGCAATAGACCAAACACCTTGTCTTGATCTCTCCTTTTGTTTAACTCATCAGCATCAGTGGTACTCGGCCACAACATTTCCAGCTCTGACCATAAGGATCTGAACCTCCCAAGATGTTTTGTGAACTCCATGTCCTCTTGAGCCAATCTATTGATGGCTTGCTTGATCTCAAATACTCTGCTCAGGTTTGAAGTGTTCCCATACACTTTCCTTAAAGTATCCCACAGCTCCTTAGCTGACTCACAGTAGCTATAAGCATCCAACAAAGCTGGCTCCAATGAAGCATGGAGAGTTGAAAGAACCATCAGATCTTATTGCTGCCATTTCTCCATAGCTTCACTTGCGCCACCAGTTGAGACATCCTCTTTGTCTACTCCTTGAGTAAGCAGCTTTGGAGGATCACTAGATGTAATATGACTCCATAAGCCCTTGCTTCCAATCACGGTTCTCACCATCCGAGACCACACCAAATAGTTATTCCCCTTAATGGTCACAGCTACCTTCATTTTCATACTCACATCCATCATCAAAGACTTAACTTGACTTCCACGGTTTCAGACTTCAGATCTAACCCCACAAGTAGCTCCAAGACTCGATCTTTCAAAGATACCTTCAAAAATCCCACCTTTACCACTTAAACGAAACAAAGACTTGACCTTTAGCTTGGATCTTCAAAGAACTCCTTCAAAGCTTCAACCTTTGAGCTTCACACCACCACACGAACAAGACTTGATCACACATACTTCTTGGAATACCCTTGAGCTTCACAAACGCATAACGGAACCCACTTGAACCCAGATCTTCAAAAGAAACACAAACGGACAACTTCACTTGTTCTTCAAAGATCTAGCCTTGAATCTTCAAGAACACTCAAGAACAAAGGTGGACAAGCCAACCTGGCTCTGATACCATATAATCTTTAGAGATTATGAGACAATATGAGAGGAATAAAGAGTTTAGAGGAGATTAAGAAGAGATTAAGAAGAGATTAAGAAAGATTAACTAAGAACAAATTAAAGACTAATGGAGAATCATGTTTAAAGAGAGACTTAAGAGACTCAAAACTTTCTTAACATTAATCAGAGAGTTTACAAATATATATAGCTCGGATAATAAAAGGGTTTTCAAGATTGGATTAAGAGAAAGCATGTGATGTCAAAGGAAGAAGGAGCGCCATTTCAAACTAGTCCAATAGGGAGCCTCACACGTAACAGAGCTTGACCAGCTGCTTTAGCATTTCCAGCCTTATCCAGGCTGTCAAGGGACGCACCCTTCTTATCTCCCAACGGTCTGATCCTTCTTTCTCCAAAACTTCTTCTTCCATAAGTGTCTTTGGCCATTTTTCCCTTTGAGTCTTCTTTTACCACATTCACCTCAGTAACTTATTTTCACCACAGTAACTCTTCTTGTACGGACATGGTAACTTTCTCTTGATCTCATTTCCTCACCAAAGTACTTCTTACACTCCATATCAAGCTCTCTCTTCAACACTTAGCTGTCTCACAATAGCTGTATGCATCCAGCAGAGTTGGCTCCAAGGATGCATGAAGAGCTGACAGCACCATACAGTCCTCTTTCTGCCACTTCTCAAGCGCATCACTTGAGCTGTCTTCACCTTCTTCTCCTTGTGTGATAAGCTTTGGCGCCTCACCAGGAGTAATATGCTTCCACAGCCCCTTGCTTCCCACAACAGTCCTCACCATTCTAGACCAAACTAGATAGTTGTTTCCTTTGAATGTAACCGTCACCTTCATGTTCATTACACCTTCCATTTCTAGCAGCTTGACTTGAAAAGCTTGCTCAAAGACTCAATCATGAATACTTCACACACCAACTCTTCAAAGACTTGAACTTTCTTCAAAGACACACCAAAGACTTGAACTTTCTTCAAAGACTTGACCTTTTCAACTTGAATCTCCAAAGAACAGCACCCTAACTTCCTCCTTGATTCACGAACACAGACAAACTAGACTAGAAAACACTTCCGAGCTTCAAAGACACCACACAGAAACACCAACGGACCAAAGGACTTGTTCTTCAAAGATCTAGCACCTTAAATCTTCAAGAACACTCAAGAACACAGGTTGAAAAGCCAACCTGGCTCTGATACCATAAGATTTCTATTGATCTTGATAAATAAGAGAGATTAGATGAGAGATTTGAGATTTATAAAAGAGATTTAAAGATTAAGAGACTAGAATGAGATTAAGAGACTTAAAGACATGTTTTGAGACTAAGAGACTCTCATTACTTGCTTAATATTATTAATGTCGAGATTACAATATATATAGTAAGATCAGATACAAGGGTTTACAAAGAATGCACTGTGCAAAACATGTGTGGTCAAAGACCTTAGGCGCTCCTCATTTCAAACCGGCCAATAGGGAAGGCCGCGTGTGTGAAGCATCTAGCATCTTGGACAAGATGCCTTTCGTCTGTCCATCTGTGTCCAGCCTGTCAAGGCACGTCTCTCCTTCCTTCCAACGTTCGGATTCAAGTGGATAAGGCAGCATAGTAACTTTGGTTGATACCAAAGTTACCCGGGTAAGTTTTCTTGTCGAGACTCACCCATCAGTAAGGATGGTACGGACCTCCTGTCCGTACCATGCCCTATATTTGCACACTCTTCCATTCTTCCTTATATGATGAACCTGATCACTTCATGAGATGCCCTATTCTTGCACAGACCAAACTCTTCCTCCATCATACCAAGCTATGCCCTATCTTTGCACAAGCCAACTTCATTCATATCCTTTCAACCCTTTACTCTTAGCTCCTTATATCCATCATATCTCAGCAAAGAATGCTACTGGCTTTCCTCCTTGAGTTAACACAGCTCCTATACCTGTTCCTGAGGCATCACATTCAATCTCAAAGGTTTTATCAAAGTAAGGCAAAACCAGAACAGGAGCATTAGTTAAACTATCTTTAAGTTTTTGAAAAGCTTCTTCCTGTTCAGCTCCCCATTTGAAAGCCACATCTTTCTTGATTACTGATGTCAATGGGGCAGCAATGGTACTGAAGTCTTTGAAAAATCTCCTATAGAAGCTTGCCAGCCCATGAAAACTCCTCATATGACCTATTGTTGTTGGCGTAGGCCAGTCTTGAACTGCTTTGATCTTCTCCTCATCCACCTTTAGACCCTGTGAACTGACAACAAAGCCTAGGAAAACCAGTTGATCAGTGCAGAAGGTACATTTCTTAATGTTAGCATAAAGATGCTCTTGGCGAAATGTCTCTAAAACCTTTTCAAGATGCGTAAGATGATCGTCTAAGCTAGTGCTATAGATTAAAATATCATCAAAGTACACAACCACAAACTTACAGATGTATGCCCTTAGGACATGGTTCATGAAGCGCATGAATGTGCTTGGAGCATTGGTGAGATCAAATGGCATGACTAGCCACTCATAGAGACCCCTCTTGGTCTTGAAGGCAATCTTCCATTCATCACCTTCCTTCATTCTCATTTGGTGGTATCCACTCTTTAAATCTATATTGGAGAAGATTGTGGCACCACTGAGGTGATCTAGCTTGATTAAAAATGTGGAACCAGCACTAGGAAATGTGATGATAGCAAATGGTGATAAAATTCCAATAAGAGGTATAGGTGAATTGAAATTGTTTGACAAAGTATCTAAGGCTTTCTATATGCCCACCATTGCTTCAAACCTTGTTTCTGTTACATTCAAAACAAGGTTTGACAAAGTATCTAAGGCTTTCTAATGATCTAAACAGCCATGTTACATTCACTCCTAATGAGGTTTACTTTCAGGATATTGAGTCTTGTAAGTTGCTTGGCAAAGGTGTTATCAAGGGAGACTTGTACTTGCTTAAAGACACTCGGCTAGTAGCTGATTTATCTTGCTATTTCGATTCTGTTTCTCAATTCCCTAAAGATGTAATATGGCATGCTAGATTAGGACATCCTCATCTCGTGCCTTGAACATCCTGTTGCCTAGTATTTCTTTTAAAAGTGATTGTGAGGCTTGTATCTTAAGAAAATATTGTAAGAGTGTGTTTCCTAAATCAATGACCATCTATGATAATTGCTTTGATCTAGTGCATTCTGATGTGTGGACTGCCCCTTGTGCATCTAGAGAACAGCATAAATACTTTATGACATTTATACATGAAAAATCTAAGTATACATGGATCACTCTGTTGCAATCAAAGGATAGGGTGCTAGAAGCTTTTAAAAATTTCCTAAACTACATCACTAACCATTTTAATGTCAAGATAAAGATTCTTAGATCAGATAATGGTAGTGAATATACTAGCACAGCCTTCAAACAACATCTAGCTGCACATGTGATTATCCAACAAACCAGCTGCCCTTACACACCCATACAAAATGGCGTGGCAGAGAGACAGAACAGGCACTTTATGGATGTGGCCAGGAGCATGATGTTCCATGGAATGTACCTAAGAGGTTTTGGGGAGATGCAGTTGTCACGGCCACTTACCTTATCAACCGTACTCCCGCCAGAGTGCTTCGTGATGCCACACCATATGAGGTATTGAACAAAACTAAACCATCCATAGATCATTTGCCCGTGTTTGGGTGTGTTTGTTTTGTCTTAGTTCCAGGAGACCTAAGGAACAAGATAGAGGCCAGAAGCACAAAAGCAATGTTTATTGGGTATTCAACCCATCAGAAAGGATACAAGTGTTACAATCCATAAACCCGGAGAGTTCTAGTATCCAGGGATGTTAAGTTCATTGAAGAAAGAGGCTATTATGATGAGAAGAGTTGGGGAGAACTCAAAGATCTATCTCAATCAGCCTCAGATAGAGCTAACAACCTGAGAGTCTTAATGGAAAGACTTGGGATCAGTTTACCAGATGCACCAGAAAAGGTCAGGGTGGTACCCACACAAGCTGTAGATGAGACAGTAGAAGATGTTGGGGCAGTGGAAACAATGAGCAACCTGCGCAAGCTCAACCTGAAGATAACTCAGTGTCACATGATCAAATGAGATGCCATCAGAATCAGATGCTGAGACTTTAGATGAGGCGCCAAACAATGAACCTGAACAGAAACAGCCTTTGAGAAGGAGTACAGAGACAGGAAACCAGCTTTAAACTGGATCAACACAAGGGTCTACTTTAATGCTGAATCAGTACCTCATCCAATCAGTGCAGTATGTTCTCTTGCCCAATATCCAGAAAAACATCAAGTCTTCAGCAGTGAATTGGATCAGGAGTACATTCCAAAAACCTATGAAGAAGCTATGCAACATGAGGAGTGGAAGACATCTCTTGGAGATGAGATAGGCTCCATAATCAAGAACAATACTTGGTTTGAAAGTGAGCTCCCCAAAGGCAAGAAAGCAGTAACAAGCAGGCTCATCTTCACCATCAAGTATTTGGCTAATAGAAAGCCAGAGAGAAAAAAGACCAGATTAGTTGCAAGAGGTGTGGGAACAGAAATTCACACCGTCAATTTTAATGAATAAGATTGCGGAGGAAAGCCAAGTTAACCCGACTTTCCTTGAAGGTCCGGATTCTCTGCGACAGCCAACGATAAGTGACTGAATAAATGCGGAAAAAGATTTGTTAAGATTTGAGACTGGACCTTAAGAAAGGCTGCCTACGTACCCCTTTCGAGGATCAAGTCGGGCGTAGTTCAGTTAGAAAGAATTGAACAAGAGATCGAACTGTCTGGGCGGGTTCGTCTAGTATGAGCGTTTGTCATAGAAACAGGCTGTTCGATGAATGGTTCGTATAAAATTTTTTTTTGTTGCATGAAAATCGTTTCATTTTATCCGAGGGGGACAAAGTTTAAGGGATCGACGGAGGACACGTGCGGGTTCGTCTGCGTGATTATTTCCTGCTCGGACGTAACCGCGGGGAGTGAAAGCAGGAATTAGAAACCTTGTGGAGCGAAAACTGTCTATGTCAGTTACCCGTTGGACCCATTATGTTTATTTTACGAAAGTTGCTTTGTATGAATTAACTCGACCATACAGAGGATTTTTCGTAAAAGTGATGTAAGGGGGATTTTGCAAAGGTAACCGGAGAGCGTTTCTCACAAATTACTTGCGATATTCGTGACCACGGATTATGTTTTTCTCATTCACTTTTGCGTACTGCGAAATCGTTTTGCATGAGACCGATCATGTTTTTTCCATAGGCTTTGTTTTTTGAAATGTTCTTGTTATACGAAAGTAATGGATGACCGGTTTCATGGAGATAGAAAATCGCAGATTGTTAAAGTAGCGATGTTTCCGCGGATTACACGGGAGATGTTTCCGCTATGATTTCGACCTTTGGACGAAAGCTGCTTCGAACTACTTATGGAGTTTTACCGAAGGTTATTTCGTTATTTTCGTAGTTCACCGTCGTGCTATTAGTCTGACGTTGGTACACGTTTCTAGTCGCGAGTTTGCGACGAGAGGTGACGTAGAGTTTTCAAGACTATGTTTGTAACGGTTGGGCTATGCCGTTAGCGTTTTTTAGACGAATCTTTTGCGGCGAGAGTTTGCTTTGTTAAAAGCGTTGTCTTGATGCTGAAGCAAAAAGTTTTCGAAGATGGGATTATACAGGTATAGTATACGTACCTACTTCCCTTTTCTTTTTACGAAAGAAAACTGGTTAGCCGTTCTTCCGAAGGCTTGTGTACGTTTTTTCCTTCTTTTAGGAAGCGGGGTGAGTATGCTTTTAGAACGCGTGGCGATCGTCTCTCGGTTTTGCGAGAGACTAGATCGGTTTGCATTTTCGGCCTGGACAATCAAGGAACGATGGAACAAGACTGGAAATTTTGCCTAAGACTTAGCTTGCTAGACTATCCACCTAGGTCCTAAGTTCCCTAAATTCTACGGCAGTTTTTCAAGATGTTTTTGTTCCTGTCCTACAAAGAATTAAAACCTTTACAAAATTTTTCGAGAAAATAGTCTTTTGAAGGTTTCGGCATTTCCGAAGGAATCCCATTTCCTCGTATAGTCGAGACGATTGGTGTTTAGAATAACTGTGATCGTACCAAACTTACGAAGATTGATCCGAACAAGCCAAGATGGGATCGGACCGGGCACGATAGGACCAAGACCAGGACGAGGGCCGGGGACCGGTGCCAGGCCGGGGTGCCGCCGGCGCCAGGCCGGCCCGCGTGACGGGTGCTGCCGGCGCCAGGCCGGGGTGCCGCTGGCGGCAGGCCGGGGTGCTGCCGGCGCCAGGCCGGGGTGCCGCCGGCACCAGGCCGGCCCGCGTGACGGGTGCCACCGGCGCCAGGCCGGCCCGCGTGACGGGTGCCGCCGGTGCCAGGCCTGCCCGCGTCCCGCGTGCCGCTGGCGCCAGGCCGGGGTGCCGCCCGCGTCCCGCGTGCCGCCGGCGCCAGGCCGGCCCGCGTGACGGGTACCGCCAGGGCCAGGCCGGCCCGCGTGCCGCCGGCGCCAGGCCGGCCCGCGTGACGGGCGCCGCCGGCGCCAGGCCAGCCCGCGTGCCGCCGGCGCCAGGCCGGCTGGCGTGACGCGTGCCGCCGGTGCCAGGCCATCTTGCCGTCTGTGGGTTTTTTGTTGTTCGATCTTTCCCCCGTTAGTCGTTTGCGGGAAATCATTGAGTTTGGGAAGATCTTTTAGCCGTAGATTTCGAGATAATCGTTTCTAATCCAACGAGACTCCTCGAGTATCGGGATTGAGATGGATTTGGATTTGTAGATTTTCCGTCTTCGAGGGTTTGAGTAATGAGGCTTCGAACTTAGATTCTAGAATATGAGCTTAGTTAAACATTCGAGAAGGCTTTGCGGAAGAATCGTCGTGTTTCTCGAACAATCCGAACATGGGTTTAAGGGACCAAGATGTTGCCGTTGCCCGAGATCACGAAACGACTGCACGGATGGGCGCCAGGACCCTTGCCGCCGGCGCCAGACGGGAAACAATGGGCCTGCCGCCGGCGCCAGGCGCGGCGTGGTCGGTCTGCTGCCGGCGCCAGGCGCCCTGCCGCCCGTGCCGTGTCCCGCATCCGCCGATGCTGCTGTTGCTTGCCTTCGTCGATCCCCGGGGCTCACGGACTCAAAGACCGAGTTATGAAAAACTCAGGCAAAGATGCATGGTACTGAGACAGGACCGGTCTCGTCCTATGACGGGACAGAGAGATCCTTCTCATGGGCGAGGTGGTCGAGACAGCGACATTGTTTTCTTCGTAAAATCTCAACGGAAGCTCCGATTGAGACGAAACGAAAACCATCTTGACCTAGACTCAAAGGAGAGCAAAGTGAGGTTTCCACAGGTGAGGTGGTCATGGGCGAGGTGACCTTGGTGATGGTTGTTCTCGTCCACGGGCGAGGTGGCCGGGAGAGTGATTTTGTTCCCTTCGTAAAATCTCAACGGAAACTCCGATTGAGACGAAACGAAAGCCACTTTGATCTAAACTCAAAGGATAACGAAGGTGAGTTCGCCCTGTGGCGAGGTAGCCATGTCGGAGGGTGAGGTGACCTCGGTAATGTTTGTCCTTTCCCACGGCGAGGTGGCCGGGACAGTGACTTTGTTCTTTTCGTAAAATGTCAACGGAAACTCCGATTGAGATGAAACGAAAGCAATTTTGACCTAGACACAAAGGAGAACAAAGTGGGCTCTTACTAAGTCAGACTGGGAAGTCTGATCTTACCCTATGGCAAGTCGTCCTAGTAAGATTAAGCTCCGACCTCCTTTCGTTTTCCCGTTTGTTCCTCGAGAGTTGTTTGTAAGAAGTATGGCAGTGGGAATCGGTGAACCGATTTGCCGTGCTTCTGTTCCGCGAGTAATAAAGGGTTTCCCCAAGGTTTCGAGGAGAATAAGTTTTATTTTTCCGAGAGGTTCTCGAAAGAAACGTTTTTCGTAGAAACCTTGTTCGTTGCGATTTCTCTAACTTGGTAACAAGATGAATTTTTGGGGTTTGATAGATTTTATCGTTGCCCTTTCTGTTTAGATAGAGAAATTGCGAGCTCGTTTTCGTGCTCTTCCTGTGGCGGAAAGCCGCGGCTAGGTTTTTGATTTGCTCGAGCACCGTGGCGTTTGCGTAAGCTTTGGCCGTAGGAACAGTCGCTGCTGGAGTTGTTTTACCATCGTTGACGCAAACTGCAACTTTTTCCTTCATATTTCCGGACATCGGTTCGATCAAGCGCTTTGCGGCCGTATGAGTAAGAGTAATCCGTCCCCCCCTCCTTCTAGCGCCAAACTGTGGGAACCGAAATTCACACCGTCAATTTTAATGAATAAGATTGCGGAGGAAAGCCAAGTTAACCCGACTTTCCTTGAAGGTCCGGATTCTCTGCGACAGCCAACGATAAGTGACCGAATAAATGCGGAAAAAGATTTGTTAAGATTTGAGACTGGACCTTAAGAAAGGCTACCTACGTATCCCTTTCGAGGATCAAGTCGGGCGTAGTTCAGTTAGAAAGAATTGAACAAGAGATCGAACCGTCTGGGCGGGTTCGTCTAGTATGAGCGTTTGTCATAGAAACAGGCATGTCGAAGATAACGCCTAGGGTTTCTATGTGCGGAGCTCTTAAGTAAAAGAATCGTCCGATCCTTCCGAGAGGAGCGGAGATTTGCGAGCAGGAGGCGGCCAGACGTTCTAGGGCCTGGTTCGTCTAATATGAGCGTTGGTCATAGAAGCGGGCATGTCGAAGATAATGCCTAGGGTTTCTATGTGCGGAGCTCTGAGTAAAAGTATAGTTAGATCCTTCCGAGAGGAACATGGGTCTGCGGAGAAGATAAAACTAGAACAAGAGGCGGCCAGACGTTCTAAGTCCTGCCTCGCTGGCCTAACCGCCTAAGTTCTAAGTTCTCTAAGCTAGCAGGATGCTCTAAGTCTAATTTTTTTGATCCTCCTCTCCTTTGCTCTTGCTCTCCTTATATACTCACTCCTAGGTCGGTTTGCCTTAAGATGATGGACCTCGCCTTTGGGCCCAAGCTTATCTCTTCAGGAAGTATTCCATTTTCGTCGATCTTCGTAATTATCCTCGAGTTTTCGGTGACTTGATGTTTATCCGATGTTCGGGAAATCGGATAAACCGTCATTGCCTGATTGGGCCTGGATTCTTAAAATCGTAAGTAAGTCCGTGGACTTGTCTTAAGTCGTTGAACGTTTTATACGATTTCTCGGAAAGACTATTTTTCTCGTAAAATAAACCGTTTAGCCTAAAGGATCGATGTTCAAATTAATCGACCTTGTTTTATACGATATCTTCTACGAGAAATCCAATCCTTCTAGTTTTTGTCGTAAAACATCGAGGACGATTCCAATCGAGTCGAAGGATGTTTATTCCGTAGCCGTGATCGTCCCAAGCTCACGATGATTGATCCAAACAAGCCAAGATGGGATCAGACCGAACACGATGGGACCGAGACCAGGACGAGGGCCGTCAACCGGCGCCAGGCCAGCCCGCGTGACAGGTGCCGCCGGCGCCAGGCCGGCCCGCGTGACGGGTGCCGCCGGCGCCAGGCCGGGGTGCCGCCGGCGCCAGGCCGGCCCGCGTGACGGGTGCCGCAGGTGCCAGGCCGGCCCGCGTGACGGGTACCGCCGGCGCCAGGCCGGCCCGCGTGACGGGTGCAACCGGCGCCAGGCCGGGGTGCCGCCGGCGCCAGGCCGGGGTGCCGCCGGCGCCAGGCCGGCCCGCGTGGCGCTTGCCGCCGGGGCCAAGCCGGGGTGCCGCCGACGCCAGGCTGAAGATCTCGGCGAGGGCTTCGATTTGATATTTTGATCATTTTCTGGTTCCTCACGGTTTGAGAGAACGACCTCTTCGAAGTTTCGAGGCAGATTCTTCTGTGTTTAGGGTTTTTGTGGTGATCGAATCTTGATGTCCTTGGGCGAGCGGACCGATCTTTCCGGGGACTCTCGTCCGCGCACGCCCGTAGTCTTCCGATCTCACAGAGAGTGGATATTCTAATTTGAGAAAATCTCGTATAACTTCTTTTCAAATTATCCGAGACTTTTTGTTTCAAGAAATACTTTCTAGAGACTTTCAGTCATTGATTCCGTTGTGACCGATTTTCACACCAACAGTTAGCCCCCCAGCTCGTTAGAACCTTCGTGATGTTCTTGCGAGCGATACGACATGTCAGGTAAGATAGGCGGAATTAATGGTTGAAAGGCTCCGTTGAAAGTGGTAAGATTGGGGCTGCGCCTTTCGAAGGCTGCCTACGTACCCTTGTTGTAGGGATCAAACCTTCCGTAGTTCGTTTCGGAGTTTAAGACCCTTGTGATCTGTTTTCCAGCGAGACTTATATGGTCTGGTTATGTGTCATGAGAGACTTTCGAGCATGATGCTGTCGATCCCCGGGGCTCACGGACTCAAAGACCGAGTTATGAAAAACTCAGGCAAAGATGCATGGTACTGAGACAGGACCGGTCTCGTCCTATGACGGGACAGAGAGATCCTTCTCATGGGCGAGGTGGTCGAGACAGCGACATTGTTTTCTTTGTAAAATCTCAACGGAAGCTCCGATTGAGACGAAACGAAAACCATCTTGACCTAGACTCAAAGGAGAGCAAAGTGAGGTTTCCACAGGTGAGGTGGTCATGGGCGAGGTGACCTTGGTGATGGTTGTTCTCGTCCACGGGCGAGGTGGCCGGGAGAGTGATTTTGTTCCCTTCCTAAAATCTCAACGGAAACTCCGATTGAGACGAAACGAAAGCCACTTTGATCTAAACTCAAAGGATAACGAAGGTGAGTTCGCCCTGTGGCGAGGTAGCCATGTCGGAGGGTGAGGTGACCTCGGTAATGTTTGTCCTTTCCCACGGCGAGGTGGCCGGGACAGTGACTTTGTTCTTTTCGTAAAATGTCAACGGAAACTCCGATTGAGATGAAACGAAAGCAATTTTGACCTAGACACAAAGGAGAACAAAGTGGGCTCTTACTAAGTCAGACTGGGAAGTCTGATCTTACCCTATGGCAAGTCGTCCTAGTAAGATTAAGCTCCGACCTCCTTTCGTTTTCCCGTTTGTTCCTCGAGAGTTGTTTGTAAGAAGTATGGCAGTGGGAATCGGTGAACCGATTTGCCGTGCTTCTGTTCCGCGAGTAATAAAGGGTTTCCCCAAGGTTTCGAGGAGAATAAGTTTTATTTTTCCGAGAGGTTCTTGAAAGAAACGTTTTTCGTAGAAACCTTGTTCGTTGCGATTTCTCTAACTTGGTAACAAGATGAATTTTTGGGGTTTGATAGATTTTATCGTTGCCCTTTCTGTTTAGATAGAGAAATTGCGAGCTCGTTTTCGTGCTCTTCCTGTGGCGGAAAGCCGCGGCTAGGTTTTTGATTTGCTCGAGCACCGTGGCGTTTGCGTAAGCTTTGGCCGTAGGAACAGTCGCTGCTGGAGTTGTTTTACCATCGTTGATGCAAACTGCAACTTTTTCCTTCATATTTCCGGACATCGGTTCGATCAAGCGCTTTGCGGCCGTATGAGTAAGAGTAATCCGTCCCCCCCTCCTTCTAGCGCCAAACTGTGGGAACCGAAATTCACACCGTCAATTTTAATGAATAAGATTGCGGAGGAAAGCCAAGTTAACCCGACTTTCCTTGAAGGTCCGGATTCTCTGCGACAGCCACCGATAAGTGACCGAATAAATGCGGAAAAAGATTTGTTAAGATTTGAGACTGGACCTTAAGAAAGGCTGCCAACGTACCCCTTTCGAGGATCAAGTCGGGCGTAGTTCAGTTAGAAAAAATTGAACAAGAGATCGAACCGTCTGGGCGGGTTCGTCTAGTATGAGCGTTTGTCATAGAAACAGGCATGTCGAAGATTACGCCTAGGGTTTCTATGTGCGGAGCTCTTAATTAAAAGAATTGTCTGATCCTTCCGAGAGGAGCGGAGATTTGCGAGCAGGAGGCGGCCAGACGTTCTAGGGCCTGGTTCGTCTAATATGAGCGTTGGTCATAGAAGCGGGCATGTCGAAGATAATGCCTAGGGTTTCTATGTGCGGAGCTCTGAGTAAAAGTATAGTTAGATCCTTCCGAGAGGAACATGGGTCTGCGGAGAAGATAAAACTAGAACAAGAGGCGGCCAGACGTTCTAAGTCCTGCCTCGCTGGCCTAACCGCCTAAGTTCTAAGTTCTCTAAGCTAGCAGGATGCTCTAAGTCTAATTTTTTTGATCCTCCTCTCCTCTGCTCTTGCTCTCCTTATATACTCACTCCTAGATCGGTTTGCCTTAAGATGATGGACCTCGCCTTTGGGCCCTAGCTTATCTCTTCAGGAAGTATTCCATTTTCGTCGATCTTCGTAATTATACTCGAGTTTTCGGTGACTTGATGTTTATCCGATGTTCGGGAAATCGGATAAACCGTCATTGCCTGATTGGGCCTGGATTCTTAAAATCGTAAGTAAGTCCGTGGACTTGTCTTAAGTCGTTGAACGTTTTATACGATTTCTCGGAAAGACTATTTTTCTCGTAAAATAAACCGTATAGCCTAAAGGATCGATGTTCAAGTTAATCGACCTTGTTTTATACGATATCTTCTACGAGCAATCCAATCATTCTAGTTTTTGTCGTAAAACATCGAGGACGATTCCAATCGAGTCGAAGGATGTTTATTCCGTAGCCGTGATCGTCCCAAGCTCACGATGATTGATCCAAACAAGCCAAGATGGGATCAGACCGAACACGATGGGACCGAGACCAGGACGAGGGCCGTCGACCGCTCCAGGCCGGGGTGCCGCCGGCGCCAGGCCAGCCCGCGTGACGGGTGCCGCCGGCGCCAGGCCGGCCCGCGTGACGGGTGCCGCCGGGGTGCCGCCGGCGCCAGGCCGGCCCGCGTGACGGGTGCCGCCGGCGCCAGGCCGGGGTGCCGCCGGCGCCAGGCCGGCCCGCGTGACGGGTGCTGCCGGCGCAGGCCGGGGTGCCGCCGGCGCCAGGCCGGGGTGCCGCCGGCGCCAGGCCGGCCCGCGTGACGGGTGCCTCCGGCGCCAGGCCGGGGTGCCGCCGGCGCCAGGCCGGCCCGCGTGACGGGTGCCGCCGGCGCCAGGCCGGGGTGCCGCCGGCGCCAGGCCGGCCCGCGTGACGGGTGCCTCCGGCGCCAGGCCGGGGTGCCGCCGGGGCCAGGCCGGCCCGCGTGACGGGTGCCGCCGGTGCCAGGCCGGGGTGCCGCCGGCGCCAGGCCGGCCCGCGTGGCGCGTGCCGCCGACGCCAGGCTGAAGATCTCGGCGAGGGCTTCGATTTGTGTGGGAACCGAAATTCACACCGTCAATTTCAATGAATAAGATTGCGGAGGAAAGCCAAGTTAACCCGACTTTCCTTGAAGGTCCGGATTCTCTGCGACAGCCAACGACAAGTGACCGAATAAATGCGGAAAAAGATTTGTTAAGATTTGAGACTGGACCTTAAGAAAGGCTGCCTACGTACCCCTTTCGAGGATCAAGTCGGACGTAGTTCAGTTTAGAAAGAATTGAACAAGAGATCGAACCGTCTGGGCGGGTTCGATCTAGTATGAGAGTTTGTCATAGAAACAGGCATGTCGAAGATAATGCCTAGGGTTTCTATGTGCGGAGCTTTGAAGTAAAAGAATCGTCCGATCCTTCCGAGTGGAGCGGATATTTGCGAGCAGGAGGCAGCCAGACGTTCTAGGGCCTGCCTTGCTAGTCTAACCGCCTAAATTCTAAGTTCTATCAGCTAACAGGAGCTCTCTAGGTCTCCAATCTAGGATTTTCGGATCCCCTTCTCTTCTGCTCTTGCTCTCCTTATATACTCACTCCTAGGTAGGTTTGCCTTAGGATGATGGACCTCGCCTTTGGGGCCAAGTTTATCTCTTCAGGAAATATTCCATTTCCGTCGATCTTCATAATTACCCTCGTGTTTTCCCCTATTTTTTGGTGGCTTGATGTTTATCCGATGTTCGGGAAATTGGATAAACCGTCATAGTCTGATTGGGCCTGAATTCTTAAAATCGTAAGTAAGTCCGTGGACTTGTCTTAAGTCGTTGAACGTTTTATATGATTTCTCGAAAAGACTATCTTTCTCGTAAAATAAACCGTATAGCCTATAAGGATCGATGTTCAAGTTAATCGATCTTTGTTTTATAAGATATCTTCTACGAGAAATCCAATCCTTCTAGTTTTTGTCGTAAAACATCGAGGACGATTCCAATCGAGTCGAAGGATGTTTTTTCCGTAGCCGTGATCGTCCCAAACTCACGATGATTGATCCAAACAAGTCAAGATGGGATCAGACCGAACACGATGGGACCGAGACCAGGACGAGGGCCGTCGACCGGCGCCAGGCCGGGGTGCCGCCAGCGCCAGGCCGGCCCGCGTGACGGGTGCCGCCGGCGCCAGGTCGGGTGCTTCGATTTGATATCTTGATCGTTTTCTGGTTCCTCACGGTTTGAGAGAACGACCTCTTCGAAGTTTCGAGGCAGATTCTTTTGTGTTTAGGGTTTTTGTGGTGATCGAATCTTGATGTCCTTGGGCGAGCGGCCCGATCTTTCCGGGGACTCTCGTCCGCGCACGCCCGTAGTCTTCCGATCTCACAGAGAGTGGATATTCTAATTTGAGAAAATCTCGTATAACTTCTTTTCAAATTATCCGAGACTTTTTGTTTCAAGAAATACTTTCTAGAGACTTTCAGTCATTGATTCCGTCGTGACTGATTTTGACACCAACAATTTGATATCTTGATCGTTTTCTGGTTCCTCACTGTTTGAGAGAACGACCTCTTCGAAGTTTCGAGGCAGATTCTTTTGTGTTTAGGGTTTTTGTGGTGATCAAATCTTGATGTCCTTGGGCGAGCGGACCGATCTTTCCGGGGACTCTCGTCCGCGCACGCCCGTAGTCTTCTGATCTCACAGAGAGTGGATATTCTAATTTGAGAAAATCTCGTATAACTTCTTTTCAAATTATCCGAGACTTTTTGTTTCAAGAAATACTTTCTAGAGACTTTCAGTCATTGATTCCGTTGTGACCGATTTTGACACCAAAAAGAGGGTATACTCAAGTATATGGTAAAGATTACTTGGATACTTTTGCACCAGTGGCCAAGCTGCATACCATAAGGATATTTCTATCTCTTGCTGTCAACCTAGAGTGGGATCTATGGCAGATGGATGTGAAGAATGTCTTTTTTCAAGGAGAGTTCGAAGACGAAGTCTACATGAGACCACCTCCTGGCCTAGAAGATATGGTGAAACCAGGAAATGTCTTAAGACTAAAGAAAGCTATCTATGGCTTAAAGCAATCTCCAACAGTTTGGTACCATAAGCTGAGCACAACACTCAATGGGAGAGGCGTTGTGAAGTCTCAAACCGACCATTCTCTCTTCACACTAACCAACAACCAAAGCATTGTAGTCATCCTGGTGTATGTGGATGATATCATCATCACTGGTAGTAACCAGGAAGGTATCTCCTCAACTAAAGCTTTTCTTAAAACTGCCTTTGATATTAAGGATTTGGGAGTGTTAAAGTACTTCCTAGGCATTGAATTATGCCGTTCCAAGGAGGGGCTTTTCTTATCTCAAAGGAAGTACACACTTGATATTTTAAATGAGGCAGGAGACCTTGGAGGTAGACAGGCCAAGACACCATTAGAAGAAGGCTACAAGGTTCTGCGAGAGGGGAGTATGATGCAACTCCCTTCACTGATGTCAAGAAGTATAGAAGAATGGTTGGGAAGCTCATCTACCTCACTATCACTTGGCCAGATGTGTGCTTTGCTGTGAATCAAGTGAGCCAACATATGCAAGCTCCTAAGATTCACCACTGGAACATGGTGGAGAGGATTCTGAGATATCTAAGAGAAGAACCTGGTCAAGGAGTATGGATGGCGTGTAAAAAGAATACGGAAGTAGTTGGGTATTGTGATGCTGATTGGGCTGGAGATAGGATTGATAGAAGATCAACCACAGGCTATTGCACCTTCATTGAAGGGAACCTGGTCACATGGAAGAGCAAGAAGCAGAAGGTGGTGTCTTGTTCAAGTGCTGAGGCAGAGTATAGGTCAATGAGAAAGCTCACAAGTGAGCTTATATGGATCAAGGGGCTGCTAAGAGACTTGGGGATCGAGATCAACACACCAATGACTATGCATTGTGACAACCAGGCTGCAATACACATTGCATCCCACTCAGTCTTTCATGAGAGGAAAAAACACATGGAGGTGGACTGCCACAAGGTGAGACAAGCAGTAGAGCAGCAAGTGATTCTTCCATGCTACACTAGAAGTGAAGATCAACTAGCTGATATCTTTGCCAAGGCAGCCAGCAGCAAGGTCTGTGAGTTCATTCATCCTAAGCTTGGACTCATAGATCTCATGTGTCACTGATCCTCTTAGCATGAAGTGTTCTACTCTTTTTCCTTGGCTTGGTTTTTATCCCAAGTGGTTTTTCCAGGCTAAAGGTTTTAATGAGGGAATGCTTCATGGTTTCCAAGCTTTACCAGTCCCTATGGTCAAGCTTGAGGGGGAGTGTTGACATGAAGTGAATAAAGAGATGAAGATGAGATACAACTATGAAGCGCAGAAGAGGAGAGTGCGCAATCAGATCAAGCAAGGAATCAAGGTATCTTGAGAAGCAAGGCTGTCCGTACAACTCAACCCTAACCTGTCTTGGAAGGCCAGTAAGGAGGAAGCTTGCTTGCAATATTACATCTCGTCCAAGTCTCTAGGAAGGGCAAGTGGATGGAGCCGTTGGAGAAGCAAACAAAGGAAGATCACATGTTGAAGTAAGGAGAGAGAGGGTTGGACGAGATGTCACTTTCACCAGGCTGAATGAGCCCCTTTGTCTCTATTTGCACAGCATTGTTTATTCTTTCCCTACTCAACTTGTCTCTCTATTTAAAGACTGTAACCACAACCCATTTTTGATTAAGGAAATATGGATTCCTCATCTTCTCTCTCTCTCTCTCTCTCTCTCTCTCTCTCTCTCTCTCTCTCTCTCTCTCTCTCTCTCTCTCTCTCTCTCTGATTACTCTTCACATATATTCACTTTGTTCTTGATTCTCCACATAAATCTCATACTTAATCTTCACAAATTATCACTGACATCTTCACCAAGGCAGCAAGCACCAAAGTCTGTGAGTTCATACACTCTAAGTTGGGACTAAGGACCTCACCTCTCACTGACTCTCCTAACATGAAGGCTTCTACTCTTTTTTCTTATTGTGTTTTTGTCCCACTGGGTTTTTCACACTAAGGTTTTAATGAGGAAAGTTCTTCATGTTTCCAAGCTTGATAAGTCCCTATGGTCAAGCTTGAGGGGGAGTATTGAGATGAAGAATCAAACAGGAGAATAGGCATTGACAAGAGAAGCCAAATACAACAAGAAAATCAGATGTTCCAGTTACTTGAGAAAGAAGCCTGTCTGCACAGTCTTGGATCACAAGCAATCAACTCTGACCTAACTTGTCTTGGAAACCAAGGAACTGAAGGGAGCACGACCATATTGTCTCTAGAAGCTAAGGAGATTGTTGGGAGAGGTTTGAGCAGATTTAAATTCAAATGGAGAGAGTCACATGTCTCTCTTAAGGAATATAGCTGTTCATGAGCTATCACTGTCCATGTGGTCCAGAATCCTTATTTTATTGTTTCCTTTTGTCTCTTGTATGTCTATATATTGTAACACATCTGAATGAATGAAAACTAAGGAGAATAATCTCCCTTCTCTCTCTTAATCTCCAAACTCGTCACACTCTCTCATCTCTCTCTCTAAACTGTCCATAAACTAATTCTCTTGTTCTTACTCTGTTCTTCATTGTTCTTCACCTAAATCTCACCTAAACTCAACTATTGATGTCTTGCATATTTACATGTTTTTAGCTATCATATCTTGTGCATTTTTTCTCATTTAGATTAGGCATTAGGCATCTTTAGGCTCATTTTGCATTCATAAGTCCCTATTAGGTGTTGGAGCACACTCTGGAGATATTGAAGATGTTTGGGAGTTTTGTGATGAAAAAGAGGGGTTTAAAGATGAACATGGACAGAGGCCTTAGGAATATCTTCTGATGCTAAGATTTGGTGGAGGCATGGCATTTTGAGTTAGCTTTCCAATGAAAGTGGTTTCAAGACATTCGAAGTCATATTGGAGAAGTTATGGTCAATTGAATGGAAGCACGTCAAGCCACCCGGGTTACCATACCCGAGCCAGACCATCAGGTCATGCTGGATGAGCTCAGTACGCGGCCAGGACGACCCGGGGACAAGCACCCACACGTTCTGATTGTGCTGGAAGCCTAGAATGCACGCGGCTTGGAAGCACCCGGGCAGAGGCACCCGCACGGGACGAGGGACGAACTGATCACCACATACCCGGACATGACCACCCGTCCACCACTACCCGCGTACCAGCAGATACCCGACCTCCCTCACCCGACTGCTTCCACCCGCACGTCCTGATGCTGGATGAGCCCCGGACGCGGACAGTACCACCCGAGGACAAGGACCCGCACGTCCTGATGCTGCAGAGCGCCAAGAATGCACACAGCCAACACCACCCGGACGATGAAGCCGCGTATGAAGAAGACCCGGACGTTCTACCCGGCCAACAGCACCCGCATGGCCTGAACGACGGACGAGCAGCAGGACACGCTGCCTGGACATACCCGGCCTGGACAGCACAGCCTGACCCGGGTGGCTCAGCTTCTTCCCTTCCTCTTGATTCTGATTGGTCGAAAATCAAATGACCAAGGACCTTTTGGACTTTTCTCTTTTGTTTTTAAGGGCTTTCAAGCCTCCTATATATACTCTTGTAATCTCATTAAGAGATCTAACTTCTTTTCTCTCAAAAACATAATAAGATCTTGAAGAAAGTTTGGATCTTTGATCTTTTTTATCTCATTTCTTTTGTGTTTAATAGATTATCTTCTTCTCTAATCATGTTTAGCCTTGAATCATCATTGATTTTGAGGTTTTCCATGGCTATTAGTGAGTATATCTATCTAGGGTTCATGGGCTTGGGAGACTAAGGGTGATTAAGTGTAGATCCAAGGTGCTTAGTGTTAGATCTATCATTTTCTTGCATTGATTTGGTGTTCTTCATGCTATATTTGGGTTGGCCTCTCAAACATAGAGCCATAGGCATTTCATGCCCGAAAGGTGTTCTATGAAATGCCTGAACCAACACATCTATGCTTTTAGCTTGCTTTGCCTAAGAGATTAGTTGTCAAAGGAGCTAGGATTGCTATTAGACTCATTCTCTATGCTTGCTTTGATCATTACAGCCAAAGGGATTTGGTGTACTTGGGTGATCATTGCAAAAGAGCATCCATCTAGAGATAGAGCTTGCTTAGTTTTGTTGTCTAGGCATAAGGATTTAGATTGATTGAAAAGTTAGCATCTTGGATTGAACCTTGATCACCTAAAGTCAATTCCCTTGTCCCAAGAACCCCCTTGCCTCATTGAGAAAGAAAGTTCAATCTTTTATTGCATTTTTAATATTGTCTTAGTTTCATAATCATCCTCTCATCTTGATTGCACTTAGATTAAGCATGAACTTGCATTCCCTTTGCATTAGAATCTCTTAGAATTGGATTGACATCTTGTATTCTACAACATTTGATTAGGACCTTATAAAAGTCTTTTCATCAAATTGGCGCCGTTGCCAAGTTCTAAGTTGATTTTGACATTGGGATTTAGTCATTTGCTTGAGACTAAGTCATTTTTATTTTTTATTATCTTGTGATATTGGTTCTTGCCTCTTCGATCTTTGACTTTCAGGTGTATGATCACAAGAAGCAGAGGGGTATCCAACTTGGTTCCTACTGTTGAAGAGATTGCTGCACTTGAGAGGGAGATAGCTAGACAAAGAAGAGAAGTAGAGCAACAGGCTCATCTTCAACGGTTGGGGTTTGAGATGGAGAATCTGCCTCAAGATGGTAATGTCCAAGGGGACAATGGTCCAAGAGCTGACAATCCTAGACCACCACGCCAGCCACATCACCAACCACGCCAAGCAAGAGCCATTGGAGCCTATGATCAGCCACACATTCATGGTCATAGGTTGGGGATAAGGGCACCAGCTGTGGAGAACAACAACTTTGAGATCAAATCAGGGCTGCTGCATTTGATTGAGAACAACAAGTTTCATGGCCTTGCTGTGGAGGATCCCCTTGATCACTTGGACACATTTGATAGCTACTGTAGCTTGTCCAAGATTAATGGAGTCTCTGAAGATTCTTTCAAGCTGAGGTTGTTTCCCTTCTCTTTGGGAGACAAGGCACATCTATGGGAGAAGCCTGTTCCAAGTGACTCTATCACTACTTGGAATGAGTGCAAGCGGGCATTCCTAGAGAAATTCTTCTCTACCTCAAGAACAGCCAAGATCAGAAATGAGATCTCTAGCTTTCAGCAGAAGAACCTTGAGAGCTTTAGTGAAGCATGGGAGAGGTTCAAAGGCTATTGGTCTCAATGCCCACATCATGGTTTCACCAAGGAGAGTTTGCTTAGTACCTTCTACAGAGGTGCTCTACCAGAGTTCAGGAGCAGATTGGACACAGCCAGCAATGGGTTCTTCTTGGGCAGAACTGAGCAGGATGCTGAGGAGCTGGTGGAGAACATGGCCAGGAGTGACTCAGTCTACAGTGAGGAGCATGACAGGGCCAACAGAGGCACTGATGAAGATGATCCGCACACAAGAAAGGCCCTGAAATCTCTCCAAGAAAAGTTGGACAAGCTTCTTGTAGAGAAGGCTAAGCAAGAGCAGCTTAACTCCATTGGGAATCAGCAACAGAAACAGCCTGCTAGGACTACTGAGGTTCATGGTGTAGAAGGTCAAGAGGAGCTGTGCTTCATCAATTCTAATGGCACATGGTATAGGAAAGAACCCAACTTCCAATACCAAAACAACTACCAGCAAAGACCTTACTACAACAATCAACAAGGAAGTTACCAAGCAAACCAGCCTACTCAGCCCCAAGGAAGCTCTTCTCCAGCTCAGGCTCCAAGTTCAAATTTGGAGTCCATGTTCAAGCAACTCTTAGAAGCTCAAGAAAGAAATGCTAAGAACATTGGTGATGAGTTCAAGAACATCCATGCTAAGATTGATGGCACCTATTCTGACCTCAACAACAAGTACATGCAACTTGCCTCTCATCTCAAAGCTTTGGAGAGCCAGGTTGCTTCTATGTCTTCATCCTCCAAGAATCCAATGGGATCTCTACCAGGAAAACCAGAGAAGAACCCTAAGGAGACTTGCAATGCTATCCTCTCCACTTCTTCAGGGATTGCATTGAGTAATCATAAGAATGATGTTGATGAGATTGAGAGGCTAGTGCTTGGACATCAGATTGAAAATGATAAGAGACTGGTTGTGGCCACAGCTGAAGCTAGAGTTGTGAAGAGAGCTGATACGAAGGTTCAAGGAAAGATTCTGAAGATTGATGAGCCTAAGGTTGAGACACAAGTTGAGAAGAGTGCTAACCCCAAGCTGAAAGAAGTGAAGGAAGAAGACAATGAGGTTGAGCTATCACCCTATGATAAGCTCCCTTTCCCTCAAAGGTTCCTCACCAAAGCTCAGAAAAAAAGTGGTCTCCAAATTCAGAAAAGACCTCAGTAATATTGGAGTCAAGCTTCCAGAAATCACCAATATGCAGGCTGCTCATGTCCAAATGATGCTCATAAAAGACATTCTTACCCACCAAGCTGAAGTGGCTGAACTTTTGGACATCTCACTTCTGAAGATTGATCCACCAACCCCTCCAAAGTCTCTCCCTAAGCTTGAGTCTCAAGGGAAGTTCAACTTGTCTTGCTCTCTTGGTAACCTAACTATGGATGATGCTCTTGTTGATAGTGGAGCTAGTGTGAATGTCATCTCCTTGGATATGGTGAAGAGTATTGGGATTGAAAGCATGGAAACAGATACTCCTCCTCTCACCTTTGGGGATTCCTCTTCTACAACCCCCCTTGGCATAATCAAGGAATTTCCCTTGAGGATTGGATCATGCACCATACCTATTGACCTCACAGTTTTGAAGATGGCATCTGAAGAAAGAGTCCCTTTGATCCTTGGCACTCCTTTCCTCACAACTGTTGGAGCTTGCATTGACTTTCCCAAAAGGAAGGTCACCCTCATGCATGTCAACAAAGCTGTCTCCTATCCTCTCCAACCTCCAATGGACTCAGATTATTGTGGGACAATCACTTGTGATGCACAAGCTGTTGAGAAGCCCAAAGATGACGAGGTTGTTGGTAAGAAAGAAGGTCTTGAAGGAGAGTATTCAAAAGAGTTGTGTGATGAGCACTTGGAAAGTGCTAAACATGAGGGGATGAGTGGAGCCTCAAGGGCCACTCATGGCAAGAAGAAGATGGTGAAAGAGCCTAATCCTCCACCTCTTGATTTGCTCTCACAAACTCTCACTCTCGATCCAAAGAAGCTCAGAGATGGTGTCCTTGAGTACAAGATCAAGCATAAGGGCAGGTCCACACCATTCTCAAGTGCTAGAGCCATCATCACTCCTCAGCTCCAAGATGACCCAATCAAGCTTCAAGAGCTTCTCTCTCAGGTCCTCACCATCACTCTTGAAGGTGGGAAGGACCCTCCTTCTCACTAGTCCAAGAGAAAAGGTAGTCAAGCTAGTGACTCAAAACAAGCTCACTTGGGAGGAAGTCCCATGGTTATCCTTGTATATAGCTTTGCAATTTCAAATTTCTTTTTAAGTTTTTAATAAAAGTGGTCAAGATTTTCAGGTTTTGCCAAGCACTAGAGGAGAGAAGAAAGGTGGTAAGCCACCTAAGCCTTATGATCCATGTAGCAGCCTCCTCTAGTTGCTATGAACCAAGCCAGCTTCTAGTCATGACACAAGCACCATGCCCAAATCTCCTTGTGTGGTATTACTCCAACCCTTCTTGTATATACATTTGCTTTTGCCTTGTTGAGGTATCTCTTACTCTCTTACTCACACAGGAGACTGTGTGATTTAAGTGTGGGGGAGGTACCGGATATTTGATCATGTTTGCTTTGTGATTTTGGGTCTCATGCATTGCATTGTACATTCATAAGTGCATAGAAAATTCAAAAAAAAAATTTAAATTTTTGAACCATGTAGATTGCATCACTTGCATCCTTAGGATTGAATCTAGAGCATATAGGTTGCATTCATTTGCATGTGGAGCATTGCCTTGTAAAGAACACTCGTTTGCACTGAATTTGACACCCTAGTTAAACATATCAGGTAGCTTGAGCACCTTTTGAAAAAGCTTGCATGCTTTGAGCCTTGAAAAACTCTTCTTGAAACTTGCTTGCTTGCTTGATATTGGCATTGTTCTTAAGACCAGCTCCATCCTGAACATAGACTTGAATGAACTTAATCTCTCTTGCATATGGGCATTTTCATACTTGATCATGGATCTAATACACATTTGGGTTATCTTTTTCCATTGTACCACCCTTTGTTAACCCAAATGGCACTCCCTTACCCTTGAACCCTATCCATTCTTTGAAACCTACATTGATTTGCTTGAGTGAGGCCTCTTTTGATAGCTTGTCATGTGCAAAATCTTGAGAGTATTGGGAGCGACATGGATTTGTTCTCATCTCTTGCTAGCATAGGGTCATCATTTGAGCAAGCTTCTAGGATGGTGAGTGAAGTGTTTGTTACCTAATGGTTTACATTTTGGGTTTGGGGATATGACAATGTTGAGATTGTTGAACAAAGAAAGTTTTGAGAAAGAAAAAAAAACCCTAGGGACCTAGAAATGAAAAAATGAAAAGCTCTTGAATGAAGTTTTGGCCTTCCCCCTCAGTTATATATATAAAAAAAAAAGAAAGAACAAAAAAAAGAGAAGAAAAAGAAAAAGAAAAAGAAAAACAAAGAAAGATTCAATAAGATAGTGGGGAAGGAAAAACTTAAGAGTTAGAGCTTAGAATGTGAATAGAGGTCCTTAGAGGTTAATCATGAGAAAGAAAATGTTCATTGGGTGAGTGTTGTGAGTATGTCTTCATTTTGGGTTATGGAATGAATAAAAATGGTGTAGATCTTGTAATCACTTAGGAATTGGGTAGAATGATGAGGATGGATCCATGTATGCATGAATTGCTCCTAGTCTTAGATAAATTTTGCATAATGATCAAGCTCCTTGATTTTTGAGTGATTGCCACCTTGAAAAGATGCATTGAACCCTCCTTTTCATCCTTATTAGACCATTTGATCACCTAGCCAAATGATTGAGATCATGTGCCCATTTGTGAGACTTCACCTTGTTTGTGTGTGTGTGAATCAATGTGAAGGCTGGTTAAAAGAACATGTTGGTTGATAGTCCTTGCATCTTGTGTAGAGACATAAGAGTAATTGATAGGCCTTGTGAAGCTAGAGCATAATAAGAGAGTTTGCTCATGCTATTTGCCATGTTTCTTTAGGATGTCAGGTTGAGTGCTATGAGTGTTTCCTTTGGCTTTGTTCCCATCCTTGCATCCATTCCCCTTGTGCTTGAAAAGTTTACTTGAGGACAAGCAAAGGTCTAGTGTGGGGGAGATGATGTCTTGCATATTTACATGTTTTTAGCTATCATATCTTGTGAATTTTAACTCATTTAGATTAGGCATTAGGCATCTTTAGGCTCATTTTTCATTCATAAGTTCCTATTAGGTGTTGGAGCACACTTTGGAGATATTGAAGATGTTTGGGAGTTTTGTGATGAAAAAGAGGGGTTTAAAGATGAACATGGACAGAGGCCTTCGGAATATCTTCTGATGCTAATATTTGGTGGAGGCATGGAATTTTGAGTTAGCTTTCCAATGAAAGTGGTTTCAAGACATTTGAAGTCATATTGGAGAAGTTATGGTCAATTGAATGGAAGCACGTCAAGCCACCCGGGTTACCATACCCGAGCCAGACCATCAGGTCATGCTGGATGAGCTCAGTACGCGGCCAGGACGACCCGGGGACAAGCACCCGCACGTTCTGATTGTGCTGGAAGCCTAGAATGCACGCGGCTTGGAAGCCCCCGGGCAGAGGCACCCGCACGGGATGAGGGACGAACTGATCACCACATACCCGGACATGACCACCCGTCCACCACTACCCACGTACCAGCAGATACCCGACCTCCCTCACCCGACTGCTTCCACCCGCACGTCCTGATGCTGGATGAGCCCCGGACGCGGCCAGTACACCCGAGGACAAGGACCCACACGTCCTGATGCTGCAGAGCGCCAAGAATGCACGCGGCCAACAACACCCGGACGATGAAGCCGCGTATGAAGAAGACCCGGACGTTCTACCCGGCCAACAGCACCCGCACGGCCTGAACGACGGACGAGCAGCAGGACACGCGGCCTGGACATACCCGGCCTGGACAGCACAGCCTGACCCGGGTGGCTCAGCTTCTTCCCTTCCTCTTGATTCTGATTGGTCGAAAATCAAATGACCAAGGACTTTTTTGACTTTTCTCTTTTGTTTTTAAGGGCTTTCAAGCCTCCTATATATATACTCTTGTAATCTCATTAAGAGATCTAACTTCTTTTCTCTCAAAAACATAATAAGATCTTGAAGAAAGTTTGGATCTTTGATCTTTTTTATCTCATTTCTTTTGTTTTTAATAGATTATCTTCTTCTCTAATCATGTTTAGCCTTGAATCATCATTGATTTTGAGGTTTTCCATGGCTATTAGTGAGTAGATCTATCTAGGGTTCATGGGCTTGGGAGACTAAGGGTGATTAAGTGTAGATCCAAGGTGCTTAGTGTTAGATCTATCATTTTCTTGCATTGATTTGGTGTTCTTCATGCTATATTTGGGTTGGCCTCTCAAACATAGAGCCATAGGCATTTCATGCCCGAAAGGTGTTCTATGAAATGCCTGAACCAACTCATCTATGCTTTTAGCTTGCTTTGCCTAAGAGATTAGTTGTCAAAGGAGCTAGGATTGCTATTAGACTCATTCTCTATGCTTGCTTTGATCATTACAGCCAAAGGGATTTGGTGTACTTGGGTTATCATTGCAAAAGAGCATCCATCTAGAGATAGAGCTTGCTTAGTTTCGTTGTCTAGGCATAAGGATTTAGATTGATTGAAAAGTTAGCATCTTGGATTGAACCTTGATCACCTAAAGTCAATTCCCTTGTCCCAAGAACCCCCTTGCCTCATTGAGAAAGAAAGTTCAATCTTTTATTGCATTTTTAATATTGTCTTAGTTTCATAATCATCCTCTCATCTTGATTGCACTTAGATTAAGCATGAACTTGCATTCCCTTTGCATTAGAATCTCTTAGAATTGGATTGACATCTTGTATTCTACAACATTTGATTAGGACCTTAGAAAAGTCTTTTCATCAACTATTCTCCTCATAATTTCACAATTCTAACAAAATAACATTGCATTGAAGATCAATGGTGCATTTCTTGACAGATAAAAAATTAGAAGTAAACTCAGGCATGTAAAAGGTTTTAGAATTCTTATCAAACAGTTTTAAGCTACCAATGCCTTTAATAGGAATTCTATCTCCATTAGCAATCATGACATGACCATGAGCAGGTTCTATATCTTTAATCAGGTGGTTATCACTAATCATATGATGAGATGCACCTGAGTCAACAATCAATGGTTTATGCATGTTTGTAGCAATGTGAGTCTTAGTAGTGCTTCTTAAATTTACTAACACATCTAGTAATTTATCAGAAACACTAGTGTGAGCTTTAGCAGTATATGATCTTTCAAACAAGTCTAGCAACCTATCAGTGTTACTAGGCATAGTATGAGCAGATTAAGAGTAGCTAAGAGTGTTTCCGAGTTTGTTACCAGACTCCTTGAGAGCTCGGATGAATGCCTCAAAGCCAGCCTTAGTAATCACCGCCTGGTCCAAGCTCTTTCCACTCAACTGATGAGAAGTCATAGCACGGCCTTCATTTTCACTTCCCTTAGAACTTGAACTCGCTCCTGCTGAGCCAGTTCCATTAGCTCCAGTAGAAATGTTAGCTCTTGCTTCTCTGTCTTTGTTAAACTTGCTTGGCCTGAGGTGTGGATGAATGATCCAGCACTGACTCTTCTTATGTCCGGGCTTCTTGCAATGCTCGCAGCTTCCCTCATACCTCTCATACTTGTTTCCATCACCTCGGTAAGCCGCTTTGTTAGCTTGTATCTCTTCAGCTTGGTGTGCTATGGAGAGCTCACCCTTTCCTTTTCCTCCAAAGAGACCGAGAGACCCTTCCTCCTTCTGTAGTTGTGCACACACTTCTTCAATGGATAGAAGAGTTGGTGACCTCAAGATGTGCTTGATCACATCCTGGTAACACGGGTCTAGTGTCATTAGCAGCCCAAAGACTTAATCTTGTTCTCTCCTCTCCATCAGGGCTTCTTGATCAGTAGTATTGGGTCTTAAGCTCTCAAGTTCAGAACACAGAGATCCAAATCTTCCCATGTGCTTGGTGAGCTCACCTCCATCTTGCTTTAGTAGATTAATGGATCTCTTCAACTCAAACACACGGCTTATATTGGAGACATTTCCAAACCTCTTCAAGAGTGTCTCCCACAAGTATTTGGGCATCTCACAGTAGTTGTAAGCCTCAAGAAGAGGGACCTCAAGAGATGCTTGCAGTACTGAGAGCACCATCAAGTCTTCTTGTACCCACTTCTTAGTATCAACCACGGCAAGAGCTCTCCCTCCACCATCTTCTTCTTTGTCTTCATTGGTCACTGGCGTTGGACAATCATCAGTGATGTGGCTCCAAAGCCCTAACCTTCCAATACTAGTCTTCACAAGCCTAGACCACAGCAAGTAGTTTGAACTTCCTTTCAAAGCAAACGGAACCGTAACCAGTTTGCTAAAGTTGCTTGCATTTATCTTCTCTTCTATGAACCAGAAATATCCTTCAAAGCTTCAATCTTGTAACACAGCTCAAGAACCAACAGCACCAGACCTCAAGAACCCACGAACTTAAAGAAACAGAACCAAAGATCTCAACTTTATCACAGGAACTCCTCAGACACAACACAAGAACACACAAGAGCAAGAGTACCAACACAAGGATAAGAGAAAGAAGGAACTAGATCTCTTAATACCAAATCCAACCTGGCTCTGATACCATATGATCTTTTAGAATAGAGATGGTATTAAGAGATTAATGGTAGATTAGAGAGAGTAAAAGAGATTTAAAAAGATTTAAGAGAGATTTGTAAAAAGATTAAGTACCCATGATTAAAGAGTATTTGATTATCCTGATGAACAAGAGAGAGATTAGAGAGAGAGACCATAAAACTCGATTGATTATTATTAAGAGAAGGTCATTACAAATATATAGTAAGAAGATAAGGGTTTGCTAGATTAAAGTTACTAGTGCAAGCATGTGAAGTAAAGGGAAGGGGAGCGCCTATTTTGAAATGGCCGGTTCACATTGCACACACGCTTGGCACCTTTCCAGCCTTTCATGAGCTAGCCAAGCGTACCAGTGCTCTTCCCACAACGGTCTGATCACTGTGCTAACCTTATCCCATCACCAGAGACTTCTTCATACTTTAACCAGCTTCCTTTAACCACACAGTAACTCCATATTACTTTTACTGCATGGTAACTTATTTTTACTGCATGGTAACTGATTTTCTCCTGACCTCATGTAACTCCTCATCTCATTATTCATACACTCTTCTATGCTAAGTTTAACATCAATCACCCTATTTTTGGTCGGAATAAGTGTTAGCCAGGTGTATTTGGATATTTCATCAATGAAAGAGACATAATACTTATGAAAATCTCTAGATATGCAAGGAGCAGTCCAAACATCAGAATGAATAAGATCAAAACATTTCTCATAAACAGTAGATGACATTGGAAACACAGTTTTACAATGCTTGCCGAAAATACAAGCCTCATAAACATTATTCTCAAAAGAAACACCTGGAACATCAGTTTTAAAGCCTTATTATGAGAGTGTCCTAGCCTAGCATGCCACAATGCCTTTTTATTCATACTAGGAGCAGAAACAGAAGTAAATGAGCAGCTGATATTAGAACTAGGACCAAGATCTTCAAACATATATAAATCTCTTCTTGTTACTTGATATACCATGGATTTTACCCGTTTTTACCCATGGTATATGAGTGTTTTTACTACTATTATCTATGTTTTGGAGTCTATTAGGTATGTTTTCAGTTTCAGAAGCATTTTGGAGAAAAGTGATGTTTTACGTGCCTTTTTGGATCTTAAAGAAGAGTTCACCCGTGATCAAGACCAGAGGTCAACACCAGAGTTACACATCGATCGATGCACACTCTGTGCAATCGATCGACACACATTAGCCGAAGGACGATACATCAGACAATAATCGATCGATGTACACCCTGTACTATCGATCGATACTGAGGCGGCAGAAAGACAAGTTGGACTTGGCCAAACTTGAAGCCCAAGATATCACATTTTACAAGAATGCCCCTGAAGAGTTTTTTAACCTAATGAACTCATATTTATATATGCCTAAGTGTTTTGGCAGAAAGAGAGGAGATACAAGTTTTCATAAGTTTTTCTAAGAGTTTCTTCTTCTTCTACTCATTTCTTTTACTGTTTCATTACTTTGCAAGTTCTCAATAAAGTTCTATTCAGTTCCTTATTTGTTAACAAAGGTCATAGAATTCTAGATTTAGAGGAGAGATCCAAAGATATTTGTGATTGGGACCTAAGTGTTCACCCTCTTATAGATCTATGAATTTCTATTATTACCTTGTTGCTATGAACTACTTAGCCATGTCTGAGTAGATTCATTTGTTAGATTTAGGGTTTAAATAGGATATGAGGGATTAGCCCCAACCTATAATTGCTATAGTTGTGATATTTATTGTTAGGATTGTTCACTAATGCTTTTTCTAGCTTAGCTACCTAGAACATGAACTTGGATTGCATTGTTTATTACATGCAATATCTGACAACATCCTAAACATGCTATGACCCTCTTGAGATATGCGAAAGCTGATCTAAGATCATGGTGAGCATTGTATCAACTCGCGCATAAAGCTTTCTTAGAGCTGTATCGATCGATACTCCTATAGAGTAATTGATCGACGTAGCTAGAGGTGTATCGGTCGATATTCCTATCGAAACATCGATCGATACCATCGGCCGAGTAGCCGACCGCAACACCATTTAGCATCTAAGTAATAGATCGTCTAAATAATGCGAGAGCTGATGGATTCATTTAATAAGTGTTGAGCTCTGACATATCATGCAAGCAACTTGTTAGCCTTTATAGTATCTATAATCCTGAATTCCTGAATACCTACCCTGAATCTAACTACTTTTCTTTATTGTTTCAAAACCAAATCCTTTCAACTGAGTAATCTTATCCTTACTCAGCAAACCTGCAATTTACATTAAACCATTTTCAACCTAGCATAGTCATTAAGATTGCATCTTATTTGTACACTAGCTCTCTGTGGATTCGATCCCTAAGTACTACAACTGAACCTCTAATTTGAGAGAGTATGTGGGAACCAAAATTTGCACTGTCGATTTTAATTGAACAGATATTGAGGAAAACCGAGTTAACCCGATCTTCCTTGAAGGTCTGAATTCTCTGCGTAGTCACTTTGAGATCGATAAAAGATAAATAGCAAAATAAGATTGAATGGTCGCTCAGAGGCGTTTTATTAGATAAAAGTATGAGTACAAAATTTCTCCGAGAAGAGCAGAGATATACTAACTATTGGAACAACAGAACAAGAGGCGGCCAAGACGTCCTAAGCCTTGCCGTACTAGTCTAACCACCTAAGTCCTAAGTTCTCTAAGTCTAAAATCTCGGATCCTTTTCTCTTCTGTCCCAGCCCTCCTTATATAGTCACTTTAGGTCGGCGGCCCGTCTAACCTTTCGCCTTTGGGACCAAGTTTATCTCTTTTGGAAATATTCCTTTTTCCGCCGATCTTCGTAGTTATCCTCGAGCATTCATATTTATCTGCGGAAACTTAACATTTATCCTACTTTAATAAGTTAGGATAAATCGTCATAGTTCTTATTGGGCTTGGGTCTCCAAAATCGTGAGTGGGCCCGTGGACAAACCTCAGGCCCTCGAACGTTCGTATGATTCTTGGAAAGATTATCTTTTCCGCAAGACAAATCGTATAGTCTGAAGAATCAATGTTCGAGTTGATCGTCCTTGTTTTACACGGTACATTTTGCGGAAGTACCATCCTTCCTAGCTCTAGTTGTAAAACTTTGAGGATAACTCCAATCGATTCGAACCGAGGAACGTTAGGTCCATAGCTAAGGTGCTATGACTTCATGGAAACCACGAGGTGCGATCTAAATCAGACGAGCTGGGAACAGACTGGACGCACCGGCACCCGGGGCCAGCACGGGCGAGCTGGCGCCCGGCGCGCGGGGCCAGCACGGGCGAGCTGGCGCCCCTCGCCCGGGGCCAGCACTGGCGAGGCGGCGCCCGGCGCCCAGGGCCAGCACGGGGGAGCTGGCGCCCGGGGCCAGCACGGGCGAGCCAGCGCCCGGCGCTCGGGGCCAGCACAGGCGAGCCGGCGCCCGGGGCCAGCACAGGCGAGCCGGCGCCCGGCGCCCGGGGCCAGTACGGGCGAGCCGGCGCCCAGCGCCCGGGGCCAGCACGGGTGAGCTGGCACCCGGCACACGGGACCAGCACGGGCGAGCCGGCGCCCGGCGCCCGGGGCCAGCACGGGCGAGCCGGCGCCCGGCGTCCGGAGCCAGCACGGGCGAGCCGGCGCCCGGCGCCTGGGACCAGTGCGGTTGAGCCGGCACCCGGCGCTCGGGACCTTAGATACAATAGGATTGAATCTGATTAGGTCTAGGTTATTTCTATTTTTATATTAATTTGTTTTCTGACACAAAATTTTTTTCTTGTCTTTTCAGGTACATGCCCAGTAGCACCAGAAGCAACAAGGAATCTCAACTTTTGTTCTCAGAAGACCCTGCTAGCTTGGAATGTTCAATCCGCAAGGAAATCCGTTCCGCATCGATCGACGCCATCAACTGCCTGTCGACCGATACCGACGCACCCCTGCCGACCGAGACACCTTCTTCGTCGACCGATACTCGCACCTTCACGTCGACCGACTCTATTTCACCGTCGACCGACATCTTTCATCCGACATCGATCGATACCCTTAACCGTATATCGATCGATACTGTTCCGCGAGTCTTGGTTGCACCTATTATTCTCACACGAGATGAGAATGGAGACTTGCGTGACCAAGAAGGTCACCTTCGTAATGAAGCAGGCCAGAAACTCAACACTCAGAATGAAGTAATCCCTGAGCCAGAAACTGTACCTACAGGAGCTGTTCCACCTGTAGAAGAGGCTGCTCGAACACTAGCTGACTACAACCGTCCAGATCAGTTCTGCACCAACAGATCAGCCATTCGTCCCCCTGCTATTCAGAGAGGCTATTTCGAGCTCAAGCCGCAGTACTACACCCTTGTGGGACAGACACCTTACTATGGGCTGTCCAATGAGCATCCCACGGACCATCTGGAGAGGTTCGAGGATCTCATATCTGCTATCAAAGCAAATTGAGTCCCTGTGGACTACCTTCTCTGTAAGCTCTTCAAACATTCTTTATCTGGAGAAGCTTTACAGTGGCTTAAGCAGCTACCACCAGGATCTCTTACATCCTGGAGTGACATGAAAAACGCATTTTTGCGTAACTTCTTTGATGATGCGCGCGCTGAAGACTTAAGGAGGAAAATTGCCACATTCAACCAGGAGCCTGGAGAGTCATTCAAGGATACCTGGATCAGATTCCAGTCTTACCAGCGAGACTGCCCACACCATGGATTCAACAAAGTGCAGCTGCTCTGCACTTTCTTCAGAGGCATCGCACTAAAATATCAGATGGCTCTGGACACTGCGAGTGAAGGCAACTTCACCACAAGGAATCCTGAAGATGTTGTGAAGCTAATAGACAACCTAGCATCCAGCAACAACACGAAGAACATTGTAAGAGCAAGATCTGCAGCGTTCCTTGGAAAGGAACAGATAAATGAGGTACAAGCTACACTTGACAATTTCAGAAACTGCTAAACTAGCAAATCTGCTCAGTGGAGGATGCAAATGCTGATGAAGAAGATGACTACATAGAAGCAGAAGTCAACTGGATCAGTGGAACCGGATTTCAGAGATTTGGAAACCAAGGAAACAGAAACTTCGCAGGACAGAGAGGAAACTTCGACAGCAGCAACCCCAACAACAACAGGAGTTATGGAAACTCATCTTACATGAAGCCACCCACACCAACCCCAGAAGGAAAGCTAGAAGACATGCTCAGCAAAGTTCTTGAAAGCCAGCAGCAGTTAGAGGTGAACTTCAATTGAAAGATCGACGCTGTCTACACCACTTTGAACACAAAGCTTGATGCTTTGAGCACCCATGTGAAGAAACTAGAGACTCAAGTGATTCACACAGGAGAAGCTGTTAAGAAGCAGGAAGCTTTAGGAAAAGAGACTGTAGAAGAAACAACAGGCCACAACATCAGTGCTATCATAGAGAATGATTTTTGGAGAGTGGTTAAGCAAGAGAAGCTGCAAGAGGGAGACTTCGAGATCGAAAGTTCCATGAGTATTGGCAGCAACCACTGGAATCGACCGATGTTAGGACATCCACATCGATCGATGTATGCCAACACCAATCGATCGATGGAACCAGACGAGCATCGACCGATGGATCTTGAAAAATCCACCAACGAGTGCAACACCGTGAAGATACTTACTCACGAGGAGTTCGCAGCAAAGCACCCACATCCGCCCAGCCCTTACAACATCGACCGACAGGACAGACGTCCCATTGATCGACCGAATGATAAAGACATCGATCGACACACTCCAGAAGTTGTCGATCGATATTCAGTTATCACACGCCGAGTGCAACTTCCCAAGATAGATGTTGCACGACTTAATGCACTCCGGGAGCAATCTAAGCCTTCCAGAAACCCACCAACCGCCATAATGAAGAAACCCACGAATATTATTGATCCAATGGAGATACAAAAGGAAAAAGATGGCAGAGTTGTCAGAAAAAGGAAAGAGAAGTTTCCTAAACACCTTAAAAGAGGAGTTAATGAGAAAGAGTTGGCAAGTTTTAGAAAGAGAGTTCTAAGGATACCTACAGAGAAACCCTTTGAAGAAGCCTACTTTTCACACAGATTGTGGATGTTTTTCAGAGAAACTAAGGAGACAGAAGAAGACATCAAGAGGATGTTCAACCAAGTCTGAATAAGTATGAAGAAGAGGATCAAACTTGAGAAGAAGGGTGATCCGGGAAGTTGGTTGTTCCTTGCTCAGTACATGGGATCAACTTCCCACGTGCCCTATGTGACACAGGATCTGGAGTTAGCATCTTACACAAGGTGATAGCAGACCATCTAGGGCTGAAGATAGAGCCTACTGAAGAATCATTCATCTTTGTGGATTGTTCTCAGCAGAACTCTGGAGGAATTGTGAGAAACCTTGAGGTTACCATAGGAGAAGCCCTAATACCAGTAGACTTCCATGTCTTGGACGTCAAGATAACCCTACCTACTTCTTTGCTACTTGGAAGAGCTTTCCTAGCCACAGTTGGAGCAGTCTGCAACCTTCAGACAAATAAACTGTGCCTAACCCTGATCAACCCTACGGTCTACTATGATCCAGTACGAGTCATCAAGGTCCCTAAGAAGATCCAAGACGGCTCAGACCTTGTAGCTGTTTGCTATTGTGAAGATGAATACGATTCACAAGGCGAATACGAGACAGAGACCGCAGAATCGATCGATAGTAGCACTATCTCATCGATCATCTCTGGTAAACTGACATCGATCGATTCACTATTCAATCAGATCGACGAGCAGTTTCCAGAAGGTGATTTTGAAGTAAACGAGTGGGAGAACGACTACTACATCCCACCACACGCTGCAAATACTACTCACAATGAGAAGTATACTAATGATTACGAGGAGGAGAAAGCTATAGAGTGTCACAACCTTCCAGAAGATGAAGATCGACTTCTCCACCACAACCTCAGGATCACGACATCGATCGACAGGGCCACATCCCCATTGATCGATACTACTTGCCTCGCATCATTCGACAACACAGTCAACAACAAGCGAGACGTAGACTACTCAATCGGGAGTTGGGGAAGCGACTACCAGTACGAGAGCGTCGCGGTCGAGACCGCCACACCAACATACATCACCCAACCCGAAGAAGTCTCATCGATCGACACGGCACCAGTACAATTGACCAATAGGCCAGAACAACCATCGACCGATTCAGAACCTGTGCCATCGACCGATACATACATCCAACCATCCCAGGTAACAAATTCAAATGTACTTAATCTCGGTAATCTAATCTCGGATGAGTTTGGTATTTTCAGGGATTCACAAGGTTTTGCACGCTCAATGGATGGACGAACACTCCACATATCCAGAGAAGACATTGCAGACGTCCTACAGTTAGCCAACGGATCCCACAACCTATTCCAGCAACAACACTACGGACCAGACCACCACTATCAGCACCAGGAGGCAGACACAACAACCGAGCCAAAGGAAGCTGAGGATAACCATCTCAACAGAAAGGATCCATATTTTCAACGGAAATCGATTGATACAGAGTGTGTAGCATCGATCGATAAGTGTCCCGAATTCGGAAAGACAGCCTTTCGATATGGAGTTCGAAAATTCTTTTGGGAGCAGAGAGATGAGTATGGGGTCTACAGAGACGAGAAAGGGCTTGCTAGAGGAATAGATGGTGACGTCATCAGAATTTCTAAAGACGACATCAAGAAACTGCTTCAAAGAACTTCAACGGACGAGCGCACCTACATCTGTCTACCAGAGCACGCTAGTTCATTTACAAAAAGAGAATTGGTGCAAGAAACCTACACCAAAGACGAGATCAACGACATGTTCACTGGTTAACTTGGAGAACGCAAATGGGAAAAGCTCTCCATGGAAAAGAGTTTAGAAGAGGCCACAGACAAGCTTCGCAGTGAGATGAACTGGATGTTCAGTGCAGACCATGCATTACTCAAGAGGGTTTAACGTCTTGAGCTGGAACTTGAAGATCTTCGCAACGCACAGAACCATAGCCAGAAAAGATCAATATCGATCGACAGAGTAACATCCACATCGATCGATATGAAGCCTGCACCATCGACCACTTACTCAAAACATGAGGTTGATGAGTCTCTTGGAGATATCTGGAAAGAATTGAAGAAAGCAGAAGCTCGTCTCAGCAGCAAACTCACCAAAACCTGTGAACCTATCTTCCACAACCTAGGGGATATAAGCATCTGCATAGAAGAGATGAAGAGATCTATCCGCCTTATCAATGAAGCACATGCATATATGAACCCCGCTGCACCTTGCAATCCTTTTGGAGGATTGACTCGTCTGAAAGCATTTGAGAGGAAAATTGCTGATATACACTTCTTAGTAGACAAAGAAGTGGAGGAACTCGCACTACGAATAGATACTATGCAGCAGGAGGCTGAGAAGTTCCAACGTCAACTTGATTATCAGGCTTCATCGATTGCATCGATCGACGAGCTCAACCTCACATCAATCGATAGGGGTTTGACTGAAATCGACGGCCAGATGAAGCTCTTTCCCGAGAAGCTTCAGGAAAATCTGCAGAAGCAAAAATCGACCGATGAACAACCTGTTGCATCGATCGATATACAGACTTCAGAGATCTGTACCAGAGTTGATTTGGATAAACGACTGGACCAAACGTATTTCCCGCTTGTTAACGAGGTTGGAAGCATGGAATCTAGCATAGAAGGGATGCAAAAAGAAATCAAAGCCATTCAGAGGCAGCTTGCGAGCAGACCTACACCCTTAGAATCTATCGACAGAGGATCCAGCGCATCGATCGATGGACTTCAACAGCCATCGACCAACATTTCAACAAAGAAATCGATCGATACCAGCTCCATCCACGACAAAATGATCCAACGCCTTGATTCAATGCAAGCGGAGCTCAGTGATCTTTCAGAACATGCCTACATGAAATTAGGATGGCACGAGTTCAGCATTGAAGGTCACGAAGATAGGATTCAAAGGATCACTGATGAGTTGATTGAGATAAAGAAGAAACGAACCAGAGAATATGAAGCCACAAGAAGCCTATTTGACTCATGGTTCGGCGAGAAGAAAGATACAGAGGATACTTGTTTCTCAACAAGTACCTGGACTTCATCTCAGTAGATCATTCCATCCAAAGTCAAGCTAGATGACTATAATCAAAGCGCTGAGTGGGAGGCAACCCACTGTTAGGTAGTTTTTCATTTTATTTTATCTTTAGGATTTTATTTTTCGTATTTGTTTTTCTTTGCAGTTACAACTAGACGATTGCCACTGAAATCGACCGACATGACACAGTCGATATCGATCGACATGAACCACACAAAAGCGATCGACGAAGGCGACTCAACATCGATCGATACGCATCACGGTCAGGTATATCGTTCTAACTTTCTTTTTGATATCAGTTTACTTTATTATTGCCTATGCCTTCACTAGACTGGTTATTTACTGGGGACAGTGTATGATTTAAGTCTGGAGGGATGATTACTGATGCTGTTTACCTTTTGATTTCATCCAAAAATGTTTTCAAAATTGTTTTTATTGAGTCAAGAAAGGGATAATGATAATTTAAATTTTCACTTTTTATCTAACCAATCTTTTAGGCACCATTCTTAGATTTGTTGATGCAGAATGTACTATAGATGCTAAAGTTGATGAAAGAACTTTTCTAGGGTTCCAATCAAATGATGTAGTATAAAAGATTGTCGAACCGGTCCTAAGTGACAATGAAACAGAGGGAATGCAAGCCTATGCTCAATCTAAATGCAATCATTAGAGAGGATGATGATTAAACTAAAACAATAAGCAAAATGTAACAAAAGGTAAAACTTTCTTTCTTATGAGGAGAGTGAGACCCATGGGTATAGGGACTTGATATCAAATGATTAAGCTTCAATCCAAGATGCTAACTTTTCAATCAATCTAATCCTTATGCCTAGACAACAAAACTAAGCAAGCTCTATCTCTAGATGGATGCTCTTTTGCAATGATCACCCAAGTACACCAAATCTCTCTGGCTGTAATGATCAAAGCAAAAAGGAGAATGAATCTATTAGCAATCCTAGCTTCTTTGACAACTAATCTCTTAGGCAAAGCAAGCTAAAAGCATAGATGAGTTGGTTCAGGCATTTCATAGAACACCTTTCGGGCATGAAATACCTATAGCTCTATGTTTGAGAGGCCAACTCAAATATAGCTTTAAAAACACCAAATCTATGCAAGGAAATGATAGATCTAACACTAGACACCTTCGATCTAACTTAATCACTCTCTATCACCCTAACCCATGGATCTTACAAGGATCTACTCACTAATCCACATGCTTACTCTTAAACCCATGAGAGATTCAAGCTTAAACATATAGAGAAAGAAAGGATATGAAATCAAACAATCAAGAGCACAAAGACAAGATGAGATTATGAATCAAGATGAAACTTTACTCAAGAGGTTTATGTGTTCTTAGATAGAAAATGAGATAAGTCCCACATTAGGGATAATAAGGGTACTTATAGTTAGGCTGAAAAGCCCTAGAAACATAGATTAAGATTACTAAAAAGCCCTTAAGCTAGATGGGTCTAAACCAATAGGAAAGAGGCACAAAACTCGGTCAGGGTAGCAGGAACAACATCCAACCCGGTCTAGGTTACCCGTCCGTCCAAGCTGGCCGCGCTCTTTGCTCCATCCGGGTTCACTTCGTCCGTCTCTCCCCGGTCGCCTCACCCCGGTCACCAGTACCTTCTTCACGACCGGGTACTCCTAGCCGGACAGGCCACCCCGGTCGTCCTCAGCTTGGAAGTGTCTTGATCGCCCGTCCGGATGCATGTACCCGGACGCATCTCCCCGGCCGTCCAGCAGTCTTCATCGTCCGGGTGCTCCTACCCGGACGTGTCTCCCCGGACGTCTCTCGGCTCGGACGCGCCTTGTTCTTCTGTCCGGGTGTACGTACCCGGACATGTCTCCCCGGACGTCCAGCAATCTTCATCATCCGGGTGCTCCTACCCGGACGTGTCTTCCCCGGACGTCCTGCATCTCCTTATGGTCCGGTTGCTCGAGTCTGCACGCGGCATCCCGGTCATCCGTACGAGCTGGTCTGTCCTGATCCGTCCGGGTGCGTGTAGCCGGTCAAGGCTACTGTAGGAGATGGATTGCATCCCTTCGCAAGGCCTATCAAATATGGAAGCCTAACTCGTCAAGACGGTCTACTCAACCCTCAAAGAAGAAAGGGACAGCTCGGCTTCAGAGCACCTCTAGCCACGCGGCTAAAATGGCTTATTTGGAACCGACAGACGAAGACGTTCTAGTAGGCCGACTCTAAAGCCCGTTTAGTAGAAAAGCCCAGCAAGGACCAAGACGAGTTAGGGCGAACGACAAGACAACCTATAAAAGGAAGGAAGGCAGCATGGAGAAAGGGGATTCAGACTTTACACACTCGCTTGAGCGGCTAGATCTAGGGTTTCTAATAAGTTCATAGATACTCGCCGCCTTGTACTTCTCCGACTATTTCGTCACTCTTTCCATCCGTTTGTAAACACTTACCTCAGATCTATAAAACGTCTTTGTTCGCCCCGTTTCTCTCTTTATATTGTTCTTGAACCAGTTTCCCCCCAAACAATTTACTTCTTCTAAGGGATGATTTCATAGTAAACTCCTCTAGCGAGAGTACAACTCGCGTCCTAGGCAAGAGTTCACCAGTCAACTCGCCTAGTAAAAGTACTACTCGCCTTTGTCTAGGCGCGAGTTTAGTAAACTTGCCTTTCTCCAGGCACGAGTTTACACTAAACTCGCCTAGCAAGAGTACATCTACTCTCCCTCGTTCAAGCACAAGTTACTGGCCGAGTTACTGCTTCTAGGGATGATTCCATAGTAAACTCCCCTAGCGAGAGTACAACTCGCGTCCTAGGCATGAGTTCACCACTCAACTAGCCTAGTAAGGGTACAACTTGCTTGGATCGTCAAATGTAAAAGCGCTGAGTCCATTTTCTTATAAACCTCCTTCGTAAAATTCGTAGAGATCAATTTCATCTCTCTCAACGAACTGGGGGGCTTATTGTTGGGGGTGGGCTTTGCCCTTCAACAAGACTTATAAGATAATGGGCTCAGCCCATTTAAAGGAGGTCACTAGGAAAACCCTAGACCTCATCCTTCTATAAATAAGGAGGCAACCCCTCTTTGAGAAGGATCCTTCTTCCCATTATTTTACACTCTCTTTCACCTCTTAGAGAGAGAACATCTCCTAGAGAGAGAAACACCTCAGCACATGCTTTCATCTAGGCACTTGTGACCATTGTTGTGGAACTACGATTGGCTTGATCCCCTTCCGGGTACGTAGGCAGCCCTTCACCGGGTCCAGCTATAACACATTACACCTCTTTTACTCTCCATCCATCCAGTTCAAGCTCAGCATGAAGACTTCTCCTAATCCCACCATCGAGATCTGTCTACCTCCAGTACTGCACCGATTTCGGTACAAACAGCTACCCGGCCTAACCCTCTTCTCTTGGTTTTACTTCTCTTCTTATAGCCAATCTTGATTCTTCACTTCTTTTTGGGTCATAAAGTCTCCAAACACCTCAAATCTCACCAAAACATGCTCCAACACCTGATAGGGACAAATGAATGCAAAATGATCCAAGACAAGCCTACAACTAAAGGAATGCAATAAAAAGATGGCTAAATACATGAAAATATGCAAGACATCAACTCCCCCACACTAGTCTTTTACTTGTCCACAAGTGAACTAGTAAGGACTAAGGAGGAGAGGTTTGAAGGAGGGGACTCATAGCCAAAAGAATGCTCTTCTTAGTCCTCAACTTGATAACCTTATATAAACATACCAAGTAGCAGGAGCAAAAACTCAATCCAACTCTAACTTAACAAGGCCTATCTTAACTCCTTTGATCCCTACACTTACTCATCATGAATCCACAACCCACAATTCCATTTGCCCTCTAACAATCATTAAGCAAACTCAAAAGACTTCTTGCAAATGGTCAAATGGTCCAAGTCATTTGGTTTGGTGGTAGAAGGTTTTTTTCAAGTGAAACAAGGGGTTCAAAGGGATCTTTCAAGGGGTGGTTCACTCTCAAAACAAGTAGCCTTGACATTGCACATAATATATCTAAGAAAGGGATCAACTCATGCATACAATGCTCAATCTCCATTGTTCTACCCTTTCCCCAAATACATAAATTACATCCTTATTCCCAATGCCAAAATACCACTCACATCTCTCACCCAAAGATTCCCCCCAAATACTCAAGATATTTTCTCATTTGAAACTCTTTCTTAATGAAGTCTAGAAGGGAATTTTCACATTTTAAACTCTTTTCAGCTCTTTCTAGACATTGCTAGTCCTCTTTTCATTATTATTATTTTTTTTTCTTCTTTTCTTTTTTTTTTATTTTTATGGGGACCAAGACTTTTTTTACAACTTGGAGCTTACAATCTTTCATTCCTCTTATCCCTTCTAGACGTAATCACTTATAACATTAGAGTCTCATGAGTCAACCATTTCTTTCATAAACCTTTCACTTTCCCAAGATCATACCATACAACACTCACCCCCATCCTAGAAGCTAGACATTATGAGTGTCTAATCTAGCTAAAATGGAGACCAAGCATTGTCGTTCCCAATACTCTCAACATTATGCACATGTAAAGATTTCCAAAGAAGGCCTCACTCAACAAATAATGAAAGCTTGAAAGGAGGTAAGGGTTTTAGGGTGTGGAGTGCCACTTGAGCTTGTCCAAAAAGATAGGCAAAGAATGGGAGGGACAACTCAAGTGTTCTATCCATGGCTTAGTACACAAGGGACCATGAGCAAGAGACTAGAGTCTAAATATGACAGGACCAAACTTCAAAGAGATAGCATCAATCAATCAAATAAGCTTTAGGAAGAGATTTCAAGGCAAAAAGTTTACAAGCTATCCTAAGATTTCTCAAGCTACTTACTATGCTTATAAAGGGTATCACTTTAAGAACTTAGCATGAGCATCTTTTCGAGGCAACTATCATCCTTGTCCCCTTATGCATGATGCAACCTATATGATGATTTTTCTCTTTTTTTTTTTATGCAAGTGAATGATCTAGACTCAATCCTAATGCAACTACATGATTCTTTTTGTGCTTTTCAAATTTTTCAAAATTTTTTATGGCTTTTCTATGCAATAACTATCTACAAATGCATGCTTATGACATAAAACACAAGATGATCAGCAACTTGGCACCTCCCCCACACTTAATTCACACAGTCTCTGTGTTTGTTAAATGTGGAGAAGGGCCCAAAGAAAGAAAAATAAAACTAAATGAAATGATGAATGGTATATACAATGATAGGGTGTTGGAGTACCTCTATGGAGCATGGGATGAGGCTGATGCCCCTCCCTCAGAGTCATCTTCATCAGCAGTGGTGCTTAGGGATGGTGACTTGTTTCCGGACTCGGATGGGGCGATGTAAGGGTTCCTCAAACGGCGGAGAGCTTGCTTGCTGGATTGTGGTGCAGAGGAGTCAATAAGTGGCTGAGGAGGGGGTGCATTGAGAGCATCAAGATCAAAGTCCTCAGCCTTGCTGCCAGCTACAGCCCCCCTAGCTAGAACATCAGCCACTTTCTTCAATAAGCGGGCTGAAACTTCAGCTTGCCTCTTCACAGTCCTTTTCAGCTCTTTGCACTTGTTGGTGAGCTTGAAAATGGTCTTATCTTGAGCCTTGTTCCACCTCTGGAGGATTTTAATGTGGTCATGAGCCTGGCGTAGGGGTCCAAGGGGCAGGACACTGGTGCAATGCTCAAGCTCGTAACGAGGAGGGCCAAAAAGATGAGCAGTGGTGCTTCTTGTGTACTCCTCTTCATAAGCATTCTGCTTGCTTGCATCCTTATCACCTTTGGGAATGTTCACAGGGCAAAGGGGTCCATGACTCCTAAGGAGGTGTTCCTAACTGATGTCAAAGCTGATGTCTCTTGTAGTGCTCAAGGAAGTGAGTTGTGGGCTAGGAAGCAACAGCTCAGCCTTCTTGCCACCCCTTGAGTAAGAGTAGACACATCTCCCTTTAAATCGTCCACTTAGAAATTGAGCCTTCCTTAGGTAAGCTCCATCCAATAAAGTAGGACTTATTCCATCTTCACCCAAATCAATTCCTTGGTAAGCTATTAATGGGGTTATCCAGCCACCAATACCAATCTGAGGTCCGGAGTCACGGTTTGTCCAAGCCCAGCTCTTGTAGTGCATGAGGCGCTGTACAAGGAAACCAACCATACCAAACTCTGAGTAGAAATCATCCGGGACACTAGGGAGCTGAGGAGAGGAAACAAAGTGGCGGGCGGTTTGGTGAAGGAATCTCAACTCGTCTCCAGCAACATTCCCTACTTCCTTCTTCTGGAAGAGGGTGTGGTTAAGCAACCTGTGGAGGTAGCGCATAGTAGGATGCCTAATAGCTCCATTCTTCTCCTTCTTTTGGCCCCCTTTTCCTTGTCCTGTCAATAAGGTCCACATTGATTCAGCAATGGTCTTCTCCTTAGGGGCTGTCTTGAGTGTTGGAAGTGAAGGGTTTTTCTGATCCTCAAGGTCAAGAACTTCACTAATCTCTTTGAAAGACATGGAGTACACCTCACCCTCAATCTTGAATTTGATCTCTCCCCATCCTTGCTGTGTATGCTTGGAAGTGTGAAAAGTTGCTTCTAGTGTAGCCAAGAATTGGCAAGAGACTTCTTTGTGAGTGGGGTAAGCTGCTGAATAGAGGCTGCCCACCTTCATGTGCTTAAGCATTTCTTCAACATCATCATCAAGGTACAACTCTTGCAAAATCATCTTATGAACAAATCTGGTGGGGACCCAAGCAATGCCATTCCTCAAAAAGTCTAGCAGCTCATCTTCAGTAGGTGTCTTGGACCTATCCCTCTTGTCATACCTTGATTTAGGATCAGCATGCTCATCATTAGAAGATATCTCATCCTCTTCACCTTCATTTTCTGCAATCATTGGTTTTTTGCCTTGCTTCTTTTCTCTAGCCCTTGCCAACTTCTCTTCCTTGTTGTGCTGGTTAAGGCTCTCTACAACTTCTTGCACAGGGTCTGGTGTTCTCCTAGGTGGAGTCATAACCCTCATAGTGTGAGCAAGGGTATGATCACCTTTGTTGCTTGTCTTTTCAATCACAAGAGCTCCCACACCAGAATTTCTTGGTGCCTTAGCTCTCTTTGGAGGAGCCTGCATGTGAGTACCATCAGCCCCATTGTCTCCAACAGATAATCTCTTTCCATCCCTTTTGGCTTTCTTGTGAGCACCATCAGCCACACTCTTATCAGCAACAACTTTCTTCCCATCTTTCTTGGCTTGCTTGTGAGCACTTTCAGCCACACTCTTATCAACCACAACTCTCTTCCCTTCTTTCTTGGATTGTGCCTTCTTCCTTAGCAGAGCCAAGGCTTGCTGGCGGCGCTCTTCCTCTGAACCAGGCTGTGAACCCAAAGATTTCCCAAACTGAGCAGTGTGTCTTGCTGCACGCTCTTTCTTCTCAACTTCAAGATCAGCTTCATTCTTTCGCCCCATTGGTACCTGAAACTTTAGACCTTGGAAAAGAGTAAGCTTGAGAAGGAAAAAGCTTTCAATATGAGGAATATGATCAAAAGCATATGAATTACAACTCCAATGATCAAATGCTCACAAGAAACAACTTTTTTCAGCAAAAGGCTTTAGAACAACTTAGAGAATTCTCATGCTCAAAAAATTTAATTTTTTTTTTTATGAGCAAAAAGAACCTCTAAGAATCAAAACCACTCAATTAAGCACAATCAAGCTTAAAATGGCATAAATTGAAGTTCTCCATCAACCTAGCATCCAATCTAACCCAAGAACAACCTAAAACAAGCACTATATGAAAAACCCCCAAATCCCATGAACCCTAATTTTTCAAAGTTCAAATTAATCTCAATTCCACCATGAAATCAACTACCCAGCATGATATATAAGCATTCCCTAGTCTAATTTACAAGAATCTAGCAAGAAAAGGCTCAAATTTCAAGTTCAAATTTTTAGGGTTCATGAGGGTTACGAATTTGAACTTAGAGATACCATACCTTGATTTGGATGAAGGATAAAGATGAAAAGGTTCAAGGAATTAGGTCTAGGGGAAGAAGGTCTTGATGTGGGAAAAGGAAGTTTATGATTTGGTTGAGATTTGGCAAAGTTATGTGAATTTGTGTTCTTGGAGGCTAGAGAGGATTATGATGTGAGGAAGAAGATGAAATGAGGAGAGAGAGGGTGGCTTAGGGTTTTAAATGTTTCTGGGTCGGGTGGATGGGTGTTCGGGTCAGGGTAGGTCGGGTTTGGGTTTGAAAAAGGAAGAGAAACCTTACCTGGGTCGCGGATACGGGTCTGGTGCTCCATGGGTCGAGGCGCGGGTCGTGCTGGGTAGTGAATCCCGACCGGGTAGCTCACCCCGGACGGACGTCCCCGATCCGTTCCTTCACTTTCGCGACCGGGTAGCTCACCCCGGACGGACGTCCCCGGTCCGTTCCTTCACTTTCACGACCGGGTAGCTCTCCCCGGACGGACGTCCCCGGTCCGTTCCTTTCGTCCGTTCGTCCGTCTGCTTCACGACCGGGTGTTTCCACCCGGACACCCCACCCCTGGCCGATCAGTCAGCATGCTGCACGTCCGGGTAGGTGACCCCGGTCCACCCTACCCGGTCCAAACCTCCAACCCCCTTTTTTTTTTTTTTTTTTTTAAGTTCTTCCATCTCAAGGCCTTATCCCACTCATTCCCAAGCTTTCACCATTCTCCAAGTGGCTTATTTGAAAAAGAACAAATCCTAATGCATATTTACAAGGATAACCATGGGACTTCCTCCCAAGTGAGCTTGTTTAAAGTCACTAGCTTGACTTTGCCTCCTTTGAGGTTAGGCAAGGGGAGCATCAGAGAGTGGGGTTGATGTCCCATCCTCCTTTGGTACTGTGGCCATGTATTACTTGAGTCTCTGGCCATTAATTGTGAAGTCATTACCCTGCTTATCCCATAACACAATGGCTCCATAAGGCCTCACTTCTTTGATCACAAATGGACCAGACCATCTTGACTTAAGCTTTCCTGGAAATAACTTCAGTCTAGAGTTGTAAAGAAGCACTTGATCTCCTGCCTTGAACTCTCTCTTGAGGATGTGCCTGTCATGGAAGGCCTTTGTCTTTTCCTTGTAGATCCTTGAGTTCTCAAAGGCATCCATCCTTATCTCATCCAGCTCATTGAGTTGAAAAAGTCTCTTCTCCTTTGCACACTTGATGTCAAAGTTTAGAAGCTTCACAGCCCACAATGCCTTGTATTCAAGCTCAACTGGCAGGTGGCAAGACTTTCCATAGACAAGGTTGAAGGGAGTGGTGCCTAGAGGAGTCTTGAATGCTGTTCTATATGCCCAAAGGGCATCATCAAGCTTGGCTGACCAATCCTTCCTCTTGGTTGCTACAACCTTCTCCAAGATCCCCTTGATTTGCTTGTTGGAGACCTCCACTTGGCCACTTGTTTGAGGGTGATAGGGTGTTGCAACCTTGTGCTTCACTCCATTCCTCTTGAGAAGACTCTCAAATACCTTGTTGATGAAGTGTGAACCTCCATCACTTATGACCACTCTTGGAACTCCAAACCTTGGGAAAATAGTGCTCTTGAACATTTTTACCACTACTCTTGAATCATTTGTAGGACTTGCTATTGCTACCACCCACTTTGATACATAGTCCACAGCCACCAAGATGTATTTGTTGCCATAAGAAGAAGGAAAAGGTCCCATGAAATCAATCCCCCAAACATCAAACACCTCTACTTCAAGGATTGGGTTTTGAGGCATCTCATTCCTTTTAGTAATGTTCCCACTCCTTTGGCAAGAGTCACATCTTGAAATGAAGTCTTGTGAGTCCCTGAACATGTGTGGCCACCAAAATCCAGCTTGTAACACCTTTGAGACAGTCTTGAATGGAGCAAAATGGCCTCCATAGGAGGATCCATGGCAATGTGAGAGGATTCCTTCAACTTCTTCTTCAGCCACCACTCTTCTATAAATCTGATCCTTGCATAGGGTGTAGAGGTATGGTTCATCCCAATAGTATCTCTTCAAATCTTTGTAGAACTTCTTCATCTCATACCCTGCAAGCCCCAATGGTTCCTTTCCAGTGGCTAAGTAGTTGACCAAATCAGCATACCAAGGTCCCTTCTCTTCAGCTGCCTTAACCTCTTCAATCTTTTTTCCAGTCTCAATGACTGCTACCACTGACATGATGGCCATGACATGCTCTTCTCTGAGGCCCTCATCAATAGGGATTCCACCTTCAATTCTCAACCTGGACAAGTGATCAGCAACTCCATTCTCAATCCCTGGCTTGTCTCTAATCTCCAAGTAAAACTCTTGAAGCAAAAGGATCCACCTTAGTAGTCTTGGCTTGGCATCCTTCTTTGCTAGGAGGTGTCTCAAAGCTGCATGATCAGTATACACAATGACCTTAGAACCCACCAGGTAGCTTCTGAATTTCTCAAAGGCGAAGACAATGGCCAGCATCTCTTTCTCTGTTGTGGCATACTTCATCTGTGCATCATTCAAGGTTTGGCTCGCATAATAAATCACATGATTTTTGCCATCCTTCTTCTGCCCCAGGACAGCCCCAACAGCAAAATCACTAGCATCGCACATTATCTCAAAGGGGAGGTCCCAATCAGGTGGCTGAACAATGGGAGCACTAACAAGGTCACCCTTTATCTTCTTGAAAGCCTCAAGACAATCTTCATCAAAGCTGAAAGCAGCCTCCGTGCACAGCAACTTGGTCATTGGTCTAGCAATCTTTGTGAAGTCCTTGATGAATCTTCAATAGAACCCAGCATGGCCAAGGAAGCTCCTGATGTCTTTCACTGTCTTTGGTGGTGGCAAGCTGACCATCACCTCAATCTTAGCCTTGTCCACTTCAATGCCCTTTTCTGAAATCTTGTGTCCAAGCACAATCCCCTCTTTGACCATGAAATGACACTTCTCCCAATTCAGCACTAGGTTGGTGTCTTCACATCTCTGTAGGACCCTGCACAAGTTGGACAAACAAGCAGAAAACGAAGATCCGTAGACAGAGAAATCATCCATGAATACCTCCACTATATCCTCAATGAGATCCGAGAAGATAGACATCATGCACCTTTGAAAGGTTGCTGGAGCATTACATAACCCAAATGGCATCCTTCGATAAGCAAAGGTGCCATAGGGGCATGTGAATGTTGTCTTCTCTTGATCATTGGGATGTATGGGGATTTGGAAGAACCCTGAATACCCATCAAGAAAGCAATAGAAAGGATGGTTTGCAAGTCTCTCAAGCATTTGATCAATGAATGGCAATGGAAAGTGATCCTTTCTAGATGCTGAGTTGAACTTTCTATAATCAATACACATCCTATGGCCAGTTATGGTTCTAGTTGGTATCAATTCATCCTTGTCATTTTAACCACAGTGATACCACCCTTCTTTGGAACTACATGCACAGGAGATACCCATTTAGAATCTGAAATAGGGTAGATAACACCAGCATCTAAGAGCTTAAGAATCTCCTTCTTTACAACATCTTTAAGGTTAGGATTCAACCTCCTTTGATGCTCTATAAAAGTCATTGATTCATCCTCTAGATGTATCCTATGCATGCACAAAGAAGGTGATATCCCCTTAATATCATCTAGTGAGTATCCAATTGCTTTTCTAAACCTTTTAAGTGCATTTAAAAGTTGAGAAAGCTCAAGTTCAGTAAGTTCACTACTCCCAATGACAGGATATGATTCATTAGGGCCTAGAAATGCGTACCTTACACCATGGAGAAGAGGTTTTAGCTCCACTTTTGGTGCCTTGAGCTCACTCCAATCATCTTGTTTGGTGTTCTCTGGTTGAGTGGCTGAAACAGCTTGGTGCACCTCTTGTTTGAGCTCCTCATACTGGCCTCTATCAACAATCTTCTTTCGAGAATCCAGCATGGCTGCAATAGCCTCACTCTCTTTGTTCTCGACCACTTGGACCTCTTTATCCACTGTCAAAGCATGCTGCAAAGGGTCCTCTATTGTCAACTCTCCAAGTGCCAATTCCTCAAGGAACTCATCAGCAAGAGCTTCCATCTCCTCTATGTAAAACACTTGGCCTTGCACAGTTGACCTCTTCATTACCTCATTGACATCAAAATGGAGAGTGTGCTCTTTCCCCAAATGAAGATCAATCTTGCCTTCCTTCACATAGATAAGGGCTCCTGCTGTGGCTAAGAATGGTCTTCCAAGGATCAAGGGGTCTCTAGCCTCTTCATCCATCTCAAGAACAACAAAATCAGTGGGGATTTCACAATTTCCAACCATCACAGGGAGGTCTTCAAGGATACCAATGGGGAATTTGACTGAGCGGTCAGCAAGCACCAAAGAGAGTTTGCACTTCTTGTATTGGCTGAACCCAAGCTTCTTGGCAACAGATAGAGGCATGAGACTGACACTAGCTCCCAAATCACATAGACATCTCTCAAACATCAAAGGACCAATGGCACAAGGTAGGGTAAAGCAGCCTGGATCATCTAGCTTCTTAGGGATTGTCAATCTCTGGATGATGGCACTGCAATCATGAGTAAGAACCATCATGCCTTCCATTTCCTTCTTCTTGGCAGCCACAGCATCCTTCAAGAACTTGCTGTATTGAGGGACAAGCATGAAGGCATCAATGATTGGCATTGTAACTTGAACTTCACTAAATTGCTTCTCAAAGAGTGCTTTGTACTTCTCCAAAAGTTGCCTCTTGAATCTTCCAGGAAATGGTAGCTTAGGTTCATAGGGAGGAGGAACAAAAGAAGACTCTTTTGTTGGAGTGGCAACTTCACCATGTTTTGGTGTTTTCTTCTCTTCTCCAACCTTTCCTTTACCCTTAGCTTCAACAATCTTTTCTAGAATCTCCTCATCAACTTTCTCATCCACAATCACAACATCATCATCAATGTTGATAGCAACCCCCCCAATTAGTTTCTCACCATCCTTGGGGAGAGTTCTTGGAGGTAGCTCTCTACCACTTCTCAAAGTGATTGTCTTCATTGGTTCTTTGGGGTTTTTCTCAGCCTTTCCTGGTAATGTTCCTTGTTGGCGACTTGGCTGAGAGTTCATAGAAGCAAACTGATTCTCCAAAGCTCTAATCTTGTTGTTTAGCTCAGTGTAGCTGCTGTCAATCTTGGAGTGAACAGTCTTGAACTCATGGCCAATGTCTTTGGCTGCTCTAGCTTGACCTTCCAACAATTGTTTGAACATAGCTTCCATAGATGAATCTGGAGCTTTAGCTTGGGAGGAGCTACCTTGAGCTTGAGTAGATTGATTGCCATGGTTTTCACAACCAGGAGGAGGATTCTGCCTAGGCTGGTAGTTCCCTTGCTGAGTGTTTTGCTTTGGTTGATAGCCTCCTTGCTGGTTGTTGGGGTAAGACCTTTGCTGGTAATTGTTGTACTGAAAGTTAGGCTCCTTCCTGTACCAAGAACCATTGTTGTTGATGAAGCAAATCTCTTCTTGCCCTTCTAACCCTTCAACTTCATTAACCTTAGGAGGAGTTTCTTGATTTGGACCACCCACAAAGTGAATCTGCTCCTGCTTGGCTTGGTTAGCAATCAGCAAGTCTATCTTCTCTTGCAAGGATTTTATTTCCTTCTTGGTCTGGTTGTCATCAGCTCTGGTTGTTCTATCAGCTCTGTCATGTTCTCCACTGTAAACTGAATCACTCTTGACCATGTTGTCCACCAGCTCCTCAGCATCTTCTTCAGACCTGCCCAGGAAGAAACCATTGCTTGCTGTATCCAATCTTGCTCTAAACTCAGGAAGGGCACCTCAATAGAATGTGCTCAGCAAACTCTCCTTTGAGAAGCCATGGTGTGGGCACTTAGCTTGATATCCCTTGAACCTTTCCCATGCTTCACTAAAGCTTTCCAAGTTCTTCTGCTGGAAACTAGAGATCTCATTCCTCAGCTTGGCTGTCCTTGATGTGGAGAAGAATTTCTCCAAGAAGGCCTTCTTACAATCATCCAAAGTAGTGATGGAGTCACTAGGTAAAGATTTCTCCCATTGGCGTGCCTTGTCTCCTAGAGAGAATGGAAACAACTTGAGCTTGAAGGCATCTTCTGACACACCATTGGTCTTGGACAAGCCACAATAGCTATCAAACTTGTCCAAGTGATCAAATGGGTCTTCTACAGCCAAGCCATGGTACTTGTTGTTCTCAATCACACTCAACAAGCCTGACTTGATCTCAAAGTTGTTAGCTTCCACAGCTGGTGCGCGGATGCCCGTCCTGTTTCCATGAATGTGAGGACGGTCATATGTGCCAATGGCTCTAGCTGGCCGCTGTGGGTGTTGTTGTTGCTGGCGCTGTGGTCTAAGGTTGTCAGCTCCTTGACCATTGCCATCTTGGGGTTGATGCCGGTGATCATCCATCTCAAACCCCAACCTCTGAATGTGAGCTTGTTGCTCTTCTTCTCTTCTCCTTCTTGCTATTTCCCTCTCAAGTGTAGCTATCTCTTCAACAGTGGGAACCAGGTTAGTTGCACCCCTGCTTCTTGTGTTCATACACCTGAAAATCAAAGGAAGATGCAAAAGGAGAATCAATATAACAAGAAAAGAAAAATGATTTAGTCTCAAGCAAGTGACTAAATCCCAATGTCACAATCAACTTAGAATTTGGCAACGGCGCCAATTGGATAAAAGAACTTTTCTAGGGTTCTAATCAAATGATGTAGTATAAAAGATTGTCGAACCGGTCCTAAGTGACAATGAAACAGAGGGAATGCAAGCCTATGCTCAATCTAAATGCAATCATTAGAGAGGATGATGATTAAACTAAAACAATAAGCAAAATGTAACAAAAGGTAAAACTTTCTTTCTTATGAGGAGAGTGAGACCCATGGGTTTATTGACTTGATATCAAATGATTAAGCTTCAATCCAAGATGCTAACTTTTCAATCAATCTAATCCTTATGCCTAGACAACAAAACTAAGCAAGCTCTATCTCTAGATGGATGCTCTTTTGCAATGATCACCCAAGTACACCAAATCTCTTTGGCTGTAATGATCAAAGAAACCAAGGAGAATGAATCTATTAGCAATCCTAGTTTCTTTGACAACTAATCTCTTAGGCAAAGCAAGCTAAAAGCATAGATGAGTTGGTTCAGGCATTTCATAGAACATCTTTCGGGCATGAAATTCCTATAGCTCTATGTTTGAGAGGCCAACTCAAATATAGCTTTAAAAACACCAAATCTATGCAAGGAAATGATAGATCTAACACTAGACACCTTGGATCTAACTTAATCACTCTCTATCACCCTAACCCATGGATCTTAGAAGGATCTACTCACTAATCCACATGCTTACTCTTAAACCCATGAGAGATTCAAGCTTAAACATATAGAGAAAGAAAGGATATGAAATCAAACAATCAAGAGCACAAAGACAAGATGAGATTATGAATCAAGATGAAACTTTACTCAAGAGGTTTATGTGTTCTTAGATAGAAAATGAGATAAGTCCCACATTAGGGATAATAAGGGTACTTATAGTTAGGCTTAAAAGCGCTAGAAACATAGATTAAGATTACTAAAAAGCCCTTAAGCTAGATGGGTCTAAACCAATAGGAAAGAGGCACAAAACTCGGTCAGGGTAGCAGGAACACCATCCAACCCGGTCTAGGTTACCCGGCCGTCCAAGCTGGCCGCGCTCTTTGCTCCGTCCGGGTTCACTTCGTCCGTCTCTCCCCGGTCGCCTCACCCCGGTCACCAGTACCTTCTTCACGACCGGGTACTCCTAGCCGGACAGGCCACCCCGGTCGTCCTCAGCTTGGAAGTGTCTTGATCGCCCGTCCGGATGCATGTACCCGGACGCATCTCCCCGGCCGTCCAGCAGTCTTCATCGTCCGGGTGCTCCTACCCGGACGTGTCTCCCCGGACGTCTCTCGGCTCGGACGCGCCTTGTTCTTCCGTCCGGGTGTACGTACCCGGACATGTCTCCCCAGACGTCCAGCAATCTTCATCGTCCGGGTGCTCCTACCCGGACGTGTCTTCCCCGGACGTCCTGCATCTCCTTATGGTCCGGCTGCTCGAGTCTGCACGCGGCATCCCGGTCATCCGTACGAGCTGGTCCGTCCTGATCCGTCCGGGTGCGTGTAGCCGGTCAAGGCTACCCGGCCTAACCCTCTTCTCTTGGTTTTACTTCTCTTCTTATAGCCAATCTTGATTCTTCACTTCTTTTTGGATCATAAAGTCTCCAAACACCTCAAATCTCACCAAAACATGCTCCAACACCTGATAGGGACAAATGAATGCAAAATGATCCTAGACAAGCCTAAACTTAAGCCTACAACTAAAGGAATGCAATAAAAAGATGGATAAATACATGAAAATATGCAAGACATCAAAAGTTGATCACCTATCAGCTATGACAACACTTTCATTGATTGTCTGGAGGAACCAAGGCTGATTTCCAACCTAACCTGACATTCTTTGCTTGTCTTGGGGCTTGGTATACATGGGATCAGATGCTTCAAACAAGTCTGGAAGGTAAAGCCTTGTGTAGATAATTTTATCACCCTCTCTCTCTCATTTTCGAAATTAGATTTAATTTTATTCAGTAAAAATAAAAAATAAAAATATAAAAATAAAAAAAAAAATCGAAAATTATCTTAAATTTATGTTCTAGGATTAGTTAGTTATTAATTAGGAAGGAATTCGAACAGGGCTTGGCGGTTACCCCCTCAAGACTTGATTCATAAGAATTCTATAGGTAAAGGGTTCGAACAGGGCTTGGTGGTTACCCCCTTCAAGACTTGCTTCGCAATGAATCCTAGGATATAGGTCAAAAAGAAGTGAACATGACTTGGTGGCTGCAACCATTCAGGCTTGATTCATGGAAGCCTGTCCAATCTTAGTCAATGTCTTGCGAATGAAAGCAGACTTGACTAGGAGAGAAATAGTAGAGAGAGAGGACAGGAACTAATTTTTACCTGCAGGTCCAGATACTTGTTTGAGCGACCTTGCATCCTATGATCGATACTCTCAAGGTAAAGCCTGCACTTTTATTTTTATGTACAGAAATGAAATCAGTAGAGGGGTTAGTCAGACATGATTGCTAAGTTGTTGGCTAGATGATCAAGGTTGTTTAATTAGGATATTGCATAATGTGCTTCTGCTATTGACAGACTCTTAGATGTGGTTAGCAACAAAGTAGAGGTTATGATTCTAAGTTTCAATTTGATTTAGTCCCAGCTTTTCAAAACCTCTTTCATAAAGACTGCATGTGTGTTTGCTTGAGGATAAGCAAAAGGTTAAGTCTGGGGGAGTTGATATACCATGGATTTTACCCGTTTTTACCCATGGTATATGAGTGTTTTTACTACTATTATCTATGTTTTGGAGTCTATTAGGTATGTTTTGAGGTTCAGAAGCATTTTGGAGAAAAGTGATGTTTTAGGTGCCTTTTTGGAGCTTAATGAAGAGTTCACCCGTGATCAAGACCAGAGGTCGAGACCAGAGTTACACATCGATCGATGCACACTCTGTGCAATCGATCGACACACATTAGCCGAAGGACGATACATCGAGACAATAATCGATCGATGTACACCCTGTACTATCGATCGATACTGAGGCGGCAGAAAGACAAGTTGGACTTGGCCGAACTTGAAGCCCAAGATATCACATTTTACAAGAATGCCCCTGACGAGTTTTTTAATCTAATGAACTCATATTTATATATGCCTAAGTGTTTTGGCAGAAAGAGAGGAGATACAAGTTTTCATAAGTTTTTCTAAGAGTTTCTTCTTCTTCTACTCATTTCTTTTACTGTTTCATTACTTTGCAAGTTCTCAATAAAGTTCTATTCAGTTCTTTATTTGTTAACAAAGGTCATAGAATTCTAGATCTAGAGGAGAAATCCAAAGATATTTGTGATTGGGACTTAAGTGTTCACCCTCTTATAGATCTATGAATTTCTATTATTACCTTGTTTCTATGAACTACTTAGTCATGTCTGAGTAGATTCATTTGTTAGATTTAGGGTTTAAATAGGATATGAGGGATTAGCCCCAACCTATAATTGCTATAGTTGTGATATTTATTGTTAGGATTGTTCACTAATGCTTTTTTTAGCTTAGCTACCTAGAACATGAACTTGGATTGCATTGTTTATTACATGCAATATCTGACAACATCCTAAACATGCTATGACCCTCTTGAGATATGCGAAAGCTGATCTAAGATCATGGTGAGCATTGTATAAACTCGCGCATAAAGCTTGCTTAGAGTTGTATCGATCGATTCTCCTATAGAGTAATCGATCGACGTAGCTAGAGGTGTATCGGTCGATATTCCTATCGAAACATCGATCAATACAATCGGCAGAGTAGCCGACCGCAACACCATTTAGCATCTTAGTAATAGATGGTCTAAATAACGCGAGAGCTGATGGATTCATTTAATAAGTGTTGAGCTCTTAGATATCATGCAAGCAACTTGTTAGCCTTTACAGTATCTATAATCCTGAATTCCTGAATACCTACCCTGACTCTAACTACTTTTCTTTATTGTTTCAAAACCAAATCCTTTCAACTGAGTAATCTTATCCTTACTCAGCAAACCTGAAATTTATTTTAAATCATTTTCAACCTAGCATAGTCATTAAGATTGCATCTTATTTGTACACTAGCTCTCTGTTGATTTGATCCCTAAGTACTACAACTGAACCTCTTATTTGAGAGAGTAAAGTCACTCCTTAGGGTAATTTGAGTGATATCATTACTCCTTTTCCAATCATCTTGCTACTCTCAATATCCTGAAACTGAACATCATTAGGGCTGAATATAACATTGCAATTTAAATCAGTTGCACATTTCCTAACAAACAGCAAGTTTGAAGTGAAATCAGACATATAAAAGGCTTTTGACTCCTTATCAAATAATCTAAGATTCCCTATTCCTTTAATAGAAATTTTATCACCATTAGCAATCTTCACATTTCCATGAGCAGGTTCAATGTTTCTAATCAGTCTCGTGTCATTAATCATATGATGAGATGCACTAGAATCAACAATGAGAGGCTTAGATGAATGGGAGCTAGCGAAATGAGCAAGAATACTGGACGGCTTGTTACTAGAGTCATCCAAGGTTCTAGCAATCATAGATGCACCATAAGAATACCCAAAGATGTTACCATTATCCTTGAATATCTTAATGAGAGCATCAAGGTCAGATCTCTTGAGGTAATCCTGGTCATTGTTGTTGCGATTAATTTGGACCTCCAGTATAAGCCACTAAGGACTTCCCATTGTCTGCCTCACGCTTCTCCATCTCATGAACCTTACTCGCACTAGCTCCACTTGTTCCTTCTGAAAGATGTGCCCTTGCCTCTCTGTCCTTCATGAACTTGGCTGGCTTTAAGTGTGGATGGAGTATCCAGCACTGGCTCTTCTTATAGTACGAGCGTTGGTCATAGAAACAGGCATGTCGAGAATAATTCCTAGGGTTTCTAAGTGCCGAGCTCTAGAGTATAAGAATTGTCCGATATTTTCGAGAGGAACAGAGATTTGCGAACAAGATAAGAAAAGAACAAGAGGCGGCCAGACGTTCTAGATCCTGCCTTGCTAGTCTAACCGCCTAAATTCTAAGTTCTCTATGCTAACGGGAGTTCTCTAGGTCTCAAATCTCGGATCCTTTTTTTTCTGCTCCAGCTCTCCTGATATAGTTGCTTTAGGTCGGTGGCCCGTTTATTCCTGTGCCTTCGGGCCCAAGTTTATCTCTTTTTGGGAATATTCCATTTTCCGTCGATCTTCGTAATAATCCTCGAATCTTGACATTTATTTTTGGAAACTTAACATTTATCCTACTTCCGAGAGTTTGGATAAACCGTCATAATCCCTATGGGCTTGGATCCCCTCCCGAGATCGTAGGTGGACCTCTAGACAAGTTTGGATCCTTGCGGACCGTTTTTAGGCCTTTGGGCGTTTATACGATTTTCTCGGTTTTAGTCGTAAAACTTCGAGAATAACTTTAATCGAAACGAAGCGAGAAGTATGTGGCCCGAAGGTCGGACGTCACAGCTATACGGAAGATACGGGAGTTGAAGTAAGTCGGACAGGCCGGGATCAGGTCAGCTCGTCAGTCAAGCGGACGTGCGTGCTGGCCGAGCTCGCCCGGCGAGCACGCCCATGCTGGGGCTGAGCTCGCCAGTGAGCTGACCCGCGTGCTGGTCGAGCTCGTCGGGCGAGCATACCCACGCCGGGGTTGAGCTCGCAGGCGAGCTGACCCGCGTGCTGGTCGAGCTCGCCCGGCGAGTACGCCCATGCTGGGGCTGAGCTCGCCGGCGAGCTGACCCGCGTGCTGGTCGAGCTTGCCCGGCAAGTACACCGATGCTGGGGCTGAGCTCGCCGGCGAGCTGACCCACGTGCTGGTCGAGCTCACTGGGCGAGCAGACCCACGCCGGGGTTGAGCTCGCCGGCGAGCTGACCCGCGCGCCGGTCGAGCTCGCCCGGCGAGTACGCCCATGCTGGGGCTGAGCTCGCTGGTGAGCTGACCCGCATGCTGGTCGAGCTTGCCGGGCGAGCAGACCCACGCCGGGGTTTAGCTTGCCGGCGAGCTGACCCGTGTGCTTGTCGACCTCTCCTGGCGAGTACGCCCATGATGGGGCTGAGTTCGCCGGCGAGCTGACCCGCGTGCTGGTCGAGCTCGCCGGGCGAGCTGGCCGTTGTAACGATCTCGGCGAGGGCTTCGATTTGATATCTTGATCGTTTTCTGGTTTTTCAAGTTTTGAGAGAACGGCCTCTTTGAAGTTCTGAGGCAGATTCTTTTGTGTTTAAGGTATTTGTGGTGATCGAATCTTGACGCCCTCGGACGAGCGGACCTTGATTGGGTTGATCCGCCACTTGATCCGTCTTTTTTCGTACCGATCTTTCCGGGGACTCTCGTACGCGCATGCCCGTCGTCTTCCGATCTTACTTTCAAGAAGTGTTTGATGAAGAATCCATAAGTAAAACACAATCTTAGCCGTTGATTTCGAGATAACCGTTTTCGACCCCAACAGAGAGTGGATATTCTAACTTTAGAAAATCTCGTATAACTTCTTTTCGAATCATACGAGACTTTTCATTTCGAGAAATACTTTCCAAATACTTTCATCCATTGATTCCGCCGTGACCGATTTTGACCCCAACAGTTAGCCCCCCAGCTCGTTAGAACTTTCGCGATGTTCTTGTGAGCGGTAAGACATGTCAGGTAAGATAGGCGGAATTAATGGTTGAAAGGCTCCGTTGAAAGTGGTAATATTGGGGCTGCGCCTTTCGAAGGCTGCCTACTTACCCTTGTCGAAGGGATCAAGCCTTTCGTAGTTCGTTTTGGAGTTTAAGACCCTTGTGATCTGTTTTCCAGCGAGACTTATATGGTATGGTTATGTGTCGTGCAGAGACTTTCGAGAATGATGCTGTTGATGGTATTTCATTTTGTTCTGGCCGTTGTGAGGCCATGATGTATTTTTCGGACTGGCCGTTGGTGGCTCTGAATCCCTGCCCGTTTTAGGGTCTGTTAAAATATTTTGCTCAAATTTATAAAATCGTGGTTTTTCGAAGTTAGAGGGACAGGGTGTGAGTTGTTGTCTCATTCCTGTCTCTCAGATGATTGATGATAGAACTTTTCAGGTTCTAATCAAATGATGTAGTATATAAGATTGTCGAACCAGTCCTAAGTGACAATGAAACAGAGGGAATGCAAGCCTATGCTCAATCTAAATGCAACCATTAGAGAGGATGATGATTAAACTAGAACAATAAGCAAAATGCAACAAAAAGCAAAACTTTCTTTCTTATGAGGAGAGTGAGACCCATGGGTATAGGGACTTGATATCAAATGATTAAGCTTCAATCCAAGATGCTAACTTTTCAATCAATCTAATCCTTATGCCTAGACAACAAAACTAAGCAAGCTCTATCCCTAGATGAATGCTCTTTTGCAATGATCACCCAAGTACACCAAATCCCTTTGGCTGTAATGATCAAAGCAAACAATGAGAATGAGTCTAATAGCAATCCTAGCCTCTATGACAACTAATCCCTTAGGCAAAGCAAGCTAAAAGCATATATAAGTTGGTTCAGGCATTTCATAGAACACCTTTCGGGCATGAAATTCCTATAGCTCTATGTTTGAGAGGCCAACTCAAATATAGCTTTAAAAACACCAAATCTATGCAAGGAAATGATAGATCTAACTATAGACACCTTGGATCTAACTTAATCACTCTCTATTACCCTAACCCATGGATCTTAGAAGGATCTACTCACTAATCCACATGCTTACTCTTAAACCCATGAGAGATTCAAGCATAAACATATAGAGAAAGAAAGGAGATGAAATAAACAATCAAGAACACAAGATGAGATGAGAATATAAATCAAAGATGAAGCTTTACTCAAAGGTTTTTGTTCTTAGATCATAAATAACCTAAGTCTCAAACTTGAGTTTATGAGAGTATTTATAGTGGGCTTAAAAACCCTAAACACATAGAATAAAAATGACTAAAAAGCCCTTAGAAGATTAAAGGTTTAAACCAATCAGAATGCTCCAAAAGGAAGAAGCTCGGATACCCTGGTCGGATAGCATTCTTCTAGGCCGGGTATGGCTAGGCCGGGTGTGTGCTGCTCTTCCAGCGTCCAGGCCGTGCGGTCTCTCTAGGCCGGGTGTGTTCGGCCGCGTGGTCTGTGTCCAGCAGCTAGCAGGACGTGCGGGTGCTGTTGGCCGGGTAGTCCTGTCCGGGTGCTTCCATGCGCGGGTGTGTGTGGCCGGGTGGAACGTCCAGCGTCCGTCCTCATACGCGGCTTCATCCTCGGGTGGTACTGGCCGCGTCCGGAGCTCGTCTAGCATCAGGACGTGCGGGTCGTCCAGGTCGGGCAGGTGCTGTCGGGTATCTGCTGGTACGCGGGGGCTATTGAACGGGTGGTCATGTCCGGGTACGTGGTGATCAGTTCGTCCCTCGTCCCGTGCGGGTCCTCGTCCTCGGGTGGTACTGACCGCGTCCGTTCTAGGCTTCCAGCACAGTCAGGACGTGCGGGTGCTTATCCCCGGGTCGTCCTGGCCGCGTCCTGAGCTCGTCCAGGCAAGGTTTGATGGTTGGCCTCGGGTGTGCTCACCCGGGTGGCTTGACATGCTTCGACTCAATTGATCATAACTCCTCCAATATGGCTCCAAATGTCTTGAAACCACTTCCATTGGAAATCTAACTCCGAATGCCATGTCTCCACCAAAAATAAGCATCAGAAGATACTTCTAAGGCCTTTGTCCATGTTCATCTTTAAACCCCTCTTTTTCATCACAAAACTCCCAAACATCTTCAATATCTCCAAAGTGTGCTCCAACACCTAATAGGGACTTATGAATGCAAAATGAGCCTAAAGATGCCTAATGCCTAATCTAAATGAGCAAAAATGCATAAGATATGATAGCTTAAAACATGTAAATATGCAAGACATCAACTCCCCCACACTAGTCCTTTACTTGTCCACAAGTAAACTTGCAAGGACTAAGGAGGAGAGGTTTGAAGGAGGGGACTCATAGCTAAAAGAATGCCCTTCTTAGTTCTCAACTTGATAACCTTGCATAATCATACCAACTAGCTAGAGCAAACACTCAATCCAACTCTAACTTCCCAAGGCCTATCTCAACTCTTTTGATCCCTAACTTACTCATCATGAATCCACAATCCACAAATCCACTTGCTCTCTTACAATCATTAAGCAAACTCAATAGAAATCTTGCAAATGGTCAGATGGTCCAAGACATTTGGTTTGGTGGAACAAGGCTCTATGTAAGTGCAACAAGAGGTTAAAAGGGATCTTTCAAAGGGTGGTTCACTCTCAAAACAAGTAGCCTTGACATTGCACATAATATATCAAAGAAAGGGATCAACTCATGCATACAATGCTCAATCTCCATTGTTCTACCCTTTCCCTAGATACATAAGTTACATCCCTATTCCCAATGCCAAATCACCACTCACATCTCTTACCCAAGGATTTCCCCCCAAATACTCAAGATATTTTCTCATTTGAAACTCTTTCTTAATGTAGCCAATAAGGGATTTTTCACATTTTAAACTCTTTTAAGCTCTTTCTAAACATTGCTAGCCCCCTTTCCATTTTTTTCTCTTTTTTTTTTCTTCTTTTCTTCTTCTCTTTTTTTTTTTTTTTATATATATATATGGGGGCCAAGACTTATTTTCTAACTTAGAGTTTACAATCTTTCATTTCTCTTATCCCTCATAGACTTAGCCACTTAAAACCTTAGAGTCTCATGAGTTAAACTTTTCATAAACCTTTCACTTTCCCAAGATCACACCATTCAACACTCACCCCCATCCTAGAAGCTAGACATTATGAGTGTCCAATCTAGCTAAAATGGAGACCAAGCATTGTCGTTCCCAATACTCTCAACATTATGCACATGTAAAGCTTTCCAAAGAAGGCCTCACTCAACAAATAATGAAGGCTTGAAAGGAGGTAAGGGCTTTAGGGTGTGGAGTGCCACTTGAGTTTGTCCAAAAAGATAGGCAAAGAATGGGAGGGACAACTCAAGTGTTCTATCCATGACTTAGTACACAAAGGACCATGAGCAAGAGACTTAGAGTCTAAATATGACAGGAGCAAGCTTCAAAGAGAGAGCATCAATCAATCAAATAAGCTTTAGGAAGAGATTTCAAGGCACAAAGTTTACAAGCTATCCTAAGATTTGCTCAAGCTACTTGCTATGATTATGAAGGTCATCACTTTAAGAACTTAGCATGAGCATCTTTACAAGGCAACTATCATCCTTGTCCCCTTATGCATGATGCAACCTATATGATGAATTTTTTTTTTTATGCAAGTGAATGATCTAGACTCAATCCTAATGCAACTACATGATTCTTTTTGTGCTTTTCAAATTTTTCAAATTTTTTTTTTTGTTTTTCTATGCAATAACTATCTACAAGTGCATGCAAATGTCATGAAACACAAGACTATTAGCAACTTGACACCTCCCCCACACTTAATTCACACAGTCTCTGTGTTTGTTAAATGTAGAGAAGGGCCGAAAAGGAATTAAAAGAAATGTAAATGCAAAGATGAATGGTATATACAATGAGTAGGAAGTGGAGTACCTCATGAAGCGTGGGAAGAGGCTGATGCCTCACCCTCAGAATCATCTTCATCAGCAGTGGTGCTTAGGCTTGGTGACTTGTTTCCGGACGCGGATGGGGCGATGTAGGGGTTCCTCAAGCTGCGGAGGGCTTGCTTCTCGGTTTGTGGTGCGTTTGGGTCAAGAAGGGGTAGAGGAAGTGGTGCAAGGAAAGTCTCAAGATCGAAGTCCTCAGCCTTGCAGCCTGCTACAGCTCCCTTAGTCAGAACATCAGCAACCTTTCTCATGAACTTAGCTGAAGCTTCAGCTTGTCTCTTCACAGTTTTCCTCAATTCCTTGCACTTCTTGGTGAGCTTGAAGATGGTCCTATCTTGAGCTCTGTTCCACCTTTGCAGTGTGCTAATCTGGTCATGAGCTTGGAAAATGGGACCAATAGGCAAAGCACTTGTGCATTGCTCAAACGTATAGCGAGGAGGACCAAAGAGATGAGCTGTGGCTCTGCTGGAATATCCCTGATCAAACTTAGCTGCCTTTGCTGCTGCTTTCTCGTTCATGTTCAATGTCATAGGGCCAAGAGCTCCATGACTGCCTAGGAGATGCTGCTCACTGATATCAAAACTCATAGTACCTAGTGTGCTCAAGGAAGTGAGCTCATAGTTAGGGAGAAGCAGCTCAACTGTGGTGGGGCCTCTCAAGTACGAGTAAACACACTTCCCATTGTATCTTCCAGAGAAGTAATGAGCTGACTTCAAGTAGGTGAGATCAATGAAAGAGGGACCGGATGCATCATCTCCCAAGTTAATACCCTGGTGCTCAAGCAAAGGTGTGATCAAGCCGCCTATTCCAATCTGAGCCTCTGGATCCCTGTTTGTCCAAGCATACTCCTTGTAGTACATGAGGCGCCTCACAAAGTATCCAACCATACCAAACTAAGCGTAGAAATCAGTGGGAACTTCAGGTAGGTGAGGAGGTAAGGCAAAGTGTTGGATGGCTTGGTGCATGAGGTTCAAGTCTTCTCCATTCACGTTGCTTGGCTCTTTCCTTGGGTAGATGGTGTGGACAATCAGCCTATGGAGGTAGCGGACTGATGGATGTCTGATAGATGCATTCTTGTCTCTGCTGGACACTCTATCCCTGCCTGATAAGAACTTGTAAGTGAAGTGGGCAAGGGTCTTTCCTTTAGGAAGCCCTTTCAGCTTAGGCAAAGAGGACTCCTTCAAATCCTTGAGGCCTAGCACCTCTCAAAGCTCAGTGAAGGTCATGAAATAAGGCTTCCCATCTATATCTTGAAGCTGATTCTTCCCCACCCTTGTTCCTCATGTAGGGAAGAGTGGAATGTGACCTCCAAGGATGCCATGAATTGACAAGAGACCTCTTTATATGTTGGGTGAGCCATGGAGTAGAAACTGTCCATGTTCATGAGAGCAAGCAAATCCTTCATGTCTTGGTCAATTTCTAGCTCCCTCATTAGCCTCACATCAGCAAATCTGGTTGGAGGCCAAGATACTCCTTCCCTCATTTGCTCCAATAGTTCAACTTCAGTCGGCTTCTTTTGTCGATCTCTATGAGGGTTGAACCCTAACTTTTCGAAGGTTTCTTGCTCAGCCACATTTCCATTTGGAGATGATGCTTCTTCAGCAGTAGCATCTACTGGCTCCAAGGGTGGAGGTGCCAATGTCTTTGGGTTTGGTGCCTTGATTCTGATCTTGGTGGGAGGTGTGGGTTTCTCAGCATCCTTCTTTGTGTTCTTCTCCAAAACAAGAGGTCCCACACTGTGAGATTTTGGAGCTCTAGCCTTCTTTGAAGGAGTGTTCTTATCATCACCAACAGCCACTCTCTTTCCATCTTTCTTGGCCTTCTTGTAAGCATCATCAAGCACTCTCTCATCACTAGCTAACCTCTTGCCATCCTCCTTGCTAGTCTTATGACCAACATCAACCACTCTTTTTCCTTCATCCTTGGGTTGCTTGTTTGCCCCATCAACCAATCTGTGTCCAGCCTTCTTGGCTTGTGCCTTCTTTCTCAACATAGCCAGAGCTTGTTGCCTACGTTCTTCCTCGGATTCAGGCATGGAGCCTAACGTTTTTCCGAACCTAGCAGTGTGTTTCTCAGCAGCCTCCGCCTTCTCTTGTGCAATCAGTTTCTCATCTTTCCTTCCCATTGGAACCTGAAAAATATCAAGACTTGGACAAGATAAAGCACAAGGAAGAGAGAATATGCTGGAAAAGATAAGAGATGGAATGAACACTTGCAAACCTAGTCTAGAACCAGCAACCTAGCAAGACTATCAAAGAAATCAAGCTCCCAAGTTCACAAGATTCATAAAAAATATATATATATATATTTTTTTAATGAACAAGGGAACTTAATCAAGCTGAATTCTAAGTAAAAACATCAAGCCAGCTGAAATTGAATGCTAAACAAGCTCTAGAACATCAATTCCAATCAACCTAGACCATAATCAACCAAAAGTAAGAGCCTTTTCAAAAACCCCCAAATCTCATGAACCCTAATTTGTCAAAGTTCAAATTAATCTCAATTCCACCATGAAATCAACTACCCAGCATGATATACAAGCTTTCCCTAGTCTAATTTACAAGAAATTAGCAAGAAAAAGCTCAAATTTCAAGTTCAAATTTTTAGGGTTCATGAGGGTTACGAATTTGAACTTAGAGATACCATACCTTGCTTTGGATGAAGGATAAAGATGAAAGGGTTCAAGGAATTAGGTCTAGGGGAGGAAGGTCTTGATGTGGGAAGAAGAAACTTGTGATTTGGTTGAGATTTGGCAAAATTATGGGAATTTTTGTTCTTGGAGGCTAGAGAGGATTTTGATGTGAGGAAGAAGATGGAATGAGGAAAGAGGGGGTGGCTTAGGGTTTTAAAATGTTTCTGGGTCGGGTAGGGATGGTTCTGGGCGGGTTTAGGTGGGTTTGGGTCGGAAAAAGGGGAAGAAACACTTACCTGGGCCGGGCGGGTCGCGGTTGGGTCGTCACGCGGGTCAAAGCTGGTGCGCGGGTGCTGGGGCGTTCGGACGACCCGGGTATGTTTACCCGCGTGCTCCCCTTCGTCCCGTGCGGGCGTTGCGTCCCGCGTAGGTCCACCCGGGTGCTCGTCCGTCCGTCCTGCTCGATTCAGCCGTGCGGGTGTTGCGTCCCGCGTAGGTTTGCTCGGGTACGTCCGCTGGCTCGTCCGTCCGTCCTGCTTGATTCACCCGTGCGGGTGCCATGTCCCGGGTAGCACCACCCGGGTGCGTCCGTCCAAACCTCAAAGTCTGAATTTCACCTCCTTTTTTTTTTTTTTTTTTTTTCTTGATCTCTGAACCAACCCACTTCCTTTCATGTCTCTTCCATCTCATAACCTTAGTGAACTCATTCTCAAGCTCCCAACCTAGCCCCATCATCATTCAAAGGACTTTTTGATGAAAAATAAAAAGAATCCCAATGCAATATGTACAAGGATAACCATGGGACTTCCTCCCAAGTGAGCTTGTTTAAAGTCACTAGATTGACTTTGCCTCCTTTAAGGTTAGGCAAGGGGAGCATCAGAGAGTGGGGTTGATGTCCCATCCTCCTTTGGTACTGTGGCCATGTATTCCTTGAGTCTTTGGCCATTCACTGTGAAGTCTCCACCATCCTTGTTCCAAAGCACAATGGCTCCATAGGGTCTCACTTCTTTGATCACAAATGGACCAGACCACCTTGACTTTAGCTTTCCTGGAAATAAGTTCAGTCTAGAGTTGTAAAGAAGCACTTGATCTCCTGCCTTGAACTCTCTCTTGAGGATGTGCCTGTCATGGAAGGCCTTTGTCTTTTCCTTGTAGATCCTTGAGTTCTCAAAAGCATCCATCCTTATGTCATCCAGCTCATTGAGTTGAAGAAGTCTCTTCTCCTTTGCACACTTGATGTCAAAGTTTAGAAGCTTCACAGCCCACAATGCCTTGTATTCAAGCTCAACTGGCAGGTGGCAAGACTTTCCATAGACAATGTTGAAGGGAGTGGTGCCTAGAGGAGTCTTGAATGCTGTTCTATATGCCCAAAGAGCATCATCAAGCTTGGCTGACCAATCCTTCCTCTTGGTTCCTACAACCTTTTCCAAGATCCCCTTGATTTGCTTGTTGGAGACTTCCACTTGGCCACTAGTTTGAGGGTGATAGGGTGTTGCAACCTTGTGCTTTACTCCATTCCTCTTGAGAAGACTCTCAAATACCTTGTTGATGAAGTGTGAACCTCCATCACTTATGACCACTCTTGGAACTCCAAATCTTGGGAAAATAGTGCTCTTGAACATTTTGACCACTACTCTTGAATCATTTGTAGGACTTGCTATTGCTTCCACCCACTTTGATACATAGTCCACAGCCACCAAGATGTATTTGTTGCCATAGGAAGAGGGGAAGGGTCCCATGAAATCAATCCCCCAAACATCAAACACTTCCACTTCAAGGATTGGGTTTTGAGGCATCTCATTCCTTTTAGTAATGTTCCCACTCCTTTGGCAAGAGTCACATCTTGAAATGAAGTCTTGTGAGTCCCTGAACATGTGTGGCCACCAAAATCCAGCTTGTAACACCTTTGAGACAGTCTTGAATGGAGCAAAATGGCCTCCATAGGAAGATCCATGGCAATGTGAGAGGATTCCTTCATTTTCTTCTTCAGCCACCACTCTTCTATAAATCTGATCCTTGCATAGGGTGTAGAGGTATGGTTCATCCCAATAGTATCACTTCAAATCTTTGTAGAACTTCTTCTTCTCATACCCTGCAAGTCCCAATGGTTCCTTTCCAGTGGCTAAGTAGTTAACCAAATCAGCATACCAAGGTCCCTTCTCTTCGGCTGCCTTAACCTCTTCAATCTTTTTTCCAGTCTCAATGACTGCCACCACTGACATGATGGCCAAGACATGCTCTTCTCTGAGGCCCTCATCAATAGGGATTCCACCTTCAATTCTCAACCTGGACAAGTGATCAGCAACTCCATTCTCAATCCCTGGCTTGTCTCTAATCTCCAAGTCAAACTCTTGAAGCAAAAGGATCCACCTTAGTAGTCTTGGCTTGGCATCCTTCTTTGCTAGGAGATGTCTCAAAGCTGCATGGTCAGTATACACAATGACCTTAGAACCCACCAGGTAGCTTCTGAATTTCTCAAAGGCGAAGACAATGGCCAGCATCTCTTTCTCTGTTGTGGCATACCTCATCTGTGCATCATTCAATGAGTTTTGCCATCCTTCTTCTGCCCCAGGACAGCCCCAACAGCAAAATCACTAGCATCGCACATTATCTCAAAGGGGAGGTCCCAATCAGGTGGCTGAACAATGGGAGCACTAACAAGGTCACCCTTTATCTTCTTGAAAGCCTCAAGACAATCTTCATCAAAGCTGAAAGCAGCCTCCTTGCACAGCAACTTGGTCATTGGTCTAGAAATCTTTGAGAAGTCCTTGATGAATCTTCTATAGAATCCAGCATGGCCAAGGAAGCTCCTGATGTCTTTCACTGTCTTTGGTGGTGGCAAGCTGACCATCACCTCAATCTTAGCTTTGTCCACTTCAATACCCTTTTCTGAAATCTTGTGTCCAAGCACAATCCCCTCCTTGACCATGAAATGACACTTCTCCCAATTCAGCACTAGGTTGGTGTCTTCACATCTCTGTAGGACCCTGCACAAGTTGGACAAACAAGCAGAAAACGAAGATCCGTATACAGAGAAATCATCCATGAATACCTCCACTATATCCTCAATGAGATCCGAGAACATAGACATCATGCACCTTTGAAAGGTTGCTGGAGCATTACATAACCCAAATGGCATCCTTCGATAAGCAAAGGTGCCATAGGGGCATGTGAATGTTGTCTTCTCTTGATCATTTGGATGTATGGGGATTTGGAAGAACCCTGAGTACCCATCAAGAAAACAATAGAAAGGATGGTTTGCAAGTCTCTCAAGCATTTGATCAATGAATGGCAATGGAAAGTGATCCTTTCTAGATGCTGAGTTGAGCTTTCTATAATCAATACACATCCTATGGCCAGTTATGGTTCTAGTTGGTATCAATTCATCCTTGTCATTTTTAACCACAGTGATACCACCCTTCTTTGGAACTACATGCACAGGTGATACCCATTTAGAATCTGAAATAGGGTACATAACACCAGCATCTAAGAGCTTAAGAATCTCCTTCTTTACAACATCTTTAAGGTTAGGATTCAACCTCCTTTGATGTTCTATAGAAGTCATTGATTCATCCTCTAGATGTATCCTATGCATGCACAAAGAAGGTGATATCCCCTTAATATCATCTAGTGAGTATCCAATTGCCTTTCTAAACTTTTTAAGTGCATTTAAAAGTTGGGAAAGCTCATATTCAGTAAGTTCACTACTCACAATGACAGGATATGTCTCATTAGGGCCTAGAAATGCGTACCTTACACCATGGGGAAGAGGTTTTTGCTCCACTTTTGGTGCCTTGAGCTCACTCCAATCATCTTGTTTGGTGTTCTCTTGTTGAGTGGCTGAAACAGCTTGATGCACCTCTTGTTTAAGCTCCTCATACTGGCCTCTATCAACAATCTTCTTTCGAGAATCCAGCATGGCTGCAATAGCCTCACTCTCTTTGTTCTCAACCACTTGGACCTCTTTATCCACTGTCAAAGCATGCTGCAAAGGGTCCTCTATTGTCAACTCTCCAAGTTCCAATTCCTCAAGGAGCTCATCAGCAAGAGCTTCCATCTCCTCTATGTAAAACACTTGGCCTTGCACAGTTGACCTCTTCATTACCTCGTTGACATCAAAATGGAGAGTGTGCTCTTTCCCCAAATGAAGATCAATCTTGCCTTCCTTCACATTGATAAGGGCTCCTGCTGTGGCTAAGAATGGTCTTCCAAGGATCAAGGGGTCTCTAGCTTCTTCATCCATCTCAAGAACAACAAAATCAGTGGGGATTTCACAATTTCCCACCATTACAGGGAGGTCTTCAAGGATACCAATGGGGAATTTGACTGAGCGGTCAGCAAGCACCAAAGAGAGTTTGCACTTCTTGTATTGGCTAAACCCAAGCTTCTTGGCAACAGATAGAGGCATGAGACTGACACTAGCTCCCAAATCACATAGACATCTCTCAAACATCAAAGGACCAATGGCACAAGGTAGAGTAAAGCAGCCTGGATCCTCTAGCTTCTTAGGGATTGTCAATCTCTGGATGATGGCACTGCACTCATGAGTAAGAACCATCATGCCTTCCATTTCCTTCTTCTTGGCAGCCACAGCATCCTTCAAGAACTTGCTGTATTGAGGGACAAGCATGAAGGCATCAATGATTGGCATTGTAACTTGAACTTCACTCAATTGCTTCTCAAAGAGTGCTTTGTACTTCTCCAAAAGTTGCCTCTTGAATCTTCCAGGAAATGGTAGCTTAGGTTCATAGGGAGGAGGAACAAAAGAAGACTCTTTTGTTGGAGTGGCAACTTCACCATGTTTTGGTGTTTTCTTCTCTTCTCCAACCTTTCCTTTACCCTTAGCTTCAACAATCTTTTCTAGAATCTCCTCATCAACTTTCTCATCCACAATCACAACATCATCATCAATGTTGATAGCCACCCCCCCACTTAGTTTCTCACCATCCTTGGGGAGAGTTCTTGGAGGTAGCTCTCTACCACTTCTCAAAGTGATTGCCTTCATTGGTTCTTTGGGGATTTGCTCTGGCTTTCCTGGTAATGTTCCTTGTTGGCGACTTGGCTGAGAGTTCATTGAAGCAAACTGATTCTCCAAAGCTCTAATCTTGTTGTTTAGCTCAGTGTAGCTGCTGTCAATCTTGGAGTGAACAGTCTTGAACTCATGGCCAATGTCTTTGTCTGCTCTAGCTTGACCTTCCAATAGTTGTTTGAACATAGCTTCCATAGATGAATCTGGAGCTTTAGCTTAGGAGGAGCTACCTTGAGCTTGAGTAGATTGATTGCCATGGTTTGCAAAACCAGGAGGAGGATTCTGCCTAGGCTGGTAGTTCCCTTGCTGAGTGTTTTGCTTTGGTTGATAGCCTCTTTGCTGGTTGTTGGGGTAAGACCTTTGCTGGTAATTGTTGTACTGAAAGTTAGGCTCCTTCCTGTACCAAGAACCATTGTTGTTGATGAAGCAAAGCTCTTCTTGCCCTTCTAACCCTTCAATTTCATTAACCTTAGGAGGAATTTCTTGATTTGGACCACCCACAAAGTGAATCTGCTCCTGCTTGGCTTGGTTAGCAATCAGCAAGTCTATCTTCTCTTGCAAGGATTTGATTTCCTTCTTGGTCTGGTTGTCATCAGCTCTGGTTGTTCTATCAGCCCTGTCATGTTCTCCACTGTAAACTGAATCACTCTTGACCATGTTGTCCACCAGCTCCTCAGTATCTTCTTCAGACCTGCCCAGGAAGAAACCATTGCTTGCTGTGTCCAATCTTGCTCTAAACTCAGAAAGGGCACCTCTATAGAATTTGCTCAGCAAACTTTCCTTTGAGAAGCCATGGTTTGGGCACTTAGCTTGATATCCCTTGAACCTTTCCCATGCTTCACTAAAGCTTTCCAAGTTCTTCTGCTGGAAACTAGATATCTCATTCCTCAGCTTGGCTGTCCTTGATGTGGAGAAAAATTTCTCCAAGAAGGCCTTCTTACAATCATCCCAAGTAGTGATGGAGTCACTAGGTAGAGATTTCTCCCATTGGCGTGCCTTGTCTCCTAGAGAGAATGGAAACAACTTGAGCTTGAAGGCATCTTCTGACACACCATTGTTCTTGGACAAGCCACAATAGCTATCAAACTTGTCCAAGTGATCAAATGGGTCTTCTACAGCCAAGCCATGGTACTTGTTGTTCTCAATCACACTCAACAAGCCTGACTTGATCTCAAAGTTGTTAGCTTCCACAGCTGGTGCACGGATGCCCGTCCTGTTGCCATGAATGTGAGGACGGTCATATGTGCCAATGGCTCTAGCTGGCCGCTGTGGGTGTTGTTGTTGCTGGCGCTGTGGTCTAAGGTTGTCAGCTCCTTGACCATTGCCATCTTGGGGTTGATGATCATCCATCTCAAACCCCAATCTCTGAATGTGAGCCTGTTGCTCCTCTTCTCTTCTCCTTCTTGCTATTTCCCTCTCAAGTGTAGCTATCTCTTCAACAGTGGGAACCAGGTTAGTTGCACCCCTGCTTCTTGTGTTCATACACCTGAAAATCAAAGGAAGATGCAAAAGGAGAATCAATATCACAAGAAAAGAAAAATGATTTAGTCTCAAGCAAGTGACTAAATCCCAATGTCACAATCAACTTAGAATTTGGCAACGGCGCCAATTTGATGATAGAACTTTTCAGGTTCTAATCAAATGATGTAGTATATAAGATTGTCGAACCAGTCCTAAGTGACAATGAAACAGAGGGAATGCAAGCCTATGCTCAATCTAAATGCAACCATTAGAGAGGATGATGATTAAACTAGAACAATAAGCAAAATGCAACAAAAAGCAAAACTTTCTTTCTTATGAGGAGAGTGAGATCCATGGGTATAGGGACTTGATATCAAATGATTAAGCTTCAATCCAAGATGCTAACTTTTCAATCAATCTAATCCTTATGCCTAGACAACAAAACTAAGCAAGCTCTATCCCTAGATGAATGCTCTTTTGCTATGATCACCCAAGTACACCAAATCCCTTTGGCTGTAATGATCAAAGCAAACAATGAGAATGAGCCTAATAGCAATTCTAGCCTCTAAGACAACTAATCCCTTAGGCAAAGCAAGCTAAAAGCATATATAAGTTGGTTCAGGCATTTCATAGAACACCTTTCGGGCATGAAATTCCTATAGCTCTATGTTTGAGAGGCCAACTCAAATATAGCTTTAAAAACACCAAATCTATGCAAGGAAATGATAGATCTAACTATAGACACCTTGGATCTAACTTAATCACTCTCTATTACCCTAACCCATGGATCTTAGAAGGATCTACTCACTAATCCACATGCTTACTCTTAAACCCATGAGAGATTCAAGCATAAACATATAGAGAAAGAAAGGAGATGAAATAAACAATCAAGAACACAAGATGAGATGAGAATATAAATCAAAGATGAAGCTTTACTCAAAGGTTTTTGTTCTTAGATCATAAATAACCTAAGTCTCAAACTTGAGTTTATGAGAGTATTTATAGTGGGCTTAAAAACCCTAAACACATAGAATAAAAATGACTAAAAAGCCCTTAGAAGATTAAAGGTTTAAACCAATCAGAATGCTCCAAAAGGAAGAAGCTCGGATACCCTGGTCGGATAGCATTCTTCTGGGCCGGGTGTGTGCTGCTCGTCCAGCGTCCAGGCCGTGCGGTCTCTCTAGGCCGGGTGTGTTCGGCCGCGTGGTCCGTGTCCAGCAGCTAGCAGGACGTGCGGGTGCTGTTGGCCGGGTAGTCCTGTCCGGGTGCTTCCATGCGCGGGTGTGTGTGGCCGGGTGGAACGTCCAGCGTCCGTCCTCATACGCGGCTTCATCCTCGGGTGGTACTGGCCGCGTCCGGAGCTCGTCTAGCATCAGGACGTGCGGGTCGTCCAGGTCGGGCAGGTGCTGTCGGGTATCTGCTGGTACGCGGGGGCTGTTGAACGGGTGGTCATGTCCGGGTACGTGGTGATCAGTTCGTCCCTCGTCCCGTGCGGGTCCTCGTCCTCGGGTGGTACTGACCGCATCCGTTCTAGGCTTCCAGCACAGTCAGGACGTGCGGTTGCTTGTCCCCGCGTCGTCCTGGCCGCGTCCTGAGCTCGTCCAGGCAAGGTTTGATGGTTGGCCTCGGGTGTGCTCACCCGGGTGGCTTGACATGCTTAGACTCAATTGATCATAACTCCTCCAATATGGCTCCAAATGTCTTGAAACCACTTCCATTGGAAAGCTAACTCAGAATGCCATGTCTCCACTAAATATAAGCATCAGAAGATACTTCTAAGGCCTTTGTCCATGTTCATCTTTAAACCCCTCTTTTTCATCACAAAACTCCCAAACATCTTCAATATCTCCAAAGTGTGCCCCAACACCTAATAGGGACTTGTGAATGCAAAATGCATAAGATATGATAGCTAAAAACATGTAAATATGCAAGACATCAATGATCACCATACCTGTCGTTGTGTAAGATGAGAATTCCCAAAGTCTTTTTGTTTGCGGAGACTCATAAACGTACAAATATAAATGAAGAGACAAATTTTGGGATCTCGTATCGGAGTGTTGATACTATGTCTTTGAGATGTCAAGATCCAGCATGGCTGGGTTTAGGGCAAGACCTAGGTTTACTCTCGGACTAAGGCTTTGCGATGACAAGTCGGCTTTCGTTTTGCCTGTTTGCGATTTTAACCTGATTCGTACCGATTTAAACTCCGCGAATTGTTATCGGCTTATATGACTTGTCTTGGCACGAATCGAGCTACTTCCAAAGACCAATTGGAGGTGCTAACCAAAATTTCAGATTTCTTGTATAGCGCGCCATGTTATCCTTGTCGAATGTAAGAGAGCCTATCCTTTCGAGGGCGGCTAATGTCTGTTTAGGACGTTAGAGTTCGTTTGTTGTGATCAGCAACAACGAAATGATACCATTTTAGAGGCATGTTACCGTTTAGAGGCGTGTTTGTATGTTTTGAGTTCCTGAGACGAGAATTTCGTCTGGAATGTTTTGAGGAAAAGAATGTCCTTCGAGCGTTGGCGACGTCTCGCAGTGCCGAAGGTTGAGTTTTCCTTGTGCCGCATTTCGTGGTCGAAGTGTTCGCGGGCTTGGAGATGTTTCGCAGCCAGAAACTGTTGTTTCTGTTTGGATGCAGAATTTTTTTTTTGATTTTTGATCGAGGAATTAGGACCGAGGGGTCACGTAAATTTGACCCAGAGAGAAGCGTCTACCTTCACTGTGCTTCGTGAAGTGTTGGCCTTCCAGGATTTGTTTTGTATACTTTTAAGAATGACTCGTATAACTCTTGGAGCTTTGTCACGAGTGTTTCTTTTTATGCCGTGTTTACGGGGCGTATAGAACTTAATCGATTGATGATAAGTTTAAATCTTCCGTTAACTGTATGGTTGTTAGGATTGAGTTTTTTTTGTGAAGAATTTATCGTATGATTTCCGATTATGGATTTATACGACAAACAGCTTGCGTAATAGTCACTTGGCGTTCTATCACAAATCGTGGATTGTCGTTTTAGCCGTTAAGCAACTGAAGCAGTGGTCGCTCAATTACTTGGGTGTGGCATAAAGGTTGTGTTCAGCCGTATAGCCAAGGAAGTTGTTGGTAAAGGATTAGACCATGACCCTTTCGTGTTAACATTAAGGTCATGTTAGTTTACGATTGTCTTTTAAGGGGACGCCGAATCCAGGTTCGGGCTTTATGGAAAGGCATAGTTGGCCGAGGGCCGAATAGCATTCGTTGAGATTGACAGGCCAAGCATAGCGGAGTTTTTTTGAGTTATGGCTGATGGCTATTAAAAACGATTTTCCACTTTAGGTTTCAGTTATACGGTGAATGGTTCGTATACTCCTTTGGTTGCATGAAAATTTCTTAAGATGCGTTGCGATCGTTTCTCGGTTCTTCGAGAGGTTAGATCGGTTTGCATGTTCTTCCTGGACAGTCAAGGAACAATAGAACAATACTGGAAAAGATTGCCTAAGACTTAGCTTGCTAGACTATCCACCTAGGTTCTAGGTTCCCTAAATTTTACGGAAGTCTTCAAGACGTTTTCATTACTTTCCTACGAAAAATTAAAAGCCGATAAAACTTTCTGAGCCGGGCATACCTTAGTCTCATCGATGATTCGAGATTGCCTCTTCTTCCTTCTTCTTCTCCTCTTGTTTCCTGATCGGAGGGATTTCTCGAGATTGTTGAAACAAAAGGAGGAGAAGCAGGCCACAAGGGGCGATTAGGAAAGAGGAAGCAGTGGACAAGACGTCATTCAGGTTTAGTTCGTCAAGCTATGAGCGAACTGTTCATGTCCCAGACCGTATTGTTTCATTCGATCTTGTTTAAAGTCTCGACCCTAGACGGAACGTCGATGTTATATCTGTGGACCTAAGGATTGAGTTATGGAAATTTCGGACGAAGACGCATGGTCACGGGATAAGACCGGGTTCAGAAATAATCGTCGAAAGGTTGATCGTGCTTGCTGGGCGAGCTTTCCTGTGCCTTTGCCGAACTCGCCTGGCGAGCTGGCCCGTGCTCGCCGGGCGAGCTCACCCTTGTCACGGGCGAGCCCGCCGGCGAGTTGGCCCGTGCTGGTCGGTGATCCGTTTCGGCTACTCGTTTTAAAGTTTTGACCGAGATTTGGTTCTTTTGAGGATTTTCGGGCATCGATTCCGTCGTGGCCAATTTTGACCCCAACAAAATGTTGCCGAGTTTAATTTTACAAAAGCTGTCTCGTGAAATACAGTCGAGTATTATTTTACGAAAGGTGTTCCGTAAAATGTTATCGAATTTTAATATCAGAAACTCTCGCTGCGGTGAGCTGTAATTTTTGTGACTAAACTTCATCAGAAATTTTGTCGTTTCCGTGGGATTGATCCGAAGGAGTAGTTTCTCTGAAGTAAGCTTAGTGGAAAAATCGAGAGTTCGTGCAGCGTTATGAAATTCTAGGTTTCGGAAGACGTCTTAGCAGTGAGGGATACGACCTCTTGTTTTGGCTTTGTTTAGTCTTCTTTAACCGTCTTAGGTTTCCAGTGATTTTATACAATTGAACTCTGTTTTTTAAAAAAAAAAAATGCCTGAGAAGGACCGAGTTAGCCGTATGGCGAGTTGGTCGAGAAGGGCCAAGCTCGCTGTATGGTAAGCTGGTCGGGACAGTCGGAGCTTTCTGCTTCCTCGGGATGGTTCGGACGATTGGGAAGTATTGCTAAGCTTTTTCCGTTTCGTCGTTTGTTTCCCGATTTGTCCTACCCCTTTTTCAAGAGTATTCTAAGGTTTCTCCAAGGTTTCGAGGAGAATAAATTTTATTTTTCCGAGAGGTTCTAAAAAAAACATTTTTTGGTAGAACCCTTGCTCGTTGAGATTTCTCTACCTTGGTAACAAGAGGAATTTTTGGGGTTTGATAGATTTTATCGTTGCCCTTTCTGTTTAGACAAAGAAATAGCGAGCTCGTTTTCGTGCTCTTCCTGTGGCGAAAAGCCGCGATTAGGTTTTTGATTTTCTCGAGCACTGCGGCGTTTTCCCAAGCGTTGGCCATATGAGCAGTCGCTGCTGGAGTTGTTTTACCAGCGTCGACGCAAACTGCAAGTTTTTTCTTTCATATTTCCGGACATCGCTTCGATCAAGCATTTTGCGGCCGTATGAGTAAGAGTAATCTGTCCCCCCCTCCTTCTAGTGCCAAACTGTGGGAACCAAAATCCACACCGTCGATTTTAGTGAATAAAATATGGAGGAAAGCAAGGAAAACCCTACTTTCCTTGAGGTCCGAATTCTCTGCGACAGCCAACGACAAGTGACCAAATAAATGCGGAAAAGGGTTTGTTAAGAGTTGGGACTGGACCTTAAGAAAGGCTGCCTACGTACCCCTTTCGAGGATCAAGTCGGACGTAGTTCAGTTAGAAAGAATTGAACAAGAGATCGAACTGCCTGGGCGAGTTCGTCTAGTACGAGCGTTGGTCATAGGAACAGGCATGTCGAGAATAATTCGTAGGGTTTCTAAGTGCCGAGCTCTAGAGTATAATAATTGTCCGATATTTTCGAGACAAACAGAGATTTGCGAACAAGATAAGAATAGAACAAGAGGCGGCCAGACGTTCTAGGTCCTGCCTTACTAGTCTGACCGCCCAAATTCTAAGTTCTCTATGCTAACGGGAGTTCTCTAGGTCTCAAATCTCGGATCCTTTTTCTTCTGCTCCAGCTCTCCTTATATAGTGGCATTAGGTCGGTGGCCCGTTTATTCCTTTACCTTCGGGCCCAACTTTATCTCTTTTTGGGAATATTCCATTTTCCGTCGATCTTCGTAATAATCCTCGAATGTTGACATTTATTTTCGGAAACTTAACATTTATCCTACTTCCGAGAGTTTGGATAAACCGTCATAATCCCTATGGGCTTGAATCCCCTCCCGAGGTCGTAGGTGGGCCTCTAGACAAGTTTGGATCCTTGCGGACCGTTTTTAGGCCTTTGGGCGTTTATACGATTTTCTCGGTTTCAGTCGTAAAACTTCGAGAGTAACTTTAATCGAAACGAAGCGAGAAGTATGTGGTCCCGAAGGTCGGACATCACAGCTATACAGAAGATACGGGAGTTGAACTAAATCGGACAGGCCGGGATCAGGTCAGCTCGTCAGTCAAGCGGACCTGCGTACTGGTTGAGCTCGCCCGGCGAGCACGCCTGTAACACCCCCGAACCGTTCTATGTATAGGTCGAACAACCAGCCAACAATCAAGATAGAACATCACCGATGGACCAACTTTCTACGAAGGTTCGGGAGCGCGACATGACGGGCTAGGGACGTTCCGGCCAAGGTCAGAAGGAGTGCAAATCGTGACTAAGCCAGTTTGACCACTAACACGTCCCGTCAGATCAAGGCCTAAGACTTCTCAACCCGTACCTCAATCTGAAGTTGTGTTATCTTGGACAAAGCTAATATCAGATACAACAAGGCATTTACATAAAACATCGCTTTATTTATTTTATAACATATTCGGTTCACCACACACAAAATATTATACACATAGTGGCATGCCAAGAGAGCAAAAGATACATACTTATAGTCTGAAAACGTCGCAAGCAAAAAGATGAAAATACTACACCAGCCGGCCTAACTTCCCGCGACCTCTACTAGCTCTACTGGTCACCTGAAAACAACAAAGAGTGAGGAGTGAGTAATCTAGCATTACTCAGTGAGTTACAATCCCCAACTAACAAATACAACCCCTCGCTATCCCACCCCAAACAAATCTAAAGCGAGAGGTTCACCTAATAACCCAAATCAATAATAGTAATAATAAGCAATCAGAAATCCGCTGCAGAAAATAATACGAGTAATATATCGATACTATAAGATAGTCGTGTAATATATCTAGGGCCCGGTGACGTTAGGGTCCTCCTTCATCATCGGCAATATCCTATCTCCCTACCACGAAGGCTAGAAGAAGGAACTTTCAACCGACCGCGGCCCACAGTCATTCGGGTCACCGCGCGACAGCCCACAGTCCTTCGGGTCACTGCCACATTACACCGTTGTGTAATAACTCAGCCTTAGGCCATGACCCCGTCTCTATGAGTCTTCCCGATCCAGCGAATAAGGGGTTTCCTTGAACCCTCCAGGTACGAGGTCTGAAGGAACACTAACTCACCCACAATATGCCTAGCAATGGCGGGTTACGCACATTCTGTCGGCCAATAAAATACTAAACCCGGTACTATAACCAAGATTCCAAACAATAATCACAATCAACACAATCAAACATATTCTAGAATATAAAATAAAGACTAATTCCAGAAAATCTAACTACCGCAACCTAGCAATATCATCTAAGCATTCAACGTTCTCTAACTAACCAATCAACCTAACGATTAGCATGCTACTACGATTCTCAAACAGTAACTAAGCATGCTATTAACCAATCAACCTAACCATTACTATTAAGTAAACAAACCGTTACTCAGTTTAGACCTGGCCTCCTGCCATGATCCAACTTCCAAGTAACAGGAACCTGTATGAAAACAGCTTAGCAATCAATCGATTATAACTCACAGTTTTTGGTTGACCGTGGCCTTGACCCCGTGTCCGTCTTCTGCTATCCGAACCCTTTTCTTGACCTTCACAAGTAGACACACGTCTGTGCTGATATTCACTTAAGCAGAACCTTCTTCAGATGTCGATTCAAATCGGGCAGAGTAACTGTTCTCGAAAACTCTCAAATACTGCCGAAAAAGGATCGAAAATGATCGAAACTCTAACTTTCTTTCTTTGCTTTCTCTCTCACGTTTTTAACTGACTTTGAACTTGTCTGGATGTGTTTAAATGATCTGGGGTCGTGGGGTATTTATAGGAAGCAGAAACCAATCAGAAACAGGCCGTGTGGCAGACCGTGTGTCGCTTCGCATGGCTCCGGTCGCATGCGCGGTGGCACCTCGTGCTCCACATGTCTGGCTGCATGACCAGGATGGAATGCATGAAGACACCACGTCCTCCAGTTGTCTGATGGCATGGACTGGTTTCATGCAGATCGACACCACAGCACACACATGTCGATCAGCATGTTTTAGTTGCAGGTTGAGCGGCACCTCGTGCTTCTGTGTGTCACTCCGCATGCGGTGATCGTTTGGGCTTCAACACCTCCTGCTTCCATTTCCACCTACCATGCCAGGCAGTGGACACCACGTCCTCCACATGTCTGAAGGCATGGCCTGCTTACATGCATTTTTACACCACATCGACCACATGTCGATCAGCATGCCTCGGTCGCAGGTTGAGCGGAACCTCGTGCTTTTATGTGTTACTCAGCATGCTGTGATCTCCTGAGCTTCACCACCTCGTTCTTCCCTTGCCAGATACCATTCCAGGCAGTTGACACCACGTCCTTATCTCATAGATCAAGCCACCTCGAGCTTCTCGGTCCATTCGACTGATTTCGGCCCTTCCGGTGAATTTTCTACCCGCGACCAATCCTGAATATTTTTCTACGCCCGTTCTGATTAGCTGAATCATTTTAATAAACTCCGAAATAATTCTGACCTTGATGGAAAATATTTTCCGAGCCTTCGGCTTCCTCGAAAAATCCCAAAATACCGAAATCAGGGTTTTTGTTTGATTTCTGGTTTTCCCGTCGTGCTTCGATTCCCGTAGTGATTACTTCTTGTCCAGCTTATATTCCCGTCCTGCTTAAATTCCCGCCCTGCTTCCGGCTTCTAAAATCATATTTTAATGATACGAAATCTTTTCCGGGAAAACTTCGCGGTGAAGAAACACCGGCTTCAAAAACGTCGTGCTTCCAAAATTTTTATTCTTCCAAAACATCCGTCTGATCAATCTAACACCTTCTCTAACAGGGTTGAGCAGCTTAAGGTTCCCTCACGATCAATTCTTCAATCACTCTATTAATAATTTTTTTTTTTTAAGGGTTCCTACATTCTCCCCCCCCCCCCCCCCCCCCTTAACAGAATTCGTCCTCGAATTCTAAGGTTCTGAGGGGCCTTCCTCTTCCATCACGACATCTTCTCGGAAAAACTCTGGGTGGTTGGCCTTAAATCTCTCTTCATCCTCCCAAGTGACATGAATCCTGTTTTGTCTTCCCAGATTACTTGTACTTGAGCAATCTCACGATTCTTCAATTTCCGAACACGCCTTTCTCCAAGTCGGATTGGTCCTTCTGGATATGTAAGGTTCGTCCTTAGCTCCTCAATTCTATCGGGCTCAACAGCACTTGGATCTCGTATATGTTTCCGAAGCATGGAAACATGGAATACCGGGTGTAGATGCATATCCTCAGGCAGATCCAATCGATAAGCTACCTCACCAACTTTTCCGATGATCTTGTACGGACCAATGAATCTGACTGCGAGTTTCCCGACCTTGCCAAATCTGTCTTTCCCTTTCTGTGCTGTAACCTTCAAGTAGACCCAATCTCCTGTCTCAAAAGTTACCTCTCTTCTCGACTGGTTGGCGTACTTTTTCTGACGGTCCTGAGCCTTCTTCATGTTGGTTTGGATCGTGTCCAGCTTAATCATAGTCTCTTGTGCAATAGGTGATCCAAACATTCTTCTTTCCCCCATTTCCGTCCAATACAAAGGTGTTTTGCATGGCCTTCCATACAGCGCTTCATAAGGTGGCTTTCCTATGCTCGCATGATAACTGTTGTTATACGAGAACTCGACCAACGGTAGATGCTTCTCCCAATTTCCTGCCCAATCTAAAATACACATCCAAATGGTTCTCTCTGTTTGGCCATCTGTTTCTGGATGGAACGCCGTGCTTTTGAACAGTTTAGTTCCCAAGGCTTCTTGTAGTCCTTCCCAAAATGCTGCCGTGAATCTAGGGTCACGATCTGAGACGATGTCTGAAGGTACACCATGTAACTTCACGATCTGGTCGATGTACATCTCGGCCAATACTTCAACTTATTCGTGTCTCTCATAGGCAATAAGTGTGTAACCTTGGTTAACCTATCCACAATCACCCAGAGTGAGTTGTTCGATCTACCTAGAGTAGTGGGTAATCCAGTGATGAAATCCATGGAAATAGAGTCCCATTTCCATTGAGGTTTCGGAAGATTCTGCAACAATCCTCCTGGAACTTGATGCTCGGCTTTAACTTGTTGACAAGTTGCACACTGTGCAACCCATTGCGCTACTGATCTCTTCATCCCCGGCCAACGATAGTATCTTCTCACGTCTTGGTACATCTTTGAACTTCCGGGATGAATACTAAGTAAGGAATGGTGTGCAACCCTTAGTATCTCATCTCTCAGCCCTTGTCCTTTTGGACCGGTGATCCTTCCATTGATAAGCAAAGTTCCATCTTCCGCCAAGTAGTATCCAGCACTATTTGGTCCGGCTTGCCCTCTTAGTTCTTCAGAAATCTTTTGTAGTTTCTCGTCTTTAAGTTGCTCCTCTCGGATCTTTTGAATCAAGCTGGCCTGATTCACTGCTTGTACTCCCAATGGTTCACTGGTTTGTCCCTCCAAAACAACCAACTTCACTTGCTTCAACTCTTGGTTCAACAGCTCCACTTCTTTTTCCATATCAGCATCCATTTTCCTTCGTCTTGTGCGAATCTTTATGTCATAGTCAGCCACGAATTCCATCCATCTACGCTGACGCAGGTTGAGCTCTGGCTGGGTGAAGAGGTATTTAAGACTTTGGTGGTCTGTGTATACCTCCACTTCTTCTCCGTACAAGTATGATCTCCAAATCTGCAAATCGAATACCACGGCCGCTAGCTCCAAGTCAAGTGTGCTGTAGTTATCTTCATGCTTCCGTAGTTGTCGCGAGGCATATGCGATGACTCTCCCATCTTGCATTAACACACAACCTAACCCAACTCGTGAAGCATCCGTGTAAACCGTGTAAGGTTTACCTTGCTCGGGCAAAGCTAACACAGGTGCACTTGTGAGAGCTTACTTCAACTTCTTGAATGCCTTCTTCGTTTCTTCCGCCCATATAAAAGGAACTCCTTTACCGGTCAGTTTAGTTAATGGCTTTGCAATGGAGGAAAAGTCCTTAACAAACTTCCTGTAATAACCTGCGAGTCCGAGAAAACTCCTTACTTCCGTCACTGTGGTAGGTCGAGACCATTCTCGTATGGCTTGGACCTTATCTGGATCAGCAGCCACGCCCTCTCCTGATACTATGTGACCAAGAAATCCTATCTCTCTCTTGCAAATAGAACATTTGCTAAACTTAGCAAACAGCTTCTGATTTCATAACCTCTCCATGACTAGTCTCAAATGCTCTTCGTGCTCTTCCTTACTTCTTGAATACACCAGGATGTCGTCAATGAAAATGATCACCAATTTGTCGAGGTAGTCATGGAATACTTCATTCATCAAGCGCATGAAAGCTGCAGGGGCGTTGGTGAGACCAAAGGGCATAACAAAGAACTCATACTGCCCGTACCTCGTCCGAAATGCTGTCTTCATGATGTCTGACTTGGCAATAGAAATTTGATGATATCCTGATGCCAAATCAATCTTCGAAAACCAACTAGCTCCCTTAAGTTGGTCCAACAGCTCATCTATCCTCGGAAGAGGATACTTGTCTTTTATGGTGATGTTGTTGATACCGCGATAATCGATACACAACCTCATGCTTCCATCCTTCTTCTTCACAAATAGAACAGGAGCTCCCCAAGGTGAAGAGCTTGACCGGATGAATCCCTTTTCCAATAGATCTTCCAATTGTTTCTTCAGCTCAGCCAACTCTGCAGGTGCCATTCCGATACGGTGCCTTAGCTATAGGTTTAGCTTCAGGCTCCAAACTAATATTAAAGGGATTACTACTAGGTGGAGGTAATTCCTTTAATGGCGCAAAGACATCCTCAAACTCCTGGAACACTTCTATGTCTTCGATCTTAACTTCATCGTTTGTGGCTCCTCCACTAACTGATAAAGTTACCAAATACACTTCCCCGTCTTGAAGCAAATCTTGTACTCTCAATGCTGCCACCAATGACACTGTCATACTAGGACTCATTCCGTAGTATACCATCTCTGGACGTTTGCCTCTGCCAAACAACAGCCTTCCCTTTTCACAATCGATCTGAACTCCATAGCTCGATAACCAATCCATTCCAAGGATTACTTCGTACCCTTCCAAAGGCACGACTAACAAATATACCACGAACTCTTTCTCTTGAATGATCAAAGGAACATTCTTGATACACTTATGCACTTGAAGGGTCTTCAGGGGTCAAGACTGCCACGTTTACCCTGTCAACCAAAAAGCAATCCCAAAACTGGGCAGCCACCTCAGGGGTAACAAAACTATGTGTTGCCCCTGAGTCGAACAATACATGTGTGGGTTTACCAGCACCGTGTCTGGTTCCTGCCACAGTAACTCAATCAACAATATCTCAATCACAGAAATACTAATCAAAACTCACACAATCAACAATCACAATCGAAATATTTCTAAACGCGCAACCTAGCGATCAAGCAATCTAGACCTAACCGGAATCCTAACTAAATTCCAACAACTTAATCTACACAAAGTTTCATGCAATAAAAAGAGGAGGTTTAACACCCACAATACTTGTGATGGGACCCTTAGACGGTCCTGCATTGTCCGGGTTTCTAATACCTAAGGCATAAACTCTCCCTCCTAGGTTTTGCTTCTTTAGTGATGGCTCAATTGCTGGATGGCTAGGAGGAGCTCGGATCCTGAGAGGGGTCGCAGGGATGGGCTTGTTTGGACATGACGATACATAATGGCCCTTCTTGAAGCAAGAGTAACAAGTGATGTCTTCCATCCTTATCGTTGAAAAACCCTGATGGTTACTTCACTGATTGCAGGGACAGAACCTTGAAATATGTCCCGGTTGACCACATATGTAACAGACCCTAGAGTTACCCCGATTGTTGACTTGGCCTCCAGATCCTCGGCCTTTGCCTTTATTAAATCCTAGACCCTTGTTGTAATTTGGTCTTTCTCCTTGGTTGAACTTAGTGTGTCCGCCAGAATGTTGTATAACCTTTCTTTCAACCTCTAATACAGCCTCAACATTAACGGCCTTTTCCACCAGATCCGATAAGCTGCCAAAGTTGCTCCCAGCTAATCTACTTCCAAGCTCCGGCTTTAATCCGTACATGAAGTTACAGATCATAGTTCCTTCATCTTCACGTCCATCAAAAACATGTCGCCTCAACCTTCTGAACTCAGAATCATAGCTAGTCACTGGCCTATCTCCTTGAACAAGGTTCATAAACTGACGTTCCAACCGATGCTTTGCTTTAGGAGGAAAGTACTTCCTCTCGAACTCTCCCTTGAACGATTCCCATTATGTGATGGTAGTCCACGCTGCCTTTCTATGCTGTCCCACCTTGTGGGAACCGAAATGCACACCGTCGATTTTAATGAATAAAAACGGAGGAAAGCCAAGTTAACCCGACTTTCCCTGAAGGTCCGAATTCTCTGCGACAGCCAACGACAAGTGACCGAATAAATGCGGAAAAGGTTTTGTTAAGATTTGGGACTGGACCTTAAGAAAGGCTGCCTACGTACCCCTTTCGAGGATCAAGTCGGACGTAGTTCAGTTTATAAAGAATTGAACAAGAGATCGAACCGTCTGGGCGGGTTCGTCTAGTATGAGCGTTTGTCATAGAAACAGGCATGTCGAAGATAACGCCTAGGGTTTCTATGTGCGGAGCTCTGAAGTAAAAGAATTGTTCGATCCTTCCGAGAGGAGCGGAGATCTGCAGAGAAGATAAAACTAGAACAAGAGGCGGCCAGACGTTCTAAGTCCTACCTCGCTGGCCTAACCACCTAAGTTCTAAGTTCTCTAAGCTAGCAGGAGTTCTCTAAGTCTAGATTCTAGGATTTTCGGATCCTCTTCTCCTCTGCTCTTGCTCTCCTTATATACTCACTCCTAGGTCGGTTTGCGTTAGGATGATGGACCTCGCCTTTGGGCCCAAGTTTATCTCTTCAGGAAATATTCCATTTTCGTTGATATTCGTAATTATCCTCGAGTTTTCCCCTATTTTCCGGTGACTTGATGTTTATCCGATGTTCGGGAAATTGGATAAACCGCCATAGTCTGATTGGGCCTGAGTCCTTAAAATCGTAAGTAAGTCTGTGGACTTGTCTTAAGTCGTTGAACGTATTATACGATTTCTCGGAAAGACTATCTTTCTCGTGAAATAAACCGTATATCCTAAAGGATCGATGTTCGAGTTAATCGATCTTGTTTTACACGATATACTCTACGAGAAATCCAACCTTTCTAATCTTTGTCGTAAAACATCGAGGATGATTCCAATCGAGAGATGTTAATTCCGTAGCCGTGATCGTATCAAACCCACGAGGATTGATCCAAGCAAGCCAAGATGGGATCAGACCGAGCATGATGGGACCGAGACCAGGACGAGGACCGAGACCAGGACGAGGACCGAGACCAGGACGAGGAACGTCGACCGGCGCCAGGGGGCTTGCCGCCGGCGCCAGGCCGGCTTGCTTGACGTTTGCCGCCGGCGCCAGGCTGGCTTGCGTGACGCTTGCCGCCGGCGCCAGGGGGCTTGCCGCCGGCGCCAGGCCGGCTTGCGTGACGCTTGCCGCCGGCGCCAGGGGGCTTGCCGCCGAAGCCAGGCCGGCTTGCGTGACGCTTGCCGCTGGCGCCAGGGGGCTTGCCGCCGGAGCCAGGCCGGCTTGCGTGATACTTGCCGCCGGCGCCAGGGGGCTTGCCGCCGGCGCCGGGCCGGCTTGCGTCACTCTTGCTGCCGGCACCGGGGGGCTTGCCCCCGGCGCCAGGTCGGCTCCGTCTCGCCTGCCGCCGGCGCCAGCGGTTATCTGCCGCCCGTGGGTTCTCCGTCGCCCGATCTTTCCCCCGTTGGCCGTTCGTGCGGGAAATCTTTGAGTTTGGAAGGATCTTTAGCCGTAGATTTCGAGATAACCGTTTTCGACCTCACCAGAGATTGGATATTCTAATTTTGAGAAAATCTCGTATAACTTCTTTTCAAATTATCCGAGACTTTTTGTTTCAAGAAATACTTTTCAGAGACTTTCAGTCATTGATTCCGTCGTGACCGATTTTGACCCCAACAGTTAGCCCCCCAGCTCGTTAGAACCTTCGTGATGTTCTTGCGAGCGATAAGACATGTCAGCTAAGATAGGCGGAATTAATGGTTGAAAGGCTCCGCTGAAAGTGGTAAGATTGGGGCTGCGCCTTTTGAAGGCTGCCTACGTACCCTTGTTGTAGGGATCAAGCCTTCCGTAGTTCGTTTTGGAGTTTAAGATCCTTGTGATCTGTTTTACCAGCGAGACTTATATGGTCTGGTTATGTGTCATGAGAGACTTTTGAGCATGATGTTGTTGATGTATTTGTTTTGGTCTGGGCGTTGTGAGGCCATTATGTTTTTTTTGATTTTTTATGAACTTCAGTTTTTTCGAAGTATGAGAAAGAGGGTGTGAGTTGTCGTCTCATTCCTAGTTCCCTGATGATCACCGTACCTATTATTTGCATAAAGCGAGATTTTCTGCGGTTTACCGATTTACGCGAAAAGTTCGTGAAACGAATAGGCTTAAGTGAAGAGACAAATTTTTGGATCTCATATACCATACTATGTCTGTGAGATTTCAAGATCCAGCGTGGCTGGGTTTAGGGCAAGACCTAGGTTTACTCTCGGACTGAGGCTTTGCGATGACAAATCGGCTTTCGTTTTGCCTGTTTGCGATTTTAACCTGACTCGTACCGTTTAAAATCCGCGAATTGTTGTCGGCTTATATGATTTGTCTAGGCGTGAGTCGAGCTACTTCCTTTACGAAGAGCTAAACCAAAATATGGATTTCTTGTATAGCGCGCTATGTTTATCCTTGTCGGATGTAAGAGAGCCTACCCTTTTAAAGGCGGCTATTGTCTGTTTAGGACGTTAGAGTTCGTTTGTTGTGATCAGCAACAAAGAAATGATGCCAGTTTAGAGGCATGTTACTGTTTAGAGGTGTGTTTGTATGTTTTGAGTTCTAGAGACGAGGATTTCGTCTGAAACGTTTTGAAGAAAAGAATGTCGTTCGAGCGTTAGTGACGTCTCACAGTGCCGAAGGTCGAGTTTTCCTTGTGTCGCATTTCGTGGTTGAAATGTTCGCGGGCTTGGAGATGTTTTGCGAATGTTCGCAGCCAGAAACTGTTGTTTCGGTTTGGACGCAGGACCAAGGGGTCGCGTAAGTTTGACCCAGGGAGAAGCGTCTACATTCACAGTGCTTCGTGAAGTGTTGGCCTTCCGGGATTTGATTGTATATATTAAGGATGACTCATATAACTCTTGGAGCCTTGTCACGAGTGTTTATTTTCATGCCGTGTTTACAGGCGTATAGAACATAATCGATTGACGATAAGTTTAAATCTTCCGTTAACCATATGGTTGTTAGGACTGAGTTTTGGTATGAAGAGTTTATCGTATGATTTCCGATTCTGGGTTATACGACAAATTGCTTGCATAATAGTCACTTGGCGTTCTATGAAAAAGTCGTGGATTGTTGTTTTTAGCCGTTAAGTGATTGGAGCGGTGGTTGCTCAGTAGCTTTGGATTGGCATGGAGGCTAGATTCAGCCGTATCGCCAAGGAAGTTGTTGGTAAACGATCAGACCATGACCCTTATTAAGGTTATGTTAGTTTAGGATTGTCCTTAATGGGGATGCCGAATTCAGGTCCGGGCTTTACGGAAGGGCGTAGTTGGCCGAGGGCCAAATAGCATTTGCCAAGATAGACATGCCAAGCATAGCGGAGTTTTCTGAGTTATGGATGATGGCTTTTAGAAACGATCTTCCACTTTAGGTCTCAGTTATACGATGAATGGTTCATATAAATTCTTTTTTGTTGCATGAAAATCGTTTCATTTCATCCGGGGGGAAAAGTTTAAGGGATCGACGCTGGACACGTGCGGGTTCGCCTGCGTGATTATTTCCTGCTCGGACGTAACCGCGGGGAGTGAAAGCAGGAGCCAGAAACCTTGTGGAGCAAAAACTGTCTATGACAGTTACCCGTTGGACCCATTATGTTTATTTTACGAAAGTTGCTTTGTATGAATTGACTCGACCATACAGAGGATTTTTCGTAAAAGTGATGTAAGAGGGGGTTTTTGTAAAGGTAACAGGAGAGTGTTTCTCACAAATTACTTGCGATATTTGCGACCACGGATTATGTTTTCCTTATTCACTTTTGCGTACTGCGAGGTCGTTTTCCATGAGACCGATCATGTTTTTTTCCATAGGCTGTTTTGTTTAAAATATTCTTGTTATAGGAAAGTAATGGATGACCGGTTTCATGGAGATAGAAAATCGCAGATTGTCAAAGTAGCGATGTTTCCGCGGATTGCACGGGAGATGTTTCCGCTATGATTTCGACCTTTGGACGAAAGCTGCTTCGAATTACTCACGGAGTTTTACCGAAGGTTATTTCGTTATTTTCGTAGTTCATCGTCGTGCTATTAGTCTGACGTTGGTACACGTTTCTAGTCGCGAGTTTGCGACGAGAGACGACGTAGAGTTTTCAAGACAATGTTTGTAACGGTTGGGCTATGCCGCTAGCGTTTTTTAGACGAATCTTATTGCTGCGAGAGTTTGCTTTGTCAAAAGCGTTGTCTTGATGCTGAAGCAAAAAGTTTTCGAAGATGGGATTATACGGGTATAGTATACGTACCTACTTCCCTTTTCTTTTTACGAAAGAAAACGGGTTAGCCGTTCTTCCGAAGGCTTGTGTATGTTTTTTCTTCCTTTTAGGAAGCGGGATGAGTATGCTTTCAGAACGCGTGGCGATCGTTTCTCGGTTTTTCAAGAGACTAGATCGGTTTGCATGTTATGCCTGGACAATCAAGGAACGATGGAACAAGACTGGAAATTTTGCCTAAGACTCAGCTTGCTAGACTATCCACCTAGGTCCTAAGTTCCCTAAATTCTACGGCAGTTTTCAAGACGTTTTTGTTCCTGTCGTACGAAGAATTAAAACCTTTACAAAATTTTATAAGTCGGACATACCTTAGTCTCATCGATGATTCGAGATTGCCCCTTCTTCCTCCTTCTTCTTCTTTTGTCTTCTGAACTGTGTTTCACCTTCCGTAGTGATAGTTTTTACGAGAAGGAATGTGTCTTCCATCGAAGGTTTTTTTAGGCGTTTCGGAATGGCCACTTTCGATTCTACGTCAAAGGACTTCGAAAAGTCTGATACTGAATTTCGTATGAATTGATTTTCGATGAAATCCTGATGAGAGTATCGGAGCGAACGAGAGATATCAACGTCTAAGCTCATGTCTTCGTTTCTTCTTACTTCCCTAAATATACAGGTGCGCTTTGTATATTGTTGAAAAGTCTATCAAGCGTTATTAATAGATGTTTCCGACTCAACGTGGCAGAATCAGATTGCGTTTTATGTACCAAAGGGATTTTACGAAATCGTTGAAACAAAAGAAGGAGAAGCAGGTTGTGAGGGAGCAATGGACAGGATGTCATTCGGGTGAGGTTCTTAGTTCGTCAAGCCATGGGCGAACTGGTCAAGTCTCAGACCTTGTTGTTTGATATGATTTTGTTTGACTTTACGAATGATGTTTCGTAAAATATTGCCGAGTTTGATCTTACGGAAGTTATTTCCGTAAGATGTTACCGAATTTTAATATCCGACACTCTCGCTGCAGAGAGCTGTAATTTTGTTCTTAAACTTAATCAGAAATTCTCTCGTTTACGTAGGACTGATCCAAAGGAGTTTTGAGTAGTTTTCCGAAAGTAAGCTTAGCGGATAAAAGTCGAGAGTTCGCAATGGCGCGAAAATTTTTAGATTTCAGAAAACGTCTTAGTTAACCGGTTTAAGTTTTGAGTAGGTTTAGAGAAATCAACTCTGTTCTTCTCAAACTGGTCTAGAAGGACCAAGCTGGCCATATTGCAAATTGGTCGAGAGAGACCGAGCTTGTCGTACGGCGAGCTGTTCGAGACAGACCGAACTTGTCGTATGGCTAACTGGTCGGGACAGTCAGAGTTTTGGCCTCCCTTGGGTGGTTCGGACGGTTGGGAAGCATTGGTAAACTCTTTTCCCGTTTCGTCGTTGGCTTCCCGAGAGTTGTTCGGAAGAAGTACGGCAGTGGGAATTGGTGACCCGATTTGCCGTGCTTCTATTCCGCGAGTAATCCAGGGTTTCCCCAAGGTTTCGAGGAGAATAAGTTTTATTTTTCCGAGAGGTTCTCGAAAGAAACGTTTTTTGTAGAAACCTTGCTCGTAGCGATTTCTCTAACTTGGTAACAAGACGAATTTTTGGGGTTTGATAGATTTTATCGTTGCCCTTTCTGTTTAGATAGAGAAATTGCGAGCTCGTTTTCGTGCTCTTCCTGTGGCGGGAAGCCGCGGCTAGGTTTTTGATTTTCTCGAGCACCGTGGCGTTTGCGTAAGCGTTGGCCGTAGGAACAGTCGCTGCTGGAGTTGTTTTACCATCGTTGACGCAAACTGCAAGTTTTTCGTTCATATTTCCGGACATCGGTTCGATCAAGCGCTTTGCGGCCGTATGAGTAAGAGTAATCCGTCCCCCCGTCCTTCTAGCGCCAAAATGTGGGAACCGAAATTCACACCGTCGATTTTAATGAATAAAAACGGAAGAAAGCCAAGTTAACCCGACTTTCCCTGAAGGTCCGGATTCTCTGCGACAGCCAACGACAAGTAACCGAATAAATGCGGAAAAGGTTTTGTTAAGATTTGGGACTGGACCTTAATAAAGGCTGCCTACGTACCCCTTTCGAGGATCAAGTCGGACGTAGTTCAGTTTAGAAAGAATTGAACAAGAGGTCGAACCGTCTGGGCGGGTTCGTCTAGTATGAGCGTTTGTCATAGAAACAGGCATGTCGAAGATAACGCCTAGGGTTTCTATGTGCGGAGCTCTGAAGTAAAAAATTGTCCGATCATTCCTAGAGGAGCGGAGATCTGCGGAGACGATAAAACTAGAACAAGAGGCGGCCAGACGTTCTAAGTCCTACCTCGCTGGCCTAACAACCTAAGTTCTAAGTTCTCTAAGCTAGCAGGAGTTCTCTAAGTCTAGATTCTAGGATTTTCGGATCCTCTTCTCCTCTGCTCTTGCTCTTCTTATATACTCACTCCTAGGTCGGTTTGCCTTAGGATGATGGACCTCGCCTTTGGGCCCAAGTTTATCTCTTCAGGAAATATTCCATTTTCGTTGATCTTCGTAATTATCCTCGAGTTTTCCCCTATTTTCCGGTGACTTGATGTTTATCCGATGTTCGGGAAATTGGATAAACCGCCATAGTCTGATTGGGCCTGAGTCCTTAAAATCGTAAGTAAGTCCGTGGACTTGTCTTAAGTCGTTGAACGTTTTATACGATTTCTCGGAAAGACTATCTTTCTCGTGAAATAAACCGTATAGCCTAAAGGATCGATGTTCGAGTTATTCGATCTTGTTTTACACGATATCCTCTACGAGAAATCCAACCTTTCCAATATTTGTCGTAAAACATCGAGGATGATTCCAATCGAGAGATGTTAATTCCGTAGCAGTGATCGTATCAAACCCACGAGGATTGATCCAAGCAAGCCAAGATGGGATCAGACCGAGCATGATGGGACCGAGACCAGGACGAGGACCGAGACCAGGACGAGGAACGTCGACCGGCGCCAGGGGGCTTGCCGCCGGCGCCAGGCCGGCTTGCGTGACGCTTGCCGCCGGCACCAGGGGGCTTGCCGCCGGCGCCAGGCTGGCTTGCGTGACGCTTGCCGCCGGCGCCAGGGGGCTTGCCGCCGGCGCCAGGCCGGCTTGCGTGACGCTTGCCGCCGGCGCCAGGCCGGCTTGCGTGACGTTTGCCGCCGGCGCCAGGGGGCTTGCCGCCGGCGCCAGGCCGGCTTGCGTGACGCTTGCCGCCGGCGCCAGGGGGCTTGCCGCCGGCGCCAGGCCGGCTTGCGTGACGCTTGCCGCCGGCACCAGGGGGCTTGCCGCCGGCGCCAGGCCGGCTTGCGTGACGCTTGCCGCCGGCGCCAGGGGGCTTGCCGCCGGCGCCAGGCCGGCTCCGTCTCGCCTGCCGCCGGCGCCAGGGGTTCTCTGCCGCCCGTGGGTTCTCCGTCGCCCGATCTTTCCCCCGTTGGCCGTTCGTGCGGGAAATCTTTGAGTTTGGAAGGATCTTTAATCGTAGATTTCGAGATAACCGTTTTCGACCTCACCAGAGAGTGGATATTCTAATTTTGAGAAAATATCGTATAACTTCTTTTCAAATTATCCGAGACTTTTTGTTTCAAGAAATACTTTTCAGAGACTTTCAGTCATTGTTTCCGTCGTGACCGATTTTGACCCCAACACACCTCCTGTTGCGTCTCCCTCCAGATAGTACACTGTGATCTTCTTCTTGTATTCTTCTGGGCACCCCATGGCTTCAAAATTCTTCTCCACCAAAATTCTTCTTGTATTCTTCTGATCCTCCTTTGTATTTGTGGGATCCAATTTTCTTCATGGTAGACAACAACTTGGAAACTTCAGGTGTATGAGTATGTGTGGCCTGGTTACTTAACGCCTTGGTCAACACGTCATGTAAAAGCTTCAGGGTGTTTTCTGCTCCTTGATCTTGTGGTCTTTCTGTTGCATGGTTCTGATCTGGCCTTGGGTTTGATTGAACGGATTGATCGTGCTGATGTCTCTGGGCCCAAATACAACTTGGACTAATGCTCGACAAACTGTCTTCTCGGTTAACTCGGGTCCTGTTACCGTACACCGGAAACGATCTTGTTCTCTGAGGAGGACTCCTATCATGTCCAAACATCTCACTAACGCCATTGCCATTACCATGGTCTGATCTGTAGCCCAATCCTCTTCCAGTCGAATCCCTGCCCTCTCCCCAAATCCGATCTCGTCCATCATTACCTATCCCGCGATTAGCCATCTGCACGCAAATAAAAGGGTAAGTCCTAATCCTATATAACTAAACACAGGAAGTGGCTGGTTTCCTAAAGCATCTTTTTGCGACTCTTTTGACTTGATAAAATCATTGAAATCACTTGTGTCACACATGGACGAAACCATGCTCTGATACCACCTATGTAACACCCCCGAACCGTTCTAGGTATAGGTCAAACCACCGGCCAACAATCAAACAAGAACATGACCGATGGACCAACTTTCTACCAAGGTTCGGGAGTGCTACATGATGGGCTAGGGGCGTTCCGGCCAAGGTCACAAAGAGTGAAATTCGTGACTAAGCCAGTTCGACCACTAACACGTCCTGTCAGATCAAGGCCTAAGACTTCTCAACCTGTACCTCAATCTGACGTTGTGTTATCTTGGACAAAGCTAATATCAGATACAACAAGGCATTTACATAAAACATTGCTTTATTTATTTTATAACATATTCGGTTCACAACACAGAAAATATTATACACGTAGTGGCATGCCAAGAGAGCAAAAGATACATACTTATAGTCTGAAAACGTCGCAAGCAAAAAGATGAAAATACTACACCAGCCGGCCTAACTTCCCGCGACCTCTACAAGCTATACTGGTCATCTGAAAACAACAAAGAGTGAGGAGTGAGTAATCTAGCATTACTCAGTTAGTTACAATCCCCAACTAACAAATACAACCCCTCGCTATCCCACCCCAAACAAATCTAAAGTGAGAGGTTCACCTAATAACCCAAATCAATAATAGTAATAATAAGCAATCAGAAATCCGCAGCAGAAAATAATACGAGTAAAATATCGATACTATAAGATAGTCGTGTAATATATCTAGGGCCCGGTGACGTTAGGTTCCTCCTTCATCATCGGCAATATCCTATCTCCCTACCACGAAGGCTAGAAGAAGGAACTTTCAACCGACCGTGGCCCACAGTCATTCGGGTCACCGCGCGACAGCCCACAGTCCTTCGGGTCACTGCCACATTACACTGTCGTGTAATAACACAGCCTTAGGCCATGACCCCGTCTCTATGAGTCTTCCCGATCCAGCGAATAAGGGGTTTCCTTGAACCCGCCGGGTACGAGGTCTGAAGGAACACTAACTCACCCACAATATGCCTAGCAATGGCGGGTTACGCACATGCTGTCGGCCAATATAATACTAAACCCGGTACTATAACAAAGGTTCCAAACAATAATCACAATCAACCATATTCTAGAATATAGAATAAAGACTAATTCCAGAATATCTAACTACCACAACCTAGCGATATCATCTAAGCATTCAACGTTCTCTAACTAACCAATCAACCTAACGATTAGCATGCTACTACGATTCTCAAACAATAACTAAGCATGCTATTAACCAATCAACTTAACCATTACTATTAAGTAAACAAACCGTTACTCAGTTTAGACCTGGCCCCTATGCCATGATCCAACTTCCGAGTAACAGGAACCTGTATGAAAACAGCTTAGCAATCAATCGATTATAACTCACAGTTTTTGGTTGACCGTGGCCTTGACCCCGTTTCCGTCTTCTGCGATCCGAACCCTTTTCTTGACCTTCACAAGTAGACCCACGTCTAGACTGATCTTCACTTAAGCAGAACCTTCTTCAGATGTCGATTCAAATCGGGCAGAGTAACTGTTCTCGAAAACTCTCAAATACTGCCGAAAAAGGGTCGAAAATGATCGAAACTCTAACTTTCTTTCTTTGCTTTATCTCTCACGTTTTTAACTGACTTTGAACTTGTCTGGATGTGTTGAAATGAGCTGGGGTCGTGGGGTATTTATAGGAAGCAGCAACCAATCAGAAACAAGCTGTGTGGCAGTCCGTGTGTCGCTTCGCATGGCTCCGGTCGCATGCGCGGCGGCACCTCGTGCTCCACATGTCTGGCTGCATGACCAGGACGGCATGCATGAAGACACCACGTCCTCCACTTATCTGATGGCATGGACTGGTTTCATGCAGATCGACACCACAGCACACACATGTCGATCAGCATGTTTCAGTTGCAGGTTGAGCGGCACCTCGTGCTTCTGTGTGTCACTCCGCATGCGGTGATCGTTTGGGCTTCAACTCCTCCTGCTTCCCTTGCCACCTACCATGCCAGGCAGTTGACACCACGTCCTCCACATGTCTGAAGGCATGGCCTGCTTACATGCACTTTGACACCACATTGGCCACATGTCGATCAGCATGCCTCGGTCGCAGGTTGAGCGGAACCTCGTGCTTTTATGTGCTACTCAGCATGCTGTGATCTCCTGAGCTTCAACACCTCGTGCTTCCCTTGCCAGATACCATTCCAGGCAGTTGACACCACGTCCTTATCTCATAGATCAAGCCACCTCGAGCTTCTTGGTCCATTCGACTGATTCCGGCCCTTCCGGTGAATTTTCTACCCGCGAACAATCCCGAATATTTTTCTACGCCCATTCTGATGAGCTTAATCTTTTTAATAAACTCCAAAATAATTCTGACCTTGATGGAAAATATTTCCCGAGCCTCCGGCTTCCTCGAAAAATCCCAAAATACCGAAATCAGGGTTTTTGTTTGATTTCTGGTTTTCCCGTCGTGCTTCGATTCCCGTCCTGCTTATATTCCCGTCCTGCTTAAATTTCCGTCCAGCTTCCAGCTTCTAAAATCATATTTTAATAACATGAAATCTTTTACCGGAAAAACTTCGCGGTGAAGAAACGTCGGCTTCAAAAACGTCGTGCTTCCAAAATTTTTATTCTTCCAAAACATCCGTCTGATCAATCTAACACCTTCTCTAACAGGGTTGAGCAGCTTAAGGTTCCCTCACGATCAATTCTTCAACCACTCTATTAATAATATATTTTTTTAAGGGTTCCTACAACGCCCATTCTGGGGGTGAGCTCGCCGGTGAGCTGACCCGCGTGCTGGTCGAGCTCGCCAGGCGAGCATACCCACGCCGGGGTTTAGCTCGCCGGCGAGCTGACCCGCGTGCTGGTCGAGCTCGCCCGGCGAGTACGCCCATGCTGGGGCTGAGCTCGCCGGCGAGCTGACCCGCGTGCTGGTCGAGCTTGCCCGGAGAGTACGCCAATGCTGGGGCTGAGCTCACCGGCGAGCTGACCCGCGTGCTGGTCGAGCTCGCCCGGCGAGTACGCCCATGCTTGGACTGAGCTCGCCGGCGAGCTGACCCGCGTGCTGGTTGAGCTTTCCGGACGAGCAGACCCACGCCGGGGTTGAGCTCGCCGGCGAGCTGACCCGCGTGCTGGTCGAGCTCCCCCGGCGAGTACGCCCATGCTGGGGCTGAGCTCGCTGGCAAGCTGACCCGCGTGCTGGTCGAGCTCGCCGGGCGAGCTGGCCGTTGTAACGATCTCGGCGAGGGCTTCGATTTGATATCTTGATCGTTTTCTGGTTCCTCACGATTTGAGAGAACGGCCTCTTTGAAGTTTTAAGGCAGATTCTTTTGTGTTTAAGGTTTTTGTGGTGATCGAATCTTGACGCCCTTAGGCGAGCGGACCTTGATTGGATTGATCCGCCACTTGATCTGTCTTTTTTGTACTGATCTTTCCGGGGACTCTCGTACGCGCACGCCCGTCGTCTTCCGATCTTACTTTCAAGAAGTGTTTCATGAAGAATCCATAAGTAAAAAATGATCTTAGCCGTTGATTTCGAGATAACCGTTTCTGACCCCAACAGAGAGTGGATATTCTAATCTGAGAAAATCTCGTATAACTTCTTTTCTAATCATACAAGACTTTTCGTTTCGAGAAATACTTTCCAAAGACTTTCAGCCATTGATTCCGTCGTGACCAATTTTGACTCCAACAGAGCCTTCTCCTGGAGTGATATGCTTCCACAAACCCTTACTTCCCACAGTTGTTCTCACCATCCAAGACCACACAAGGTAGTTGTTTCCTTTGGAAGTAACCGAGACCTTCATGTTCATTCCTCCTTCCAGTTCAAGCAGCTTCCCTTGAAAAGCTTGCTCAAAGACTAGATCTTTAATACTAGACACACAAATTCTTCAAAGACTTGAACTTTCTTCAAGGACACACCAAAGACTTCCTCCTTAGATCACGATCCCACACACAAGTAGCCAAATAACACTTACGAGCTTCACAAACACCAAAAGGAACCACCTTGAAGCTAAACCTCCAAGAGAAACACAAACGGACCAAGAGACTTGTTCTTCAAAGATCTAGCACCGTGGATCTTCAAGAACACTCAAGAACACAGGTTGATAAGCCAACCTGGCTCTGACACCATAAGATTTCTATATATCTTGATGAATAAAAGAGATTATAAAAGAGTTTAAGAAAGATTAGAGAAGAAATTTGAAGATTTGGAGACTAATGTGAGATTAGAAATTTCGAAAAACACTAAGAGACTCTCATAACTTGCTTATCTTTATTAATGATGAGGTTACAATATATATAGTTTCGGATACAAGGGTTTCATTAGACTAAGAAGATAAGGTAAGCATGTGTAGTCAAAGAAGGGTGGAGCGTCTAATTCAAACCATCCAATGGGAAGCTCCACACGTTTGAGACTAAGACCAAAGAGCTCTTCCTTTCCAGCTGCTGACAGGCTGTCAGGACGCGCCTATCTGATCCTATCCAACGTTCGGATCAGACCAAGACCAAACCTTCTTTCTCATCTAGGCAGTATCAACCATCTTCTTCCTTGTGCTTCACTTCACTTAGTTACGCGGTAACTCACTTGTACGGACACAGTAAGTCCGTACACTTCACCCTAAGTTTGCACAACCTCAGAATGTGTAGAATGGTCTAGCCTGATGTTGTCTTGATTGAGTGGTCCGTACGCCCTTCCGTACAGGCCGTACTGCTCACCCTATTTGTGCACATACTCCCATTCTCTTCTTCTCTTCATGTAAACCCTTTCTTTATCTTCAACTCAGCTCCTCATCTCTTTTAAATCTCTTCTAATCTCTTTTTTCATTGAATTTCTACAAAATCTTATGGTATCAGAGCAGGTTGGCTTTTCAACCTGTGTTCTTGAGCTGTTCGTGGGTGTTCTTGAGGTTTTTTGAGGCTAGATCTTTGCAGGACAAGCATTTGTGTTGGTTGGTGTTTTTCTTGTAGATCCTGCCTCTAAGAAGCTTCGGTTAGTGTTTACAAGGTCTTGTTCGTGTGATAATCTTCAGTTTGGTTCGTTGAGGGTTCAAAGGTTGAGTCTTTGTGGTGTTTCCTTGGAGATATGTGGTAAAGTTTAAGTCTTGTGCGGTTTGTGGTTTCAAGGAGGTATCTTTGGAGGAGTTCTTTGAAGATTGAGTCTTGAAGCTGTTTGGTGGTTTGGATCTTAGTCTATGCGTGTGTTCAAGAAGGGTTTGTCTTGAGCTGAAGGTAGCTGTGTCCTTTAAGGGGAACAACTACCTTGTGTGGTTTCGGATGGTCAGGACGGCCATTGGAAGTAAGGGTATGTGGGGGCATATCACATCTGGTGAGGCTCCAAAGCTTATTACTCATGGAGGAGACATGGAGGAAGCCTCGGATGGGGCAAGTGATGCTGTAGAGAAGTGGCAGCAAGAAGATCTCATGGTACTATCCGCGCTTCAAGCTTCATTGAAGCCAGCCTTGTTGGATGCTTATAGTTACTGTGAGACAGCAAAGGAGCTGTGGGATACTCTGAAGAAGGTGTATGGAAACACTTCTAATCTGAGAAGAGTGTTTGAGATCAAGCAAGTTATCAATGGCTTGGTTCAAGAAGACATGGAGTTCACTAAACACCTTGGGAGGTTTAGATCTCTATGGTCAGAGTTGGAAATGTTGAGACCAAGCACAACTGATGCTGATGAGTTAAAAAAAAAGGCGTGAGCAAGGCAAGGTGTTTGGCTTGCTTCTTACATTGAACCCAGCTTACAATGGACTCTTCCAGCACTTGTTGAGAGAGGACACACTTCCTGACTTGGAAGATGTGTGTGCTAGGATTCAGAAAGAGCAAGGGTCTATTGGGTTGTTTGGAAGAAAGGGGGAGTTGTCTCTTGCAAATCAAGCTTCTCAGACTGACCAAGGTGAAGCTCCACAAGCAAACAAAGCTGCGCATGGGAAGTATGAAGATAGGAGGTTCAATGGGAATTGTGATCACTGCAAGAAGCCTGGTCACAAGAAGAGTCAATGCTGGATTATCCATCCACATCTCAAGCCAGCTAAGTTCATGAAGGACCGTGAAGCAAGAGCACACATTTCAGAGGGTTCAAGTGGAGCTGGCACTAGCAAGAACAATGAAGGGGAGAAGCGTGAAGCTGATAATGGGAAGTCTTTGGTGGCTTACTCTGGTGGTACATATAATCTTTAGATATTATGAGACAATATGAAAGGAATAAAGATATTTAGAAGAGGTTAAGAGAGATTAACCAAGAATAGATTAAAACTAATGAAGAATCATGTTTAAAGAGAGACTTAGGAGACTCAAAACTTGCTTAGCTTTTATTAATCACGAGTTTACAATATATAGGGAAGGTTACAAGGGTTTCCAAGGTCTAAAGTAAGACTAAAGCATGTGAGGTCAAGATTAGATGGAGCGTCCATTCAAACTCGGCCAATGAGAGCCTCCACACGTTTGGACAGACTTTCTTCCTTCCAGGTCATGCCAGCCTGTCCAAGCGCGCCTCCAGCCTGTCCAAGCGCGCCTCCAGCCTCTCCTTTGCTGGAAGAGTTACGTCTGGTAACTTTGGTTGATGTTTGGTCGAGACTTGGTCGAGTCTGTCCTGTACGGCCTCTACGACCTGTACGGACAGATCTCCCAAACTCTCCCAAACATCCCAAGCACTCCACACACTCCACTCCTCAAATGCTTCAACTCCTTATTCATTTCCCTATCATTGCTCAACTCATTTCAACACTCCCCCTCAAGCTTGACCATGTGGAACAAGTCAATCTTAGATAGCCATGAGATCTTCCTCATTAATAACCTCACCAAGGAAACCCATTGGGACAAAACCTTGATGAGGGAAAAAGATGAACGACCTCACAGCTAAGGGTATCAGCTCTTCTTCTTCCCGAGATCAATAAGGCCCAACCGTATGTGAATGGACTCCATTGTCTTCTGCCTTGCTGCCTTTGTAATCACATCAGCCAGCTGGTTTTCACTCCTTGTATAGCATGGTAGAATAACTCCAAGCACTATCACCTCCCTCAATTTGTGGCAATCAACTTTAATGTGCTTGGTTCTCTCATCGAAGACTGAGTTGGATGCAATGTGGATGGCAGCCTGGTTGTCACAATGCATAGTCATGGAAGTAGCCTGATCAATCTCCGAGTGCTTCAATATCCCTTTGATCCAAACCAGCTCGTTTGTCAACTTCAGCATGGCTCTATACTCATCTTCTGCACTAGAACATGACACCACTTCTGCTTCTTACTCTTCCAAGTAACCAAGTTCCCACCAATGAAAGTGCAATAGCCAGTGGTTGATCTTCTATCAGACCTATCTCCTGCCCAATCTTCATCACAATAGCCAACCACCTCTGTACTTCTATTACAGCCTATCCACACACCTAGATCAGGTGTTCCATTCAGATACATCAGCAGCCTTTCCACCATACGCCAGTGATGCTCCTTTGGGACTTGCATAAGCTGGCTCACCTGATTCACCAAATCCTCTCCCCAAGTTTGAGTAAATCCTCTTGCAACAAGCCTTGTCTTGTTCCTATCAACAGTCCCATCAGGTTTGTACTTGATTGTGAAGATCCACCTGCTTGAAACTGCCTTCTTCCCCTTTTGTAACTCACTCTCATACCATGTGTCGTTTTTAATCATTGCACCAGCTTCATCATTCACAGAATCTCTCAATTTTTGGATCATCATGGCTTCTTCATAACTTCTTGGCACATAGCTCTTATCTAAGCTCACCATAAAGCTGCAATGCTCTGCAGGTTATTGGGCAAAAGAACACACGGCTTGGGAAGGATTCTCCACAGCCTGGGCATTGTAGTACACGCGAGTGTTTACCCAGTTGGAAGGATCCTTCCTCACCCGTGTGCTTCTCCTCAATACTTGTGGTGGAGTTGGTTGTGAAGACTTCTCAGTTTGTGCTTCTTCTTCTTGCGCATCTCCACTATGCTCCTCTTCTTTTAGCTGACTTGCTTCAGCTCCATCTAGATGATGATCACCAGGTTCCACACCTTGATCAACACCTTGATCATGAGAGTCAGAACTCTCTTGACCATTTCCTTGGCCATTTGAACTCTCTCCCCTCTCCTGGTTGAGATGTTCTGATCCACTGCCCCCTTCATGATCAAGGTGGGGAGCAGATATGTCACCAGCAGCTGGTGTACTCCTTTGAACAATTGTGCCTCCTGGTGTAATCCCAAGTCCGTCTTAAGATTTCTATATATCTTGATGAATAAAAGAGATTAGATGAGAGATTAAGAGAGATTTATGAAAGAGATTTAAAGATTAAGAGACTAAAATGAGATTAAAGACTTAAAGACATGTTTAGAGACTAAGAGACTCTCATTATTTGCTTAATTATAATCAGAGTGAGGTTACAAGTATTTATAACAAGAGATTACAAGGGTATTCGACCAAAGGAAGAGGCTTAAAGCGTAGGGAGATAAGCATCCATTTCAAACCATTCAATAAGGTGCTCCACACGTATGGGCATCTTGGAATCTCTGACCAAGATGCTGCCAGACCTTGCCAGGCTGTCAGACGCGCATCCTCACCTTTCCAACGTTCGGATTGAGCACAGTAAGTTGATCCATCCAAGTTACCTTTCACCCGGGTAACTTTCTTAGATGAGTGGGCGAGGGTCTGTACGGTCGACTGTACAGACTGTCCGTCCATACACTTCTCCCTATTTTTGCCCATCGTCCACTTCACCTCTAAACCTTGATTCATCTCTTTTCGTGGCTTCACTCTAGACCATACACTCCATACAAGGCTATTTCATGCCCTATCTTTGCACCAACAGCCAACACATCTCAAGCTTCTCTCATATCTTCATAACACCTTCTTCCCTCTCCTTTATAATTTGATCACCTCAACTGAACACTCCCCCTCAAGCTTGACCATATGGAACAAGTCAAGCTTGGACAGCCATGAGAAATTCCTCATTAAAAACCTCAAGGAAAACCCATTGGGACAAAACCTTGATGAGGGAAAAAGATTAAAGATCTCATAGCTAAGGGGATCAGTTTTTCTTCTTCCCAAGATCAATGAGGCCCAATCTGATATGAATGGACTCCATTGTCTTCTGCCTTGCTCCCTTAGTAAACACATCAGCTAGCTGGTCTTCACTTCTTGTGTAGCACGGCAAGATGACTCCAAGAACAATCATCCCCCTAACTTTGTGGCAATCTACTTCAATCTGCTTAGTTCTCTCATGAAACACCGAGTTGGATGCTATGTGAATGGCGGCTTGGTTGTCAAAATGCATGGTCATTGGTGTGGCTTGATCAATCTTCAATTGCTTCCGTATCCCTTTGATCCAAACCAGCTCATTTGTCAGCTTTAGCATGGCTTTATACTCAGCTTCTGCACTGGAACAAGAGACGACGTTCTGCTTCTTGCTCTTCCAAGTAACCAAGTTGCCACCAATGAATGTGCAATAACCAGTAGTTGATCTTCTATCTGACATATATCCTGCCCAATCTGAATCACCGTAGCCCACCACTTCAGTGCTTCTATTACAGCCCATCAACACACCAAGATCAGGTGTCCCATTGAGATACATCAGCAACCTCTCCACAATGCGCCAATGATGCTCCTTTGGAACTTGCATATGCTGACTCACCTGATTCACAGCAAAGCAAATATCAGGACGTGTGATAGTCAAGTATATCAGCTTACCCACAAGCTTTCTGTAAAGCTTTGGATCATGGAATGGCTTGCTATCTTCAAGCTCCCCCTCACGTTGAACCTTTAAACCATCCTCCATGGGCATCTTGGCTGTCTTCCCTCCATAAACACCTGCATCTTTCAAGAGATCAAGTGTATATTTCCTTTGAGAGATGAACAAGCCTTCCTTGGATCTACACAACTCAATTCCAAGTAAGTATTTCATATCTCCCAAGTCTTTAATCTCAAAAAAAGATTTAAGGAACTCCTTGGTAGCTTTGATACCATCTTTATCACTTCTAGTGATGATGATATCATCAACATACACAAGGATCACAATGATACCTGAGGGCGTGGTGAGCGTGAAAAGAGTGTGATCAAGCTCACACTTCCTAAACCCTCTTCCATTTAAGGTTGTTCTGAGCTTGTGATACCATGCTCTTGGTGATTGCTTGAGACAATAGATAGCCTTCTTCAGTCTCAGCACATTCCTTTTCTTCACTAAATGTTCCAAACCAGGTGGAGGATGCATATAGACCTCATCTTCAAGCTCTCCTTGCAAGAATGCATTCTTCACATCCATTTGCCAAAGCCCCCATTCTAGATTCACAGCAAGAGATAACACAATTCTGATTGTGTGAAGCTTAGCAACAGGAGCAAACGTGTCTATATAGTCTTCTCCCCAAGTCTGAGTAAATCCTCTTGCAACAAGCCTTGTCTTGTTTCTATCAACAGTTCCATCAGGTTTGTACTTGATTGTGAAGATCCACCTGCTTGAAACTGCCTTCTTCCCTTTTGGTAACTCACTCTCATACCATGTGTTATTTTCAATCATTGCACCAGCTTCATCATTCACTGAATCCCTCCATTCTTTAATCATCATGGCTTCTTCATAACTTCTTGGCACATAGCTCTTATCTAGGCTCACCATAAAGCTGTAATGCTCTTCAGGGTATTGAGCAAAAGAACACACGGTTTGGGAAGGATGCTCCACAGCATGGGCATTGTAGTACACTCGAGTGTTTACCCAATTGGAAGGATCCTTCCTCACCCATGTGCTTCTCCTCAATGCTGGTTGTGGGGCTTGTTCAGTTTGCACCTCCTCTTCTTGAGTGTTCATTGCCTCTTCTTGTGTATCACTCAGTACCAGTTCTTCTTCATGCTGACTTGTCCCACCTTCTTCTTGGTGAATACTAGCTTCCACTCCTTGATCATGAGAGCCATAACTCGCTTCCTGACCACCGCTTTCTTCTTGGTTTGGAGTTTCTGGTTCACTTCCCCCCTCATGATCAAGGTGGGGAACCTGAACTTCAACACTAGTTGGTGCATTCCTTGGTGCACTTCCTCCACCTCGCTGATCTTGATCTACCCTGATCCCAAGGTTCTCCAAGATGATTCTCAATGTAGATGCCCTATCCGAGGTAAGGTCCTTCAAGTCCTCTTTCCTCAACAAACTTCACTTCTCGGGATACAAGAACTCTCTTAGTGTTTAAATCATAACACTTGTAGCCCTTTTGAGTTGGAGAGTACCCAATAAACATGGCCTTTGTACTCCTTGCCTGAAGCTTGTTCCTCAATTCTCCAGGTACCATCACGTAGCACAGACATCCAAATACCTTCATATGCTCCAATGAGGGTTTATACTTGTTTAGAACTTCAAATGGAGCTTGTCCCCCCCCCCCAAGACTTGAGTGGGAGTTCTGTTTATCAAGTAGCAAGCAGTCACAACTGTATCACTCCAGAATCTCTTTGGAACATTGGCTTGAAACATCATGGACCTGGCCACCTCCATCAGATGCCTATTCTTCCTCTCAGCCACTCCATTCTGTTGAGGAGTGTAGGGACAACTCGTTTGATGAAGAATGCCATGTTGAGATAGGCGTTGCTTGAATGCTTGTCCAGTGTACTCTCCACCATTATCTGACCTGAAAATCTTAATCTTGGCATGATAATGGTTAGTCACATAGGATTGAAAATTCTAAATGCATCAAGCACCCTATCTTTGGTCGGAATTAGTGTTAGCTAGGTGTATTTTGATTTTTCATCAATGAATGAGGCATAATATTTATGAGAATCTCTAGATAGACAAGGAGCAGTCCAACATCAGAATGAATAAGATCAAAACATTTCTCATAAACAGTAGATGATTTTGGAAACACAGTTTTACAATGCTTGCCTAAAATACAAGCCTCACAATCATTATTCTCAAAAGAAACACCTGGCAACATCAGTTTTAAAGCCTTATTATGAGGGTGACCTAGTCTAGCATGCCACAATGCATTTTTATTCATACTAGAAGCAGAAACATAAGTAAATGAGCAACTAATATCAGAAACAAGATCAAGGTCTTCAAGCATATAGAGATCTCCTTTGGTTAGTCTTTTTTCAATCATCTTGCTACTCTCAATATCCTGAAACTTAAAATCATTAGGGCTGAATATGACATTGCAATTTAAATCAGTTGCACATTTCTTCACAGACAGCAAATTTGAAGTAAAATCAGGCATATAGAAGGCTTTTGACTCCTTATCAAATAGCCTAAGCTTTCCTATTCCTCTAATAGGAATTTTATCACCATTAGCAATCATCACACTACAATGAGCAGGTTCAATACCCTTAATCAGTCTAGTGTCACTAATCATATGATGAGATGCACCAGAGTCAACAATGAGAGGCTTAGAAGAATGAGACCTAGCTAAATGAGCAAGGATGCTAGAAGGCTTGTATGCATGATCAATCCTAGCAACATCAAAACTACTGGAGTGATTATGCATCAAACTACTAGGCATCTTATCAATATAGTCATCCAAAGTTCTAGCAATCATAGATTCACCATAGGAATACCCAAAGATGTTACCATTATCCTTGAAAATCATGATGAGGGCATCAAGGTCAGATCTCTTGAGGTAGTCCTGGTCATTGTTGTTGCGATTGCTTGGACCTCCAGTATAAGCCACCAAGGAATTCCCATTGTCTGTCTCACGCTTTTCCACCTCATGAGCCTTACTCGCACTAGCTCCACTTGTTCCTTCTGAGAGATGTGCCCTTGCCTCTCTATCCTTCATGAACTTGGCTGGCTTTAGGTGTGGATGAACGATCCAGCACTGGCTCTTCTTGTGGCCTTGCTTCTTGCAGTGATCACAACTCCCATTGAACCTCCTTTCTTCATAGTTCCCATGTGCAGCCTTGTTAGCTTGTGGTGCATCTCCTTGCTCAGCTTGTGCAGATTGGTTAGCTAGTGAGAGCTCTCCTTTCTTTCCAAACAAACCAATGGAGCCTTGCTCCTTTGGGATCCGGGCACACACTTCCTCCAAGTCAGGTAAGGTATCCTCTCTCAACAGGTGCTGAATGAGACCTCCATATGCTGGGTTCAAGGTCAGGAGCAAGCCAAAGACCTTGTCTTGCTCGCGTCTCTTGTTAAGCTCATAAGCATCTGTTGTGCTTGGCCTCAGCATCTCCAATCCAGACCAAAGAGATCTGAACCTCCCAAGGTGCTTAGTGAACTCCATATCCTCTTGCACCAAGCTGTTGATTGCTTGCTTGACTTCAAACACGTGGTTCAGATTAGAAAGTTTTTCCATACACTTTCTTCAGAGTATCCCACACCTCCTTAGCTGTCTCACAATAGCTGTACGCATCCAGCAGAGTTGGCTCCAAGGATGGATGAAGAGCTGACAGCACCATACAATCCTCTTTCTGCCACTTCTCAAGCCCATCACTTGAGCTGTCTTCACCATCTTCTCCTTGAGTGATAAGCTTTGGCGCCTCACCAGGAGTAATATGCTTCCACAGCCCCTTGCTTCCCACAGCAGTCCTCACCATTGTAGACCAAACTTGATAGTTGTTTCCTTTGAATGTAAACGACACCTACATGTTCATTACACCTTCCATTTCTAGAAGCTTGACTTGAAAAGCTTGCTCAAAGGCTAGATCTTGAATACTTGACACACCAACTCTTCAAAGACTTGAACTTTCTTCAAAGACACACCAAAGACTTGAACTTTCTTCAAAGACTTGACCTTTTCAACTTGAATCTCCAAAGAACAGCACCCAAACTTCCTCCTTGATTCACGAACACACACAAACCAGACTAGAAACCACTTCCGAGCTTCAAAGACACCACACGGGACCACCTTGAAGTTGGATGTCCAAGATAAACACCAACGGGCCAACGAACTTGTTCTTCCAAGATCTAGCACCTTAAATCTTCAAGAACACTCAAGAACACAGGTTGAAAAGCCAACCAGGCTCTGATACCATAAGATTTCTATAGATCTTGATGAATAAAAGAGATTAGATGTGAGATAAAGAGAGATTTATGAAAGAGATTTAAAGATTAAGACACTAAAATGAGATTAAGACACTTAAAGACATGTTTAGAGACAAAGAGACTCTCATTACTTGCTTAATTATAATCAAAGTGAGGTTACAAGTATTTATAAGAAGAGATTACAGGGGTTTTCGACCAAAGGAAGAAGCTTAATGTGTGTCGAGAGGAGCATCCATTTCAAACCATCCAATAAGGTGCTCCACACGTATGAGCATCTCTGATCAAGATGCTGCCAGACCTTTCCAGGCTGTCAGACGCGCGTCCTCACCTTTCCAACGTTCGGATTGAGCACAGTAAGTTGATCCATCCAAGTTACCTTTGACCCGGGTAACTTTCTTAGATGAGTGGGCGAGGGTTAAACTGTACGGTCGACTGTATGGACAAGGCATCCGTACACTACTCCCTATTTTTTGCCCATTGTCCACTTCACCTCTAAACCTTGATTCACCTCTTTCCGTGGCTTCACTCAAGACCATACACTCCATACAAGGCTATTTCATGCCCTATCTTTTCACAAACAGCCAACACATCTCAAGCTTCTCTCATATCTTCATAACACCTTCTTCCCTCTCCTTTGTACTTTAATCACCTCAACTCAACACTTCTAAGATGATTCTTAAGGTGGCAGCTATGTCCGAGGTGAGATCCTTCAGGTCTTCTTGAATCTTCTCTTCATAATACCCCCTTTCTTCAACAAACTTCACTTCTCTAGACACTAGCACTCTTCTAGTTTTCGGGTCATAGCACTTGTAGCCCTTTTGAGAAAAAGATAATCCAATGAACATTGCTCTTGTACTCCTAGCTTGGAGTTTGTTTCTCAGTTCACCCGGAACCATTACATAGCATAGAAACCCAAAAACTCTCATGTGCTCCAAGGAAGGCTTATACTTGTTTATCACTTCAAATGGAGCTTTCCCTTCCAAGACCTGAGTTGGACTGTTTATCAAATAGCAAGCAGTGGTAACAGCATCACTCCAAAATCCCTTAGGGACATTAGCTTGAAACATCATAGACCTGGCGACTTCCATCAAATGCCTGTTCTTCCTTTCAGCGACTCCATTCTATTGAGGAGTGTAGGGATAGCTTGTTTGACGAAGGATGACATGCTGAGATAGGTGATTCTTGAATGCTTGGCCAGTGTACTCACCACCATTATCAGTCCTGAAAATCTTAATCTTGGCATGATAATGTTTAGTCACATATGATTTAAAATTTTTAAATGCATCAAGTGTTGGGGTCGAAATCGGATACGACAAAGTTGACATCCAAATGTCCGTAAAAATTAACATAAGATTTTTACGTTCTCGAGAAAGAAAACTTATACGAAGAACTTGCGATAAAATCTTGTTTTAAAGAATTCAAACAGCAATTTCTTAAAACAACGACACAATGCTATCATTGGTCCAAACATCCGTAAACAACATCTCAAGCATCGTATCATTGCGACAGTCTCGGACGCTTGGACGATGGGTTCTCACAACAAAGTTTTCAGTCCGTGGCGCAAACTCGGTCACGATGGCGACCGAGTCACAAACAAGAGCTCGGTTTCTATAGCGATCAAATCATGAAACGAAACTCGGTCGTTATAGTGACCGACCTTCAAGCCAAGCTCGGTCGCTATAGCGACCTAGCCTCGAGCCAAGCTCGGTCGCTATAGCGACCAAGCCTCGAGCCAAGCTCGGTCGTTATAGCGACCGAGCTCCGAACAGAGCTCGGTCGCTATAGCGACCAAACATGCATGCATCCCGGTCTTTCCGTAGCGTCCGAAGTCTTCCGAAAAGACGATACGACATAAAACTATGCAGTCTCGACTATCCTCATTACAACCTTCCGCAAACCACGGCTTAACCATTTCTTGATTTCCAATCAAATGGAATCCTTGGTCTGGTTTTACGATAAAAACCGCGGAAATTATCTTAATCAAAGAAACCGTAATAAACTTCCCGAATCAAAAGACGGTCCAAAGAGTCCTAAAACTTGATTCGAGGCCCACTTACGATTTCTTAAAACCCATAAACGCTATGACGGTTATGCTTGGTGAGATAAACATCAAATTCCACGGATAAATGGAAAGTTTCCGCAGATAATCATTAAGATCAGAAAAATTGAATATCTCCATTTTTTGGACTATGATGGCTTAAGGGCAAAAGAGGAAGGCGTAAACCGACCTAGAAGGGAGTATATAAGGAGTTCAAGACGAGAGGCATAGGGGGAGAACTTTTTCACAGCTAACTTAGCACTTAGAGCAATTTACGCAATTTTTCGTTTTCATTAATCGAGCTGCGACTCAATTAGGGGTTTAGTCTAAGGTTGTAGAACTAGGAATCTCGCCGACAGCTCTCGAGTCAAGGCTATTACCTTGTTGTAAAGCTCATACACGGATTCGGAATAAGATCTACTTTACTCTCCTTTTTCGATTTCTTATTTTTATCGTTGTTATTCTCGTGTTCTGATTGCTTGGCGTGTGGTTTCCCACATATCCGGGACCTCAGGGAAATTAGGGTTTTTCTACTTTCCTTATTTATACAAAATATTGACGGTGCGAATTTCGGTTCCCACAGTTTGGCGCTAGAAGGAGGAGGGGTACGGATCAATCTTACTCATAGTCAGCAAACGCTCAACCAGACATGACAAATGACGACGCGACGGACTTGCAGACTCCTCTCAGCGGAGTAAACAAGGACGCTCTGAACACTCCAGCAGCGGATGTATCCGCCTTCGGGTATTAGACTAGGAATCTCGCCGACAGCTCCAGCAGCGGATGTATCCGCGGCCAACGCACTTGCTAACGCCGCGACGCTCGACGAGTTCAAAAAGATGCTCTCTGCCTACGAAAAGAGGTCGGAAGAGCAGGATAAACTCGTGGGAACCTTGACCAAACAGGTTCAAACCCTAATGGCAAGAGCCCGCGCAGTCCTCCCTCGTGGAGCTACGAAGCTCCGCGGAAGGAGGCTTGAGTTTGCAACCCCACTTGATAGGCCTGGAACTTCGCAGGAACGTCCCTCCGGACAAAACCCTAGCGAAACATCCCCTGTCAAGAAAAGCAACTCGAAAAATCCTCTGCCGTCCGAAATGGACACCGAGGTGGATGAAGTCGAGCACATCGACTTGGAGCCCAGCGAAGAATCCGAGGAAGACGCCGACGTCCATCCAAGAAGAACCAGAAGCTGATCGGCTCGAGAAGATTCCCCGTTCGACAAACCCATGACGGAAGAAGAGGAAAACCTCTACTCGATTGAACAAGAGGATCTGGCTGAAAAGCAAACCGAGAATACTCGCAGCAAACACCGACAAGCTCGGAAAGCCGCTGAGGAGAATTCGGATATTCGCGATCTCCGCGATTACATCACCAAAATCGCTGCAGAAGTAAGGGCTGTGAAATCACAAATCCATCACGCCACGAGTGCTGCCCCAGAAATCGACAGATTACTCGAGGGAGCTCGTAAGACGCCTTTCACCGCACGCATCTCCGATACCAAGGTGTCTAATCCCGGGAAGCTCAAAGTACCGATTTACAATGGTACGACCGATCCTAAAGCGCATCTCCAGGCATTCTATATCACTATGGGAAGGGCTAAATTCAAAGAAGACGAAAGAGACGCAGGCATTTTCTGTCTGTTCGTCGAGAATCTGGAGGGAGCGGCGCTCGAGTGGTTTGCTCGCTTAAAGCGAAACTCCATCGTAAGTTTCCGCCAGCTCGCATCGGAATTTCTCAAACAGTACTCTATGTTCATAGATAGAGAAACTTCCGATGTCGACCTCTGGAGTCGGTCCCAGAGAGAGGACGAGCCCCTCTGAGAGTTCATGGGTCGGTTCAAACTGATCATGTCAAGGGTCAGCGGAATCAGCGACAAAGTTATCGTAGACGCGCTTAGGAAGACGCTCTGGTACAAGCCAAAGTTCAGAAAGTGGATAACACTCGAAAAACCTCGCAAGTTCGAAGACACTCTCCATAAAGCCTCGGACTACATAATGATCAAAGAAGAAACAAAAGTCTTGTCGCAGAAACATAAGCCGACGAGGAATTCTTCGAAAGATGCAGATCCGAAATCGAAAAAGAAGACCTCTCGTAACGACAAGGACGTCCACCACGAGGGAGAAGAGCTCCAAGGCGCACACAACTACGCGATCAATTCGGAGTAGGGAAAAACTTCGGGGAACACGTGGACTCGCAGCCAAAATAACGACGAAAACGTCTTCTACGAGTTCCATCAGACCAGGGGCCACTCCACGACCAACTGTAAAGTTCTGGGGGCGAGACTGGCCAGGAAGCTGCTTGCTGGAGAACTCTCTGGAGTAACCAGCATCAAGGATCTCATCCCCGACACCGATCGTCCACCGAGACCCGATAAAAACCCTCCCGCGGAAAACTCTTTCCAAAAAATCAGGCAGGAGATAAACGCGGAAGGAGATCGGACGACAAGGGAAACGATAACAACCGCAGAAGGGCAAACATGATCATCGGGGGATCGCAGTACTGCAAGGACTCGATCTTGGCCATCAAAGCTTACCAACGGATAGCCGAGTCAAGTGCGAAGTATCCCACATGGTCTCCTCCCCGAGATGGTCAGGAAAATTCGGTGACATTCACGGAGGAAGAAGCCAGCGGAATCGATCAGCCTCACTGCGACCCTCTCGTCATAGATCTCGTGATAAGGGATCTTGAGGTCGCGAGAATACTCATCGATACCGGAAGCACAGTCAACGTGATCTTCCGTGACACCCTCAAAAGAATGAACATCGAGCTCGGAGAAATCACCCCTGTTCCTAAGCCATTGACGGGTTTCTCCGGACAAACGTCCATGACTTTAGAATCCATCCAGCTACCCGTCATGGCAAAAGATGTCACGAAAATAGTTGACTTCGCAGTGGTAGACAGCCCGGCTGTCTACAACGCGATCATGGGAACTCCGTGGCTAAACGCCATGAAGGCTGTTCCCTCAACGTATCACCTGGGCGTCAAATTCCCAACGAGAACTGGAATTGCAGCTATCTGGGGTTGTCAAAAAAAAGTCGCGACTTTGCTTCTTGGCGGAACATAAGTTAAGACTGATCACGACAACCTCCATGGTAAAATGCAAGCGCACTCAGCCTCCTGCCGAAGATTCTCCGACAAAAGACGCGGCGACATCTTCCACAGAAGCAAACTCGGAAATCCGAAACCAATACGGTTCCGACGACGACATCGCAACTCAACGGGAAGAGAAAAAACTCGACAAGTGTGGGAACCGAAATTCACACCGTCAATTTCCGATAAAGATTTGTGGAGGAAAACCGAGTTAACCCGATCTTCCTTGAAGGTCCCGGATATCTGCTGGGCCGCACACGAAACAATCAAATAAAGTTGCGAAAATAGAAATCGTAAAAGTTGAGCGAAAGAGATCTTATTTCTGAATTCTCGTTTGAGCGTGTACAACAAGAAAAGAAACCGGCCGTAAGGGCTGTCGAGGAGTCCGCTAGTCTGGTCGCCTAAGTCTATCCTAGTTGAGTCGCAGCTCGCTTGTGAAAACAAAAAAGAATGCTAAATCGCTCTAAGTGCTAAGTGCTTGAAAGTTTGTGATCTGGTTTGCTTCTTGCTCAAAGCTCTCCTTATATACTCCTCCTATGACGGTCTATCTTCTCGCGGGCTGAGTCTGGCTTTTTCCATTTTCGTCCATCTTTGTGTTTATCGGGAAACTTGACATTTATCTTCGGAAATCTTGACATTTATCTTATGGAAACTTGATATTTATCTTCTGGAAACTTGACATTTATCTCTTATGTGAGGATAAAGATAAACCGTCATAGTTATCCTTCCTTTTCGGAAAATCGTACGTGGGCCGTTTTGGCCACGTTGGGCCGTTTAGATGTTTTTACGGTTTTTCGAAAGGACAGTCTTTGAAGGTTTCGGTGTTTCCGAAGGAACCTCAATTCCTTGTTTAGTCGAGGAAGTGGCGTTCTAGAGTAACCGTGATCATACCAAACTTGCGTAGATTGATCCGAACAAGCTAAGATGGGATCGAACCGGGCACGATAGGACCGAGACCGGGACGAGGGCCGCGGACCGACGCCAGGCCGACCCGCGCGACGGGTGCCGCCGGCGCCAGGCCGGGTGCCGCCGGCGCCAGGCCGGCCAGCGTGACGGGTGCCGCCGGCGCCAGGCCGGGTGCCGCCGGCGCCAGGCCGACCCGCGCGACGGGTGCCGCCGGCGCCAGGCCGGGTGCCGCCGGCGCCAGGCCGGCCCGCGTGACGGGTGCCGCCGGCGCCAGGCCAGCCCGTGTCCCGCGTGCCGCCGGCCCAGGCCGGGGTGCCGCCGGCGCCAGGCCGGGGTGCCGCCGGCCAGGCCAGCCCGCGTCCCGCGTGCCGCCGCGCCAGGCCGGGGTGCCGCCGGCGCCAGGCCGGGTGCCGCCGGCACCAGGCCAGCCCGTCCCGCGTGCCGCCGGTGCCAGGCCGGGTTCCGCCGGCGCCAGGCCAGGCCGCGTCCCGCGTGCCGCCGGCGCCAGGCCGGGGTGCCGCCGGCGCCAGGCCGGGGTGCCGCCGGCGCCAGGCCGGGGTGCCGCCGGCGCCAGGCCAGCCCGCGTCCCGCGTGCCGCCGGCGCCAGGCCGGTGCCGCCGGCGCCAGGCCAGCCCGCGTCCCGCGTGCCGCCGGCGCCAGGCCGGGGTGCCGCCGGCGCCAGCCCGCGTCCCGCGTGCCGCCGGTGCCAGGCCGTCTTGCCGTCTGTGGGTTTGTTCGATCTTTCCCTCGTCAGTCGTTTGCGGGAAATCTTTTGAGTTTGGGAGGGTCTCTAGCCGTAGATCTCGAGATAATTGTTTCCAACGAGATTCCGCGAGTATCGGGATTTGAGATGGACTTAGATCTGCAGATTTTCCGTCGTCGAGGATGAGAGCAATGTGGCTCCGAGTTTTAGATATGTTAAAAGATGAATCTTTAAAACAATCGGGAAGGTTTTACGGAAGACTCATTGTAGATCTCGGACAATCCAGACATGGGTTTCAAGGGACCAAGATGCTGTCATTGCCCGAGATCATGAGACGATCGCATGGACGGGCGCCAGGACCCTCGCCGTTGGCGCCAGATGGGAGTGGACGAGCCTTCCGTGAGTTTTATCGAGCGACGACCCGTTTCTTGGATTTGATCGTCGCTTGGCTTTTCTTTCGAGGATTTTCGGGTGACGATTTCGTCATTGACCGATTTTGACCCCAACAGTTAGCCCCCCAGCTAGCTAGGAACCGTAGAGCCTGTCGGATCCTAGCTTGCGGTATAGCCGTGTGGGAAGGTGTTGAGACGTAATCGTTTGCCGAAAATCGGGGTAAATAGTGATTTTACCTCCTTTATATGGAGTAAGAAATCTCATTCTTACTTCATCACAAGGTTTTTACTCTCTCTCTCAAGAATCCTTTCTCTCTCTTTAAGAACAATGTCTTCAAGATCCTCAAAGAGAAACTCTTCTTCCCATTCATCCTCGGATGACTCTCCTGCCCATGTAACGGTAAAGCAGGAGGAGTCGGTCGAGGAGGAAAAGAAGAATGCGTATTACCGAGCCCTTGTAGGTTCGCCCCCAACACTGCCAGAGATCCCTGTTCCGAGGAGGCCTCTGAGGCAGCCCGGTGCTCCTTTTGCGCCGAGCTCGGTTTCTCGTCAATATCTCAAGGTTCTTCGAGATTTTTACCAGGTTCCTGAGGGAGTCAAATTCCGGATTCCCATTGGTAATGAGAGTGCAAGGAATCCTCCGCAAGGTTTCTTTACATGTTACGAAGCTTTCTTTACGTACTGCCGTATGTGGTTCCCAATTCCTGGTGCCATTGTTCGTGCGCTTCACCGCTTCGAACTTTCGATCAGCCAACTCAGCGTTCCTGCCTTGGAGAGTTGGCTTGGCGTACTGATCGCTAGCTACGAACTCGGGATTGATCTTGGTCCCGATGATTTCAAAGGTCTTTGGGGCACTCGGCCGACGGGGAGTGACGGTTACTATTCCATGCTGCCTAAGAAGGATATGGCCGTGATCCAGGGGACTACTTCGAATCCCAAATCGTGGCAGGAGCGTTTCTTCTTCGTCCAAATAGATGGCGAGTCTGTCGAGGAGAGCTGCCTCCATCTATTTCCGCGAGCATGGAACTTCAACCGAGGTAATACGACGAAAACTCTGTTGTCTATCTCACCTTTTCGGAAGTGCGAGTTTTGAAAAATTTTCGTTTTGTAGGGAACAACCCTACCGCGCATTTGCCTGGTGACGTCTTCGTCAAGAGAGATCTTCTTCGTCAAAGGCCGTTTTTCTGGAAATCCTTCACCCTCGAACGGATCCGAGATGCGGTTGAGCGAAAGAGATCTTATTTCTGAATTCTCGTTTGAGCGTGTACAACAAGAAAAGAAACCGGCCGTAAGGGCTGTCGAGGAGTCCGCTAGTCTGGTCGCCTAAGTCTATCCTAGTTGAGTCGCAGCTCGCTTGTGAAAACAGAAAAGAATGCTAAATCGCTCTAAGTGCTAAGTGCTTGAAAGTTTGTGATCTGGTTTGCTTCTTGCTCAAAGCTCTCCTTATATACTCCTCCTATGACGGTCTATCTTCTCGCGGGCTGAGTCGGGCTTTTTCCATTTTCGTCCATCTTTGTGTTTATCGGGAAACTTGACATTTATCTTCGGAAATCTTGACATTTATCTTCTGGAAACTTGATATTTATCTTCTGGAAACTTGACATTTATCTCTTATGTGAGGATAAAGATAAACCGTCATAGTTATCCTTCCTTTTCGGAAAATCGTACGTGGGCCGTTTTGGCCACGTTGGGCCGTTTAGATGTTTTTACGGTTTTTCGAAAGGACAGTCTTTGAAGGTTTCGGTGTTTCCGAAGGAACCTCAATTCCTTGTTTAGTCGAGGAAGTGGCGTTCTAGAGTAACCGTGATCATACCAAACTTGCGTAGACTGATCCGAACAAGCTAAGATGGGATCGAACCGGGCACGATAGGACCGAGACCGGGACGAGGGCCGCGGACCGACGCCAGGCCGACCCGCGCGACGGGTGCCGCCGGCGCCAGGCCGGGTGCCGCCGGCGCCAGGCCGGCCAGCGTGACGGGTGCCGCCGGCGCCAGGCCGGGTGCCGCCGGCGCCAGGCCGACCCGCGCGACGGGTGCCGCCGGCGCCAGGCCGGGTGCCGCCGGCGCCAGGCCGGCCCGCGTGACGGGTGCCGCCGGCAGCCAAGGCCAGCCCCGTGTGCCCACGTGCCTGCCGGCGCCAGGCCGGGGTGCCGCCGGCGCCAGGCCGGGGTGCCGCCGGCCGCCAGGAAGGCCAGCCCGCGTCCCGCGTGCCGCCGGCGCCAGGCGGGGTGCGCCGGCGCCAGGCCGGGGTGCCGCCGGCGCCAGGGCCGGGGTGTCCGCCGCGCCAGCCGGGGTGCCGCCGGCGCCAGTCAGCCTCCTCCCGCGTGCCGCCGGCGCCAGGCCGGGGTGCCGCCGGCGCCATGTCCAGGGTGCCAGCCGCACCAGGCCAGCCCGCGTCCCGCGTGCCGCCGGCGCCAGGCCGGGGTGCCGCCGGCGCCAGGCCAGCCGAGTCCCGCTTGCCGCCGGCGCCAGGCGGGTGCCGCCGGCGCCAGGCCTGGGGCCGCGTCCCGCGTGCCGCCGGCGCCAGGCCGGGGGTGCCGTCGGGCGCCAGCCCGCGTCCCAGCGTGCCGCCGGGGCCAGGCCGTCTTGCCGTCTGTGGGTGTTGTTCGATCTTTCCCTCGTCAGTCGTTTGCGGGAAATCTTTTGAGTTTGGGAGGGTCTCTAACCGTAGATCTCGAGATAATTGTTTCCAACGAGATTCCGCGAGTATCGGGATTTGAGATGGACTTAGATCTGCAGATTTTCCGTCGTCGAGGATGAGAGCAATGTGGCTCCGAGTTTTAGATATGTTAAAAGATGAATCTTTAAAACAATCGGGAAGGTTTTACGGAAGACTCATTGTAGATCTCGGACAATCCAGACATGGGTTTCAAGGGACCAAGATGCTGTCATTGCCCGAGATCATGAGACGATCGCATGGACGGGCGCCAGGACCCTCGCCGTTGGCGCCAGATGGGAGTGGACGAGCCTTCCGTGAGCTTTATCGAGCGACGACCCGTTTCTTGGATTTGATCGTCGCTTGGCTTTTCTTTCGAGGATTTTCGGGTGACGATTTCGTCATTGACCGATTTTGACCCCAACAGTTAGCCCCCCAGCTAGCTAGGAACCGTAGAGCCTGTCGGATCCTAGCTTGCGGTATAGCCGTGTGGGAAGGTGTTGAGACGTAATCGTTTGCCGAAAATCGGGGTAAATAGTGATTTTACCTCCTTTATATGGAGTAAGAAATCTCATTCTTACTTCATCACAAGGTTTTTACTCTCTCTCTCTCAAGAATCCTTTCTCTCTCTTTAAGAACAATGTCTTCAAGATCCTCAAAGAGAAACTCTTCTTCCCATTCATCCTCGGATGACTCTCCTGCCCATGTAACGGTAAAGCAGGAGGAGTCGGTCGAGGAGGAAAAGAAGAATGCGTATTACCGAGCCCTTGTAGGTTCGCCCCCAACACTGCCAGAGATCCCTGTTCCGAGGAGGCCTCTGAGGCAGCCCGGTGCTCCTTTTGCGCCGAGCTCGGTTTCTCGTCAATATCTCAAGGTTCTTCGAGATTTTTACCAGGTTCCTGAGGGAGTCAAATTCCGGATTCCCATTGGTAATGAGAGTGCAAGGAATCCTCCGCAAGGTTTCTTTACATGTTACGAAGCTTTCTTTACGTACTGCCGTATGTGGTTCCCAATTCCTGGTGCCATTGTTCGTGCGCTTCACCGCTTCGAACTTTCGATCAGCCAACTCAGCGTTCCTGCCTTGGAGAGTTGGCTTGGCGTACTGATCGCTAGCTACGAACTCGGGATTGATCTTGGTCCCGATGATTTCAAAGGTCTTTGGGGCACTCGGCCGACGGGGAGTGACGGTTACTATTCCATGCTGCCTAAGAAGGATATGGCCGTGATCCAGGGGACTACTTCGAATCCCAAATCGTGGCAGGAGCGTTTCTTCTTCGTCCAAATAGATGGCGAGTCTGTCGAGGAGAGCTGCCTCCATCTATTTCCGCGAGCATGGAACTTCAACCGAGGTAATACGACGAAAACTCTGTTGTCTATCTCACCTTTTCGGAAGTGCGAGTTTTGAAAAATTTTCGTTTTGTAGGGAACAACCCTACCGCGCATTTGCCTGGTGACGTCTTCGTCAAGAGAGATCTTCTTCGTCAAAGGCCGTTTTTCTGGAAATCCTTCACCCTCGAACGGATCCGAGATGCGGTTAAGCTTTATCGGTCCCGAGGTCCTATCCCGTCGTATGACGCCGAACCTGTCACCGCGGCTCCTACTCGGAGGCGCAGACAGAGGTCTCGTAAGGGGAAGGAAATCGATGATGGGGAAGGCTCGGAAAGTCCTTCACCGTTGGGAGAAAAACCTAGTTTTGTTCCAACGGAAAAAGGCGGAGCCAGCGGTTTTCCACCTAACAACTTCTTTGATGGCCTTCCTCCGGAGTTTACCACTGACGAGTCGCTGGAGGATGAGGAGAAACAACGGGTTTTTGCCGAGGGCTCCCAACGTGTCAACGAGGTTTGGCCCTTCGAACTTCTTAACCTTGCGTTCGAATCTGTATATAAGCATGCTTGCTGATCTTGAGTTTTATGCAGGGACTAAGAGTGTTTAGCGAGGCACTTGACTCGAGTTTCCGCAAATCCAGGATTGCTAACTTCAAGACCACAGAAGCGGAGCAAGAGCTTTTCCGGTTCCGACAAGAGGTGAAGGCACAGAACGCGAAGCAGGCTGAGCTTCACGCTCGGGCTCTCGTACGGGCGGAAAGGAGAGGAAGAAGGACGGTCGCAGCGGAGGTGGCAAGACGGGCGGAATCGTTTGCTGCTGAGTTTCAATGTTTTAAAGAAGCTCAGGCGTTTGTTGGTGATTTCCGCGAGTGCCGAGGTTAGGTCGTAAACCTTTACAAGTCTCAGAACCCAGATTTCTCTTTCGATTCCGAGATTGCTGAAATGAAGGATTTCATGGCCGAGTGTGCTCATGCTGAGTCCTTGGTTCCTCCGGTAGAAGAAAGAGTCCGGAGACTATGGGAACCTATCGAGGTTTCCGAGGATACGGTGGAGGCCGGAGCCGATGAGAACGCCGAGAATGGTGGGAATGCTCGAGGCGTGAATGAGGAAGTGGACCAGCCTGCTAGTTCATTTGGGATTTCCGCATCCGGATTTCTCAACGTTGACTTCCTTTTGTGAATTGAATTTTTTGGCCATGTGTGGCCGTTTTTAGTAATTTTATCCTGCGACCGTTGGAGGTTGCATTCTTATGTTTTTGGGACTGGCCGTTGGTGGCTTTGAATCCTGCCGTCTTTTGCGGCTTTTATGAATATGAAAATTTGCGAGATTTCGTCTTTTGTTTTGATTTATACTTTCGTCAAGTGTAGAGGGAAGGATGCGAGTAGTCACTTCGTATCCTAACTCTTTTTTTGTCGCCTGGTCCGTATGCTACTTTTTAGCGAGCGTTTTTAGGTGTAAGCGATAAGAGACATGTTTTGGGATCTCGTATACGATACTATGTCTGTGAGATGTCAAGATCCAGCAAGACTGGGTTTAGGGCAAGACCTAGGTTTACTCTCAGCTTTGAGGCTGTGCGACGACTGATCGGCTTTCGTTTTGCCTGTTAGTGATTTCTTCCTGATTCTTTTCATTTAAAGTCCGCGACTAGTCGCCGGCTTATATGACTTGTGTTAAAAGAATCGAGCTATCTTCGGAGTTTACCCGAGATGCTAAACCAAAATTTTGGGTTTCTTGTATAGCGCGCTATGATATCCTTGTCGGATGTAAGAGGACCTTGTAGGTCTGACTACGATTTTGTATTGAGTGAAACGTTTCTTATGAGCGTCCGTCGGGGCCAATCGACGGGCGTGAGTTATTTTTAAGTCGCTGGTGGACTGTCTTTTGCGGATAATACGAGTTTTGTTATCTTTTTTAAGAAGTTGCGACGTCTCGCGTTTCTTTTAAAGATATGATTTTCGTTTTTCCGAAGTGTTGATGCGTTTAAGTGAGCATGAAAGATAGAAAGAATTTTATTAAAAATTTCGAGAAGTTAGAGTACATGTGCGGATTTTTCGCGTTTTTGTGGGAGCATCGGAGTATACGCACCCAGTCCCCCCCCTTTTTGGTGAGGGGGATAGCTGAACTCGCCCTACGTACCTCTTTCGAGGATCAAGCCATCTCGTAGTTCTGATAGTTGCCGCGGACGTTTTTACTCCCCGTGCGTCGCCGTTCCGTTTTTACTCCCCGTGGTCGGATCAGTGGTTTGTGCGGGGGTCGAGCTGTCCGCTCTTACGGCGGTGGATTCAGAGGCTTTGTCGCCATCTTGAATCGTTGCCTGTTCGGATGATTCTGGATCATCTTTCTTCGAGTCTTCGGGAATGTTGTGTGATTCCTTTGCTCGTTTCGGGTTGGCCGCAGGGGCGTCTTCCCCTTCGTGATGGACGTATTTGTCGTTACGAGAGGGTTTCTTCTTGGACGCGGTTTTCTGCGGTCCGTGCTTCTGCGATAGAAGCTTCATCTCTTCTTCCATGATGATGAAGTCCGTTGCCTTGTGGAGAGTACCCTGGATTGTCCGCGGTTTTTCCAGTAGTATCCACTTTCGGAACTTTGATTTGTACCAGAGAGTTTTCCTCAGGGCGTCGATTGCGACGTTGTCGGTGATACCCGTTACTCTGGCCATCACCAGTTTGAACCTTCGCATGAAGTCGCGGAGTGACTCGTCTTCCTTCTGAGCTAGACTCCATAGATCCACGTCGGACGTTTCTCTGTCCATGAACATGGAGTACTGTTTGAGAAACGCCGAGGCCAGTTGGCGGAAGCTTCCGATGGAGTTCCTTTTGAGCCGGGAGAACCACTCGAGCGCAGCACCTTTGAGGTGCTCGACGAAGAGAAGACAATGACCTGCGTCCCGTTCGCGCTCCGGGAGTTTGCACCTACCCATTGCGATCTGGAAGGACTGCAGGTGCGACTTAGGATCCGTCGTACCGTCATAGACCGGGATTTTGATCTTCCCTGGGTCTGAGATGCGTGTTTCCGTGATCCTAGTGGTGAACGGCGTTTTCCGTGCTTCCTCGAGAAGTCTATCGATCTCGGGGGCGGAACTGGTCGCCTGATGGATTTGTGATTTTACCGCTTTCACTTCGGCCACGGTCTTTTTGAGAGATTCGCGGAGATCATGGATCTCGCTATTGCTGCCGGCATTCCTCCGAACCTGTCGGCGCTGGTCGCGATAGATCCGAGTTTGATCTTCCGCGAGTTCTTCCTGCTCCATCCAGTAGAGTTCTTCTTCCTCTTCTGTCATGGCCCTATCGAAGGATACCGTCTGCCGAGCGGACTGGCTTCGGGTTCTCCTGGGGTGGATGTCAGCGTCTTCATCGGAAGGATCCGACTGGTCGCTGATATCTAGATTGATGCGCTCGACGTCGCTTTCCTTGTTTCCCGTCGCCGGGAGTGGAAGGTTCTGCGAGGTCGTTTGCTGTCCTTTCGGAGCCGTTTCCTCGGGAGTGGGCTCTTTCGGGGCATCTTTTTCTCGTGCTTCGGGAGATCCGAAGTCGAACCTTCTGCCGCGGCGTGCCTTGGTGGATCCGCGCGGCAACTTGCTCCTCGCAGTTAAGGTGTCGACCTGTTTTGCGAGCGAGGTTATCAGCTTGTCCTGTTGTTCCGCCCGCGCCTGGGCGGTGGTAAACAGCTCCTTCATCTGCCTGAGCGCCTCAGTGTTTGCATCAGCAGTGACTGCGGACGCATCTCCAGCTGGAGTCTTCTCAGCGTTGGCATCGACGGGTGTTCCGTCTAGTGCTGGCTGATCTTTGGTGACGTCGGTAGACATGATCGAACGTGTGCAGTTGCGAGATAGATAGATCCGTAACCCCCCCTCCTTCTAGCGCCAAACTGTGGGAACCGAAATTCACACCGTCAATTTCCGATAAAGATTTATGGAGGAAACCCGAGTTAACCCGATCTTCCTTGAAGGTCCCGGATATCTGCTGGGCCGCACACGAAACAATCAAATAAAGTTGCGAAAATAGAAATCGTAAAAGTTGAGCGAAAGAGATCTTATTTCTGAATTCTCGTTTGAGCGTGTACAACAAGAAAAGAAACCGGCCGTAAGGGCAGTCGAGGAGTCCGCTAGTCTGGTCCCCTAAGTCTATCCTAGTTGAGTCGCAGCTCGCTAGTGAAAACAGAAAAGAATGCTAAATCGCTCTAAGTGCTAAGTGCTTGAAAGTTTGTGATCTGGTTTGCTTCTTGCTCAAAGCTCTCCTTATATACTCCTCCTATGACGGTCTATCTTCTCGCGGGCTGAGTCGGGCTTTTTCCATTTTCGTCCATCTTTGTGTTTATCGGGAAACTTGACATTTATCTTCGGAAATCTTGACATTTATCTTCCGGAAACTTGATATTTATCTTCTGGAAACTTGACATTTATCTCTTATGTGAGGATAAAGATAAACCGTCATAGTTATCCTTCCTTTTCGGAAAATCGTACGTGGGCCGTTTTGGCCACGTTGGGCCGTTTAGGCGTTTTTACGGTTTTTCGAAAGGACAGTCTTTGAAGGTTTCGGTGTTTCCGAAGGAACCTCAATTCCTTGTTTAGTCGAGGAAGTGGCGTTCTAGAGTAACCGTGATCATACCAAACTTGCGTAGATTGATCCAAACAAGCTAAGATGGGATTGAACCGGGCACGATAGGACCGAGACCGGGAAGAGGGCCGCGGACCGACGCCAGGCCGACCCGCGCGACGGGTGCCGCCGGCGCCAGGCCGGGTGCCGCGGCACGGGCCCGAGTGACGGGGCGCCGGCGCAAGCCGGGGCCGCCGGCGCAGGCCGACCCGCGACGGGTGCCGCCGGCGCCAGGCGGTTGCCACCGGCGCCAGGCCGCCCGCGTGAGCGGTTGCCGCCGGCGCAGGGCGGGGTGCCCCGGCAGCCAGGCCAGCCCGCGTCCCGCGTTGCCGCCGGCCCAGGCCGGGGTGCCTCCGGCGCCAGGCCAGCCGCGTCCCGCGTGCCGCCGCGCCAGGCGGGTGCCGCTCCAGGCCAGGCCGCGTCCCGCGTGCCGCCGCCGCCAGGCCGGGTGTGCCGGCACCAGGCCAGCCCGCTTCCCGAGGTCCCCGGCGCCAGGCGGGTGCCGCCGGCGCCAGGCGCCGAGTCCGCGTGCCGCGGTTGCCAGGCCGGTGTGACGACGGCGCCAGCCCGCGTCCCGCTGTGCCGCCCGGTGCCAGGACCGTCCTTGCCGTCTGTGGGTTTGTTCGATCTTTCCCTCGTCAGTCGTTTGCGGGAAATCTTTTGAGTTTGGGAGGGTCTCTAGCCGTAGATCTCGAGATAATTGTTTCCAACGAGATTCCGCGAGTATCGGGATTTGAGATGGATTTAGATCTGCAGATTTTCCGTCGTCGAGGATGAGAGCAATGTGGCTCCGAGTTTTAGATATGTTAAAAGATGAATCTTTTAAACAATCGGGAAGGTTTTACGGAAGACTCATTGTAGATCTCGGACAATCCAGACATGGGTTTCAAGGGACCAAGATGCTGTCATTGCCCGAGATCATGAGACGATCGCATGGACGGGCGCCAGGACCCTCGCCGTTGGCGCCAGATGGGAGTGGACGAGCCTTCCGTGAGTTTTATCGAGCGACGACCCGTTTCTTGGATTTGATCGTCGCTTGGCTTTTCTTTCGAGGATTTTCGGATGACGATTTCGTCATTGACTGATTTTGACCCCAACAACAAGGACGTCGACCCTGCGACTAAGGCGGTCGACGCACCACTAACCGCCGAGTAAGACACATTCACGGCACAATCAGAACTATGAGATGGCTTGATCCTCGAAAGAGGTACGTAGGCAGCTCATCGAAAGATGAGTCCAGCTATCCCCCTCTCTAAAAGGGGGGGGGGGGGAGTGGGTACGTATACTCGTATACTCCCACCTTTTAAAATTTCCGATGCACCTTTGTAATCGAGTTATTTTAAACACAATAAAAAATTTTACAACATGATTGAGATCATGTGCCCATTTGTGAGACCATTGAGATCAAATGGTCTAAAAAATTTCATCCATATTAGACCATTTGATCACCTAGCCAAATGATTGAGATCATGTGCCCATTTGTGAGACTTCACCTTGTGTGTGTGTGTGTGAATCAATGTGAGGGCTGGTTAAGAGAACATGTTGGTTGACAGACATTGCATCTAGTGTAGAGGCATAAGAGTAATTGATAGGCCTTGTGAAGCTAGAGCATAATAAGAGAGTTTTGCTCATGCTAATTGCTATGTTTCTTTAGGATGTCAAGTTGAGTGCTTTGAGTGTTTCTTTTGGCTTTTCTCCCATCTTTGTATCTCTCCTCCTTGTGTTTTGAAAAGTTTACTTGAGGACAAGTAAGGTCTAGTGTGGGGGAGTTGATGTCTTGCATATTTACATGTTTTTAGCATTCATATCTTATGCATTTGGATCATATAAGTTAGGCATTAGGCATCTTTAGGCTCATTATTGCATTCATAAGTCCTTATTAGGTGTTGGAGTGTACTTGGGAGTTATTGGAGGGGTTTGCGAGTATTGTGATCAAAAAGGGGGTGAAAGATGAACATGGACGGAGGCCTTAGAGATATCTTCTGATGCTAAGATTTGGTGGAGACACATCATTTTGAGTTAGCTTTCCAATGGAAGTGGTTAAAAGTCATTTGGAGCCATATTGGAGAAGTTATGATCGATTCATTGGAAGCATGTCAAGACACCCGACCTGGACACCCGACCTAACCTACCCATACGGGTTGGGTGAGAGATGATGAACGAAGGATGTACCCTGTAGGAACCCTTAAAAAAAATTTATTATTAATAAAGTGGTCGAAGAATTGATCGTGAAGGAACCTTAAGCTGCTCGGCCCTGTTGGAGAAGGTGTTAGATTGATAAGCCGGAGGTGTTGGAAGAATAAAAATTTTCGAAGCACGACGGGAATCGAAGCACGACGGGAAAATCCGAAATCAAACAAAAACCCTGATTTCGGTATTTTGGGATTTTTCGAGGAAGCCGGAGACTCGTGAAATATTTTCCATCAAGGTCAGAAATATTTTGGAGTTTATTAAAAATATTCAGCTCATCAGAACGGGCGTAGAAAAATATTCGGGATTGATCGCGGGTCGAAAATTCACCGGAAGGACCGGAATCAGTCGAATGGACCGAGAAGCTCGAGGTGGCTTGATCTATGAGATAAGGACGTGGTATCAACTGCCTGGCATGGTAGCTGGAAAGGGAAGCACGAGGTGTTGAAGCTCAGGAGATCACAGCATGCTGAGTGACACATAGAAGCATGAGGTGCCGCTCAACCTGCGACCGAGGCATGCTGATCGACATGTGGCCGATGTGGTGTCAAAGTGCATGTAAGCAGGCCATGCCTTCAGACATGTGTAGGACGTGGTGTCAACTGCCTGGCAGGGTAGCTGGCAAGGGAAGCACGAGGTATTGAAGCCCAAATGATCACAACATGCGGAGTGACACACAGAAGCACGAGGTGCCGCGCTATCTGCGATTGAAGCATGCTGAGCGACATGTGTGAGCTGTGGTGTCGACTTTCATGCAACCAGGCTGTGTATCAGACATATGGAGGGCGTGGTGTCATCTGGCATGACATCCTGGTCATGCAGCCAGACATGTGGAGCACGAGGTGCCGCGACGCATGCGTCCGGAGCCATGCGAAGCGACACACGGGTTGCCACACGGCTTGTTTCTGATTGGTTGCTGCTTCCTATAAATACCCCACGACCCCAGCTCATTTCAAACCATCCAGCACACCTGAAAGTCAGTGAAAAACGTGAGAGAGAAAGTAGAAAAAGAAAGTTAGAGTTTCGATCCTTTTTCGGCAGTTTTTGAGAGTTTTCGAGAACAGTTACTCTGCCCGATTTGAGTCGACATCTGAAGAAGGTTCTACTCAAGTGAAGATCAGTCCAGACGTGGGTCTACTTGTGAAGGTCAAGAAAAGGGTCCGGATCGCAGAAGACGGATACGGGGTCAAGGCCACAATCAACCAAAAACAGTGAGTTATAATCGATTGATTGCTAAGCTGTTTTCATGCAGGTTCCTGTTACTTGGAAGTTGGATCATGGCAGGGGGCCAGGTCTAAACTAAGTAACGGTTTGTTTACTTAATAGTAATGGTTAGGTTGATTAGTTAATAGCATGCTTAGTTATTGCTTGAGAATCGTAGTAGCATGCTAATCGTTTGGTTGATTGGTTAAAGTTGAATGCTTAGATGATATCGCTAGGTTGCGGTAGTTAGATATTCTGGAATTAGTATTTATTCTATATTCTAGAATGTGGTTGATTGTGGAACCTTGGTTATATTACCGGGTTTAGTATTATATTGGCCGACAGCATGTGCGTAACCCGCCATTGCTAGGCATATTGTGGGTGACTTAGCGTTCCTTCAGACCTCGTACCCGGCGGGTTCAAGGAAACCCCTTATTCGCTGGATTGGGAAGACTCAGAGAGACGGGGTCATGGCCTAAGGCTGAGTTATTACACGACGGTGTAATGTGGCAGTGACCCGAAGGACTGTGGGCTGTCGCGCGGTGACCCGAATGACTGTGGGCCGCGGTCGGTTGAAAGTTCCTTCTTCTAGCCTTCGTGTTAGGGAGATAGGATATTGCCGATGATGAAGGAGGAACCTAACGTCACTGGGCCTTAGTTATATTATATTATGTAAAGGGTTTGGTAAACCCTAGTTTATTGATTACGAGTTTTAAAGACTATCTTATAGTATCGATATTTTACTCGTATTTTCTGCTGTGGATTTCTGATTGCTTATTATCATTATTATTGATTTGGGTTATTAGGTGAACCTCTCGTTTTAGATTTATTTGGGGTGGGATAGCGAGGGGTTGTATTTGTTAGTTGGGGGATTGTAACTCACTGAGTAATGCTAGATTACTCACTCCTCACTCTTTGTTGTTTTCAGGTGACCAGTAGAGCTTGTAGAGGTCGCGGGAAGTTAGGCCGGCTGGTGTAGTATTTTCATCTTTTTGCTTGCGACGTTTTCAGACTATAAGTATGTACTTTTACTCTTTTGGCTAGCCACTACTTGTATAAATAAGTTTTGTTTTACGAACCATGTTTCATGTTTGATAAATAAATCGATGTTTTATGTAAATGCCTTGTTGTATCTGATATTAGCTTTGTCCAAGCTAACACAACGTCAGATTGAGGTACGGATTGAGAAGTCTTAGGCCTTGATCTGACGGGACGTGTTAGTGGTCGAACTGGCTTAGTCATGAATTGCACTCTTTGTGACCTTGGCCGGAACGCCCCTAGCCCGTCATGTAGCGCTCCAGAACCTTGGTAGAAAGTTGGTCCATCGGTCATGTTCTTGTTTGATTTTTGGCCGGTGGTTTGACCTATACCTAGAACGGTTCGGGGGTGTTACAGAGGTGGTATCAGAGCATGGTTTCGTCCATGTGTGACACAAGTGCTTTCAATGATTTTATCGAGTCAAAAGAGTCGCAAAAAGATGCTTTAGGAAACCAGCCACTTCCCGTGTTTAGTTATATAGGATTAGGACTTACCCTTTTATTTGCGTGCAGATGGCTAATCGCGGGATAGGTAATGATGGACGAGATTGGATTTGGGGAGAGGGTAGGGATTCGACTGGAAGAGGATTGGGCTACAGATCAGACCATGGTAATGGCAATGGTGTTAGTGAGATGTTTGCACATGATAGGAGTCCTCCTCAGAGAACAAGATCGTTTCCGGTGTATGGTAACAGAACCCGAGTTAACCGAGAAGACAGTTTGTTGAGCATTAGTCCAAGTCGTATTTGGGCCCAAAGACATCAGCATGATCAATCCGTTCAATCATACCCAAGGCCAGATCAGAACCATGGGACAGAAAGACCACAAGATCAAGGAGCAGAAAACACCCTGAAGCTTTTACATGACGTGATGACCAAGGCGTTAAGTAATCAGGCCACACATACTCATACTCCTGAAGTTTCCAAGCTGTTATCTACCATGAAGAACATTGGATCCCACAAATACAAAGGAGGATCAGATCCTATTGAAGCCGACAAGTGGATTACTATGATGGAGAAGAATTTTGAAGCCATGGAGTACCCAGAAGAATACAAGAAGAAGATCGCAGTGTACTATCTGGAGGGAGACGCAACAGGATGGTGGGACAGCATAGAAAGGCAGCGTGGACATACCATCACATCATGGGAATCATTCAAGGGAGAGTTCGAGAGGAAGTACTTTCCTCCTGAAGCAAAGCGTCGGTTGGAACGTCAGTTTATGAACCTTGTTCAAGGAGATAGGCCAGTGAGGAGCTATGATTCTGAGTTCACAAGGTTGAGGCGACATGTTTTTGATGGACATGAAGATGAAGGAACTATGATCCGTAACTTCATGTACGGATTAAAGCCGGAGCTTGGAAGTCGATTAGCTGGGAGCAACTTTAGCAGCTTATCGGATCTGGTGGAAAAGGCCGTTAATGTTGAGGCTGTATTAGAGGTTGAAAGAAAGGTTACACAACATTCTGGTGGACACACGAATTTCAACCAAGGAGAAAGACCAAATTACAACAAGGGTCCAAGATTTAACAAAGGCAAAGGCCGAGGATTTGGAGGCCAAATCAACAATCGGGGTAACTCTAGGGTCTGTTACATATGTGGTCAACCGGGAAACATTTCAAGGTTCTGTCCCCGCAATCAGTGAAGCAACCAGCAGGGTTTTTCAACGGTAAGGATGGAAGACATCACTTGTTACTCTTGCTTCAAGAAGGGCCATTATGCATCGTCATGTCCAAACAAGCCAATCCCTGCGACCCCTCTCGCGATTCGAGCTCCTCCTAGCCGTCCAGCAATTGAGCCAGCACCAAAGAAGCAAAACCTAGGAGGTAGAGTTTATGCCTTAGGTATAGAAAACCCAGGCAATGCAGGACCATCTAAGGGTCCCATCACAGGTATTGTGGGTGTTAAACCTCCTCTTTTTATTGCATGAACTTTGTGTAGATTAAGTTGTTGGAATTTAGTTAGGATTCCGGTTAAGTATAGATTGCTTGATCGCTAGGTTGCGCGTTTAGAAATATTTTGATTGTGATTGTTGATTGTGTGAGTCTTGATTAGTATTTCTGTGATTGAGATATTGTTGATTGAGTTACTGTGGCAGGAACCATACATGTTGCTGGTAAACCCACACATGTATTGTTCGACTTAGGGGGAACACATAGTTTTGTGACCCCTAAGGTGGCTGCCCAGTTTTGGGATTGCTTTTTGGTTGACAGGGTAAACGTGGCAGTCTTGACCCCTGCAGACCGAACCCTTCAAGCGCATCAGTGTATCAAGAATGTTCCTTTGATCATTCAAGAGAAAGAGTTTGTGGCAGATTTGTTAGTCGTGCCTTTGGAAGGGTACGAAGTAATCCTTGGAATGGATTGGTTATCGAACTATGGAATTCAGATCGATTGTGAAAAGGGAAGGCTGTTGTTTGGCAGAGGCAAACGTCCAGAAATGGTATACTACAGAATCAGTCCTAGTATGACAGTGTCATTGGTGGAAGCTTTGAGAGTACAAGATTTGCTTCAAGACGGGGAAGTGTATTTGGTAACTTTATCGGTTAGTGGAGGAGCCACAAACGATGAAGTTAAGATCGAAGATATAAAAGTGGTCCAGGAGTTTGAGGATGTCTTTGCGCCATTAAAGGAATTACCTCCACCTCGGAGTAATCCCTTTATTATTACTTTGGAGCCTGAAGCAAAACCTATAGCTAAGGCACCGTATCGAATGGCACCTGCGGAGTTGGCTGAGCTGAAGAAACAATTGGAAGATCTATTGGAAAAGGGATTCATTCGGTCAAGCTCTTCACCTTGGGGAGCTCCTGTTCTATTTGTGAAGAAGAAGGATGGAAGCATGAGGTTGTGTATCGATTATCGCGGTATCAACAACATCACCATAAAAGACAAGTATCCTCTTCCGAGGATAGATGAGCTGTTGGACCAACTTAAGGGAGCTAGTTGGTTTTCGAAGATTGATTTGGCATCAGGATATCATCAAATTTCTATTGCCATGTCAGACATCATGAAGACAGCATTTCGGACGAGGTACGGGCAGTATGAGTTTGTTGTTATGCCCTTTGGTCTCACCAACGCCCCTGCAGCTTTCATGCGATTGATGAGTGAAGTGTTCCATGACTACCTCGACAAGTTCGTGATCATTTTCATTGATGACATCCTGGTGTATTCAAGAAGTAAGGAAGAGCACGAAGAGCATTTGAAACTGGTTTTGGAGAGGTTACGAAATCAGAAGCTGTTTGCTAAGTTTAGCAAATGTTCGTTTTGGAAGAGAGAGATAGGATTTCTTGGTCACATAGTATCAGGAGAGGGCGTGGCTGCTGATCCAGATAAGGTCCAAGCCATACGAGAATGGCCTCGACCTACCACAGTGACGGAAGTGAGGAGTTTTCTCGGACTCGCGGGTTATTACCGGAAGTTTGTTAAGGACTTTTCCTCCATCTCAAAGCATTTAACTAAACTGACCGGTAAAGGAGTTCCTTTTATATGGGCGGAAGAAACGGAGAAGGCATTCAAGAAGTTGAAGGAAGCTCTCACAAGTGCACCTGTGTTAGCTTTGCCCGAGCAAGGTAAACCTTACACGGTTTACACAGATGCTTCACGAGTTGGGTTAGGATGTGTGTTAATTCAAGACCGGAGAGTCATTGCATATGCCTCGCGGAAACTACGGAAGCATGAAGATAACTATAGCACACATGACTTGGAACTAGCGGCCGTGGTATTCGCTTTGCGGATTTGGAGATCATACTTGTACGGAGAAGAAGTGGAGGTATACACCGACCACCAAAGTCTTAAATACCTCTTCACCCAGCCAGAACTCAATCTGCGTCAGCATAGATGGATGGAATTCGTGGCTGACTATGACCTAAAGATTCGCTACCATCCTGGTAAAGCGAATGTGGTTGCGGATGCTTTAAATCGAAGGAAGATGGATGCTGATATGGAAAAAGAAGTGGAGCTGTTGAACCAAGAGTTGAAGAAAGTGAAGTTGGTCGTTTTGGAGGGACAAACCAGTGAACCATTGGGAGTACAAGCAATGAATCAGGCCAGCTTGATTCAGAAGATCCGAGAGAAGCAACTTAAAGACGAGAAACTACAAAAGATTGCTGAAGAACTAAGAGGGCAAGCCGGACCAAATAATGCTGGATACTACTTGGCGGAAGATGGAACTTTGCTTATCAATGGACGGATCACCGTTCCAAAAGGACAAGGGCTGAGAGATGAGATACTAAGGGTTGCACACCATTCCTTACTTTGTATTCATCCTGGAAGTTCCAAGATGTACCGAGACGTGAGAAGATACTATAATTGGCCGGGGATGAAGAGATCAGTAGCGCAATGGGTTGCACACTGTGCAACTTGTCAACAAGTTAAAGCCGAGCATCAAGTTCCAGGAGGATTGTTGCAGAATCTTCCGATACCTCAATGGAAATGGGACTCTATTTCCATGGATTTCATCACTGGATTACCCACTGCTCCAGGTAGATCGAACAACTCAATCTGGGTGATTGTGGATAGGTTAACCAAGGTCACACACTTATTGCCTATGAGAGACACGGATAAAGTTGAAGTATTGGCCGAGATGTACATCGACCAGATCGTGAAGTTACATGGTGTACCTTCAGACATCGTCTCATATCGTGACCCTAGATTCACGGCAGAATTTTGGGAAGGACTACAAGAAGCCTTGGGAACTAAACTGTTCAAAAGCACGTCGTTCCATCCAGAAACAGATGGCCAAACGGAGAGAACCATTCGGACAATCGAGGACATGCTTCGGATGTGTATTTTAGATTGGGCAGGAAATTGGGAGAAACATCTACCGTTGGTCGAGTTCTCTTATAACAACAGTCATCATGCGAGCATAGGAATGCCACCTTATGAAGCACTGTATGGAAGGCCATGCAAGACACGTTTTTGTTGGACGGAAGTGGGAGAAAGAAGAATGTTTGGATCCCCTATTGCACAAGAAACTATGATTAAGCTGGAGACGATCCAGACCAACATGAAGAAGGCTCAGGAACGTCAGAAGAAGTACGCCGACCAGTCGAGAAGAGAGGTAACTTTTGAGATAGGAGATTGGGTCTACTTGAAGGTTACAGCTCAGAAAGGGAAAGACAGATTTGGCAAGGTTGGGAAACTCGCAGTAACATTCATTGGTCCGTACAAGATCATCGGAAAGGTTGGTGAGGTAGCTTATCGATTGGATCTGCCTGAGGATATGCATCTACACCCGGTATTCCATGTTTCCATGCTTCGGAAACATATACGAGATCCAAGTGCTGTTGAGCCCGAGAGAATTGAGGATCTAAGGACGAACCTTACATATCCAGAAGGACCAATCCGACTTGGAGAAAGGCGTGTTCGGAAATTGAAGAATCGTGAGATTGCTCAAGTACAAGTATCTGGGGAAGACAAAATAGGATTCATGTCACTTGGGAGGATGAAGAGAGATTTAAGGCCAACCACCCGGAGTTTTTCCGAGAAGATGTCGTGATGGAAGAAGGAGGCCCCTCAGAACCTTAGAATTCGAGGACGAATTCTGTTAAGGGGGGGAGAATGTAGGAACCCTTAAAAAAAAATTATTATTAATAAAGTGGTCGAAGAATTGATCGTGAAGGAACCTTAAGCTGCTCGGCCCTATTGGAGAAGGTGTTAGATTGATAAGCCGGAGGTGTTGGAAGAATAAAAATTTACGAAGCACGACGGGAATCGAAGCACGACGGGAAAATCCGAAATCAAACAAAAACCCTGATTTCGGTATTTTGGGATTTTTCGAGGAAGCCGGAGACTCGTGAAATATTTTCCATCAAGGTCAGAAATATTTTGGAGTTTATTAAAAATATTCAGCTCATCAGAACGGGCGTAGAAAAATATTCGGGATTGATCGCGGGTCGAAAATTCACCGGAAGGATCGGAATCAGTCGAATGGACCGAGAAGCTCGAGGTGGCTTGATCTATGAGATAAGGACGTGGTGTCAACTGCCTGGCATTGTAGCTGGCAAGGGAAGCACGAGGTGTTGAAGCTCAGGAGATCACAGCATGCTGAGTGACACATAGAAGCATGAGGTGCCGCTCAACCTGCGACCGAGGCATGCTGATCGACATGTGGCCGATGTGGTGTCAAAGTCCATGTAAGCAGGCCATGCCTTCAGACGTGTGTAGGACGTGGTGTCAACTGCCTGGCAGGGTAGCTGGCAAGGGAAGCACTAGGTGTTGAAGCCCAAATGATCACAACATGCGGAGTGACACACAGAAGCACGAGGTGCCGCGCTATCTGCGATTGAAGCATGCTGAGCGACATGTGTGAGCTGTGGTGTCGACTTTCATGCAACCAGGATGTGTATCAGACATGTGGAGGGCGTGGTGTCATCTGGCATGACATCCTGGTCATGCAGCCAGACATGTGGAGCACGAGGTGCCGCGACGCATGCGTCCGGAGCCATGCGAAGCGACACACGGGTTGCCACACGGCTTGTTTCTGATTGGTTGCTGCTTCCTATAAATACCCCACGACCCCAGCTCATTTCAAACCATCCAGCACACCTGAAAGTCTGTGAAAAACGTGAGAGAGAAAGTAGAAAAAGAAAGTTAGAGTTTCGATCATTTTCGATCCTTTTTCGGCAGTTTTTGAGAGTTTTCGAGAACATTTACTCTGCCCGATTTGAGTTGACATCTGAAGAAGGTTCTACTCAAGTGAAGATCAGTCCAGACGTGGGTCTACTTGTGAAGGTCAAGAAAAGGGTTCGGATCGCAGAAGACGGACACGGGGTCAAGGCCATGGTCAACCAAAAACAGTGAATTATAATCGATTGATTGCTAAGCTGTTTTCATGCAGGTTCCTGTTACTTGGAAGTTGGATCATGGCAGGGGGCCAGGTCTAAACTAAGTAACGGTTTGTTTACTTAATAGTAATGGTTAGGTTAATTAGTTAATAGCATGCTTAGTTATTACTTGAGAATCGTAGTAGCATGCTAATCGTTAGGTTGATTAGTTAACGTTGAATGCTTAGATGATATCGCTACGTTGCGGTAGTTAGATATTCTGGAATTAGTATTTATTCTATATTCTAGAATGTGGTTGATTGTGGAACCTTGGTTATATTACCGGGTTTAGTATTATATTAGCCGACAGCATGTGCCTAACCCGCCATTGCTAGGCATATTGTGGGTGACTTAGCGTTCCTTCAGACCTCGTACCCGGCGGGTTCAAGGAAACCCCTTATTCGCTGGATCGGGAAGACTCAGAGAGACGGGGTCATGGCCTAAGGCTGAGTTATTACACGACGGTGTAATGTGGCAGTGACCCGAAGGACTGTGGGCTGTCGCGCGGTGACCCGAATGACTGTGGGCCGCGGTCGGTTGAAAGTTCCTTCTTCTAGCCTTCGTGGTAGGGAGATAGGATATTGCCGATGATGAAGGAGGAACCTAACGTCACTGGGCCCTAGTTATATTATATTATGTAAATGGTTTGGTAAACCCTAGTTTATTGATTACGAGTTTTAAAGACTATCTTATAGTATCGATATTTTACTCGTATTTTCTGCTGCGGATTTCTGATTGCTTATTATCATTATTATTGATTTGGGTTATTAGGTGAACCTCTCGTTTTAGATTTATTTGGGGTGGGATAGCGAGGGGTTTTATTTGTTAGTTGGGGGGTTGTAACTCACTGAGTAATGCTAGATTACTCACTCCTCACTCTTTGTTGTTTTCAGGTGACCAGTAGAGCTTGTAGAGGTCGCGGGAAGTTAGGCCGGCTGGTGTAGTATTTTCATCTTTTTGCTTGCGACGTTTTCAGACTATAAGTATGTACTTGTACTCTTTTGGCTTGCCACTACTTGTATAAATAAGTTTTGTTTTACGAACCATGTTTCATGTTTGATAAATAAATCGATGTTTTATGTAAATGCCTTGTTGTATCTGATATTAGCTTTGTCCAAGCTAACACAACGTCAGATTGAGGTACGGATTGAGAAGTCTTAGGCCTTGATCTGACGGGACGTGTTAGTGGTGGAACTGGCTTAGTCATGAATTTCACTCTTTGTGACCTTGGCCGGAACGCCCCTAGCCCGTCATGTAGCGCTCCAGAACCTTGGTAGAAAGTTGGTCCATCGGTCATGTTCTTGTTTGATTGTTGGCCGGTGGTTTGACCTATACCTAGAACGGTTCGGGGGTGTTACATAACCGGCCAGGACTACCCGGGGACAAGGACCCGCACGGTTTAATGGAACAACTGGCAAGCAAGGCACGCGGCCTAGGACACCCGGCCAGACTGATGTCTTGCATATTTACATGTTTTTAGCTATCATATCTTATGCATTTTTGCTCATTTAGGTTAGGCATTAGGCATCTTTAGGTCCATTTTGCATTCATTTGTCCTTATCAGGTGTTGGAGTATGCTTTGGTGTGATTTGAGGTGTTTGGAAGCCTTATGGCCCAAAAAGAGGTGAAGAATCAAGTTTGGCCATGAAAAGAGAAGTCAATCCATGATCTGATCAAGACAAAGATGAGCATGGACGGAGGCCTTAGACATATCTTCTGATGCTAAGATTTGGTGGAGATACAGCATTTTGAGTTAGCTTTCCAATGGAGGTGGTTTCAAGTCATTTGGAGCCATATTGGAGAAGTTATGATCGATTCATTGGAAGCATGTCAAGACACCCGACCTGGGCACCCGACCTAACCTACCCGCACGGGTTGGGCGAGAGATGATGGACGCCAGGGAGTGTACCCGGCCTCACACACCCGAGATGAGATCCCCGCACGGCTCCACACACCCGGCCACCACTACCCGCGTATGGAGTGCACCCGGTCAAGGACACACGGGCGAACGGACCCGCACGGCTTAGAGATCACGGACGGATGGACACCCGACCTGCACTTACCCGGGCACCTCGACTACTCCTTTCTACCCACGGACCAGGACACTCGGACGTCCCACAGTCCTCCTACCCGCGCACCAGAAGACACCCGACTAGTATCACCCGGCCAGCACCACCCGCACGTCCTGCCACCAGCTGGACGCCCACCACGCGGCCGAACACACCCGGCCTAAAGAGGCCGCACGGCCTGGACGCCGGACGAGCAGGACATACCCGGCTGGTCACACCCGGCCATGGACCAGTCCAGCCTGCCAGGGTGGCTCAGCTTCTTCCTTTCTTCCTAGCTTCTCATTGGTTGAAAATCAAGTTGGCCAAGGACCTTTTAGTAATTTTTATTTTATGTTTCTAAGGGTTTCCAAGCCCCATATAAATACTCTTGTATCCCCTTTGAGGGACTTATCTCATTTTCTATCTAAGAACACATAAACCTCTTGAGTAAAGTTTCATCTTGATTCATTATCTCATCTTGTCTTTGTGTTCTTGATTGTTTGATTTCATATCCTTTCTTTCTCTATATGTTTAAGCTTAAATCTATCATGGGTTTAAGAGTAAGCATGTGGATTAGTGAGTAGATCCTTCCAAGATCCATGGGTTAGGGTGATAGAGAGTGATTAAGTTAGATCCAAGGTGTCTATTGTTAGATCTATCATTTCCTTGCATAGATTAGGTGTTTTTAAAGCTATATTTGAGTTGGCCTCTCAAGCATAGAGCTATAGGCATTTCATGCCCGGAAGGTGTTCTATGAAATGCCTGAACCAACTCATCTATGCTTTTAGCTTGCTTTGCCTAAGGGATTAGTTGTCAAAGGAGCTAGGATTGCTATTAGACTCATTCTCCATGTTTGCTTTGATCATTACAGCCAAAGGGATTTGGTGTACTTGGGTGATCATTGCAAAAGAGCATTCATCTAGGGATAGAGCTTGCTTAGTTTTGTTGTCTAGGCATAAGGATTAGATTGATTGAAAAGTTAGCATCTTGGATTGAAGCTTAATCATTTGATATCAAGTCCCTATACCCATGGGTCTCACTCTCCTCATAAGAAAGAAAGTTCAATCTTTTATTGCATTTTTAATATTGTCTTAGTTTCTAAATCATCCTCTCATCTTGATTAGACTTAGATTAAGCATGAACTTGCATTCCCTTTGCATTGGAATCTCTTAGAATTGGATTGACATCTTGTATTCTACAACATTTGATTAGGACTTTGAAAAGGCCTGTCATCAAATTGGCGCCGTTGCCAACTTCTAAGTTGATTTTGACATTGGGATTTAGTTATTTGCTTGAGACTAAGTCATTTTTATTTTTATTGTATCTTGTGATATTGGTTCTTGCCTCTTCTATCTTTGACTTTCAGGTGTATGATAACAAGAAGCAGAGGGGCATCCAACTTGGTTCCTACTGTTGAAGAGATTGCTGCACTTGAGAGGGAGATAGCTAGACAAAGAAGAGAAGTAGAGCAACAGGCTCATCTTCAAAGGTTGGGGTTTGAGATGGAGAATCTGCCTCAAGATGGTAATGTCCAAGGGGACAATGGTCCAAGAGCTGACAATCCTAGACCACCACGCCAGCCACATCACCAACCACGCCAAGCAAGAGCCATTGGAGCCTATGACCAACCTCACATTCATGGTCATAGGTTGGGAATCAGAGCACCAGCTGTGGAGAACAACAACTTTGAGATCAAAGCAGGCCTGCTGCATTTGATTGAGAACAACAAGTTCCATGGCCTTGCTGTGGAGGATCCCCTTGATCACTTGGACACATTTGATAGCTACTGTAGCTTGTCCAAGATTAATGGAGTCTCTGAAGATGCTTTCAAGCTGAGGTTGTTTCCATTCTCTTTGGGAGACAAGGCACATCTATGGGAGAAGGCTGTTCCAAGTGACTCCATCACTACTTGGAATGAGTGCAAGAGAGCATTCCTAGAGAAATTCTTCTCTACCTCAAGAACAGCCAAGATCAGAAATGAAATCTCTAGCTTTCAACAGAAGAACCTTGAGAGCTTTAGTGAAGCATGGGAGAGGTTCAAGGGCTATTGGTCTCAATGCCCACATCATGGCTTCACCAAAGAGAGTTTGCTTAGTACCTTCTACAGAGGTGCTCTACCAGAGTTCAGGAGCAGATTGGACACAGCCAGCAATGGGTTCTTCTTGGGCAGAACTGAGCAGGATGCTGAGGAGCTGGTGGAGAACATGGCCAGGAGTGACTCAGTCTACAGTGAGGAGCATGATAGGGCCAACAGAGGCACTGATGAAGATGATCAGCACACAAGAAAGACCCTGAAGTCTCTCCAAGAAAAGTTGGACAAGCTTCTTGTAGAGAAGGCTAAGCAAGAGCAGCTTAACTCCATTGGGAACCAGCAACAGAAACAGCCTGCTAGAACTACTGAAGTTCATGGTGTAGAAGGACAAGAGGAGCTGTGTTTCATCAATTCTAATGGCACATGGTATAGGAAGGAGCCTAACTTCCAATACCAAAACAACTACCAGCAAAGACCTTACTACAACAATCACCAAGGAGGTTACCAAGCAAACCAGCCTACTCAGCCCCAAGGAAGCTCTTCTCCAGCTCAGGCTCCAAGTTCAAATTTGGAGTCCATGTTCAAGCAACTCTTAGAAGCTCAAGAAAGAAATGCTAAGACCATTGGTGATGAGTTCAAGACCATCCATGCTAAGATTGATGGAACCTATTCTGACCTCAACAACAAGTACATGCAACTTGCCTCTCACCTCAAAGCTTTGGAGAGCCAAGTTCCATCCATGTCTTCATCCTCCAAGAATCCAATGGGATCTCTACCAGGGAAACCAGAGAAGAACCCTAAGGACACTTGCAATGTTATCATCTCCACTTCTTCAGGGATTGCATTGAGTGATCATAAGAATGATGTTGATGAGATTGAGAGGCTAGTGCTTGGAAATCAGATTGAAAATGATAAGAGACTGGTTGTGGCCACAGCTGAAGTTAGAGTTGTGAAGAGAGCTGATAAGAAGGTTCAAGGAAGGATTGATGAGCCTAAGGATGAGAAACAAGTTGAGAAGAGTGCTAACCCCAAGCTGAAAGAAGTGAAGGAAGAAGACAATGAGGTTGAGCTATCACCATATGATAAGCTCCCTTACCCTCAAAGGTTTCCCACCAAAGCTCAAAAGAAAGTGATCTCAAAGTTCCGGAAGGATCTTAGTGATATTGGAGTCAAGCTTCCAGAGATCAGCAATATGCATGCTGCTCATGTCCAAATGATGCTCATACAAGACATTCTCACCCACCAAGCTAAAGTGGCTGAGCTTTTGGACATCTCACTTCTGAAGATTGATCCACCAATCCCTCCCAAGTCCCTCCCTAAGCTTGAGTCTCAAGGGAAGTTCACATTGTCTTGCTCTCTTGGTAAACTAACTATGGATGATGCTCTTGTTGATAGTGGAGCTAGTGTGAATGTCATCTCCTTGGATATGGTGCAGCATATTGGGATTGAAAGCATGGAAACAAATACTCCTCCTCTCATCTTTGGAGATTCCTCTTCTACAACCCCACTAGGCATAATCAAGGACTTTCCCTTGAAGATTGGATCCTGCACCATACCTATTGACCTCACTGTTTTGAAGATGACATCTGAAGAAAGAGTCCCTTTGATCCTTGGCACTCCTTTCTTAACAACAGTTGGAGCTTGCATAGACTTTCCCAACAAGAAGGTCACCCTCATGCATGTAAACAAAGCTGTCTCCTATCCTCTCCAGCCCCCACTCGAATCAGACTATTGTGGGACAATAACTCGTGCTGCACAAGCTGTTGAGAAGCCCCAAGATGAAGAGGTTGTTGGAAAGAAAGAAGGTCTTGATGGAGAGTGTTCTAAGAAGTTGTGTGTTGAGCACTTGGAAAGTGCTAAAAGAGAGGGGATGGGTGGAACCTCAAAGGCCACTCATGGCAAGAAAAAGATAGTGAAAGAGCCTCATCCTCCACCTCTTGATTTGCTCTCACACACTCTCACACTCCATCCAAAGAAGCTCAAGGATGGAGCCATTGAGTACAAGATCAAGCATAAGGGTAGGTCCACACCATTCTCAAGTGCTAGAGCCATCATTACTCCTCAGCTCCAAGATGACCCTATCAAGCTTCAAGAGCTTCTCTCTCAAGTCCTCACCATCACACTTGAAGGTGGGAAGGATCCTCCTTCTCACTAGTCAAAGAGAAAAGGTAGTCAAGCTAAGTGACTCAAAACAAGCTCACTTGGGAGGAAGTCCCATGGTTATCCTTGTATATAGCTTTTCAATTTCGAATTTCCTTTTAAGTTTTTAATAAAAGTGGTCAAGATTTTCAGGTTTTTACAAGTACTAGAGGAGAGAAGAAAGGTGGTCAGCCACCTAAGCCCCATGATCCATGTAGCAGCCTCCTCTAGTTGCTATGAACCAAGCCAGCTTCTAGTCATGCCACAAGCACCATGCCCAACTCTCCTTGTGTGGTATTCCTCCAACCCTTTTGTATATACATTTGATTTTGCCTTGTTGAGGTACCTCTTACTCTCTTACTCACACAGAGACTGTGTGATTTAAGTGTGGGGGAGGTACCGGATATTTGATCCTGTTTGCTTTGTGATCTTGAGTCTCATGCATTGCATTGTACATTCATAAGTGCATAGAAAATTCAAAAAAATTTTAAATTTTTGAACCATGTAGATTGCATCACTTGCATCCTTAAGATTGAGTCTAGAGCATATAGGTTGCATTCATTTGCATATGGAGCATTGCCTTGTAAAGAACACTCGTTTGCACTGAATTTGGCACCCTAGTTAAACATATCAAGTAGCTTGAGCACCTTTTGAAAAAGCTTGCATGCTTTGAGCCTTGAAAACTCTTCTTGAAACTTGCTTGCTTGCTTGATATTGGCATTGTTCTTAAGACCAGTTCCATCCTGAACTTAGACTTGAATGAACTTAATCTCTCTTGCATATGGGCATTTGCATACTTGATCATGGATCTCATACACATTTGGGTTATCTTTTTCCATTGTACCACCCTTTGTTAACCCAAATGGCACTCCCTTACCCTTGAACCCTATCCATTCTTTGAAGCCTACATTGATTTGCTTGAGTGAGGCCTCTTTTGATAGCTTGTCATGTGCAAAATCTTGAGAGTATTGGGAGCGACATGGATTTGTTCTCATCTCTTGCTAGCATAGGGTCATCATTTGAGCTAGCTTCTAGGATGGTGAGTGAAGTGCTTGTTGCCTAATTGTTTACATTTTGGATTTGGGGATGTGACAAAGTTGAGATTGATGAGCAAAAAGTTTTGATAAAGAAAAGCCCTAGGGACCTAGAAATAATAAAAAAAAAATGAAAAGCTCTTAGTTGAAGTCTTTGACCTTCCCCCTCATGCATATATATAAAAAAAAAAAAAAAAAAAAAAAAGAAGAAAAAGAAAAGAAAAGAAAAAGAAAAAAAAAAAAGAGATTCAATAAGATAGTGGGGAAGGAAAGATTTAAGAGTTAGAGTTTAGAATGTGAATAGAGGTCCTTAGAGGTAGCATCATGAGAAAGAAAATGTTCATTGGGTGAGTGATGTGAGTATGTTTTCATTTTGGGTTATGGGATGAATTAAGAGGGGTGTAGAACTTGTAATCACTTAGGATTTGGGTAGAATGATGAGGATGGATCCATGTATGCATGAATTGCTCCTAGTCTTAGATAAATTTTGCATAATGATCAAGCTCCTTGATTTTTGAGTGATTGCCACCTTGAAATGATGCATTGAACCCTCCTTTTCATCCATATTAGACCATTTGATCACCTAGCCAAATGATTGAGATCATGTGCCCATTTGTGAGACTTCACCTTGTGTGTGTGTGTGTGAATCAATGTGAGGGCTGGTTAAGAGAACATGTTGGTTGATAGGCATTGCATCTTGTGTAGAGGCATAAGAGTCATTGATAGGCCTTGTGAAGCTAGAGCATAATAAGAAAGTTTTGCTCATGCTATTTGCTATGTTTCTTTAGGATGTCAGGTTGAGTGCTATGAGTGTTTCCTGTGGCTTTGTTCCCATCTTTGCATCCACCCCCCTTGTGTTTGAAAAGTTTACTTGAGGACAAGCAAAGGTCTAGTGTGGGGGAGTTGATGTCTTGCATATTTACATGTTTTTAGCTATCATATCTTATGCATTTTTGCTCATTTAGGTTAGGCATTAGGCATCTTTAGGTCCATTTTGCATTCATTTGTCCTTATCAGGTGTTGGAGTATGCTTTGGTGTGATTTGAGGTGTTTGGAAGCCTTATGGCCCAAAAAGAGGTGAAGAATCAAGTTTGGCCATGAAAAGAGAAGTCAATCCATGATCTGATCAAGACAAAGATGAGCATGGACGGAGGCCTTAGACATATCTTCTGATGCTAAGATTTGGTGGAGATACAGCATTTTGAGTTAGCTTTCCAATGGAGGTGGTTTCAAGTCATTTGGAGCCATATTGGAGAAGTTATGATCGATTCATTGGAAGCATGTCAAGACACCCGACCTGGGCACCCGACCTAACCTACCCGCACGGGTTGGGCGAGAGATGATGGACGCCAGGGAGTGTACCCGGCCTCACACACCCGAGATGAGATCCCCGCACGGCTCCACACACCCGGCCACCACTACCCGCGTATGGAGTGCACCCGGTCAAGGACACACGGGCGAACGGACCCGCACGGCTTAGAGATCACGGACGGATGGACACCCGACCTGCACTTACCCGGGCACCTCGACTACTCCTTTCTACCCACGGACCAGGACACTCGGACGTCCCACAGTCCTCCTACCCGCGCACCAGAAGACACCCGACTAGTATCACCCGGCCAGCACCACCCGCACGTCCTGCCACCAGCTGGACGCCCACCACGCGGCCGAACACACCCGGCCTAAAGAGGCCGCACGGCCTGGACGCCGGACGAGCAGGACATACCCGGCTGGTCACACCCGGCCATGGACCAGTCCAGCCTGCCAGGGTGGCTCAGCTTCTTCCTTTCTTCCTAGCTTCTCATTGGTTGAAAATCAAGTTGGCCAAGGACCTTTTAGTAATTTTTATTTTATGTTTCTAAGGGTTTCCAAGCCCCATATAAATACTCTTGTATCCCCTTTGAGGGACTTATCTCATTTTCTATCTAAGAACACATAAACCTCTTGAGTAAAGTTTCATCTTGATTCATTATCTCATCTTGTCTTTGTGTTCTTGATTGTTTGATTTCATATCCTTTCTTTCTCTATATGTTTAAGCTTAAATCTATCATGGGTTTAAGAGTAAGCATGTGGATTAGTGAGTAGATCCTTCCAAGATCCATGGGTTAGGGTGATAGAGAGTGATTAAGTTAGATCCAAGGTGTCTATTGTTAGATCTATCATTTCCTTGCATAGATTAGGTGTTTTTAAAGCTATATTTGAGTTGGCCTCTCAAGCATAGAGCTATAGGCATTTCATGCCCGGAAGGTGTTCTATGAAATGCCTGAACCAACTCATCTATGCTTTTAGCTTGCTTTGCCTAAGGGATTAGTTGTCAAAGGAGCTAGGATTGCTATTAGACTCATTCTCCATGTTTGCTTTGATCATTACAGCCAAAGGGATTTGGTGTACTTGGGTGATCATTGCAAAAGAGCATTCATCTAGGGATAGAGCTTGCTTAGTTTTGTTGTCTAGGCATAAGGATTAGATTGATTGAAAAGTTAGCATCTTGGATTGAAGCTTAATCATTTGATATCAAGTCCCTATACCCATGGGTCTCACTCTCCTCATAAGAAAGAAAGTTCAATCTTTTATTGCATTTTTAATATTGTCTTAGTTTCTAAATCATCCTCTCATCTTGATTAGACTTAGATTAAGCATGAACTTGCATTCCCTTTGCATTGGAATCTCTTAGAATTGGATTGACATCTTGTATTCTACAACATTTGATTAGGACTTTGAAAAGGCCTGTCATCACAGACCAACCCGCACGACCTAATGGCCTGATGGATGCTGGACGCCAGGGAGTGTACCAGGCCTCACACACCCGGGATGAGAACCCCGCACGGCACCACACACCCGGACAAGATCACCCGACCACCAGCACCCGCACGGGTTGGACTGAAGCTTGGAAGAACACTGCATGCGCGGAACACACCCGGCCTAGAGAGACCGCACGGCCTGGACGATGGACGAGCAGCATGATACGCGGCCTGGAAATACCCAGGCTGGACTGCATCACCTGACCCGGGTGGCTAGAGCTTCTTCCTTTTCTTGGCTTCTGATTGGTAGAAAATCATTTGGCACCAAGGACCTTTTGGACTTTTCTCTTATGTTTCTAAGGGTTTTCAAGCCTTGTATAAATACTCTTGTAATCTCTTTTGGAGATCTAACTTCTTTTCTCAAAAAACACATTTAGATCTTGAAGAAAGTTTGGATCTTTGATCCTTTTCATCTCATTTCTTTTGTGTTTATTAGATTTTCTTCTTCTCTAATCATGTTTAGCTTTGAATTATCATTGATTTTGAGGGTTTCCATGGCTATTAGTGAGTAGATCTATCTAGGGTTCATGGGCTTGGGAGACTAAGGGTTATTAGGTGTAGATCTAAGATGTTCTAGGGTAGATCCTTCTTGATCCTTGCTTGTAGAGTGTTCTTCTTGCTATTTTGGAGTTGGCCTCTTCAAAATAGAACTATACGTATTTCATGCCCGAAAGGTGTTCTATGAAATGCTTGAACCAACTCTCCAATGCTTTTAACATTCTTTACCAAAGAGATTTGTTGTTAAAGGTGTTAAGATAGCTAATGGACTAGTTCTTAATGATTGCTTTCATATTATTCAACCTACGAGATTAGATGCTTGAGATATGTTTGTGAATGAGCATTCATCTAGAGATAGAGCTTGCTTAGGATTGTGTCTAGGCTTAAGGTGTTAGATTGATTGAATGTTTGCCACCTTAGATTGAAGCTTGATCACCCAAAGTCAATTCCCTTGTCCCAAGAATCCCCTTGCCTCATTGAGAAAGAAAGCTCACTCTTTTATTGCATTTTTAATATTGTCTTAGTTTCATAATCATCTTCTTATCATGGTTGCACTTAGATTAAGAATAGGCTTGCATTCCCTTTGCATTAGAATCACTTAGGATTGGATTGACATCTTGTATTCTACAACATTTGATTGGACCCTTGAAAAGTCCATCATCAAATTGGCGCCGTTGCCAAGTTCTAAGTTGATTTTGACATTGGGATTTAGTCATTTGTTTGAGACTAAGTCATTTTTCTTTTATTGTGTTACTGCTTCTCCTTGCTCTTTTCCCTTTGCATTTCAGGTGCATGATAACTAGAAGCAGAGGTTCATCAAACTTGACACCCACTGTTGAAGAAATTGCTACACTTGAGAGGGAGATTGCAAGAAAGAGAAGAGAAGAAGAGCAATAGGCTCACTTGCAGAGATTGGGGTTTGATATGGAGAATCAGCCTCAAGATGGTGATGCCTTACGGGTCAATGGTCTAAGAGCTGACAACATAAGACAACAGCGCCAGCCACAACATCTACAGCGCCAAGCTAGATCCATTGGAGCCTATGATCAACCTCACATTCATGGTCATAGGTTGGGGATAAGAGCACCAGCTGTGGAGAACAACAACTTTGAGATCAAATCAGGGCTGCTGAATTTGATTGAGAACAACAAGTTTCATGGCCTTGCTCTGGAGGATCCCCTTGATCACTTGGACACATTTGATAGCTACTGTAGCTTGTCCAAGACTAATGGAGTCTCTGAAGATGCTTTCAAGCTGAGGTTGTTTCCCTTCTCTTTGGGAGACAAGGCACATCTATGGGAGAAGGCTCTTCCAAGTGATTCTATCACAACTTGGAATGAGTGCAAGAGGGCATTCCTAGAGAAATTCTTCTCTACCTCAAGAACAGCCAAGATCAGAAATGAGAACTCTAGATTTCAGTAGAAGAACCTTGAGAGCTTTAGTGAAGCATGGGATAGGTTCAAGGGCTATTGGTTTCAATTCCCACATCATGGCTTCACCAAGGAGAGTTTGCTTAGTACCTTCTATAGAGGTGCTCTTCCAGAGTTTAGGAGCAGATTGGACACAGCCAGCAATGGGTTCTTCTTGGGCAGAACTGAGCAGGATGCTGAGGAGCTAGTGGAGAACATGACCAAGAGTGACTCAGTCTACAGTGAGGAGCATGATAGGGTCAACAGAGGCACTGATGAAGATGATCAGCACACAAGGAAGGCGCTGAAATCTCTCCAAGAGAAGTTGGACAAGATTATTGCAGAGAAGGCTAAGCAGGAGCAGATTAACTCCATTGGGAACCAGCAACAAAAGCAGCCTGCTGGGACTAATCAGGTCAATGGTGTAGAAGGTCAAGAAGAGTTGTGCTTCATCAATGCTAATGGCACATGGTACAGGAAAGAGCCCAACTTCCAATACCAAAACAGCTACCTGCAAAGACCCTACTACAACAATCAACAAGGAGTTTACCAAGCCAACCAGTCTACTCAGCCCCAAGGAAGCTCATCTCAAGCTCAGGCTCCAAGTTCAAAAATGGAGTCCATGTTCAAGCAACTCTTAGAAGCTCAAGAAAGAAATGCTAAGAACATTGGTGCTGAGTTCGAGAACATCCATGCCAAGATTGATGGAACCTATTCTGACCTCAACAACAAGTACATGCAACTTGCGTCTCATCTCAAAGCTTTGGAGAAACAGGTTGTTTCTATGTCTTCATCCTCCAAGAGCCCAATGGGATCTCTACCAGGAAAACCAGAGAAAAATCCCAAGGAATCTTGCAATGTCATCCTCTCTACTACTTCTTCAAAGATTGAGATGTGCACTCATGATAAAGAGAAGGATGAGATTGAAATGTTTGGCACTGAGTTTGGGGATGTTGAGAGATTTGTTGTGGCCACAGCTGAAGCACATATTCTGAGGGATGCTGCCAAGAAGGCTGAGGTAAAGAGTCTGCAGCAAGCTGAGCGTAGAGCTGAGACACCAACTGTGAAGAGAGCAGACAACAAGCTGAAAGAAGTGAAGCAGGAAGACACTGAGTTTGAGCTATCACCATATGATAAGCTCCCCTTTCCCCAAAGAGTTCTCACCAAAGCTCAAAAGAAGGTGATCTCAAAGTTCAGGAAAGATCTTAGTGATGTTGGAGTCAAGCTTCCAGAGATATCAGGTATGCGTGAAGCTCGTGTCCAGATGATGCTCATCAAGGACATTCTAGACCACCAGGCTGAAGTGGCTGAGCTTTTGGACATCTCCATTCTGAAGATTGATCCACCAACCCCTCCAAAGTCCCTCCCTAAGCTTGAGTCTCAAGGGAAACACTAACTATGGATAATGCTCTTGTTGATAGTGGTGCTAGTGTGAATGTCATCTCCTTGGATATGGTGAAGAGTCTTGGGATTGAAAGCATTGAACCAGATACTCCTCCTCTCACCTTTGGGGATTCTTCTTCTACAACCCCACTTGGCATAATCAAGGACTTCCCCTTGAAGATTGGATCCTGCACCATTCCTATTGACCTCACTGTTTTGAAGATGGCAGCTGAAGAGAGAGTCCCTTTGATCCTTGGCACTTCTTTCCTCACAACAGTTGGAGCTTGCATTGACTTTCCCAACAAGAAGGTCACCCTCATGCATGTCAACAAAGCTGTCTCCTATCCTCTCCAACCTCCAACGGAATCAGACTATTGTGGGACAATCACTTGTGATACACAAGCTGTTGAGAAGCCCCAAGATGAAGAGGTTGTTGGTCAGAAAGAAGGTCTTGATGGAGAGTCTTCAAAAGAGTTGTGTGATGAGCACTTGGAAAGTGCTAAAACAAAGGGGATGAGTGGAGCCTCAAAGGCCACTCATGGCAAGAAGAAGAAGGTGAAAGAGCCTCATCCCCCACCTCTTGATTTGCTCCCACACACCCTCACTATCCATCCAAAGCAGCTAAGAGATGGTGTCCTTGAGTACAAGATCAAGCATAAGGGCAGGTCCACACCATTCTCAAGTGCTAGAGCCATCATCACTCCTCAGCTCCAAGATGACCCAATCAAGCTTCAAGAGCTTCTCTCTCAGGTCCTCACCAACACTCTTGAAGCTGGGAAGGATCCTCCTTCTCACTAGTCCAAGAGGAAAGGTAGTCAAGCTAGTGACTCAAAACAAGCTCCCTTTGGGAGGAAGTCCCATGGTTATCCTTGTATATAGCTTTGAAATTTCTATTTTCCCTTAAGTTTTTAATAAAAATGGTCCAGGTTTGCAGGTTAAGCAAAGCACTAGAGGAGAGAAGAAAGGTGGTGAACCACCTAAGCCTTATGATTGCCATGTAGCAGCCTCCTATAGTTGCTATGAACCAAGCCAGCTCCTAGTCCTGACACAAGCACCACGCCCAAATATCCTCCTGTGGTATCACTCCAACCCTTCTTGTATATACATTTGCTTTTATCTTGTTGGGGTATCTCCTTCTCTCTTACTCACACAGAGACTGTGTGATTTAAGTGTGGAGGAGGTACCGGATATTTGATCATGTTTGCTTTGTGATTTTGAGTCTCATGTGTTGCATTGTACATTCATATTTGCATAGAAAATCCAAAAAATTTTAAATTTTTGAATCATGTAGATTGCATCACTTGCATCCTTAAGATTGAGTCTAGAGCATATAGGTTGCATTCATTTGCATGTGGAGCATTGCCTTGTAAAGAACACTTGTTTGCACTGAATTTGGCACCCTAGTTAAACATATCAGGTAGCTTAAGCATATCTTGAAAAGCTTGCATGCTTTGAGCCTTGAAAACTCTTCTTGAAACTTGCTTGCTCGTTTGATATTGGCATTGTTCTTAAGACCAGCTCCATCCTGAACTTAGACTTGAATGAACTTAATCTTTCTTGCATATGGGCATTTGCATACTTGATCATGGATCTCATACACATTTGGGTTATCTTTTCCCATTGTACCACTCTTTGTTAACCCAAATGGCACTTCCTTACCCTTGGACCCTATCCATTCCTTGAAGCCTACATTGATTTGCATGAGTGAGGTCTCTTTTGATAGCTTGTCATGTGCAAAATATTGAGAGTATTGGGAGCGACATGGATTTGTTCTTATCTCTTACTAGCATAGGGTCATCATTTGAGCTAGCTTCTAGGATGGTGAGTGAAGTGTTTGTTACTTAATGGTTTATATCTTGGGTTTGGAATGTGACAATGTTGAGATTGATGAACAAAGAAAGTATTGAGAGAGAAAAGCCCTAGGGATTTAGAATAGAAAGATAATAAGCTCTTGATTGATGTTTTTGACCTCCCCCCTCATGTATGTATTAAAAAAAAGAAAAGAAAAAGAAAAGAGAAATAAAAGAAAAAGAAAAAGAAAAAAGAAAGATTCAATAAGATAATGGGGGAGGAAAAACTAAAAGAGTTAGAGCCTAGTAAAGTGAATATAGGTCCTTAGAGGTTGAATCATGAGAAAGAAATTGTTCTTTGGGTGAGTGATGTGAGTATGTTTTTCATTTTGGGTTATGGGATGAATCAAAAGGTGTAGATCTTGTAATCACTTAGGAATTGGGTAGAATGATGAAGATGGATCCATGTATGCATGAATTGCTCCTAGTCTTAGATAAATTTTGCATAATGATCAAGCTCCTTGATTTTCGAGTGATTGCCACCTTAAAATGATGCATTGAAACCTCATTTTCATCCATATTAGACCATTTGATCACCTAGCCAAATGATTGAGATCATGTGCCCATTTGTGAGACTTCACCTTGTTTGTGTGTGTGTGAATCAATGTGAGGGCTGGTTAAGAGAACATGTTGGTTGATAGGCATTGCATCTTGTGTAGACGCATAAGAGTAATTGATAGGCCTTGTGAAGCTAGAGCAGAATAAGAGAGTTTTGCTCATGCTATTTACTATGTTTCTTTAGGATGTCAAGTTGAGTGCTTTGAGTGTTTCTTTTGGCTTTGCTCCCATCTTTGTATCTCTCCTCCTTGTGTTTTGAAAAGTTTACTTGAGGACAAGTAAGGTCTAGAGTGGGGGAGTTGATATCTTGCATATTTACATGTTTTTAGCATTCATATCTTATGCATTTTGATCATATAAGTTAGGCATTAGGCATCTTTAGGCTCATTATTTCATTCATAAGTCCTTATTAGGTGTTGGAGTGTACTTGGGAGTTATTGGAGGTGTTTGGGAGTATTGTGATCAAAAAGGGGGTGAAAGATTAACATGGACGGAGGCCTTAGAGATATCTTCTGATGCTAAGATTTGGTGGAGACACAGAATTTTGAGTTAACTTTCCAATGAAAGTGGTTTCAAGTCATTTGGAGCCATATTGGAGAAGTTATGATCTATTCATTAAAAGCATGTCAAGACACCCGACCTGGACACCCGACCTAACCTACCCGCACGGGTTGGGCGAGAGATGATGGACGAAGGATGTTCCCGGCCAGGACTACCCGGGGAAAGTACCCGCACGGTTTGATGGACCAACTGGCAAGAAAGGCCCGCGGCTTAGGACACCCGGCCAGACCAACCCGCACGACCTGATGGCCTGATGGATGCTGGACGCCAGGGAGTGTACCCGGCCTCACACACCCGGGATGAGAACCCCGCACGGCTCCACACACCCGGACAAGACCACCTGACCACCAGCACCCGCACGGGTTGGACTGAAGCTTGGACGAGGACTGGAAGCGGCTGAACACACCCGACCTAGAGAGACCGCACGGCCTGGATGATGGACGAGCAGCATGATACGCGGCCTGGACATACCCGGGCTGGACTGCATCACCTGACCCGGGTGGCTAGAGCTTCTTCCTTTTCTTGGCTTCTGATTGGTCGAAAATCATGTGGCACCAAGGACCTTTTGGACTTTTCTCTTATGTTTCTAAGGGCTTTCAAGCCTTGTATAAATACTCTTGTAATCTCTTTTGGAGATCTAACTTCTTTTCTCTCTAAAAAACACATTTAGATCTTGAAGAAAGTTTGGATCTTTGATCCCTTTCATCTCATTTGTTTTGTGTTTATTAGATTTTCTTCTTCTCTAATCATGTTTAGCTTTGAATCATCATTGATTTTGAGGTTTTCCATGGCTATTAGTGAGTATATCTATCTAGGGTTCATGGGCTTGGGAGACTAAGGGTGATTAGGTGTAGATCTAAGATGTTCTAGGGTCTATCCTTCTTGATCCTTGCTTGTAGAGTGTTCTTCTTGCTATTCTGGAGTTGGCCTATTCAAAATAGAGCTATAGGCATTTCATGCCCGAAAGGTGTTCTATGAAATGCCTGAACCAACTCTCCAATGCTTTTAACATTCTTTACCAAAGAGATTTGTTGTTAAAGGTGTTAAGATAGCTAATGGACTAGTTCTTAATGATTGCTTTCATATTATTCAACCTAAGAGATTAGATGCTTGAGATATGTTTGTGAATGAGCATTCATCTAGAGATAGAGCTTGCTTAGGATTGTGTCTAGGCTTAAGGTGTTAGATTGATTGAATGTTTGCCACCTTAGATTGAAGCTTGATCACCCAAAGTCAATTACCTTGTTCCAGGAATCCCCTTGCCTCATTGAGAAAGAAAGTTCACTCTTTTATTGCATTTTTAATATTGTCTTAGTTTCATAATCATCTTCTTATCATGGTTGGACTTAGATTAAGCATAGGTTTGCATTCCCTTTGCATTAAAATCACTTAGGATTGGATTGACATCTTGTATTCTACAACATTTGATTGGACCCTTGAAAAGTCCATCATCATAAACCTTTAAAAATCGAGAGTAAACCTAGGTCTTGCCCTAAACCCAGCACACTGGTCTCTAACATCTCAAAGACATGATATCTAAAAATGATACGAGATCTTAAAACATGTCTCTCCGTTCCATATCTCAGCGTTCCAATCACCACAAGTCTTGCGACGGACCTTATAAGGAAACAACAGATCGAACGTCTCATTGGAGATAAGTACGAGACGACAACTCGCATTTATCCCAAACATACAAAAACTATTAAACACGGTATATATATAAACCGCCCCGCGGCTGGATTCAAAGTCACCAACGGCCAGTCCCAATATTACGAACAGACCATACTGGCCAGAACAAAGTCATATGGCCGCACTCAGCCGGATTAAAATAAAAAGGCCACACTTGGCCGCAGAAACACGAAAGATAAAAGGGAATTACTTTCCCGATAAACACCAACTTAAATCAATAGAGGACAAAATCCTCCGACGGCGAAGTTCCAACCTCACCCGCTGGATAGCTCACCTCATCCTCGCCTCCATCCGCCTCGGTCGCGACCTCCACCGTATCAGGAGAAACCGGGATTGGATCCCAAAGTCCCCAAATCCTCCTTTCGATCGGAGGAACAAGCGACTCGGTATGAGCACAATCCTTCATGCTTTGATTCAAGAGTTTCAGCTCATCTTCATAAACGTAGTTGCCTTCCCGCGTTCTTAAGAGAGTACCAACCGAGCCGCGACACTCTTGAAAATCGCCCGTTAAGTCATCAGCCGCCCTGAGATTTTTGTATTCATCTCTAAACTGCGTCGCATGGTTATTCATCTCGGAAACGATCTCCCTTTTGGCTTGTCTTCTCACTCGACGGATCTCGGAGGCACGATCAGCGGCTACCTTCAAATCTCGCTCCATGGTCTCCGTCTGGATCCGCGCAAAGTCCTTCGCATGCTTTTCCGCCTTGAAACGCCAAATCCTCGTTTCTCTGAGGCTCTCCACTAATGCTGAACCAAGCTTGTTCATCGCCTACAAAATTCGAGAAAATTCGTTATTCTTAAAAAAAACGAATATACATTTGAATGACTCGTGGAAGAATTAAGGAGGAAAAGAACTAACCCCGTTGACCGCGCGAGAACTTTCCGCGACTATCTCAGGCCTCTCCGGCTCTTCCACGAACGGAGGAGGATTAAGGTTTGTGGGAAGACCGTCGAAAAAGTTATCAAAATCAGGAAGTGGCATATCACTCGAGCCGCTTCCATCGCCAAAAGCGAGATTCGGGTCCCATCCCGGAATTTCAAAATCGTCGACCGAAAAGTCAAGGTTTCCGATGTCAATGCCTTTGTCCTTGGAGAACCAATCGTCCGACTTCTTAGCCGGAACACACTCTGGAACACGATCCACGGGCTCGGAATCGCTATCCATTTCCGTCGCAAACTCAGGATGAGCCAATCTGATCGCCTTGCGAACCCTCTTGCGAGTAAAAAAGGTCCACCAAGGATGACCGCTCCTGAGGGTATCCCTCACCTCCATGATATCCGCAAGCCACGGATGTGCCAAACTGATATAGGGTGCAGGATTGGGGATCGTTCGAAACATCAGAATGAATTCCTCCTCGACAGACGCAGCATCGAGACGGACGAAAAAGAAAAAATCCTTCCACTGGTTGAAGTTGGAGACAGGTCCTCCGATCACGGACATCACCCTACAGGGGGTTATTCGCCAGCAACACGACTCCCAAACAAACTGCACCCGTACGAGCGCCTCGAAATGATCAGTAATGAGATATAGACCATGCTCGTAACTTAAAATTACGAGGCCAATGAGAATCACGAAGCTGGTAGGGTTCAACTGGCTAAACGAGACCTGGAAACGATCCAGCACGCGGACAATAATCTCAGGGATCGGAAACCAGAGGCGACAGCGCACCAATACAGACTCGTAGCATGTAAAATAACCCTCTGGGGGATTATCAGCTCTCTCCCCACGTCTGGGAGTTCGGAATTCCACCGCATCCGGAACCCGGGCGTACTCCCGGGCTTTCGCAAGAAAGGTGCTGGTAGTCTTGCTCGGAAGGCCTCCCACCACATCTTGGATGCGCATAACAAAAAAACATTCCTCGGTAGGAGAGTCGATTTGGCTGCTGCACGCTTTCCAGTATGCTTCGCGCTCAGCCGCATTCGGTGGATGGAACGAAAATTTGGACTTCGGAACAAGAAGCTCCTCATCCTGATTACATTCAGGGGAAGGATTTTCAGAAAATTTCTTCTTGGAAGATTTTTTCCCACTTCTAAACATCTTTTGAAATTTTGAGAGAGGAGGAATCAAAAGAAATCTTCTCTCAAAAGAAATTCTTGTGAAGATGAGTGAGTAAAAAATATGAAAGGAGTTACCTTCTCTTTTATAAGCTCCAGGAATTACCACGGACTTTTGGATGAAAACTTCGCATAAACTCGCATAAACCCGCCAAATCGCACGATAAAATCTCGTTAACCTACGATTCTAGCGTACTGGGGGGCTAACTGTTGGGGTCGAAATCGGATACGACAAAGTTGACATCCAAATGTCCGTAAAAATTAACATAAGATTTTTACGTTCTCGAGAAAGAAAACTTATACGAAGAACTTGCGATAAAATCTTGTTTTAAAGAATTCGAACAGCAATTTCTTAAACCAACGACACAATGCTATCATTGGTCCAAACGTCCGTAAACAACATCTCAAGCATCGTATCATTGCGACAGTCTCGGACGCTTGGACGATGGGTTCTCACAACAAAGTTTTCAGTCCGCGGCGCAAACTCGGTCACGATGGCGACCGAGTCACAAACAATAGCTCGGTTGCTATAGCAATCAAATCATGAAACGAAACTCGGTCGCTATAGCGACCGAGCCCCGGACAGAGCTCGGTCGCTATAGCGACCAAACATGCATGAATCCCGGTCTTTCCGTAGCATCTGAAGTCTTCTGAAATGACGATACGACATAAAACTATGCAGTCTCGACTATCCTCATTACAACGTTCCGCAAACCACGGCTTAACCATTTCTTGATTTCCAATCAAATGGAATCCTAGGTCTGGTTTTACAATAAAAACCGCGGAAATTATCTTTATCAAAGAAACCGTAATAAACGTCCCGAATCAAAAGAGTCCTAAAACTTGATTCGAGGCCCACTTACGATTTCTTAAAACCCATAAACGCTATCACGGTTATGCTTGGTGAGATAAACATCAAATTCCGCTGATAAATGGAATGTTTCCGCAGATAATCATGAAGATCGGAAAAATGGAATATCTCCATTTTTTGGACTATGACGGCTTAAGGGCAAAAGAGGAAGGCGTAAACCGACCTAGAAGGGAGTATATAAGGAGTTCAAGACGAGAGGCATAGGGGGAGAACTTTTTCACAGCAAACTTAGCACTTAGAGCAATTTAGGCAATTTTCCGTTTTCATTAATCGAGCTGTGACTCAATTAGGGTTCTAGTCTAAAGTTTTAGAACTAGGAATCTCGCCGACAGCTCTCAAGTCAAGGCTATTACCTTGTTGTAACGCTCATACACGGATTCGGAATAAGATCTACTTTACTCTCCTTTTTCGATTTCTTATTTTTATCGTTGTTATTCTCATGTTCTGATTGCTTGGCGTGTGGTTTCTCAGATATCTGGGACCTCAGGGAAATTAGAATTTTTCTACTTCCCTTATTTATACGAAATATTGACGGTGCGAATTTCGGTTCCCACATCAAGCACCCTATCTTTGGTTGGAATTAGAGTTAGCCAGGTGTATTTAGATTTTTCATCAATGAATGAGACATAATACTTCTGAGATTCCCTAGATAAACAAGGAGCAGTCCAAACATCTGAATTGATAAGATCAAAGCATTTCTCTTAAACAGTACTAGACTTGGGAAAAACAGTTTTACAATGCTTGCCTAAAATACAAGCTTCACATTCATTATTCTCAGAAGTAACACCTGCCAACATCAGTTTCAAAGCCTTATTATGAGGGTGTCCTAATCTAGCATGCCACAATGCATCTTTATTTAAACTAGAAGCAGAAACAGAGGTAAACGAGAGCTAATATCAGAAACAGGAGCAAGATCTTCAAGCATATATAAGTCTCCTTTAGTCACCCATTTTCCAATCATCTTGCTACTCTCAATATCCTGAAACTGGACATCCTTAGGGGTGAATATAACATTGCAATTTAAATCAGTAGCACATTTCTTAACAGACAGAAAATTTGAAGTGAATTCAGGCATATAGAAAGCTCTTGACTCCTTATTAAACAGTTTAAGACTTCATATTCTCCTAATAGGAATCTTAGCACCATTAGCAATCATCACATTTCCATGAGCAGGTTCTATATTTTTAATCAATCTAGTTTCACTTATCATGTGATTAGTGAGATGCACCAGAATCAATAATTAGAGGTTTACATGAATGAGAACTAGCAAGATAAGCAAGGATACTGGATGGTTAATATGCATGATCAATCCTAGCAAGATCAACATTTCTAGAATGATTATGCATCTTTATCAAGCTACTAGGCAACCTTTCAGTTTGATTCCAATCACCAGGGTTCTCTACAGTCCTAGCAATCATAGAAGCACCATAGGAGTACCCAAAGATGTTACCATTATCCTTGAACAATTTGATGAGGGCATCTAGATTAGACTTCTTGAGGTATTCATGATCATTGACGCTGCGTGTGCTCGGACCACCAGAGTAAGCCACCAAAGACTTCCCATTGTCAGCTTTATGCTTCTCACCTTCATTGTTCTTGATAGGACCAGCTGCACTTGAACTCTCTGAAATGTTAGCTCTTGCTTCACGGTCCTTCATGAACTTTGCTGGCTTCAGGTGAGGATGGAGAGTCCAGCACTGGCTCTTCTTATGACCATGCTTCTTGCAGTGATCACAGTTTCCTTTAAACCTCCTTTCTTCATACTTCCCCTGCACTGCCTTATTGGCCTGTGCAACTTCAACTTGATCAGTGTGAGCCGCTTGATTTGCAAGTGAAAGCTCTCCCTTTTTCCCAAACAAACCAATGGACCCTTGTTCCTTTTGAATCCTGGCACACACATCCTCTAAGCTTGGAAGACTGTCTTCTCTCAACAGGTGCTGGATGAGACCATTATAGGCCGGGTTCAATGTATGCAACAGACCAAACACTGTGGGAACCGAAATTCGCACTGTCAATTTTTGATGAACAAGTATGGAGGAAAACCAAGTTAACCCGATCTTCCTAGAAGGTCTGAATTCTCTGCGTAATCACTTTAGAATCGATAAAAGATAAGTAGCAAGATAAAAGATGAATGGTCGCTCAGTTAAAAATATGAATACAAGATTTCTCCGAGAGGAGTAGAGATATGCTAACTGTCGGAACAACAGAACAAGAGGCGGCCAAGACGTCCTAAGCCTTGCCGTACTAGTCTAACCACCTAAGTCCTAAGTTCTCTAAGTTAGCAGGAGTTCTCTAAGTCTAGAATCTCGGATTTTTTTTTCTTCTCTTCTGCTCCAGCCCTCCTTATATAGTCACTTTAGGTCGGTGGCCCGTTTAACCTTTCGCCTTTGGCCCCAAGTTTATCTCTTTTGGAAATATTCCATTTTCCATCGATCTTCGTAGTTATCCTCGAGCATTGACATTTATCTGCGGAAACTTAACATTTATCCTACTTTAATAAGTTAGGATAAATTGTCATAGCTCTTATTGGGCGTGGGTCTCCAAAATTGTAAGTGAGCCTGTGGACAAGCTTCAAGCCCTCAAACGTTCGTACGATTTCTCGGAAAGATTATCTTTTCCGCAAAATAAATCGTATAGCCTAAAGAATTGATGTTCAAGTTGATCGTCCTTGTTTTACACGATACATTTTGCGGAAGAACCATCCTTCCTAGCTCTAGTTGTAAAACTTCGAGGATAACTCCAATCGAGTTGAACCGAGGAACATTAGGTCCAAAGCTAAGGTGCTATGACTTCACGGAAACTACGAGGTGCGATCTAAATCGGACGAGCTGGGAACAGACTGGATGCACCGGCGCCCGGGGCCAGCACGAGCGAGCCGGCGCCCGACGCCCGGGGACAGCACGGGCGACCGGGGGCCAGCACGGGCGAGCCGGCGCCCGGGACCAGCACGGGCGAGCCGGCGCCCGGGACCAGCACGGGCGAGCCGGCGCCCGGGGCCAGCACGGGCGAGCCGGCGCCCGGGGCCAGCACGGGCGATCCGGCGCCCGGGGCCAGCACGGGCGAGCCGGCGCCCGGGGCCAGCACGGGCGAGCCGGCGCCCGGGGCCAGCACGGGCGAGCCGGCGCCCTGCGCCGGGGCCAGCACGGGCGAGCCGGTGCCCTGCGCCGGGGCCAGCACGGGCGAGCCGGCGCCCAGCACCAAGGGCCAGCACGGGCGAGCCGGTGCCTGGCTCGGAGCGAGCACGGGCGAGCCGGCGCCTGGCTCGGGGCGAGCATGGGCGAGCCGGCGCCTGGCTCGGGGCGAGCACGGGCGAGCCGGCGCCCGGGGCCAGCACGGGCGAGCCGGCGCCCGGCACCCAGGGGCCAGCACGGGCGTGGGTCTCCAAAATTGTAAGTGAGCCTGTGGACAGGCTTCAAGCCCTCAAACGTTCGTACGATTTCTCGGAAAGATTATCTTTTCCGCAAAATAAATCGTATAGCCTAAAGAATTGATGTTCAAGTTGATCGTCCTTGTTTTACACGATACATTTTGCGGAAGAACCATCCTTCCTAGCTCTAGTTGTAAAACTTCGAGGATAACTCCAATCGAGTTGAACCGAGGAACGTTAGGTCCAAAGCTAAGGTGCTATGACTTCACGGAAACTACGAGGTGCGATCTAAATCGGACGAGCTGGGAACAGACTGGATGCACCGGCGCCCGGGGCCAGCACGGGCGAGCCGGCGCCCGACGCCCGGGGACAGTACGGGCGACCGGGGGCCAGCACGGGTGAGCCGGCGCCCGGTGCCAGCACGGGCGAGCCGGCGCCCGGTGCCAGCAAGGGCGAGCCGGCGCCCGGGACCAGCACGGGCGAGCCGGCGCCCGGGACCAGCACGGGCGAGCCGGCGCCCGGGGCCAGCACGGGTGAGCCGGCGCCCTGCGCCCGGGGCCAGCACGGGCGAGCCGGCGCCCGGGGCCAGCACGGGCGAGCCGGCGCCCTGCGCCGGGGCCAGCACGGGCGAGCCGGCGCCCTGCGCCGGGGCCAGCACGGGCGAGCCGGCGCCCAGCACCCGGGGCCAGAACGGGCGAGCCGGTGCCTGGCTCGGGGCGAGCACGGGCGAGCCGGCGCCTGGCTCGGGGCGAGCATGGGCGAGCCGGCGCCTGGCTCATGGCGAGCACGGGCGAGCCGGCGCCCGGGGCCAGCACGGGCGAGCCGGCGCCCGGCACCCAGGGCCAGCACGGGCGAGCCGGCGCCTGGCTCGGGGAGAGCACGGGCGAGCCGGCGCCCGGAGCCCGGGGGCCAGCACGGGCGAGCTGTCGCCCGGCGCCCGGGGCCAGCACGGGCGAGCCGGCGCCCGGCGCCCGGGGCCAGCACAGGCGAGCCGGCGTCCGGCGCCCGGTGTCAGCACGGACGAGCGCGGCGCCCGGCGCCCGGCGCCCGGCGCCCGGCGCCCGGCGCCCGGCGCCCGGGAACTTGGTCGCGCCTGTTCTTTTCCGATCCAACCATTGTTGATCCTTTTTGTGGAAAGTCCGTAGACAGGAAATGGTCTTAGCCGTTGATTTCGAGATAACCGTTTTCGACCCCAACAGTTAGCCCCCCAGCCCGTATGACTCAGAGACAATTTTGCGGGCTAGTGACTTGAGTTTGAAAATCGAAATTTTTGGCTAAGAATATTTTATTTTAAAAAATCCCCATATCCTTATAAGTAGTAGCTCATCACTTCTCATTCTTCACACACTCCTCCTTTTCTCAACTTCTTCCTCTTTTGCTCTCACAAAGAAGATGTCTTCCTCTCAAGTTGAAAAGAAAGATTCCGACGTCGAGATGGGTGAGGCCAGTCAGCCTTTGCCGGTTTCAGCTGTTCATGAAGCCACTCCGTCTCTCATTGCTGGGTTTGACTCTTTCAAGGAAAGACTGTCGCGGCGTAGCGCTGCGAAAGGCTCGAACCGAGTGAGAACCGAAGCACCTAGCGTTTCTTCTTCGCCTGTGCCTTCGTCCCCAATCCCTTGTTCCGAGGTCCAAGCCGATGCTCCTCTACCGCTTCGATCATAATTTCTGGTCGGGAGGACGTGGTAGAGTCTACGCCTCCGGCTTCGAGGATCGTTTTGGGACTCCCAGCACCCAATGCTGCACCATTTCCTAAGGGGCGTTCGAGGGCCGGTACCGCAACCGGGGCGACGAAGAGAAAGAGGTGTGCTAAGAGCGAAGCGGGCGAGCCTTCGGGATTGTTGTCGCAACATCGTTCCAAGGTTTTGATTTTGATTTATCCGTAATTCTTCTTTTCTTTCTTTTTGCGGACAGTTTGTGTCGTTGGTCGATGGGATGCTGGGTGAATGCGGATCGGAGGTTGCGCGTTTGTCGAAGGAGTTGGAGTCGTTGCAGGAAGCGTTGAAGCGTACCGAGGGCGCATTGCAGACCATCGAAAACGCTCATGCAGCCCAGAGTCTCAGCTCGAAGTTCGAATCGGCGACCTCGAACCCGACCTCGGGAAGACCGCGAGTTCGTTTCTCAAAGTGAAGAAAGAGAAGAAACACAAATCCTCGGAAGTCCGTCGTCTCCAACAAACGATCTAGAATTACGAAGAGATGAGTGCTCGCAAGTCAACAGAGACCGTCAATCCCCGCGGCGACTTCTTTGCTCATTTGACGAGGATGGCCAGTTTGTTCGAATCTCTGATAGCTGTCCGTAAGAGGGACTTGGCTTTGGCGGGAATCGAAGGGAGCTTGGGCGAGCTTCAGCTGTCTAGGGGCAACGAGGCCCTAACTCTGGATTCCGAGGAAGCCAGGCTGCTGTCTTGCAAAGAAGAGTTGGCGGCTTCCGAAGGGGACTTTGACTTGATTCTTGCTGGTCTGAAGTCCGAGTGCACCCTTGTACCGGATTCGGAGGGATCAGAGGATCAGGTTCATGCAGCAGAGGATCGTGAGGCTGGCGCGGATGAGGCAGGCAGTGGAGGTGCGACCGAGGGAGTTGATGGCGAGGTGATGAAAGGACTTTTCTAAGGTCCTAATCTAATGATGTAGTATATAAGATTGTCGAACCAGTTCTAAGTGACCATAAAGCAAAGGGAATGCAAGTCTATGCTTAATCTAAATGCAATCATTAAAGAGGATGATTATAAAACTAAGACAATAAGTAAAATGCAACAAAAAGTAAAACTTTCTTTCTTATGAGGAGAATGAGACACATGGGTATAGGGACTTGATATCAAATGATTAAGATTCAATCCAAGATGCTAACTTTTCAATCAATCTAATTCCTTATGCCTAGACAACAAAACTAAGCAAGCTCTATCTCTAGATGGATGCTCTTTTGCAATGATCACCCAAGTACACAAAATGTCTTTGGCTGTAATGATCAAAGCAAGCATAAAGAATGAGTCTAATAGCAATCTTAGCTTCTTTGACAACTAATCTCTTAGGCAAATCAAGCTAAAAGCATAGATAAGTTGGTTCAGGCATTTCATAGAACACCTTTCGGGCATGAAATGCCTATGACTCTATGTTTGAGAGGCCAACTCAAATATAGCTTTAAGAACACCAATTTAATGCAAGGAAAGGATAGATCTAACACTAAGCACCTTGGATCTACACTTAATCACTCTCAATCACCCTAACCCATTGATCTTAAATGGATCTACTCACTAATCCACATGCTTACTCTTAAACCCATGAGAGATTCAAGCTTAAACATATAGAGAAAGAAAGGGGATGAAATCAAGCAATCAAGAACACAAAGATGAGATGAGATTATGAACCAAAGATGAAACTTTACTCAAGGGTTTGTGTGCTTAGATAGAAAATAACATAAGTCCCAAACTAGGGATAATAAGAGTATTTATAGTAGGCTTAGGAGCCTTAAAAACTTAAAAGCAAAATGACTAAAAAACCCTTAGAAGAGTAATGGTCTACTCAAAAGGCTCCTAAAGGAAGAAGCTCGGATACCCTGGTCGGATGGGCACCCACCAGGCCGGGTATGACCACCCGGGTGTGAAATCTCGACCAGGCCGTCCAAGCCGTGTGGGTCGTGCTGCTCGAGTGGTCATGGCCGGGTGTGAGGCTACGCGGGTCGTATTGCTCGAGTGTACTGAAGTCGAGTGGAGTGGTACGCGGGCGAGGGAGGTCGGGTGTGATCGACCGCGTCCTGATCCTGGGCGTTTTCCATCGTCGGGCCGTGCGGGTCGTCTTCCTCGGGTGCATCCGATCGCGTCTTGTCCTAGGCGTTCGTCGCTACCGGGTGTGCTCGCACGCGGGTGGCGTCCAGTCGGGTGTGGACGTCCGGGTATGCTCGCACGCGGGTGGCGTCCAGTCGGGTGTGATCGTCCCGCGTACGTGCTGGTCCGTTCTCTCGAAGCCGTGGGGGTCGTCATCCTCAGGTGCGTCCGGTGGGTTGATGTTCGTACGCGGGTAACTTCATCCGGGTGTCCAGGCCGCGTACGTGCTGACTGTTCCCGCGGTCAGGCCGTGCGGGTTGTCGAGGTCGCGTACATCCGTCCGGGTGCTTCATCGTCCAGCATCACTCCCTCGTCCCATGGGGGTTGGTCAGGTCGGGTGTGCTGACCCGGGTCTCTTGACATGTCTCCACTCAAATGATCATAACTCCTCCAATATGGCTTCAAATGGCTTGGAACCACTCCCATTGGAAAGCTAACTCAAAATGCTATTTCTCCACCAAATCTTAGCATAGAAAGACTTCTTTATGGCCATCGTCCATGTTCATCTTCCACCCTTCCTTTTTGTAACAAAGTACCCCCAAACACCTTCAATATCTCCAAAGTACAGTCCAAGACCTGATAAAGACTTATGAATGCAAAATGAACCTAAATACGCCTAATGACTAATATAGAAGGGATAAAATGCACAAAATGGAAAGCTAAAACAATGAAAATATGCAAGACATCAACTCCTCCACACTAGTCCTTTACTTGTCCACAAGTAAACTAGCAATGACTAACGAGGAGAGGTTTGAAGGAGGGGACTCATAGCCGAAAGAATGCTCTTCTTAGTTCTCAACTTGATAACCTTGCATAATCATACCAACTAGCTAGAGCAAGCACTCAATCCATCTCTAACTTCTCAAGGCCTATCTCAACTCTTTTGATCCCTACACTTACTCATCATGAATCAACAATCCACAAATCTACTTGCTCTCTAACAATCATTAAGCAAACTCAAAAGATCTCTTGCAAATGGTCAAATGGTCCAAGTCATTTGGTTTGGTGAGAAAGGACTTGATGCAAGACAAATCAAGTAGTTCAAAAAGGATCTTTGAAGGTGGTTTACTCTCAAAACAAAGTAGCTTTGACATTGCACATAATATATCTAAGAAATGGATCAATTCATGCATACAATGCTCAATCTCCATTGTCCAACCCTTTTCCTAAACATGAAAGAAAATTTTACTCTATTCCCCAATGCCAAGCCTCACTCTCTCTTCACTCACCCAAAGATTTCCCAAACTCTCAAGAACATTTTCTCACTTAGAACTCTTCACTTTTTGAAGTCTACAAAGGATTTTTACACTTTTTAAACATTTATTTGCTCATACTAACTTTAGCTAGCCCCCTTTCTTTATTCATCTCTCTTTTTTTTTTTTTTTTTTTTTTTTTTTTTTTAACATGGGGGCCAAGACTTTCATTTCAAACTTGAGCTAGAATTTTCATTTGCTTATCCCTAAAGACTTAATCACTTTTGAGTTCTAAGAGACTACCATTTCTTTCCTCTCTTTTTCACACTCCCAAGATCAAACTTTATAACACTCACCCCCATCCTAGAAGCTAGACAATATGAATGTCTAATCTAGCTAAAATGGAGACCAAGCATTGTCGTTCCCAATACTCTCAATATTATGCACATGTAAAGCTTTCCAAAGAAGGCCTCACTCAACAAACAATGAAGGCTTGAAAGGAGGTAAGGGTTTAAGGGTGTGGAGTACCACTTGAGTTCGTCCAAAAAGATAGGCAAAGAATAGGAGGGACAACTCAAGTGTTCTATCTATGACTTAGTACACAAGGGACCATGAGCAAGAGACTTAGAGTCTAAGTATGACAGGAGCAAACTTCAAAGAGAGAGCATCAATCAATCAAATAAGCTTTAGGAAGAGCTTTCAAGGCTCAAAGTTTACAAGCTATCCTAAGATTGCTCAAGCTACTTACTATGATTATTAAGGTTATCACTTTAAGAACTTAGCATGAGCATCTTTACAAGGCAACTATCATCCTTGTCCCCTTATGCATGATGCAACCTATATGATGATTATTCTCTCTCTTTTTTTTATGCAAGTGAATGATCATCTAGACTCAATCCTAATGCAACTACATGATTCTTTTTGTGCTTTTCAAATTTTTCAAATTTTTTTGGTTTTTCTATGCAATAACTATCTACAAGTGCATGCATATGGCATAAAACACAAGACTATTAGCAACTTGACACCTCCCCCACACTTAATTCACACAGTCTCTGTGTTTGTTAAATGTGGAGAAGGGCCTAAAAGAAAATAAAAGAAATCTAAATGCAAAGATGAATGGTATATACAATGATCAGGAAGTGGAGTACCTCATGGAGCATGGGATGAGGCTGATGCCTCACCCTCAGAGTTATCTTCATCAGCAGTGGTGCTTAGGCTTGGTGACTTGTTTCCGGACGCGGATGGGGCGATGTAAGGGTTCCTCAAGCTACAGAGAGCTTGCTTCTCGGCTTGTGGCGCATTTGGGTCATGAAGGGGTAGAGGAGGGGGTGCAAGGAAAACATCAAGATCGAAATCCTCAGCCTTGCAGCCTGCTACAGCTCCCCTAGTCAGAACATCAGCAACCTTTCTCATGAACTGAGCTGAAGCTTCAGCTTGTCTCTTCACAGTTTTCCTCAATGTCTTGCACTTCTTGGTGAGCTTGAAGATGGTCCTATCTTGAGCTCTGTTCCACCTTTGTAGTGTGCTAATCTGGTCATGAGCTTGGCGAATGGGACCAATAGGCAGCGCACTGGTGCATTGCTCAAACTTATAGCGAGGAGGACCAAAGAGATGGGTTGTGGCTCTGCTGGAATATCCCTGATCAAACTTAGCTGCCTTCGCTGCTGCTTTCTCGTTCATGTGTAATATCATAGGGCCGAGAGTCCCATGACTACCTAGGAGGTGCTGCTCACTGATATCAAAACTCATAGTCCCTGGTGTCCTCAATGAAGTGAGCTCATAGTTAGGGAGAAGCAGCTCAACTATGGTGGAACCTCTCAAGTACGAGTAAACACACCTCCCATTGTATCTTCCAGAGAAGTAATGAGCTGACTTCAAGTAGGTGAGGTCAATGAAAGAGGGTCCGGATGCATCATCGCCCAAGCTAATACCCTGGTGCACAAGCAATGGTGTGATCAAGCCACCTATTCCAATCTGAGCCTCTGGATCCCTGTTTGTCCAAGCATAATCCTTGTAGTACATGAGGCGCCTCACAAAGAATCCAACCATACCAAACTCAGCGTAGAAATCAGTGGGGACTTCAGGTAATTGAGGAGGTGAGGCAAAGTGCTGGATAGCTTGGTGCATGAGGTTCAAGTCTTCTCCATTCACGTTACTTGGCTCTTTCCTTGGGTAGATGGTGTGGACAATCAGCCTATGGAGGTAGCGGACTGATGGATGCCTCCTGATAGAAGCATTCTTGTCTCTGCTGGACACTCTATCTTTGCCGGATAAGAACTTGTAAGTGAAGTGTGGAAGGGTCTTTCCTTTAGGAAGCCCTTTCAGCTTAGGCAAAGAAGACTCCTTCAAATCCTTGAGGCCTAGCACCTCTCCAATCTCAGCAAAAGTCATGAAATAGGTCTTCCCATCAATTTTGAAACTGATTCTTCCCCACCCTTGTTCCTCATGTAGAGAAGAGTGGAATGTGGCCTCCAAGGATGCCAAGAATTGGCAAGAGACCTCTTTATGTGTTGGGTGAGCCATGGAATAGAAGCTGTCCATGTTCATGAGAGCAAGCAAATCCTTCATGTCTTGGTCAATCTCTAACTCTCTCATTAGCCTCACATCAGCAAATCTGGTTGGAGGCCAAGATACTCCTTTCCTCATCTGCTCCAATAGTTCAACTTCAGTAGGCTTCCTCTGTCTATCTCTATGAGGATTGAAACCTAACTTTTCGAAAGTTTCTTGCTCAGCCACACTACCATTTGGAGAAGATGCTTCTTAAACAGTTTCATCTACTTGCTCCAAGGGTGGAGGCGCCAATGTCTTTGGGTTTGGTGCCTTGATCCTGATCTTGGTGGAAAGAGCTGGTTTCTCATCGTCCTTCTTTGTGTTCCTCCCAAAACAAGAGGTCCCACGCTGTGAGATCTTGGAGCTCGAGCTTTCTTTGAAGGAGTGTGCTTGTGATCACCAACGGCCACTCTCTTTCCATCTCTCTTGGCTTTTTTGTAAGCATCATCAATCACTTTCTTATCACTAGCCAACCTCTTGCCATCCTTCTTGGTTGTCTTGTGATCAACATCAACCACTCCCTTTTCATCCCTCTTAGACTGCTTGTTGTCACCAGCAGTCCCTTTATCTTCACTAGCAATCCCTTTTCCTTCATTCTTAGCTTGCTTACTAGCCCCATCAGCCACTCTCTTTCCATCTCTCTTGGCTTGTGTTTTCTTTCTCAACAATGCCAAGGCTTGCTGTCTACGTTCCTCCTCAGATTCACGCATGGAGCCTTACTCTTTCCCAAACCTAGCGGTCTCTTTCCGAGCAGCCTCAACCTTTTCTTGTGCAAACAAGTTCTCATCTTTCCTTCCCATCTTGAACCTGAAAAGAAATTTCAAAACTTGGACAAGATTAAGCACAAGGAAGAAATAACACTTTTGGAATGATAGGTGCTTGAATGAACACTTGCAAATCAGTTTAAAACCAGCAACCTAGCAAGACTATCACAAAGAAATCAAGTTCCCATGTCCACAAAATTCAATTTTCTTTTTTTTTTTTTTTTTTTTTTTTTTTTTTTTTTTTTTTTTATGAACATGGGAACATAATCTAGCCAATTCCAAGTAAAATCACCAAGCAAGTTGAAATTGAATGTTAAACAAGCTCTAGAACATCAATTCCAATCAATCTAGACCATAATCAATCAAAAGTAAGAACCTTTTCAAAAATCCCCAAATCTCATGAACCCTAATTTCTTAAAATTCAAATTCAGCTCAAATTGACCAAGAAATCAACAGCCCAGCATCATATATAGTCATTCCCTAGTCTATTTGACAAGAATCAAACAAGAAAATGTTCAAAATTTCAAGTTCAAATTTTAGGGTTCATGAGCATTACGAATTTGAACTGAAAAGTACCATACCTTTCTTTGGATGAAGGATTAGGATGAAAAGATTCAAGGAAATAGACTAAGGGGAAGAAGACTTTGATGTGGGAAAAGGAATTGGATGATTTGGTTGAGAATTGAGAAAGTTATGGGGATTTTAGTTCTTGGGGGCTAGAGAGGATTTTGATGTGAGGAAGGGGATGAAATGAGGAAAGAGAAGGTGATGTAGGGTTTTTGGGGGAGGTTTTTTGGGTCGTCCGGGTCGGGTTTGGGTAGTCGGGGTCGGGTTTGGGTCGAAAAAGGGGAAAGAAACTTACCTGGGTCGTCCGGGTCGCGTCTGGGTTGTCCGCGGGTCGTGGTTGGTACGCGGGTGAGGGAGGTCTTGGACGTCCCGGGTATGTACACCCGCGTTCATCCCCTTCGTCCCGTGCGGGTGCTGCATCCCGGGTATCATCACCCGCGTACAGCTGCTCGACTCGTGCTGATCGTTCCACCCGTGCAGCATTCTCCACCCGAGTGCTCTAGCCCGGGCACGTCCCGGTTGTACGCGTTCGTCTGTTCTGCCCGTGCGGGCTCTTCCAACCGCGCAACACATCCCGGGTACGTCCTGTTCGTCCCAATGTCCCTACCCGTGCGGGTGCTTCAGCCCGGGTGCCATTACCCGGGTATCTTCGACCAAACCACCAAAATTTCATCTCTTTTGCTCCTGATCACTGAACCAACTCACTTCTTTTTGTGTCTTCTGCATCTCATAACCTCAGTCAATTCATTCTCAAGCTCCCAACCTGGCCCCAACATCTTTCAAAGGACTTGTTGCTGAAAAATAAAATCCTAATGCAATATGTACAAGGATAACCATGAGACTTCCTCCCAAGTGAGCTTATTTAAAGTCACTAGCTTGACTTTGCCTCCTTTGAGGTTAGGCAAGGGGAGCATCAGAGAGTGGGGTTGATGTCCCATCCTCCTTCGGTATTGTGGCCATGTATTCCTTGAGTCTCTGGCCATTAACTGTGAAGTCATTACCCTGCTTATCCCATAACACAATGGCTCCATAAGGCCTCACTTCTTTGATCACAAATGGACCAGACCATCTTGACTTAAGCTTTCCTGGAAATAACTTCAGTCTAGAGTTGTAAAGAAGCACTTAATCTCCTGCCTTGAACTCTCTCTTGAGGATGTGCCTGTCATGAAAGGCCTTAGTCTTCTCCTTGTAAATTCTTGAATTCTCAAAGGCATCCATTCTTATCTCATCCAGTTCATTTAGTTGAAGAAGTCTCTTCTCCTTTGAACTCTTAATGTCAAAGTTCAGAAGCTTCACAGCCCATAATGCCTTGTATTCAAGCTCAACTGGCAAATGGCAAGATTTCCGATAGACAAGGTTGAAAGGAGTAGTGCCTAGAGGAGTCTTGAAGGCTGTTCTATATGCCCAAATAGCATCATCAAGCTTGGCTGACCAATCCTTCCTCTTGGTTCCCACAATCTTTTCCAAGATTCCCTTGATTTGCTTGTTGGAGACCTCCACTTGGCCACTTGTTTGAGGGTGATAGGGTGTTGCAACCTTGTGTTTCACTCCATTCTTCTTGAGAAGACCCTCAAATACCTTGTTGATGAAATGTGAACCTCCATCACTTATGACCAATCTTGGTACTCCAAACCTTGGGAAGATATTGCTCTTGAACATTTTGACCACCACTCTTGAATCATTTGTGGGACTTTCTATTGCTTCCACCCACTTTGATACATAGTCTACAGCCACCAATATGTATTTGTTTCCATAATAAGAAGGGAAAGGTCCCATGAAGTCAATCCCCCAAACATCAAACACTTCCACTTCAAGGATTGGGTTTTGAGGCATCTCATTCCTCTTAGTAATGTTCCCCCTTCTTTGGCAAGAGTCACATCTTGAAATGAAGTCTTGTGAGTCCCTGAACATGTGTGGCCACCAGAATCCAGCTTGTAGCACCTTTGAGACAGTCTTGACTGCAGCAAAATGGCCTCCATAGGAAGATCCATGGCAATGTGAGAGGATCCCTTCAACTTCTTCTTCAGCCACCACTCTTCTATAAATCTGATCTTTGCATAGGGTGTAAAGGTATGGTTCATCCCAATAGTATCTCTTCAAGTCCTTGTAGAACTTCTTCTTCTCATACCCCGCAAGCCCCAATGGTTCCTTCCCAGTGGCTAAGTAGTTAACCAAATCAGCATACCAAGGTCCCTTCTCTCCAGCTGCCTTAACTTCTTCAATCTTTTTTCCAGTCTCAATGACTGCCACCACTGACATGATGGCCATGACATGCTCTTGTCTAAGTCCCTCATCAATAGGGATTCCACCTTCAATCCTCAACCTGGACAAGTGATCAGCAACTCCATTCTCAATCCCTGGCTTGTCTCTAATCTCCAAGTCAAACTCTTGAAGCAAAAGGATCCACCTTAGCAGTCTTGGCTTTGCATCCTTCTTTGCTAGGAGGTGTCTCAACGCTGCATGGTCAGTATACACAATGACCTTGGAATCCACCAGGTAGCTTCTGAATTTTTCAAAGGCGAAGACAATGGCCAGCATCTCTTTCTCAGTTGTTGCATACTTCATCTGTGCATCATTCAGGGTTTGGCTAGCATAATAAATCACATGAGTCTTCCCATCCTTCTTCTGCCCCAGGACAGCCCCAACAGCAAAATCACTAGCATCACACATTATCTCAAAAGGGAGGTCCCAATCAGGTGGCTGGACAATGGGAGCACTAACAAGGTCACCCTTTATCTTCTTGAAGGCTTCAAGACAATCTTCATCAAAGCTGAAAGTGGCTTCCTTGCACAGCAACTTGGTCATGGGTCTAGCAATCTTTGAGAAGTCTTTGATGAATCGTCTATAGAACCCAGCATAGCCAAGGAAGCTCCTGATGTCTTTCACTGTCTTTGGTGGTGGCAAGCTGACCATCACCTCAATCTTAGCCTTGTCCACTTCAATGCCCTTTTCTGAAATCTTATGCCCAATCACAATCCCCTCTTTGACCATGATGTGAGATTTCCCCCAATTCAGCACTAGGTTGGTGTCTTCACATCTCTGTAGGACCCTGCACAAGGTGAACAAACAAGCAGAAAACGAAGATCCGTAGACAGAGAAATCATCCATGAATACCTCCACTATATCCTCAATGAGATCCGAGAAGATGGACATCATGCACCTTTGAAAGGTTGCTGGAGCATTACATAACCCAAATGGCATCCTTCGATAAGCAAAGGTGCCATAGGGGCATGTGAATGTTGTCTTCTCTTGATCATTGGGATGTATGGGGATTTGGAAGAACCCTGAGTACCCATCAAGAAAACAATAGAAAGGATGGTTTGCAAGTCTCTCAAGCATTTGATCAATGAATGGCAATGGAAAATGATCCTTTCTAGATGCAGAGTTGAGTTTTCTATAATCAATACACATCCTATGGCCAGTTATGGTTCTAGTTGGTATCAATTCATCCTTGTCATTTTTAACCACAGTGATACCACCTTTCTCTGGAACTACATGCACAGGAGATACCCATTTAGAATCTGAAATAGGGTAGATAACACCAGCATCTAAGAGCTTAAGAATCTCCTTCTTTACAACATCCTTCAGGTTAGGATTCAACCTTCTTTGATGCTCTATAGAAGTCATTGACTCATCCTCTAGATGTATCCTTTGCATGCACAAAGAAGGTGATATCCCCTTAATATCATCTAGTGAGTACCCAATTGCCTTTCTAAACCTTTTAAGTGCATTTAAAAGTTGAGAAAGCTCAAGTTCAGTAAGTTCACTACTCACAATGACAGGATATGACTCATTAGGGCCTAGAAATGCGTACCTTACACCATGGGAAAGAGGTTTTAGCTCCACTTTCGGTGCCTTGAGCTCACTCCAATCATCTTGTTGGGTGTCCTCTTGTTGAGTGGCTGAAACAGATTGGTGCACCTCTTGTTTGAGCTCCTCATAGTGGCCTTTATCATCAATCTTCTTGCGAGAATCCAGCATGGCCACAATAGCATCACTCTCTTGGTTCTCAACCACTTGGACCTCTTTATCCACTGTCAAAGCATGCTGCAAAGGGTCCCCTATTGTCAACTCTCCAAGTGCCAAATCCTCAAGGAGCTCATCAGCAAGAGCTTCCATCTCTTCTATGTAAAACACTTGGCCTTGCACAGTTGACCTCTTCATTACCTCATTGATATCAAAATGGAGAGTATGCTCTTTCCCCAAATGAAGATCAATCTTGCCTTCCTTCACATTGATAAGGGCTCCTGCTGTGGCTAAGAATGGTCTTCCAAGGATCAAGGGGTCTCTAGCTTCTTCATCCATCTCAAGCACAACAAAATTAGTAGGAATTTCACAATTTCCCACCATCACAGGGAGGTCTTCAAGGATACCAATAGGGAATTTGACTGAGCGATCAGCAAGCACCAAAGAGAGTTTGCACTTCTTGTATTGGCTGAACCCAAGATTCTTGGCAACAGATAGAGGCATGAGACTGACACTAGCTCCCAAATCACATAGCCATCTCTCAAACATCAAAGGACCAATGGCACAAGGTAGGGTAAAGCAGCCTGGATCCTCTAGCTTCTTAGGGATTGTCAATCTCTGGATAATGGTACTGCACTCATTAGTAAGAACCATCATGCCTTCCATTTCCTTCTTCTTGGCAGCCACAACATCCTTCAAGAACTTGCTGTATTGACGGACAAGCATGAAGGCATCAATGATGGGCATTGTGACTTGAACTTCACTCATTTGCTTCTCAAAGAGTGCTTTGTACTTCTCTAAGAGTTGCTTCTTGAATCTTCCAGGAAATGGCAGCTTAGGTTCATAGGGAGGAGGAACAAAAGAAGACTCTTTTGTTGGAGTGGCAACTTCACCATGCTTTAGTGTTTTCTTCTCCTCTCCAACCTTTCCTTTACCCTTAGCTTCAACAATATTTTCTAGAATCTCCTCATCAACCTTCTCATCTCCAATCACAACATCATCATCAATGTTGATGGCAACCCCCCCACTTAGTGTCTCACCATCCTTGGGGAGAGCTCTTGGAGGTAGCTCTCTACCACTTCTCAAGGTGATTGCCTTCATTAGTTCCTTGGGGTTTTGCTCAGCCTTTCCTGGTAGTGTTCCTTGTTGGCGACTTGGCTGAGAGTTCATAGAAGCAAACTGATTCTCCAAAGCTCTAATCTTGTTGTTTAGCTCAGTATAGCAGCTATCAATCTTGGAGTGAACAGTCTTGAACTCATGGCTAATGTCCTTGGCTGTTCTAGCTTGACCTTCCAATAATTGTTTGAACATAGCTTCCATAGATGAATCTGGAGCTTTAGCTTGGGAGGAGCTACCTTGAGCTTGAGTAGACTGATTGCCATGATTTGTAAAACCAGGAGGAGGATTCTGCCTAGGCTGGTAGTTCCCTTGCTGAGTGTTTTGCTTGGGTTGATAGCCTCCTATCTGGTTGTTGGGATAAGACCTTTGCTGGTAGTTGTTGTACTGAAAGTTAGGCTCCTTCCTGTACCAAGTACCATTGTTGTTGATGAAGCAAAGCTCTTTTTGCCCTTCTAACCCTTCAACTTCATTAACCTTAGGAGGATTTTCCTGACTTGGACCACCCACAAAGTTGATCTGCTCCTTTTTGGCTTGGTTAGCAATCAGCAAGTCTATCTTCTCTTGCAAGGATTTGATTTCCTTCTTGGTCTGGTTGTCATCAGCTCTGGTTGTTCTATCAGCTCTGTCATGTTTGTGGGAACCAAAATTCACACCGTCAATTTCCGATAAACGATTTGTGGAGGAAAACCGAGTTAACCCGATTTTCCTTGAAGGTCCCGGATATCTGCTGGGCCACACACAATACAATCGATGGAGATTAAAGTTGTAAAAATAAAAATCGTAAGAATAGAGCGAAAGAGATCTTATATTCGAATTCTCGTTTGAGCGTGTACAACAAGCAAAGAAATCGGCTACAAGAGCTGACGAAAAGTCCGCTAGTCCGGCCGCCTAAGTTTATCCTAGTTGAGTTGCATCTCGCTAGTGAAAACAGAAAAGAATGCTAAATCGCTCTAAGTGCTAAGTGCTCTGGAAGTTTTGTGATGATTTGCTCCTCGCCCAAAGCTCTCCTTATATACTCCTCTTAAGACGGTCTATCCTCCTTCGGGCTGAATCGGGCTTTTTCCATTTTCGTCCATCTTAGTGTTTATCGGGAAACTTGACATTTATCTTCGGAAAACTTGACATTTATCTTCTGGAAACTTGACATTTATCTTCTGGAAACTTGACATTTATCTCTTATGTGAGGATAAGGATAAACCGTCATAGTTACTCTTCCTTTTCGGAAAATCGTAAGTGGGCCGTTTTGGTCATGTCGGGCTACTTAGACGTTTTTACGGTTTTTCGAAAGAATAGTCTTTGAAGGTTTCGGCATTTCCGAAGGAACCCCAATTCCTCGTATAGTCGAGATGTTTGGTCTTTAGAATAACCGTGATCGTTTTATACGATGAATTGAGATCCATTCATCGTTCGAACCTTTTAAGATCTTCCGAGATTCCTCGAGTATCGGGATCGAGATGGACTTGGATTCATAGACTTTCCGTCTTCAAGGGTTTGAGTAATGAGGCTTTGAACTTAGATTTAAAAATATGAACTTTTAAACAATCGAGAAGGCTTTGCGGAAGAATCATTGTAGTTCTCGGACAATCCAGACATGGGTTTAAGGGACCAAGATGCTGCCGTTGCCCGAGATCACGAGACGATTGCACAGATGGGCGCCAGGACCCTCGCCGCCGGCGCCAGACGGGAGACGACAGGCCTGCCGCCGGCGCCAGACGGGAGAGGACGAGCCTGCCGCCGGCGCCAGGCACGGTGTGGGCGTCCTGCCGCCGACGCCAGGCGGGGCGTCCTGCCGTGCCTGGCGCCGCCCTGCCACCTGGCGCCAGGCGCGGCGTGGGCGGCCTGCCGCCGGCGCCAGGCGCCCTGCCGCTGCCGCCGACGCCAGGCGTCCTGCTGTCCGTGCCGTGTCCCGCTTCCGCCGGTGCCTGCTGTTGCTTGCGTTCGTTGATCCACGGGGCTCACTGTCCATTCATGCATTCCCGTGAGTTCATCGAGTGACGACCCGTTTCTTGGTTTTGATCGTCACTTAGTTTTCTTTCGAGGACTTTCGGGTGACGATTTCGTTGTTGACCGATTTTGACCCCAACAGTTAGCCCCCCAGCTAGCTAGGAAACGTAGTGCCTTTCGGGTCCTGGCTTGCGGTATAGCCGTATGGGAAGGTGTAGAGACGTAATCGTTTGCCGAAAGTCGAGGTAAATAGTGATTTTACCTCCTTTATAAGGATTGAGTAAGAAATCTCATTCATTCTTACTTCATCATAAAAAATTCATCTCTCTCAAGAATCCTTTCTCTCTCTTTAAGAATAATGTCTTCAAGATCTTCCAAGAGAAATTCTTCTTCCCATTCATCCTCGGATGACTCTCCTGCCCATGTGACGGTGAAGCAAGAGGAGTTAGTCGAGGAGGAAGCGAAGAATGCGTATTACCGAGCCCTTGTGGGCTCGGCTCGACCTCTGCCAGTTGTCCCCGTTCCGAAGAGACCTTTGAGGCAGCCTGGTGCTCCCTTTACGCCGAGCTTGGTTTCACGTAAATATCTCAGGATTCTTTGAGACTTTTACCAGATTCCTGATGGAGTCAAATTCCGGATCCCCGTCGGTAACGAGAGTGCGAGGAATCCTCCGGAAAGTTTCTTTACATGTTACGAGGCTTTCCTTACGTATTGCCGCATGTGGTTCCCGATCCCCGGTACCATTGTTGGTGCGCTTCGTCACTTCGAACTTTCGATCAGCCAGCTCAGCGTTCCTGCCTTAGAGAGTTGGCTTGGCGTACTGATCGCAAGTTATGAGCTCGGGATCGATCTCTGTCCCCACGATTTCGAAGGTCTTTGGAGCACTCGGCCAACGGGGAGCGACGGCTACTACTCCATGGTGCCAAAGAAGGATATGGCCATAATTCAGGGGACTACTTCGAACCCTAAGTCGTGGCAGGAGCATTTCTTCTATGTCCGAATAGATGGTGATTTCGTCGAGGAGAGCTTTCTCCATCTATTTCCGCATGCATGGAACTTCAACCGAGGTAATACGATGAAAACTCGTTGTCTATTTTGTTATTCCGGAAGTGTGAGTTTTTAGTAAAAAAGTTTTGCTTTGTAGAGAACGGGGCTGTTGCGCATTTGCATGGTGATCTTTTCGTCAAGAGGGATCTCCTTCGTCAAAGGCCGTTTTTCTGGAAGTCCTTCACTCTTGAACGGATTCGAGACGCAGTCAGGCTTTACCGGTCCCGAGACCCTGTCCCGACATGCGACGCCGAACCGGTTATCGAAGCCCCTACTCAGAGGCGTAAACAGTGATCTCGTAAAGGGAAAGAAATTGATGGTGGGGAAGGTTCGGAAGATCCTTCACCGTTGGGGGAAAACCCTAGTTTTGTTCCAACGGAAAAAAGCGGAGCCAGCGATTTTCCGCTCCCCAACAATTTATTTGACGGCCTTCCTCCGGAGTTTGTTACTGACGAGTCGCTGGAGGACGAGAAGAAGCAATGGGTTTTTGCCGAGGGTTCCCAGCGGATCAATGAGGTTTTGTCCTTTGAACTTCCTAACCGTATTCTTGAATCCGCATATATGTATATTTATTGATATTGAATTTATGCAGGGACTAAGAGTGTTTGGCAATGCGCTTGACTCGAGTTTCCGCAAGTCTAGAATTGCGAATTTCAAGACCAAAGAAGCAGAGCGAGAGCTCTTCCGATTCCGACAAGAGGTAAAGGCACAGAACGCAAAGCAAGCTGAGCTTCATGCTCGAGCTCTTGTTCGGGCGGAAAGGAGAGGAAGGAGGATGGTCGCAGCTGAGGTGGCGAGACGGGCGGAATCGTTTGCTGCTGAGTTTCAATGTTTTAAAGAAGCTCAGGAGTTTGTTGGCGATTTCCGCGAGTGCCGGGGCTCGGTCGTAAACCTTTACAAGTCTCAGAACCCGGATTTCTCTTTTGATTCCGAGATCGCTGAGATGAAGGACTTTATGGCCGAATGTGCTCATGCTGAGTCCTTGGTTCCTCCAGTCGAAGAAAGTGTCTTGAGACTATGGGAACCTATCGAGGTTTCCGAGGATACGGTGGAGGCCGGAGCCGATGAGAACGCCGAGGGTGGTGGGAACGCTCAAGGCGTGAACAAGGAAGTGAACCAGCCTGCAGGTTCATTCGGGATTTCCGCATCTGGATTTCTCGATGTTGACTTCCTTTTGTGAATCGTATATTTTGGCCGTGTGTGGCCGCTTTTTAGGAGTTTTATTCTGCGACCGTGAGGTTGCATTCTTATGTTTTGGGATTGGCCGTTGGTGGCTTAGAATCCCGCCGTCTTTGCGGCCTTTATGAATAAGAAAATTTGCGAGATTTCGTCTTTTGTTTTGATTTATACTTTCGTCAAGTGTAGAGGAAAGAATGCGAGTAGTCACTTCGTATCCTAACTCTTTTTTGTCGCTTGGTCCGTATGCTACTTTCTAGCTAGCGTTTTAGGTGTAAGCGATAAGAGACATGTTTTGGGATCCCGTATACGATATTGTGTCTGTGAGATGTCAAGATCCAGCAAGACTGGGTTTAGGGCAAGACCTAGGCTTACTGTCAGCTTTAAGGCTGTGCGATGACTGATCGGCTTTCGTTTTGCCTGTTAGTGATTTCTTCCTGATTCTTTTCCTTTAAAGTCCGCGAATAGTCGCCGGCTTATATGACTTGTGTTAAAAGAATCGAGCTATCTTCGGAGTTTATCCGAGACGCTAAACCAAAATTTTGGGTTTCTTGTATAGCACGCTATGATATCCTTGTCGGATCTAAGAGGACCTTGTAGGCCTGACTACGAGTTTGTATTGAGTGAAACGTTTCTGAGTGCGTCCGTCGGGGCCAATCGACGGGCATAAGTTGTTTTTAAGTCGCAGGTGGACTGTTTTAGCGGATGATACGAGTTTTGTTATCTTTTTCAGAAGTTGCGACGTCTCGCGTTTCTTTCGAAGATATGATTTTCGTTTTCCGAAGTGTTTACGCGTTTTCTAAATTAAGTGAGCGTAAGAAATAGATAGAAAGATTTTTATTGAAAAATTTCGAAAAAATTTGAGTACATGTGCGGATATTTCGCGTGTTTTGTGGGAGTATACGTACCCACCCCCCCCCCCCCTCTTTTTGGTGAGGGGGATAGCTGAACTCGCCGGGTTTCGACGAGCTGCATACGTACCTCTTTCGAGAATCAAGCCATCTCGTAGTTCTGAAAGTTGCTGCAGACGTTTTTACTCCCCGTGCATCGCCGTTCCGATCGTGCTAGTCGGATTGGTGGTTTGTTCAGGGGTCGAGCTGTCTGCTTTTACGGCGGTGGACTCAGAGGCTTTGTTGCTGTCTTGAATCGTTGCCTGTTCGGATGATTCTGGATCATCTTTTTTCGAGTCTTCAGGAATGTTGTGTGATTCCTTTGCTCGTTTCGGGTTGGCTGCTGGGGCGTTCCGATCTTTTCGCAGTTTGAACTCGGCTAGGTAACAGAGTCTCGATTGTTTCTGACTACCCCAGATGAATGCGGTTCCGGTGGGAGTCGGAAATTTGATGCCGAGGTGATATGTGGATGGTACTGCCTTCATGGAGTTGATCCAAGGGGTTCCCATGATGGCATTGTAGATGGCCGGGTTGTCGACTACTGCAAACTCGACGATCTTTGTGACTTCTTTCGCCATGACCGGGAGCTTAATTCTCCCGAGGGTCATGGAAATGACGCCCGAAAACCCAGTTAAAGGTTTTGGCTCAGGGATGACTTCCCCAAGTGGGATCTTCATCCTGTAGAGGGTGTTGCGGAAGATAACGTTGGCCGTACTTTCTGTATCGACGAGGATGCGGCCGACTTCCAGATCCTGGATTACCAGGTCGATAACCAAAGGATCGCAATGAGGTTTGTCGATTCCGACAGTTTCCTGTTCCTCGAAAACGATCGTGTGGTTAGGAATATCGCTATCCGGAAACCAGTTGGAACTTGTCTCGGCTTTTCGCCCGTAGGCTTTTATCGACGAGATCGAGTCTTGGTAGAATCGCGATCCTCCGATGATCATGTTTACCCTCTAGCGACTGCTGTTGTTCCCTTGGTCGTCCTGTCTCCTTCCGTGCTTTTCACCCGATTGATTTTCGGTTGCGCGGTCCTCGGAGACAGTTTTGTTTGTCTTTGGGCGGTCGGAGTCCAGGAGCAAGTCCTTTATACTCTTGACCTTTGATAGTTCGCCGGTGAGGAGCTTTGCGGCGAGCCAGGGGCCGAGAACCTTGCAGTTCGCAGTGGAGTGACCTCTGGTTTCGTGGAACTCGCAGTAGGAATTATCCTTGTAGTGGTTCCTGGTCCAGGTGTTTCCGGAGGTTTTGCCTTGCTCCGAGTTGATGGCGTAGTTATGTTCACCTTGGGCGTCTTCCCCTTCATGATGGACGTTCTTGTCGTTACGAGAGGGTTTCTTCTTTGAGGACGTTTTCTGTGGTCCATGCTTCTGTGATAGAAGTTTCATCTCTTCCTCCATGATGATGAAGTCCGTTGCTTTGTGGAGAGTATCCTGGATATTCCGCGGCTTTTCCAGTAGTATCCACTTTCGGAACTTTGACTTGTACCAGAGAGTTTTCCTCAGGGCGTCGATTGCGACCTTGTCGCTAATGCCCGTTACCCTGGCCATCACCAGTTTGAAACTCCGCATGAAGTCGCGGAGCGGCTCGTCTTCCTTCTGAGCTAGGCTCCATAGGTCCACGTCGGACGTTTCTCTGTCCATGAACATGGAGTATTGTTTGAGAAACGCCGAGGTCAGTTGGCGGAAGCTTCCGATGAAGTTCCTTTTGAGCCGGGAGAACCATTCGAGCGCAGCGCCTTTGAGGTGCTCGGCGAACAGAAGACAATGACCCGCGTCTCGTTCGCGCTCCGGGAGTTTGCACCTACCCATTGCGATCTGGAAGGACTGTAGGTGCGACTTAGGATCCGTCGTACCGTCATAGACCGGGATTTTGATTTTCCCTGGGTCCGATATATGTGTATCTGTGATCCGAGCGGTGAACGGCGTTTTCCGTGCTTCCTCGAGAAGTCTATCGATCTCGGGGGCAGAACTGGTTGCCTGGTGGATTTGCGATTTCACCGCTTTCATTTCGGCCACAGTCTTTTTGAGAGATTTGCGGAGATCATGGATCTCGCTATTGCTACCGGCGTTCCTCCGATTTTGATCCTCCGCAAGTTCTTCCTGCTCAATCCAGTAGGGTTCTTCCTCCTCTTCTGTCATGGGCCTCTCGAAGGATACCGTCTGCCGGGCGGACTGGCTTCGGGTCCTCCTAGGGTGGATGTCAGCGTCTTCATCGGAAGGATCCGATTGGTCGCTGATATCCTGATTGATGCGCTCGACGTCGCTTTCCTTGTTTCCCATAGCCGGGGGTGGAAGGTTCTGCGAGGTCGTTTGCTGTCCTTTTGGAGCCGTTTCCTCGGGAGTTGGCTCTTTCGAGGCATCTTTTCTCGTTCTCCGGGAGATCCGAAGTCGAGTCTTCTGCCGCGCCTTTCCTTGGTGGATCCGCGCGGCAACTTGCTCCTCGCAGTTAAGGTGTCGACCTGTTTTGCGAGCGAGGTTATCAGCTTGTCTTGTTGTTCCGCCCGTTCCTGGGCGGAGGTGAACAGTTCCTTCATCTGTCTGAGCGCCTCAGTGTTTGCATCAGCAGTGACTGTGGACGTATCTCCAGTTGGAGTCTTCTCAACGTTGGCGTCGACGGGTGTTCCGTCTAGCGTTGGCTGGTCTTTGGTGACGTCAGTAGACATGATCGAGCGTGTGCAGTAGCGAGATAGATAGATCCGTAACCCACCCTCCTTCTAGCGCCAAACTGTGGGAACCGAAATTCACACCGTCAATTTCCGATAAACGATTTGTGGAGGAAAACCGAGTTAACCCGATCTTCCTTGAAGGTCCCGGATATCTGCTGGGCCACACACAATACAATCGATGGAGATTAAATTTGTAAAAATAAAAATCGTAAGAATAGAGAGAAAGAGATCTTATTTCTGAATTCTCGTTTGAGCGTGTACAACAAGCAAAGAAATCGGCTACAAGAGCTGTCGAAAAGTCCGCTAGTCCGGCCGCCTAAGTCTATCCTAGTTGAGTCGCAGCTCGCTAGTGAAAACAGAAAAGAATGCTAAATCGCTCTAAGTGCTAAGTGCTATGGAAGTTTTGTGATGATTTGCTCCTCGCCCAAAGCTCTCCTTATATACTCCTCTTAAGACGGTCTATCCTTCTTCGGGATTAATCGGGCTTTTTCCATTTTCGTCCATCTTCGTATTTATCTGGAAACTTGACATTTATCTTCGGAAAACTTGACATTTATCTTCTGGAAACTTGACATTTATCTTCTGGAAACTTGACATTTATCTCTTATGTGAGGATAAGGATAAACCGTCATAGTTATCCTTCCTTTTCGGAAAATCGTAAGTGGGCCGTATTGGTCATGTCAGGCTACTTAGACGTTTTTACGATTTTTGAAAGAATAGTCTTTGAAGGTTTCGGCATTTCCGAAGGAACCCCAATTCCTTGTATAGTCGAGATGTTTGGTGTTTAGAATAAACGTGATCGTTTTATACGATGAATTGAGATCCATTCATCGTTCGAACCTTTTAAGATCTTCCGAGATTCCTCGAGTATCGGGATCGAGATGGACTTGGATTCGTAGACTTTCCGTCTTCAAGGGTTTGAGTAATGAGGCTTCAAACTTAGATTTAAAAATATGAACTTTTAAACAATCGAGAAGGCTTTGCGGAAGAATCATTGTAGTTCTCGGACAATCCAGACATGGGTTTAAGGGACCAAGATGCTGCCGTTGCCCGAGATCACGAGACGATTGCACAGATGGGCGTCAGGACCCTCGCCGCCAGCGCCAGACGGGAGATATTAGGCCTGCCGCCGGCTCCAGACGGGAGAGGACGAGCCTGCCGCCGGCGCCTTGCCGCTGGCGCCAGGCGCCCTGGCATCGGCGGCAGGCCGGCACGGCGTGGGCGGCCTGCCGCCGACGCCAGGCACGGTGGGGGCGTCCTGCCGCCGGCGCCAGGCGCCCTGCCGCCGGCGCCAGGCGCGACGTGGGCGGCCTGCCGCCGGCGCCAGGAGCGGCGGGGGCAGCCTGCCGCCGGCGCCAGGCGGGGCGGGGGCAGCCTCCCGCCGGCGCCACGCACGGCGTGGGCGGCCTGCTGCCGGCGCCACGCACGGCGTGGGCGGCCTGCTGCCGGCGCCAGGCACGGTGTGGGCGTCCTGCCTCTGGCGCCAGGCGCGGCGTGGGCGGCCTACCGCCGGCGCCAGGCGCCTTGCCGCCGCCGGCGCCTGGCACGGCATGGGCGGCCTGCCGCCGGCGCCAGGCGCGGTGTGGGCAGCCTGCCGCTGGCGGTGGGCGTCCTGCCACCGGCGCCAGGCGTCCTGCTATCCGTGCCGTGTCCCGCGTCCGCCGGTGCCTGCTGTTGCTTGCCTTCGTTGATCCCCGGGGCTCACGGTCCGTTCATGCCTTCCCGTGAGTTCATCGAGTGACGACCCGTTTCTTGGTTTTGATCGTCACTTAGTTTTCTTTCGAGGACTTTCGGGTGACGATTTCGTCGTTGACCGATTTTGACCCCAACAATGTTCTCCACTGTAAACTGAATCACTCTTCACCATGTTGTCAACCAGATCCTCAGCATCTTCTTCAGACCTGCCCTGGAAGAAACCATTGCTTGCTGTATCCAATCTTTCTCTAAACTCAGGAAGGGCCCCTCTATAGAATGTGCTCAGCATACTCTCCTTTGAGAAACCATGGTGTGGGCACTTAGCTTGATACCCCTTGAACCTCTCCCATGCTTCACTAAAGCTTTCCAAGTTCTTCTGCTGGAAACTAGGGATCTCATTCCTCAGCTTGGCTGTCCTTGATGTGGAGAAGAATTTCTCCAAGAAGGCCTTCCTGCAATCATCCCAAGTAGTGATGGAATCACTAGGTAGAGATTTCTCTCATTGGCGTGCCTTGTCTCCTAGAGAGAATGGAAACAACTTGAGCTTGTAGGCATCTTCCGAGACACCATTGGTCTTGGACAAGCCACAATAGCTATCAAACATGTCCAAGTGATCAAATGGGTCTTCTACAGCCAAGCCATGGTACTTGTTGTTCTCAATTACACTCAACAACCCTGACTTGATCTCAAAGTTGTTAGCTTCCACAGCTGGTGTGCGGATGCCCGTCCTATTGCCATGAATGTGAGGACGGTCATAGGTGCCAATGGCTCTAGCTGGCCGCTGTGGGTGTTGTTGTTGCTGGCGCTGTGGTCCAAGGTTGTCAGCTTCTTGACCATTGCCATCTTGAGGTTGATGTTGGTGATCATTGTTGGGGTCAAAATCGGTCACGACGAAATCAATGACTGAAAGTCTCTGAAAGTATTTCTTGAAACAAAAAGTCTCGGATAATTTGAAAAGAAGTTATACGAGATTTCCCGCACGAACGGCCAACGAGGGAAAGATCGGGCGACGGAGAACCCACGGGCGGCAGAGAACCCCTGGTGCCGGCGGCAGGCGAGACGGAGCCGGCCTGGATCCGAGTTTGATCCTCCGCGAGTTCTTCCTGCTCAATCCAGTAGGGTTCTTCCTCCTCTTCTGTCATGGGCCTCTCGAAGGATACCATCTGCCGGGCGGACTGGCATCGGATCCTCCTAGGGTGGATGTCAGCGTCTTCATCGGAAGGATCCGATTGGTCGCTGATATCCAGATTGATGCGCTCGACGTCGCTTTCATTGTTTCCCGTAGCCGGGGGTGGAAGGTTCTGCGAGGTCGTTTGCTGTCCTTTTGGAGCCGTTTCCTCGGGAGTGGGCTCTTTCGAGGCATCTTTTTCTCGTTCTCCACGAGATCCGAAGTCGAGTCTTCTGCCGCGCCGTGCCTTGGTGGATCCGCGCGGCAACTTGCTCCTCGCAGTTAAGGTGTCGACCTGTTTTGCGAGCGAGGTTATCAGCTTGTCCTGTTGTTGCGCCCGTTCTTGGGCGGAGGTGAACAGTTCCTTCATCTGTCTGAGCGCCTCAGTGTTTGCATCAGCAGTGACTGTGGACGTATCTCCAGTTGGAGTCTTCTCAACGTTGGCGCGACGGGTGTTCCGTCTAGCGTTGGCTGGTCTTTGGTGACGTCAGTAGACATGATCGAGCGTGTGCAGTAGCGAGATAGATAGATCCGTAACCCACCCTCCTTCTAGCGCCAAACTGTGGGAACCGAAATTCACACCATAAATTTCCGATAAATGATTTGTGGAGGAAAACCGATTTAACCCGATCTTCCTTGAAGGTCCCGGATATCTGCTGGGCCACACACGATACAATCGATGGAGATTAAAGTTGTTAAAATAAAAATCGTAAGAATAGAGCGAAAGAGATCTTATTTCTGAATTCTCGTTTGAGCGTGTACAACAAGCAAAGAAATCGGCTACAAGAGCTGTCGAAAAGTCCGCTAGTCCGGCCGCCTAAGTCTATCCTAGTTGAGTCGCAGCTCGCTAGTGAAAACAGAAAAGAATGCTAAATCGCTCTAACTGCTAAGTGCTCTGGAAGTTTTGTGATGATTTGCTCCTCGCCCAAGGCTCTCCTTATATACTCCTCTTAAGACGGTCTATCCTCCTTCGGGCTGAATCGGCTTTTTCCATTTTCGTCCATCTTCGTGTTTATCGGGAAACTTGACATTTATCTTCGGAAAACTTGACATTTATCTTTTGGAAACTTGACATTTATCTTCTGGAAACTTGACATTTATCTCCTATGTGAGGATAAGGATAAACCGTCATAGTTATCCTTCCTTTTCGGAAAATCGTAAGTGGGCCGTTTTGGTCATGTCGGGCTACTTAGACGTTTTTACGGTTTTTCGAAAGAATAGTCTTTGAAGGTTTCGACATTTCCGAAGGAACCCCAATTCCTCGTATAGTCGAGATGTTTGGTGTTTAGAATAACCATGATCGTTTTATACGATGAATTGAGATCCATTCATCGTTCGAACCTTTTAAGATCTTCCGAGATTCCTCGAGTATCGGGGTCGAGATGGACTTGGATTCGTAGACTTTCCGTCTTCAAGGGTTTGAGTAATGAGGCTTCGAACTTAGATTGAAAAATATGAACTTTTAAACAATCGAGAAGGCTTTGCGGAAGAATCATTGTAGTTCTCAGACAATCCAGACATGGGTTTAAGGGACCAAGATGCTGCCGTTGCCCGAGATCACGAGATGATTGCACAGATGGGCGCCAGGACCCTCGCCGCCGGCGCCAGACGGGAGACGACAGGCCTGCCGCCGGCGCCAGACGGGAGAGGACGAGCCTGCCGCCGGCGCCAGGCACCCTGCCGCCGGCGCCAGGCACGGCGTGGGTGGCCTGCCGCCGGCGCCAGGCACGGTATGGGCGTCCTTCCGCCGGCGCCAGGCGCGGTGGGGGCGGCCTGCCGCCGGCGCCAGGCACGGTGTGGGCGTCCTGCCGCCAGCGCCAGGCGCCCTGCCACCGGCGCCTGGCGTCCTGCCGCCAGCGCCAGGCGCCCTGCCACCGGCGCCAGGCGCGGCGTGGGCGGCCTGCCGCCTGATGTCTTGCATATTTTCAATAATTTAGCCATCTTTTCATTTGCATTCTTTGTCTTTTAGTCTAAGGTTTAAGCATTCTTAGGATCATTTTGCATTCATAAGTCCTTATCAGGTATCGGAGTGCCCCATGGAGTAAAAGATGGTTTGAGAGTGTTTTGATGCAAGAATAAGATAAGAAAAAGGAGTTTGGCCTAGTGTGGGCCGGACCAGACGGATGGACATGCTCGGCCAAGATCACCCGCGCATGAGAGCCCAACGAACATACGGATGCACGGCCTGATATGCACGGGACCACTCACCCGCGCGGTACAGATCACACCACACGGACGAGCTGAAGCAAGACCATGCGCGGCCTGATCTGCTCGGGCTACCTTACCCGCGCGGGTCAGGACATACCATACGGGTGGACTAAAGCAGCCGGATGCGCGGCCTGAGTTGTGCGGTGCGTAGTACCCGCGCGGGACAAGGCGAACAAGACCAGCCGGATGCACGGCCTGGGTTGTGCAGTGCGTAGTACCCGTGCGGGACAAGACCAGACAGAGTTGTACATACGCGCGGGACGGGACGACCGTGCCAGCACACCCGCGCAGGACGAGCAACAGCCAGACAGTACTGCACGGCCAAGCATGCGCGGCCCGGACCGTCCAGCCACGACCCTGAGCGTTTTTCATACTGTCTTCCCATTGGTCGAGACCTATTGTTTCCAAGGACCTTATAGTAAATTTCTATGATGTTTTTAGGGCTTTTAGCCTAACTATAAGTACCTTTGTTATCCCTAATTTGGGAGGCATGTTATTTTCTATCTAAGAACATATAAACCTTTTGAGTAAAGCTTTATCTTTGATTCATAATTTCATCTCATCCTGTGTTCTTGATTGTTTGATTTCATCTCCTTTCCTTCTTTATATGTTTAAGCTTGAATCTCTCATGGGTTTAAGAGTAAGCATGTGGATTAGTGAGTAGATCCATCTAAGATCCATGGGTTAGGGTGATTGAGAGTGATTAAGTGTAGATCCAAGGTGCTTAGTGTTAGATCTATCATTTCCTTGCATTGATTTGGTGTTCTTAAAGCTATATTTGAGTTGGCCTCTCAAACATAGAGCTATAGGCATTTCATGCCCGGAAGGTGTTCTATGAAATGCCTGAACCAACTCATCTATGCTTTTAGCTTGCTTTGCCTAAGGGATTAGTTGTCAAAGATGCTAGGATTGCTATTAGACTCATTCTCCATGTTTGCTTTGATCATTACAGCCAAAGGGATTTGGTGTACTTGGGTGATCATTGCAAAAGAGCATTCATCTAGGGATAGAGCTTGCTTAGTTTTGTTGTCTAGGCATAAGGAATTAGATTGATTGAAAAAGTTAGCATCTTGGATTGAATCTTAATCATTTGATATCAAGTCCCTACACCCATGGGTCTCATTCTCCTCATAAGAAAGAAAGTTTTACTTTTTGTTGCATTTTACTTATTGTCTTAGTTTAATCATCATCCTCTTTAATGATTGCATTTAGATTAAGCATAGACTTGCATTCCCTCTGTTTCATGGTCACTTAGGACTGGTTCGACAATCTTATATACTACATCATTGATTAGGACCTTAGAAAAGTCCTTTCATCAAATTGGCGCCGTTGCCAAATTCTAAGTTGTTTGTGACATTGGGATTTAGTCACTTGCTTGAGACTAAATCATTTTTCTTTTCTTGTGATATTGATTCTCCTTTTGCATCTTCCTTTGATTTTAAGGTGTATGAACAAAAGAAGCAGGGGTGCAACTAACCTGGTTCCCACTGTTGAAGAGATAGCTACACTTGAGAGGGAAATAGCAAGAAGGAGAAGAGAAGAAGAGCAACAGGCTCACATTCAGAGGTTGGGGTTTGAGATGGATGATCACCAGCATCAACCTCAAGATGGCAATGGTCAAGGAGCTGACAACCTTGGACCACAGCGCCAGCAACAACAACACCCACAGCGGCCAGCTAGAGCCATTGGCACCTATGACCGTCCTCAAATTCATGGCAATAGGACGGACATCCGCGCACCAGCTGTGGAAGCTAACAACTTTGAGATCAAGTCAGGCTTGTTGAGTGTGATTGAGAACAACAAGTACCATTGCTTGGCTGTAGAAGACCCATTTGATCACTTGGACAAGTTTGATAGCTATTGTGGCTTGTCCAAGACCAATGGTGTGTCCGAAGATGCCTTCAAGCTCAAGTTGTTTCCATTCTCTCTAGGATACAAGGCACGCCAATGGGAGAAATCTCTACCTAGTGATTCCATCACTACTTCGGATGATTGCAAGAAGGCCTTCTTGGAGAAATTCTTCTCCACATCAAGGACAGCCAAGCTGAGGAATGAGATCTCTAGTTTCCAGCAGAAGAACTTGGAAAGCTTTAGTGAAGCATGGGAAATGTCCAAGGGGTATCAAGCTAAGTGCCCACACCATGGCTTCTCAAACGAGAGTTTGCTGAGCACATTCTATAGAGGTGCCTTTCCTGAGTTTAGAGCAAGATTGGATACAGCAAGCAATGGTTTCTTCCTGGGCAGGTCTGAAGAAGATGCTGAGGAGCTGGTTGACAACATGGTGAAGAGTGATTCAGTCTACAGTGGAGAACATGACAGAGCTGACAGAACAACCAGAGCTGATGACAACCAGATCAAGAAGGAAATCAAATCCTTGCACGAGAAGATAGACTTGCTGATTGCTAACCAAGCCAAAAAGGAGCAGATCAACTTTGTGGGTGGTCCAAGTCAGGAAACTCCTCCTAAGGTTAATGAAGTTGAAGGGTTAGAAAGGCAAGAAGAGCTTTGCTTCATCAACAATAATGGTACTTGGTACAGGAAGGAACCTAACTTTCAGTACAACAACTACCAGCAAAGGTCTTATCCCAACAACCAGCAAGGAGGCTATCAGCCCAAGAAAAACACTCAGCAAGGGAACTACCAGCCTAGGCAGAATCCTCCTCCTGGTTTTACAAACAATGACAATCAGTCTACTCAAGCTCAGGGTAGCTCCTCCCAAGCTAAAGCTCCAGATTCATCTATGGAAGCTATGTTCAAACAATTGTTGGAAGGTCAAGCTAGAGCAGCCAAAGACATTGGCCATGAGTTCAAGACTGTTCACTCCAAGATTGATAGCAGCTATACTGAGCTAAACAACAAGATTAAAGCTTTGGAGAATCAGTTTGCTTCTATGAACTCTCAGCCAAGTCGCCAACAAGGAACACTACCAGGAAAGGCTGAGCAAAACCCCAAGGAGCCAATGAAGACAATCACTTTAAGGAGTGGTAGAGAGCTACCTCCAAGAACTCTCCCCAAGGATGGTGAGACACTAAGTGGGGGGTGGCCATCAACATTGATGATGATGTTGTGATTGTAGATGAGAAAGTTGATGAGGAGATTCTAGAAAAGATAGTTGAAGCTAAGGGTAAAGGAAATGTTGGAGAAGAGAAGAAAGCACTAAAGCATGGTGAAGTTGCCATTCCAACCAAAGAGTCTTCTTTTGGTCCTCCTCCCTATGAACCTAAGCTGCCATTTCCTGGAAGATTCAAGAAGCAACTCTTAGAGAAGTATAAAGCACTCTTTGAGAAGCAAATGAGTGAAGTTCAAGTCACAATGCCCATCATTGATGCCTTCATGCTTGTCCCTCAATACAGCAAGTTCTTGAAGGATGTTGTGGCTGCCAAGAAGAAGGAATGGAAGGCATGATGGTTCTTACTCATGAGTGCAGTGCCATTATCCAGAGATTGACAATCCCTAAGAAGCTAGAGGATCCAGGCTGCTTTACACTACCTTGTGCCATTGGTCCTTTGATGTTTGAGAGATGTCTATGTGATTTGGGAGCTAGTGTCAGTCTGATGCCTCTATCTGTTGCCAAGAAGCTTGGGTTCAGCCAATGCAAGAAGTGCAAACTCTCTTTGGTGCTTGCTGATCGCTCAGTCAAATTCCCCATTGGTATCCTTGAAGACCTCCCTGTGATGGTGGGAAATTTTGAAATTCCTACTGATTTTGTTGTTCTTGAGATGGATGAAGAAGCTAGAGACCCCTTGATCCTTGGAAGACCATTCTTAGCCACAGCAGGAGCCCTTATCAATGTGAAGGAAGGCAAGATTGATCTTCATTTGGGGAAAGAGCACACTCTCCATTTTGATATCAATGAGGTAATGAAGAGGTCAACTGTGCAAGGCCAAGTGTTTTACATAGAGGAGATGGAAGCTCTTGCTGATGAGCTCCTTGAGGAATTGGCACTTGGAGAGTTGGCAATAGGGGACCCTTTGCAGCATGCTTTGACAGTGGATAAAGAGGTCCAAGTGGTTGAGAACCAAGAGAGTGATGCTATTGTGGCCATGCTAGATTCTCACAAGAAGATTGAGGATAAAGGCCAGTATGAGGAGCTCAAACATGAGATGCACCATGCTGTTTCAGCCACTCAACAAGAGGACACCCAACAAGATGATTGGAGTGAGCTCAAGGCACCAAAAGTGGAGCTAAAACCTCTTCCCCATGGTGTAAGGTACGTATTACTAAGCCCTAATGAGTCATATCCTGTCATTGTGAGTAGTGAACTTACTGAACATGAGCTTTCTCAACTTTTAAATGCACTTAAAAAGTTTAGAAAGGCAATTGGATACTCACTAGATGATAATAAGGGGATATCACCTTCTTTTTGCATGCATAGGATACATCTAAAGGATGAATCAATGACTTCTATAGAGCATCAAAGAAGGTTGAATCCTAACCTGAAGGATGTTGTAAAGAAGGAGATTCTTAAGCTCTTAGATGCTGGTGTTATCTACCCTATTTCAGATTCTAAATGGGTATCTCCTGTGCATGTAGTTCCAAAGAAGGGTGGTATCACTGTGGTTAAAAATGACAAGGATGAATTGATACCAACTAGAACCATAACTGGCCATATGATGCGTATTGATTATAGAAAGCTCAACTCTGCATCTAGAAAGGATCTTTTCCATTGCCATTCATTGATCAAATGCTTGAGAGGCTTGCAAACAATCCTTTCTATTGTTTTCTTGATGGGTATTCAGGGTTCTTCCAAATCCCCATACATCCCAATGATCAAGAGAAGACAACATTCACATGCCCCTATGGCACCTTTGCTTATCGAAGGATGCCATTTGGGTTATGTAATGCTCCAGCAACCTTACAAAAGGTGCATGATGTCTATCTTCTCGGATCTCATTGAGGATATAGTGGAGGTATTCATGGATGATTTCTCTGTCTACGGATCTTCGTTTTCTGCTTGTTTGTCCAACTTGTGCAGGGTCCTACAGAGATGTGAAGACACCAACCTAGTGCTGAATTGGGAGAAGTGTCATTTCATGGTCAAAGAGGGAATTGTGCTTGGACACAAGATTTCAGAAAAGGGCATTGAAGTGGACAAGGCTAAGATTGAGGTGATGGTCAGCTTGCCACCACCAAAGACAGTGAAAGACCTCAGGAGCTTCCTTGGCCATGGTGGGTTCTATAGAAGATTCATCAAGGACTTCTCAAAGATTTCTAGACCCATGACCAAGTTGCTGTGCAAGGAGGCCGCTTTCAGCTTTGATGAAGATTGTCTTGAGGCCTTCAAGAAGATAAAGGGTGACCTTGTTAGTGCTCCCATTGTCCAGCCACCTGATTGGGACCTCCCTTTTGAGATAATGTGTGATGCTAGTGATTTTGCTGTTGGGGCTGTTCTGGGGCAGAAGAAGGATGGCAAAACTCATGTGATTTATTATGCTAGCCAAACCCTGAATGATGCACATATGAAGTATGCCACAACAGAGAAAGAGATGCTGGCCATTGTCTTCGCCTTTGAAAAATTCAGAAGCTACCTGGTAGGCTCCAAGGTCATTGTGTATACTGACCATGCAGCTTTGAGACACCTCCTAGCAAAGAAGGATGCCAAGCCAAGACTACTAAGGTGGATCCTTTTGCTTCAAGAGTTTGACTTGGAGATTAGAGACAAGCCAGGGATTGAGAATGGAGTTGCTGATCACTTGTCCAGGTTGAGGATTGAAGGTGGAATCCCTATTGATGAGGGACTTAGAGAAGAGCATGTCATGTCCATCATGTCAGTGGTGGCAGTCATCGAGACTTGAAAAAAGATTGAAGAGGTCAAGGCAGCTGAAGAGAACAACTTACCTTGGTATGCTGATTTGGTTAACTACTTAGCCACTGGGAAGGAACCATTGGGGCTTGCGGGGTATGAGAAGAAGAAGTTATACAAGGACTTGAAGAGATACTATTGGGATGAACCATACCTTTACACCCTATGCAAAGATCAGATTTATAGAAGAGTGGTGGCTGAAGAAGAAGTTGAAGGGATCCTCTCACATTGCCATGGATCTTCCTATGGAGGCCATTTTGCTACATTCAAGACTGTCTCAAAGGTGCTACAAGCTGGATTCTGGTGGCCACACATGTTCAGGGACTCACAAGACTTCATTTCAAGATGTGACTCTTGCCAAAGGAGTGGGAACATTACTAAGAGGAATGAGATGCCTCAAAACCCAATCCTTGAAGTGGAAGTGTTTGATGTTTGGGGGATTGACTTCATGGGACCCTTCCCTTCTTCTTATGGCAACAGATACATCTTGGTGGCTGTGGACTATGTATCAAAGTGGGTGGAAGCAATAGCAAGTCCTACAAATTATTCAAGAGTGGTAGTCAAAATGTTCAAGAGCACTATTTTCCCAAGGTTTGGAGTTCCAAGAGTGGTCATAAGTGATGGAGGTTCACATTTCATCAACAAGGTATTTGAGGGTCTTCTCAAGAATAATGGAGTGAAACACAAGGTTTCAACACCCTATCACCCTCAAACAAGTGGCTAAGTGGAGGTCTCCAACAAGCAAATCAAGGGGATCTTGGAGAAGGTTGTAGGAACCAAGAGGAAGGATTGGTCAGCCAAGCTTGATGATGCTCTTTGGGCATATAGAACAGCCTTCAAGACTCCTCTAGGCACTACTCCCTTCAACCTTGTCTATGGAAAGTCTTGCCATCTGCCAGTTGAGCTTGAATACAATATGGAAAGTCTTGCCATCTGCCAGTTGAGCTTGAATACAAGGCATTGTGGGCTGTGAAGCTTCTAAACTTTGACATCAAGGGTGCAAAGGAGAAGAGACTTCTTCAACTCAATGAACTGGATGATATAAGGATGGATGCCTTTGAGAACTCAAGGATCTACAAGGAAAAAACTAAGGCTTTCCATGACAGGCACATCCTTAAGAGAGAGTTCAAGGCAGGAGATCAAGTTCTTCTTTACAACTCTAGACTGAAGTTGTTTCCAGGAAAGCTAAAGTCAAGGTGGTCTGGTCCATTTGTGATCAAAGAAGTGAGACCTTATGGAGCCATTGTGCTCTGGAACAAGGATGGTGGAGACTTCACAGTGAATGACCAGAGACTCAAAGAATATATGGCCACAATACCAAAAGAGGATGGGACATCAACCCCACTCTCTGATGCTCCCCTTGCCTAACTTCAAAGGGGGCAAAGTCAAGCTAGTGGCTTTAAACAAGCTCACTTGGGAGGAAGTCCCATGGTTATCCTTGTAAATATTGCATTAGGATTTGTTTTTCAAAGCTTTTGGATGATGGGAGATCAGTGGGATGCAGATGGTGTGCATGAGTGGGAAGTATAAAAAAAAAAAGGGGGGTCGGTTTGAAGGGCCGGACTGCCTTAGATCCGGAACGCGCGATCTGATACGCGCGAGTCGGAGGTACCGCGCGGGTAGGTGCGGACGAACGGACGGACGTAGCAGTCGGATGCGCGGACAGCTTTGCACTAGACGAGCACCCCGCGCGGGAACGGACAGTCAGTTCGATGATCCGGAACGCACGGTCGCGGGATGGAGGTACCGCGCGGGTAGGTGCGGACGGACGGACGGACGAGGTATGCGCGGATGCATACGCGTGGGACATTTTCACAGCGCGGGACGCCAGGCGTACGGATACAAGACAGACGCGCGGGCAAGACCATGCGGGTCACTCTCTCCAGTCACTCGACCCGCGCACGACCCGCGTCCCAACCCGCGGTACGACCCGCACACGACCCGCGTCCCAACCCGCGGTATGACCCGGCCGACCCAAGGTATGTCTTTTTCTTCTTTATTTCTCGACCCAGACCCATCCGCCCATGACCCGACCCGACCAAACCCCCCCCCCCCCCCCTAAAACCTAATGAATCGTGCCACTCTCTCGTCACTTCCATCACTTTTCCAAATCAAAATCCTCTCTAGCCCCCAAGAACAAAAAGCACCACAACTTCTTCAATTCCAAACCAAATCACCCCATTTCTTTTCCCACATCCAAGCCTCCTTCCTCTTAGTATAAATCCTTGAATCTTCTCACTTTTATCCTTCATCCAAAGCAAGGTATGGCTTCATTAAGTTCAAATTCGTAATGCTCATGAACCCTAAATTTTTGAACTTGAATTTTGGCCATTTTCTTGCTTGATTCTTGTGAAATAGACTAGGGAAGGCTCATATATCATGCTGGGTAGTTGATTTCATGGTGGATTTGAGTTTAATTTGAACTTTGAGAAATTAGGGTTCATGAGATTTGGGGCTTTTTCAATTTTAGCTTAATTAGGGTTGATTGTGGGCTAGATGGGTGAGATAAGTGGTGTTGAAGGTTGATTTGGTTCCAATTTCAAGCTGAGCTCTGGTTAATTTTGATTTTGGCTAGTTTGAAGTTCTTGTGCTTATAAAAATAAAAAATAAAAAAAAATTAATATGAGAATGAGAGCTTCCCTCTTAGCTATTAGTTGTCTTGCTTGCCTTCATGATTGCATTATTCTAGCTCCTATTGAGATTGATGATCTTACTAGAGCTAGATTGTGTTTGTTCATGTTTTTCTCTTTCTTATGCTCACTCTATTTCCAAGGATTGAATTTTCAGGTACAATGGGGAGAAAGAACGAAGCTCAAATGGAGGAAGAGAAAGAGCAGGCTGCAAGGAGGGTGACTGCTCAGATTGGGAAAGAACTTGGCTCCATGCCTAAATCAGAAGAGGAGCGTAGGCAGCAAACTTTGGCCATGCTAAGAAAGAAAGCACAGGCCAAGAGAGATGGCAAAAGAGTTATTGTTGATGAGAGTGTGGCTGACATTGCTCACAAGCAAGCCCCTCCCAAGAGAGCAAGAGCGCCTAGGAGCACCAAGTTGAGAGCTTTAGTTTTGGAGAAAGGCACCAAGGGAGGTGCAAATGAACCAGCTCCCACCATAAGAGCCAAGGCGCCAAGAAAGACTATAGAACCTCCTCCCATGGAGCAAGAGGGTGAAAATGCTGAAGAGGAACATTTTGAAGACGACAGTGAGGCTGAGTATGACCCTAACTCAACAAAGTCCTTCAATGATAAAAGGGACAGGCAGAAGACACCCACTGAAGAGGAGCTGTTAGAGAAAATGAGAAAAGGTGTCTCTTGGCCACCAACCAGATTTGCTGATAAAAGGACCCTCAAGGAGTTGTCAATTGAAGATGATATCCAGGAGATGCTAGGCTACATGAGTATGAGCAGTTTTTACACTATTGCCTATCCAACTTACAAAGAAGTCTCTTGCCAATTCTTGTCATCTCTTGAAGCCACCTTTCACACCTCCAAGAATGTGGAGCAAGGATGGGGGATGAAACATTTCAAGATTGATGGGAGAGCCTACTCAATGTCATTCAAGGAGATTGAGGAAGTGCTTGGGTTTCAAGACCAGAAAGATCCTTCTTTTCCCAAGCTTGCCAGGGTCAAAAGAGAGATGAACATCACACACCTTACTTGGAGGTTGTTAACAGGCAAGACAAGGAGTTCCAACCGCAACAAGAATGCTTCATCCGACACCCTTCAGTGCGATATCTCCACAGATTGCTTGTGCATACATTGTTCCCCAGGAAAGAAGTAGGAACAGTCTTTGGAGATGAAGTGAAATTCCTGCACCAAGCTGTCCAGCACTATGCATTACAGCCTCATCTCCCTTTGGTTCCTAGTGACTTCTACAAGGATTTTGGCATTGTGGGATTCTTTGTGAAGCGCCTCATGTATTACAAGAGTTGGAGCTGGAAAAACAGAGACCTGGAGCTCAGATTGGGATTGGTGGCTTGATAACACCATTGCTTGCTTACCAAGGGATAAGCTTGGGAAATGATGCAGCTGGCCCCACTTTCTTGGATCTCCAATACCTGAGGTCAGCTCACTATCTCTCTGGAAGGTTTAATGGTCGGTGTGTTTATTCATATTTGAGAGGTACCAAAAAGGTTGAGCTGCTCCTTCCCAACTACCCCCTCACTACCTTGACCACTCCAGGAGCCATAAGATTTGACATTAGTGAGAGGCACTTGCTTGGACCTCATGGCGCCTTAGGCCCTATGGCTCTTCCAAGGGGTGAAAAGGCAGCACGCAAGGTGGAAGAATATGATCAGGGGCACTCTAGCAGAGCCACTGCACATCTTTTTGGTCCTCCTCGTTACAAGTTACCAATGCACCGGTGCTTTGCCTCTTGGTCCTATTCGGCAGGCTCATGACCATATCAGTACCCTTCAGAGGTGGAACAGAGCTCAAGATATGACTATCTTCAAGCTCACCAACAAGTGCAAAGAGCTGAGAAGAACTGTCAAGCGGCAAGCCGAAGCTTCGGCTCAATTCATGAAGCAGGTGGCTGATGTTCTGGCCAAAGGAGCTGTAGCTGGTTGTAGAGCTGAGGATTTTGATCTTGATGCTTTCACTGCCCCGCCTCCTCAGCCACTTCATGACCCTTCTGAGCCACGGACAAAGAAACAAGCTCTCCGCCATTTGAGGAACCCTAACATCGCCCCATCCGCATCCGGAAACAAGTAACCAAGCCTAAGCACCACTGCTGATGAAGATGACTCCGAGGGTGAGGCATCAGCCTCATCCCATGCTCCATGAGGTACTCCACTTCCTGATCATTGTATATACCATTCATCTTTGCATTTAGATTTCTTTTATTTTCTTTTAGGCCATTCTCTACATTTAACAAACACAAAGACTGTGTGAATTAAGTGTGGGGGAGGTGTCAAGTTGCTAATAGTCTTGTGTTTTATGACATTTGCATGCACTTGTAGATAGTTATTGCATAGAAAGACAAATTTTTTTTTGAAAAATTCGAAAAGCACAAAAAGAATCATGTAGTTGCATTAGGATTGAGTCTAGATCAATCACTCATAAAAAAAAGAGAGAAAAATCATCATATAGGTTGCATCATGCATAAGGGGACAATGATGATAATTGCCTTGTAAAGATGCTCATGCTAAGTTCTTAAAGTGATAACCTTTATAATCATAGTAAGTAGCTAGAGCAATCTTAGGATAGCTTGTAAACTTTGTGCCTTGAAATCTCTTCCTAAAGCTTATTTGATTGATTGATGCTCTCTCTTTGAAGCTTGCTCTTGTCATATTTAGACTCTAAGTCTCTTGCTCATGGTCCCTTGTGTACTAAGTCATGGATAGAACACTTGAGTTGCCCCTCCCATTCTTTGCCTATCTTTTTGGACAAACTCAAGTGGCACTCCACACCCTTAAACCCTTACCTCCTTTCAAACCTTCATTATTTGTTGAGTGAGGCCTTCTTTGGAAAGCTTTACATGTGCATAATGTTGAGAGTATTGGGAATGACAATGCTTGGTCTCCATTTTAGCTAGATTAGACATTCATATTGTCTAGCTTCTAGGATGGGGGTGAGTGTTGTAAAGTTTGATCTTGGGAGTGTGAGAAAGAGAGGAAAGGAATGGTAGACTCTTAGAACTCAAAAGTGATTAAGTCTTTAGGGATAAGCAAATGAAAGTCTTTGCCCCCATACATATAAAAAAAAAAGGAAAAAGAAAAAGAGAAGAAAAAGAAAAAGAAAAAAAAAAAGAGATGAATAAAGGGGGCTAGCAAAAGTTGTTATGAGCTAACAAATGTTTAAAAAGTGTAAAAATCCCTTGTAGACTTCAAAAAGTGAAGAGTTCTAAGTGAGAAAATGTTCTTGAGAGTTTGAGAATTCTTTGGGTGAGTGAAGAGAGAGTGGGGCTTGGCATTGGGGAATAGAGTAAAATTTGCTTTCATGTTTAGGAAAAGGGTAGGACAATGCAGATTGAGCATTGTATGCATGAGTTGATCCCTTTCTTAGATATATAATGTGCAATGTCAAGGCTACTTTGTTTTGAGAGTAAACCACCTTGAAAGATGATCTTGAACCTCTTGATTCACTTTGCACTAAAGCCTTTTTCTCACCTAACCAAATGACTTGGACCATTTGACCATTTGCAAGAAATCTTTTGAGTTTGCTTAATGATTGTTAGAGAGCAAGTGGATTTGTGGATTGTGGATTCATGATGAGTAAGTGTAAGGATCAAAAGAGTTAAGATAGGCCTTGTGAAGTTAGAGTTGGATTGAGTGTTTTCTCTAGCTAGTTGGTATGATTATACAAGGTTATCAAGTTGAGAACTAAGAAGAGCATTCTTCTGGCTATGAGTCCCCTCCTTCAAACCTCTTCTCCTTAGTCCTTACTAGTTTACTTGTGGACAAGTAAAGGACTAGTGTGGGGGAGTTGATGTCTTGCATATTTTCATTAATTTAGCCATCTTTTCATTTGCATTCTTTGTCTTTTAGGCTAAGGTTTAAGCATTCTTAGGATCATTTTGCATTCATAAGTTCTTATCAGGTATTGGAGTGCCCCATGGAGTAAAAGATGGTTTGAGAGTGTTTTGATGCAAGAATAAGATAAGAAAAAGGAGTTTGGCCTAGTGTGGGCAGAGGTGGCTTTAATCTCACTCAGCCGGACCAGACGGATGGACATGCTCGGCCAAGATCACCCGCGCATGAGAGCCCAACAAACATACGGATGCACGGCCTGATCTGCACGGGACCACTCACCCGCGCGGTACATATCACACCACACGGACGAGCTGAAGCAAGACCATGCGCGGCCTGAACTGCTCGGCCTACCTTACCCGCGCGGGTCAGGACATACCATACGGGTGGACTAAAGCAGCCGGATGCGCGGCCTGAGTTGTGCGGTGCGTAGTACCCGCGCGGGACGAGGCGAACAAGACCAGCCGGATGCGCGGTCTGGGTTGTGCGGTGCGTAGTACCCGCACGGGACGAGACCTGACGGAGTTGTACATACGCGCGGGATGGGAAGACCGTGCCAGCACACCCGCGCGGGACGAGCAACAGCCAGACAGTACTGCACGGCCAAGCATGCGTGGCCCGGACCGTCCAGCCACGACCCTGAGCGTTTTTCATACTGTCTTCCCATTGGTCGAGACCTATTGTTTCCAAGGACCTTATAGAAAATTTCTATGATGTTTTTAGGGCTTTTAGCCTAACTATAAGTACCTTTGTTATCCCTAATATGGGAGGCATGTTATTTTCTATCTAAGAACACATAAACCTTTTGAGTAAAGCTTCATCTTTGATTCATAATTTCATCTCATCTTGTGTTCTTGATTGTTTGATTTCATCTCCTTTCTTTCTATATATGTTTAAGCTTGAATCTCTCATGGGTTTAAGAGTAAGCATGTGGATTAGTGAGTAGATCCATCTAAGATCCATGGTTTAGGGTGATTGAGAGTGATTAAGTGTAGATCCAAGGTGCTTAGTGTTAGATCTATCATTTCCTTGCATTGATTTGGTGTTCTTAAAGCTATATTTGAGTTGGCCTCTCAAACATAGAGCTATAGGCATTTCATGCCCGGAAGGTGTTCTATGAAATGCCTGAACCAACTCATCTATGCTTTTAGCTTGCTTTGCCTAAAGGATTAGTTGTCAAAGAGGCTAGGATTGCTATTAGACTCATTCTCCATGTTTGCTTTGATCATTACAGCCAAAGGGATTTGGTGTACTTGGGTGATCATTGCAAAAGAGCATTCATCTAGGGATAGAGCTTGCTTAGTTTTGTTGTCTAGGCATAAGGAATTAGATTGATTGAAAAAGTTAGCATCTTGGATTTAATCTTAATCATTTGATATCAAGTCCCTACACCCACGGGTCTCATTCTCCTCATAAGAAAGAAAGTTTTACTTTTTGTTGCATTTTACTTATTGTCTTAGTTTAATCATCATCCTCTTTAATGATTGCATTTAGATTAAGCATAGACTTGCATTCCCTCTGTTTCATGGTCACTTAGGACTGGTTCGACAATCTTATATACTACATCATTTGATTAGGACCTTAGAAAAGTCCTTTCATCACCGCCGGCGCCAGGCGCCCTGCCGCCGGCGCCAGGCACGGCGCGGGCGTCGTGCCGCTGGCGCCAGGCACGGCGTGGGTGGCCTGCCGCCGTTACCAGGCGCCCTGCCGCCGGCGCCAGGCGCCCTGCCGCCGGCGCCAGGCGCGGCGTGGGCAGCCTGCCGCCGGCGCCAGGCGCGGCGTGGGCAGCCTGCCGCCGGCGCCGGGCGTCCTGCCACCGGCGCCAAGCGTCCTGCTGTCTGTGCCGTGTCCCGCGTCCGCCGGTGCCTGCTGTTTCTTGCCTTCGTTGATCCCTGGGGCTCACGGTCCGTTCATGCCTTCCCGTGAGTTCATCGAGTGACGACCCGTTTCTTGGTTTTGATCGTCACTTAGTTTTCTTTCGAGGACTTTCGGGTGACGATTTCGTCGTTGACCGATTTTGACTCCAACAATGTTCTCCACTGTAAACTGAATCACTCTTCACCATGTTGTCAACCAGCTCCTCAGCATCTTCTTCAGACTTGCCCAGGAAGAAACTATTGCTTGCTGTATCCAATCTTGCTCTAAACTCAGGAAGGGCACCTCTATAGAATGTGCTCAGCATACTCTCCTTTGGGAAACCATGGTGTGGGCACTTAGCTTGATACCCCTTGAACCTCTCCCATGCTTCACTAAAGCTTTCCAAGTTCTTCTGTTGGAAACTAGAGATCTCATTCCTCAGCTTGGCTGTCCTTGATGTGGAGAAGAATTTCTCCAAGAAGGCCTTCTTGCAATCATCCCAAGTAGTGATGGAATCACTAGGTAGAGATTTCTCCCATTGGCGTGCCTTGTCTCCTAGAGAGAATGGAAAAAACTTGAGCTTGAAGGCATCTTCGGACACACCATTGGTCTTGGACAAGCCACAATAGCTATCAAACTTGTCCAAGTGATCAAATGGGTGTTCTACAGCCAAGCCATGTTACTTGTTGTTCTCAATCACACTCAACAACCCTGACTTGATCTCAAAGTTGTTAGCTTCCACAGCTGGTGCGCGGATGCCCGTCCTATTGCCATGAATGTGAGGACGGTCATAGGTGCCAATGGCTCTAGCTGGCCGCTGTGGGTGTTGTTGTTGCTGGCGCTGTGGTCCAAGGTTGTCAGCTCCTTGACCATTGCCATCTTGAGGTTGATGCTGGTGATCATTTTTGGGGTCAAAATTGGTCACGACGGAATCAATGACTGAAAGTCTCTGAAAAGTATTTCTTGAAACAAAAAGTCTCGGATAATTTGAAAAGAAGTTATACGAGATTTTCTCAAAATTAGAATATCCACTCTCTGGTAAGGTCGAAAACGGTTATCTCGAAATCTACGGCTAAAGATCCTTCCAAACTCAAAGATTTCCCGCACGAACGGCCAACGGGGAAAGATCGGGAAACGTAGAACCCACGGGCGGCAGAGAACCCCTGGCGCCGGCGGCAGGCGACACGGAGCCGGCCTGGCGCCGGCAGCACGCCCCCTGGCGCCGGCGGCAAGAGTCGCGCAAGCCGGCCTGGCGCCGGCGACAAGCCCCCTAGCGCCGGCGGCAAGCGTCACGCAAGCCGGCCTGGCGCCGGTGGCAAGCGTCACGCAAGCCATCCTGGCGCCGGCGGCAAGCCCCCTGGCGCCGGCGGCAGATGTCACGCAAGCCGGCCTGGCGCTGGCGGCAAGCCCCCTGGCGCCGGCGGCAAGCGTCACGCAAGCCGGCCTGGCGCCGGCGGCAAGCCCCCTGGCGCCGGCGGCAAGCGTCACGCAAGCCGGCCTGGCGCCGGCGGCAAGCTCCCTGGCACCGGTCGACGGTCCTCGTCCTGGTCTCGGTCCTCGTCCTGGTCTCGGTCCTCGTCAAGGTCTCGGTCCCTTCATGCTCGGTCTGATCCCATCTTGGCTTGCTTGGATCAATCCTCGTGGGTTTGATACGATCACGGCTACGGAATTAACATCTCTCGATTGGAATCATCCTTGATGTTTTACGACAAAGATTAGAAAGGTTGGATTTCTCGTAGAGAATATCGTGTAAAACAAGATCGATTAACTCGAACATCGATCCTTTAGGCTATATGGTTTATTTCACGAGAAAGATAGTCTTTCCGAGAAATCGTATAAATTGTTCAACGACTTAAGACAAGTCCACGGACTTACTTATGATTTTAAGGACTCAGGCCCAATCAGACTATGGCGGTTTATCCAATTTCCCGAACATCGGATAAACATCAAGTCACCGGAAAATAGGGGAAAACTCGAGGATAATTACGAAGATCAACAAAAATGGAATATTTCCTCAAGAGATAAACTTGGGCCCAAAGGTGAGGTCCATCATCCTAAGGCAAACCGACCTAGGAGTGAGTATATAAGGAGAGCAAGAGCAGAGGAGAAGAGGATCCAAAAACCCCAGAATCTAGACTTAGAGAACTCCTGCTAGCTTAGAGAACTTAGAACTTAGGTGGTTAGGCCAGCGAGGTAGGACTTAGAACGTCTGGCCGCCTCTTGTTCTAGTTTTATCTTCTCCGCAGATCTCCGCTCCTCTCGGAAGGATCGGACAATTCTTTTACTTCAAAGCTCCGCACATAGAAACCCGAGGCGTTATCTTCGACATGTCTGTTTCTATGACAAACGCTCATACTAGACGAACCCGCCCAGACGGTTCGATCTCTTGTTCAATTCTTTCTAAACTGAACTACGTCCGACTTGATCCTCGAAAGGGGAACGTAGGCAGCCTTTCTTAAGGTCCAGTTCCAAATCTTAACAAAACCTTTTCCGCATTTATTCGGTCACTTGTCGTTGGCTGTCGCAGAGAATCCAGACCTTCAGGGAAAGTCGGGTTAACTTGGCTTTCCTCCGTTTTTATTCATTAAAATCGACGGTGTGAATTTCGGTTCCCACAGGTTGGCGCTAGAAGGAGGGGGGCACGGATTACTCTTACTCATACGGCCGCAAAGCGCTTGATCGAACCGATGTCCGGAAATATGAACGAAAAACTTGCAGTTTGCGTCAACGATGGTAAAACAACTCCAGCAGCAACTGTTCCTACGGCCAACGCTTACGCAAACGCCACGGTGCTCGAGAAAATAAAAAAACCTAGCCGCGGCTTCCCGCCACAGGAAGAGCACGAAAACGAGCTCGCAATTTCTCTATCTAAACAGAAAGGGCAACGATAAAATCTATCAAACCCCAAAAATTCGTCTTGTTACCAAGTTAGAGAAATCGCAACGAGCAAGGTTTCTACAAAAAAAGTTTCTTTCGAGAATGATGAAAGGACTTTTCTAAGGTCCTAATCAAATGATGTAGTATATAAGATTTGTCGAACCAGTCCTAAGTGACCATGAAACAGAGGGAATGCAAGTCTATGCTTAATCTAAATGCAATCATTAAAGAGTATGATGATTAAAATAAGACAATAAGCAAAATGCAACAAAAAGTAAAACTTTCTTTCTTATGAGGAGAGTGAGACCCATGGGTATAGGGACTTGATGTCAAATGATTAAGATTCAATCCAAGATGCTAACTTTTCAATCAATCTAATTCCTTATGCCTAGACAACAAAACTAAGCAAGCTCTATCCCTAGATGAATGCTCTTTTGCAATGATCACCCAAGTACACCAAATCCCTTTGGCTGTAATGATCAAACCAAACATGGAGAATGAGTCTAATAGCAATCCTAGATTCTTTGACAACTAATCCCTTAGGCAAAGCAAGCTAAAAGCATAGATGAGTTGGTTCAGGCATTTCATAGAACACCTTCCGGGCATGAAATGCCTATGACTCTATGTTTGAGAGGCCAACTCAAATATAGCTTTAAGAACACCAAATCAATGCAAGGAAATGATAGATCTAACACTAAGCACCCTGGATCTACACTTAATCACCCTCTATCACCCTAACCCATGGATCTTAGATGGATCTACTCACTAATCCACATGCTTACTCTTAAACCCATGAGAGATTCAAGCTTAAACATATAGAGAAAGAAAGGAGATGAAATCAAACAAACAAGAACACAAAGATAAGATGAGATTATGAATCAAGATGAAACTTTACTCAAGAGGTTTATGTGTTCTTAGATAGAAAATGAGATAAGTCCCACATTAGGGATAACAAGGGTACTTATAGTTAGGCTTAAAAGTCCTAGAAACATTAATTAAGATTACTAAAAAGCCCTCAAGCTAAATGGGTCTAAACCAATAGGAAAGAGGTACAAAACTCGGTCAGGGGTGAATCAACACCTTCCAACCCGGTCCAAGCTACCCGGCCGTCCAGCTGGCCGCGTTCTTTGCTCTGTCCGGCTTCCATGCCGTCCGTCTCACCCCGGTCGCCTCACCCCGTTCATCAGCACCTTCTTCACGACCGGGTACTCCTAGCCGGACAAGTCACCCCGGTCGTCCTCGGTTTGGACGCGTCTTGTTCGCCCGTCCGGATGCACGTACCCGGACGCATCTCCCCGGACGCCTCTCGGCCTGGACGCGTCTTGTTCTCCCGTCTGGGTGTACGTACCCGGACGCGTCTCCCCGGATGTCTCTCGGCCTGGACGCGTCGTGTTCTCCCATCCGGGTGTACATACCCGGACGCGTCTCCCCGGGCGTCCATCAGTTCCCATCGTCCGGGTGTACGTACCCGGACGCGTCTCCTCGGGCATCCAGCTGCTTCTTATGGTCCGGGTGCTCGAGTTTGGACGCGTCATCCGTATGAGCTGATCCGTCCTGATCCGTCCGGGTGTGTGTAGCCGGTCAAGGCTACCCGGTCTAACTCTCTTCTCTTTGTTTTACTTCTCTTCTTATAGCCAATCTTGATTCTTCACTTCTTTTTGGGTCATAAGGTTTCCAAACACCTCAAATCTCACCAAAGCATACTCCAACACCTGATAAGGACAAATGAATGCAAAATAATCCTAGACAAGCCTAAACTTTAGCCTACAACTCAAAGAATGCAATAAAAAGATGGCTAAATATATGAAAATATGCACGACATCAACTCCCCCACACTAGTCCTTTACTTGTCCACAAGTGAACTAGTAAGGACTAAGGAGGAGAGGTTTGAAGGAGGGGACTCATAGCCAAAAGAATGCTCTTCTTAGTTCTCAACTTGATAACCTTGTATAAACATACCAAGTAGCAAGAGCAAAAACTCAATCCAACTCTAACTTAACAAGGCCTATCTTAACTCTTTTGATCCCTACACTTACTCATCATTAATCCACAATCCACAAATCCAATTTCTCTTTAACAATCATTAAGCAAACTCAAGAGACCTCTTGCAAATGGTCAAATGGTCCAAGTCATTTGGTTTGGTGAAAGAAGGTTTTATGCAAGTGAAACAAGAGGCTCAAAGGGATCTTTCAAAGGGTGGTTCACTCTCAAAACAAATAGCCTTGAAATTGCACATAATATATTTAAGAAAAGGATCAACTCATGCATACAATGCTCAATCTCCATTGTTCTACCCTTTCCCTAAATACATAAGTTACATCTTTATTCCCAATGCCAAAATACCACTCACATCTCTCACCCAAAGATTCCCCCCCAAATACTCAAGATATTTTCTTATTTGAAACTCTTTCTTAATGAAGTCTACAAGGAATTTTTCACATTTTAAACTCTTTTCAGCTCTTTCTAAACATTGCTAGCCCCCTTTCTATTATTCTTTTTCTCTTCTTCTTTTTTTCTTCTCTCTTTTTTTTTTCTTTTTTTTTTTTGTTTGTGGGGGCCAAGACTTATTTACTAACTTAGAGCTTACAATCTTTCATTTCTCTTATCCCTTCTAGACTTAATCACTTATAACTTTAGAGTCCCAAGAGTCAACCTTTTCTTTCATAAACCTTTCACTTTCCCAAGATCACACCATACAACACTCACCCCCATCCTAGAAGCTATACATTATGAGTGTCTAATCTAGCTAAAATGGAGACCAAGCATTGTCGTTCCCAATACTCTCAGCATTATGCACATGTAAAGCTTTCCAAAGAAGGCCTCACTCAACAAATAATGAAGGCTTGAAAGGAGGTAAGGGTTTTAGGGTGTGGAGTGCCACTTGAGTTTGTCCAAAAAGATAGGCAAAGAATGGGAGGGACAACTCAAGTGTTCTATCCATGACTTAGTACACAAGGGACCATGAGCAAGAGACTTAGAGTCTATATATGACAGGAGCAAACTTCAAAGAGATAGCATCAATCAATCAAATAAGCTTTAGGAAGAGATTTCAAGGCACAAAATTTACAAGCTATCCTAAGATTGCTCAAGCTACTTACTATGTTTATAAAGGTTATCACTTTAAGAACTTAGCATGAGCATCTTTACAAGGCAATTATCATCCTTGTCCCCTTATGCATGATGCAACCTATATGATGGTTTTTCTCTTTTTTTTTTTTTATGCAAGTGAATAATCTAGACTCAATCCTAATGCAACTACATGATTCTTTTTGTGCTTTTTCAAATTTTTCAAATTTTTTTGGTTTTTTCTATGCAATAACTATCTACAAGTGCATGCATATGACATAAAACACAAGACCATTAGCAACTTGACACCTCCCCCACACTTAATTCACACAGTCTCTGTGTTTGTTAAATGTGGAGAAGGGCCCAAAGAAAGAAAAATAAAACTAAATGAAATGATGAATGGTATATACAATGATAGGGTGTTGGAGTACCTCTATGGAGCATGGGATGAGGCTGATGCCTCTCCCTCAGAGTCATCTTCATCAGCAGTGGTGTTTAGGGACGGTGACTTGTTTCCGGATTCGGATGGGGCGATGTAAGGGTTCCTCAAACGGCGGATAGCTTGCTTGCTGGATTGTGGTGCAGAGGAGTCAATAAGTGGCTGAGGAGGGGGTGCATTGAGAGCATCAAGATCAAAGTCCTCAGCCTTGCAGCCAGCTACAGCCCCCCTAGCTAGAACATCAGCCACTTTCTTCAATAACCGGGCTGAAACTTCAGCTTGCCTCTTCACAGTCCTTTTCAGCTCTTTGCACTTGTTGGTGAGCTTGAAAATGGTCCTATCTTGAGCCCTGTTCCACCTCTGGAGGATTTTAATTTGGTCATGAGCCTGGCGTAGGGGTCCAAGAGGCAGGACAATGGTGCAATGCTCAAGCTTGTAACGAGGAGGGCCAAAAATATGAGCAGTGGTGCTTCTGGTGTACTCCTCTTCATAAGCATTCTGCTTGCTTGCATCCTTATCACCTTTGGGAATGTTCACAGGGCAAAGGGGTCCATGAGTCCTAAGGATGTGTTCCTCACTGATGTCAAAGCTGATGTCTCCTGAAGTGCTCAAGGAAGTGAGTTGTGGGCTAGGAAGCAACAGCTCAGCTTTCTTGCCACCCCTTGAGTAAGAGTAGACACATCTCCCATTAAACCGTCCACTTAGAAATTGAGCCTTCCTCAGGTAAGCTCCATCCAAGAAAGTAGGACCTACTCCATCATCACCCAAATCAATCCCTTGGTAAGCCAATAATGGGGTTATCCAGCCACCAATATCAATCTGAGGTCCGGAGTCACGGTTTGTCCAAGCCCAGCTCTTGTAGTGCGTGAGGTGCTGTACAAGGAAGCCAACCATACCAAAATCTGAGTAGAAATCATCCGGGACACTAGGGAGCTGAGGAGAGGAAACAAAGTGTCGGGCGGTTTGGTGAAGGAATCTCAACTCATCTCCAGCAACATTCCCTACTTCCTTCTTCTGGAAGAGGGTGTGGTTAAGCAACCTGTGGAGGTAGCGCATAGTGGGATGCCTAATAGCTCCATTCTTCTCCTTCTTGTGGCCCCCTTTTCCTTGTCCTGTTAATAAGGTCCACATTGATTCAGCAATGGTCTTCTCCTTAGGGGCTATCTTGAGTGTTGGAAGTGAAGAGTTTTTCTGATCCTCAAGGTCAAGAACTTCACTAATCTCTTTGAAAGACATGGAGTACACCTCACCCTCAATCTTGAATTTGATCTCTCCCCATCCTTGCTGTGCATGCTTGGAAGTGTGAAAAGTTGCTTCTAGTGTAGCCAAGAATTGGCAAGAGACTTCTTTGTGAGTGGGGTAAGCTGCTGAGTAGAGGCTGCCCACCTTCATATGCTGAAGCATTTCTTTAACATCATCATCAAGGTACAGCTCTTGCAAAATCATCTTATGAACAAATCTGGTGGGGACCCAAGCAATGCCATTCCTCAAAAAGTCTAGCAGCTCATGTTCAGTAGGTGTCTTGGACCTATCCCTCTTGTCATATTTTGATTTAGGATCAGCATGCTCACCATTAGAAGATATCTCATCCTCTTCACCTTCATTTTCTGCAATCATTGGTTTCTTGCCTTGCTTCTTTGCTCTAGCCTTTGCCAACTTCTCTTCCTTGTTGTGCTGGATAAGGTTATCTACAACTTCTTGCACAGGGTCTGGTGCTCTCCTAGGTGGAGTCATAGCCCTCAGAGTGTGAGCAAGGGTATGATCACCTTTGTTGCTTGTCTTCTCAATCACAAGAGCTCCCTCACTAGAATTTCTTGGTGCCTTAGCCCTCTTCTCTTTGGAGGAGCCTGCATGTGAGTACCATCAGCCACATTTTCTCCAACAGGTAATCTCTTTCCATCCCTTTTGGCTTGCTTGTGAGCACCATCAGCCACACTCTTATCAGCAACAACTTTCTTCCCATCTTTCTTGGCTTGCTTGTGAGCACTTTCAGCCACACTCTTATCAACCACAACTCTCTTCCCTTCTTTCTTGGCTTGTGCTTTCTTTCTTAGCAGTGCCAAGGCTTGCTTGCGGCGCTCCTCCTCTGAACCAGGCTGTGAACCCAAAGATTTCCCAAACTGAGCAGTGTGTCTTGCTGCACGCTCTTGTTTCTCAACTTCAAGATCAGCTTCACTTTTTCGCCCCATTGGTACCTGAAACTTTAGACCTTGGAAAAGAGTAAGCTTGAGAAGGAAAAAGCTTTCAATATGAGGAATATGATCAAAAGCATAAGAATTACAACTCCAATGATCAATTACTCACAAGAAACAAACTTTTAAGCAAAAGGCTTTAGAACATCCTAGAGAATTCAAATGCTCAAAATTTTTTTTCTTTTTTTTTTATGAGTAACAAGAATCTCTAAGAATCAAAACCACTCAATTAAGCACAATCAAGCTTAAAATGGCCTAAATTGAAGTTCTCCATCAACCTAGCATCCAATCTAACCCAAGAACAACCTAAAACAAGCACTTTATGAAAAACCCCCAAATCTCATGAACCCTAATTTTTCAAAGTTCAAATTAATCTCAATTCCACCATGAAATCAACTACCCAGCATGATATATAAGCTTTCCCTAGTCTAAATTACAAGAATCTAGCAAGAAAAGGCTCAAATTTCAAGTTCAAATTTTTAGGGTTCATGAGGGTTACGAATTTGAACTTAGAGATACCATACCTTGCTTTGGATGAAGGATAAAGATGAAAAGATTCAAGGAATTAGAGCTAGGGAAGGAAGGCTTGGATGAAGGAAAAAGAAATTTGTGATTTGGTTGAGATTTGACAAAGTAATGGGGATTTATGTTCTTGGAGGCTAGAGAGGATTGTGATGGGAGGAAGAAGATGAAATGAGGAGAGAGAGGGTGGCTTAGGGTTTTTTAAAAAAGTTTCTGGGTCGGGTGGATGGGTGTTCGGGTCGGTTTAGGTGGGTTCGGGTCGGTTTAGGTGGGTTCGGGTCGGTTTAGGGATAGAGAAACTTACCTTGGGTCGCGGCCGGGTCGTGCGCGGGTCGTGGGGCTCCATCGGGCTGTTCGCGGATCTTGGGAGAACGACCGGGTAGGTTACCCCGGACGCTCGTCCCCGGTCCGTTCTGCTGTCTCCACGACTGGTTGCTGCTACCCGGACAACGCACCCCGGTCAGTCAGTCCGTCCGCTTCACGACCGGGTGCTTTCATCCAGACACCGCACCCCGGTCCGATGGTTCAGCATGCTGCGCGTCTGTCCGGGTAGGCGACCCCGGTCCACCCTACCCGGTCCAAACCTCCAAACCATTTTCTTTTTTTTTTTTTTTTAATACCACCTCTTCTCAAAGCTTTATCCCACTCATTCCCAAGCTATCACCATTCTCCAAGTGACTTAATTGAAAAAGAACAAATCCTAATGCATATTTACAAGGATAACCATGGGACTTCCTCCAAAGTGAGCTTGTTTAAAGTCACTAGCTTGACTTTGCCTCCTTTGAGGTTAGGCAAGGGGAACATCAGAGAGTGGGGTTGATGTCCCATCCTCCTTTGGTACTGTGGCCATGTATTCTTTGAGTCTCTGGCCATTCACTGTGAAGTCTGCACCATCCTTGTTCCAAAGCACAATGGCTCCATAAGGTCTCACTTCTTTGATCACAAATGGACCAGACCACCTTGACTTTAGCTTTCCTGGAAACAGCTTCAGTCTAGAGTTGTAAAGAAGCACTTGATCTCCTGCCTTGAACTCTCTTTTGAGGATGTGCCTGTCATGGAAAGCCTTAGTCTTTTCCTTGTGGATCCTTGAGTTCTCAAAGGCATCCATCCTTATCTCATCCAGTTCATTTAGTTGAAGAAGTCTCTTCTCCTTTGAACATTTTGACTACCACTCTTGAATCATTTGTAGGACTTGCTATTGCTTCCACCCACTTTGATACATAGTCCACAGCCATCAAGATGTATTTTTTGCCATAAGAAGAAGGGAAGGGTCCCATGAAGTCAATCCCCCAAACATCAAACACTTCCACTTCAAGGATTGGGTTTTGAGGCATCTCATTCCTCTTAGTAATGTTCCCACTCCTTTGGCAAGAGTCACATCTTGAAATGAAGTCTTGTGAGTCCCTGAACATGTGTGGCCACCAAAATCCAGCTTGTAGCACCTTTGAGACAGTCTTGAATGTAGCAAAATGGCCTCCATAGGAAGATCCATGGCAGTGTGAGAGGATTCCTTCAACTTCTTCTTCAGCCACCACTCTTCTATAAATCTGATCTTTGCATAGGGTGTAGAGATATGGTTCATCCCAATAGTATCTCTTCAAGTCTTTGTAGAACTTCTTCTTCTCATACCCTGCAAGTCCCAATGGTTCCTTCCCAGTGGCTAAGTAGTTAACCAAATCAGCATACCAAGGTCCCTTCTCTTCAGCTGCCTTAACCTCTTCAATCTTTTTTCCAGTCTCAATGACTGCCACCACTGACATGATGGCCATGACATGCTCTTCTCTAAGTCCCTTATCAATAGGGATTCCACCTTCAATCCTCAACCTGGACAAGTGATCAGCAACTCCATTCTCAATCCCTGGCTTGTCTCTAATCTCCAAGTCAAACTCTTGAAGCAAAAGGATCCACCTTAGTAGTCTTGGCTTGGCATCCTTCTTTGCTAGGAGGTGTCTCAAAGCTGCATGGTCAGTATACACAATGACCTTGTAACCCACCAGGTAGCTTCTGAATTTCTCAAAGGCGAAGACAATGGCCAGCATCTCTTTCTCTGTTGTGGCATACTTCATCTGTGCATCATTCAGGGTTTGGCTAGCATAATAAATCACATGAGTTTTGCCATCCTTCTTCTGCCCCAGGACAGCCCCAACAGCAAAATCACTAGCATCACACATTATCTCAAAAGGGAGGTCCCAATCAGGTGGCTGGACAATGGGAGCACTAACAAGGTCACCCTTTATCTTCTTGAAATCCTCAAGACAATCTTCATCAAAGCTGAAAGCAGCCTCCTTGCACAGCAACTTGGTCATGGGTCTAGCAATCTTTGAGAAGTCTTTGATGAATCTTCTATAGAACCCAGCAGGGCCAAGGAAACTCCTGATGTCTTTCACTGTCTTTGGTGGTGGCAAGCTGACCATCACCTCAATCTTAGCCTTGTCCACTTCAATACCCTTTTCTGAAATCTTGTGTCCAAGCACAATCCCCTCTTTGACCATGAAATGACACTTCTCCCAATTCAGCACTAGGTTGGTGTCTTCACATCTCTGTAGGACCCTGCACAAGTTGGACAAACAAGCAGAAAACGAAGATCCGTAGACAGAGAAATCATCCATGAATACCTCCACTATATCCTCAATGAGACCCGAGAAGATAGACATCATGCACCTTTGAAAGGTTGCTGGAGCATTACATAACCCAAATGGCATCCTTCGATAAGCAAAGGTGCCATAGGGGCATGTGAATGTTGTCTTCTCTTGATCATTGGGATGTATGGGGATTTGGAAGAACCCTGAATACCCATCAAGAAAACAATAGAAAGGATGGTTTGCAAGCCTCTCAAGCATTTGATCAATGAATGGCAATGGAAAATGATCCTTTCTAGATGCAGAGTTGAGCTTTCTATAATCAATACACATCCTATGGCCAGTTATGGTTCTAGTTGGTATCAATTCATCCTTGTAATTTTTAACCACAGTGATACCACCTTTCTTTGGAACTACATGCACAGGAGATACCCATTTAGAATCTGAAATAGGGTAGATAACACCAGCATCTAAGAGCTTAAGAATCTCCTTCTTTACAACATCCTTCAGGTTAGGATTCAACCTTCTTTGATGCTCTATAGAAGTCATTGATTCATCCTCTAGATGTATCCTATGCATGCACAAAGAAGGTGATATCCCCTTAATATCATCTAGTGAGTATCCAATTGCCTTTCTAAACTTTTTAAGTGCATTTAAAAGTTGAGAAAGCTCAAGTTCAGTAAGTTCACTACTCACAATGACAGGATATGACTCATTAGGGCCTAGAAATGCGTACCTTACACCATGGGGAAGAGGTTTTAGCTCCACTTTTGGTGCCTTGAGCTCACTCCAATCATCTTGTTGGGTGTCCTCTTGTTGAGTGGCTGAAACAGCTTGGTGCACCTCTTGTTTGAGGTCCTCATACTGGCCTTTGTCAACAATCTTCTTGCGAGAATCCAGCATGGCTGCAATAGCATCACTCTCTTGGTTCTCAACCACTTGGACCTCTTTATCCACTGTCAAAGCATGCTGCAAAGGGTCCTCTATTGTCAATCTCCTAGTGCCAATTCCTCAAGGAGCTCATCAGCAAGAGCTTCCATCTCCTCTATGTAAAACACTTGGCCTTGCACAGTTGACCTCTTCATTACCTCATTGACATCAAAATGGAGAGTGTGCTCTTTCCCCAAATGAAGATCAATCTTGCCTTCCTTCACATTGATAAGGGCTCCTGCTGTGGCTAAGAATGGTCTTCCAAGGATCAAGGGGTCTCTAGCTTCTTCATCCATCTCAAGTACAACAAAATCAGTAGGAATTTCACAATTTCCCACCATCACAGGGAGGTCTTCAAGGATACCAATGGGGAATTTGACTGAGCGATCAGCAAGCACCAAAGAGAGTTTGCACTTCTTGTATTGGCTGAACCCAAGCTTCTTGGCAACAGATAGAGGCATGAGACTGACACTAGCTCCCAAATCACATAGACATCTCTCAAACATCAAAGGACCAATGGCACAAGGTAGGGTAAAGCAGCCTGGATCCTCTAGCTTCTTAGGGATTGTCAATCTCTGGATAATGGCACTGCACTCATGAGTAAGAACCATCATGCCTTCCATTTCCTTCTTCTTGGCAGCCACAGCATCCTTCGAGAACTTGTTGTATTGAGGGACAAGCATTAAGGCATCAATGATTGGTATTGTGACTTGACCTTCACTCATTTGCTTCTCAAAGAGTGCTTTGTACTTCTCCAAAAGTTGCTTCTTGAATCTTCCAGGAAATGGCAGCTTAGGTTCATAGGGAGGAGGAACAAAAGAAGACTCTTTTGTTGGAGTGGCAACTTCACCATGCTTTAGTGTTTTCTTCTCTTCTCCAACCTTTCCTTTACCCTTAGCTTCAACAATCTTTTCTAGAATCTCCTCATCAAATTTCTCATCTACAATCACAACTTCATCATCAATGTTGATAGCCACCCCCCCACTTAGTGTCTCACCATCCTTGGGGAGAGTTCTTGGAGGTAGCTCTCTACCACTTCTCAAAGTGATTGCCTTCATTGGCTCCTTGGGGTTTTGCTCAGCCTTTCCTGGTAGTGTTCCTTGTTGGCGACTTGGCTGAGAGTTCATAGAAGCAAACTGATTCTCCAAAGCTCTAATCTTGTTGTTTAGCTCAGTGTAGCGGCTATCAATCTTGGAGTGAACAGTCTTGAACTCATGGCCAATGGCTTTGGCTGCTCTAGCTTGACCTTCCAACAATTGTTTGAACATAGCTTCCATAGATTAATCTGGAGCTTTAGCTTGGGAGGAGCTACCTTGACCTTGAGTAGATTGATTGCCATGGTTTGTAAAACCAGGAGGAGGATTCTGCCTAGGCTGGTAGTTTCCTTGCTGAGTATTTTGCTTTGGTTGGTAGCCTCCTTGCTGGTTGTTGGGATAAGACCTTTGCTGGTAGTTGTTGTACTGAAAGTTAGGCTCCTTCCTGTACCAAGAACCATTGTTGTTGATGAAGCAAAGCTCTTCTTGCCCTTCTAACCCTTCAACTTCGTTCACCTTAGGAGGAGTTTCCTGACTTGGACCACCCACAAAGTGGATCTGCTCCTGTTTGGCTTGGTTAGCAATCAGCAAGTCTATCTTCTCTTGCAAGGATTTGATTTCCTTCTTGGTCAGGTTGTCATCAACTCTGGTTTTTCTATCAGCTCTGTCATGTTCTCCACTGTAAACTGAATCACTCTTCACCATGTTGTCCACCAGCTTCTCAGCATCTTCTTCAGACCTGCCCAGGAAGAAACCATTGCTTGCTGTATCCAATCTTGCTCTAAACTTAGGAAGGGCACCTCTATAGAATGTGCTCAGCAAACTCTCCTTTGAGAAGCCATGGTGTGGGCACTTAGCTTGATACCCCTTGAACCTTTCCCATGCTTCACTAAAGCTTTCCAAGTTCTTCTGCTGGAAACTAGAGATCTCATTCCTCAGCTTGGCTGTCCTTGATGTGGAGAAAAATTTCTCCAAGAAGGCCTTCTTACAATCATCCCAAGTAGTGATGGAATCACTAGGTAGAGATTTCTCCCATTGGCGTGCCTTGTCTCCTAGAGAGAATGGAAACAACTTGAGCTTGAAGACATCTTCTGACACACCATTGGTATTGGACAAGCCACAATAGCTATCAAACTTGTCCAAGTGATCAAATGGGTCTTCTACAGCCAAGCCATGGTACTTGTTGTTCTCAATCACACTCAACAAGCCTGACTTGATCTCAAAGTTGTTAGCTTCCACAGCTGGTGCGCGGATGCCCGTCCTGTTGCCATGAATGTGAGGACGGTCATAGGTGCCAATGGCTCTAGCTGGCCTCTGTGGGTGTTGTTGTTGTTGGCGCTGTGGTCTAAGGTTGTCAGCTCCTTGACCATTACCATCTTGGGGTTGATGCTGGTGATCATCCATCTCAAACCCCAACCTCTGAATGTGAGCCTGTTGCTCTTCTTCTCTTCTCCTTCTTGCTATTTCCCTCTCAAGTGTAGCTATCTCTTCAAAAGTGGGAACCTGGTTAGTTGCACCCCTGCTTCTTGTGTTCATACACCTGAATATCAAAGGAAGATGCAAAAGGAGAATCAATATCACAAGAAAAGAAATATGATTTAGTCTCAAGCAAGTGACTAAATCCCAATGTCACAATCAACTTAGAATTTGGCAACGGCGCCAATATGATGAAAGGACTTTTCTAAGGTCCTAATCAAATGATGTAGTATATAAGATTGTCGAACCAGTCCTAAGTGACCATGAAACAGAGGGAATGCAAGGCTATGCTTAATCTAAATGCAATCATTAAAGAGTATGATGATTAAACTAAGACAATAAGCAAAATGCAACAAAAAGTAAAACTTTCTTTCTTATGAAGAGAGTGAGACCCATGGGTATAAGGACTTGATGCCAAATGATTAAGATTCAATCCAAGATGCTAACTTTTCAATCAATCTAATTCCTTATGCCTAGACAACAAAACTAAGCAAGCTCTATCCCTAGATGAATGCTCTTTTGCAATGATCACCCAAGTACACCAAATCCCTTTGGCTGTAATGATCAAAGCAAACATGGAGAATGAGTCTAATAGCAATCCTAGCTTCTTTGACAACTAATCCCTTAGGCAAAGCAAGCTAAAAGCATAGATGAGTTGGTTCAGGCATTTCATAGAACACCTTCCGGGCATGAAATGCCTATGACTCTATGTTTGAGAGGCCAACTCAAATATAGCTTTAAGAACACCAAATCAATGCAAGGAAATGATAGATCTAACACTAAGCACCCTGGATCTACACTTAATCACTCTCTATCACCCTAACCCATGGATCTTAGATGGATCTACTCACTAATCCACATGCTTACTCTTAAACCCATGAGAGATTCAAGCTTAAACATATAGAGAAAGAAAGGAGATGAAATCAAACAATCAAGAACACAAAGATAAGATGAGATTATGAATCAAGATGAAACTTTACTCAAGAGGTTTATGTGTTCTTAGATAGAAAATGAGATAAGTCCCACATTAGGGATAACAAGGGTACTTATAGTTAGGCTTAAAAGCCCTAGAAACATAGATTAAGATTACTAAAAACCCTTAAGCTAAGTGGGTCTAAACCAATAGGAAAGAGGTACAAAACTCGGTCAGGGGTGAATCAACACATTCCAACCCGGTCCAAGCTACCCGGCCGTCCAGCTGGCCGCGTTCTTTGCTCCGTCCGGGTTCCATTCCGTCCGCCTCACCCCGGTCGCCTCACCCCGGTCATCAGCACCTTCTTCACGACCGGGTACTCCTAGCCGGACAAGTCACCCCGGTCATCCTCGGTTTGGACGCGTCTTGTTCGCCCGTCCGGATGCACGTACCCAGACGCATCTCCCCGGACGCCTCTCGGCCTGGACGCGTCTTGTTCTCCCCCCGGACGTCTCTCGGCCTGGACGCGTCGTGTTCTCCCATCTGGGTGTACGTACCCGGACGCATCTCCCCGGGCGTCCATCAGTTCCCATCGTCCGGGTGTACGTACCCGGACGCGTCTCCCCGGGCGTCCAGCTGCTTCTTATGGTCCGGGTGCTCGAGTTTGGACGCGTCATCCCGGTCATCCGTACGAGCTGATCCGTCCTGATCCGTCCGGGTGTGTGTAGCCGGTCAAGGCTACCCGGTCTAACTCTCTTCTCTTGGTTTTACTTCTCTTCTTATAGCCAATCTTGATTCTTCACTTCTTTTTGGGTCATAAGGTTTCCAAACACCTCAAATCTCACCAAAGAATACTCCAACACCTGATAAGGACAAATGAATGCAAAATGATCCTAGACAAGCCTAAACTTTAGCCTACAACTCAAAGAATGCAATAAAAAGATGGCTAAATATATGAAAATATGCAAGACATCAGAGAACCTCTCGGAAAAATAAAACTTATTCTCCTTGAAACCTTGGGGAAACCCTAGATTACTCGCCGAATAGAAGCACGGCAAATCGGGTCACCAATTCCCACTGCCGTACTTCTTCCGAACAACTCTCGGGAAGCCAACGACGAAACGGGAAAAGAGCTTACCAATGCTTCCCAACCGTCCGAACCACCCAAGGGAGGCCAAAACTCCGACTGTCCCGACCGGTTAGCCATACGACAAGTTCGGTCTGTCTCGAGCAGCTCGCCGTACGACAAGCTCGGTCTCTCTCGACCAATTTGCAATATGGCCAGCTTGGTCCTTCTTGACCAGTTTGAGAAGAACAGAGTTGATTTCTATAAACCTACTCAAAACCTAAACCGGTTAACTAAGACGTTTTCTGAAATCTAAAAATTTTTGCGCCATTGCGAACTCTCGACTTTTATCCGCTAAGCTTACTTTGAAAACTTCTAAAAACTCCTTTGGATCAATCCTACGGAAACGAGAGAATTTCTGATTAAGTTTAAGAACAAAATTACAGCTCTCCGCAGCGAGAGTGTCGGATATTAAAATTCGGTAACATCTTACGGAAACAACTTCCGTAAGATCAAACTCGGAAATATTTTAAGAAACATCATTCGTAAAGTCAAACAAAATCATATCAAACAACAAGGTCTGAGACTTGACCAGTTCGCCCATGGCTTGACGAACTAAGAACCTCACCCGAATGACATCCTGTCCATTGCTCCCTCTTAGCCTGCTTCTCCTTCTTTTGTTTCAACGATTTCTAAAATCCCTTTGGTACATAAAACGCAATCTGATTCTGCCACGTTGAGTCGGAAACATCTATTCATAACGCTTGATAGACTTATCAACAATATACAAAGCGCACCTGTCAATTTTGGGAAGTACGAAGAAACGGAGACATGAGCTTAGACATTGATATCTCTCGTTCGCTCCGATATTCTCATCAGGATTTCATCGAAAATCAATTCATACGAAATTCAGTATCAGACTTTTCGAAGTCCTTTGACGTAGAATCGAAAGTGGCCATTCCGAAACGCCTAAAAAAACCTTCGATGGGATACACATTCCTTCTCGTAAAAACTATCACTACGGAAGGTGAAACACAGTTCAGAAGACAAAAGAAGAAGAAGGAGGAAGAAGGGGCAATCTCGAATCATCGATGAGACTAAGGTATGTCCGACTTATAAAATTTTGTAAAGGTTTTAATTCTTCGTACGACAGGAACAAAAACGTCTTGAAAACTGCCGTAGAATTTAGGGAACTTAGGACCTAGGTGGATAGTCTAGCAAGCTGAGTCTTAGGCAAAATTTCCAGTCTTGTTCCATCGTTCCTGGATTGTCCAGGAAGAACATGCAAACCGATCTAGTCTCTCGAAAAACCGAGAAACGATCGCCACGCGTTCTAAAAGCATACTCATCCCGCTTCCTAAAAGAAAGAAAAAACGTACACAAGCCTTCGGAAGAACGGCTAACCCGTTTTCTTTCGTAAAAAAAAGGGAAGTAGGTACGTATACTATACCCGTATAATCCCATCTTCGAAAGTTTTTGCTTCAGCATCAAGACAACGCTTTTGACAAAGCAAACTCTCGCAGCAATAAGATTCGTCTAAAAAATGCTAGCGGCATAGCCCAACCGTTACAAACATTGTCTTGAAAACTCTACGTCGTCTCTCGTCGCAAACTCGCGACTAGAAACGTGTACCAACGTCAGACTAATAGCACGACGGTGAACTACGAAAATAACGAAATAACCTGCGTCGATCCCTTAAACTTTTTCCCCCCGGATGAAATGAAACGATTTTCATGCAACAAAAAATAATTTATACGAACCATTCATCGTATAACTGAGACCTACAGTGGAAGATCGTTTCTAAAAGCCATCAGCCATAACTCAGAAAACTCCGCTATGCTTGGCATGTCTATCTCGGCAAACGCTATTTGGCCCTCGGCCAACTACGCCCTTCCGTAAAGCCCGGACCTGAATTCGGCATCCCCATTAAGGACAATCGTAAACTAACATAACCTTAATAAGGGTCATGGTCTGATCGTTTACCAACAACTTCCTTGGCGATACGGCTGAATCTAGCCTCCATGCCAATCCAAAGCTACTGAGCAACCACCGCTACAATCACTTAACGGCTAAAAACAACAATCCACGATTTGTTCATAGAACGCCAAGTGACTATTACGCAAGCAATTTGTCGTATAACCCAGAATCGGAAATCATACGATAAATTCTTCATACCAAAACTCAGTCCTAACAACCATATGGTTAACGGAAGATTTAAACTGTGTGAACCGAAATTCACACCGTCAATTTCCGATAAATAAGATTGCGGAAGAAAGCCAAGTAAACCCGACTTTCCTTGAAGGTCCGGATTCTCTGCGTTGCCACACGAAATCGATAAAGTAAACAGAAGACAAAGATGGGAATTGTAATATTTGCCCGAAGGCATTTTATTAGATGAAAGAAACGAGTACAAGGATTCTCCGAAAGACAGAGAGATTTGCGAGTAAAGAAAAAGATAGAGTCGCAGGCAGCCAAACGTCCTAAGCCTTGCTCCGCTAGTCTAACCACCTAAACACTAGTTCTTCTAAGCTAGCAGAATGCTCTAAGTCTAATTCTCGGATTTTCGGGATGCTCTTCTCCTCTGCTCTTGCTCTCCTTATATACCCACTCCTAGGTCGGTTTGCCTTAGGATGATGGGCCTCGCCTTTGGGCCCAAGCTTATCTCTTCAGGAAATGTTCCATTTTCGTCGATCTTCGTAATCATCCTCGAGTTTTCCGCTATCTTTTGATGACTTGATGTTTATCCGACGTTTCGGGAAATCGGATAAACCGCCGTAGCCTGATTGGGCATGAATTCTGAAAAACCGTAAGTAAGTCTGTGGACTTGTCTTAAGTCGTTTAAACGTTTTATACGATTTCTCAGAAAGATGATCTTTCTCGGAGAATAAACCGTATAGCTTAAAGGATCGATGTTCAAGTTAATCGATCTTTGTTTTATACGATATCTTCTACGAGAAATCCAATCCCTCCAGTTTCCATCGTAAAACATTGAGGATGATTCCAACCGAATCGAAAGATGTTTATTCCGTAGCCTTGATTGTACCAAACTTACGAGGATTGATCCGAACAAGCCAAGATGGGATCAGACCGAGCACAATGCGACCGAGACCAGGACGAGGGCCGTGGACCGGCGCCAGGCCAGGGTGCCGCCGGCGCCAGGCCGGCCCGCGTGACGGGTGCCGCCGGCGCCAGGCCGAGGTGCCCCCGGCGCCAGGCCGGCCCGCGTCCCGCGTGCCGCCGGCGCCAGGCCGGGGTGCCGCTGGCGCCAGGCTGGGGTGCCGCCGGCGCCAGGCCGGCCCGCGTCCCGCGTGCCGCCGGCGCCAGGCCGTCTTACCGTCCGTGGGTTTTCCGTTGCTCGATCTTTCCCCCGCTAGTCGTTCGTGCGGGAAATCTTTGAGTTTGGAAGGATCTTTGGCCGTAGATTTCGAGATAACCGTTTTTGACCCCAACAGTTAGCCCCCCAGCTCGTAAGATCGGAGACTATTTTGCGGGCGAGTGATTTGAATTTTTTTTTTGAAAATCGAAATTTTCGGCTAAGGATTTTTCCGCAGGAAACCTGTGTCATCACCCCCTTTTTCTTATTAATAGCCAGCCTTCCCTTCTCATTCTTCACATCTTTTCAAATTCTCTCTTCTTCTCTCTCAAGAAAGAAAATGTCTTCATCCCAAGTTGAAAAGAGTGATTCTGATGTTGAGATGGGCGAGGCCGGCCAAGCTCCGTCGGTTCCGGCCAGTCAAGCTCCGGCCGTTAAGGCCGTTCAGGAGGCTACTCCGTCCCTGATTGATGGGTTTGATTCTTTCAAGGCTAAGCTATCCCGGCGTAGTGCTGCGAAAGGCTCAAAGCGAGCGAGGACTGAGACGCCCGATGTTCCTTCCGCGGCTCCAACTCCTTTGCCTGCTCCTTCGGTTCCCAGCCCCGAAGTCCCATCCGATGCCCTCCCGTCTACAGAAGGGGTTATTGTTCCTGAGCAGACTCTTGATGTTCAGGTCCATCCATCGGGTTCTTCGACTGCTCCGATCGTGATCTGCGGAAAAGAGGACGCAATAGAATCTGCAGCTCTTCCCCTGGTAAAGAGGGAACTCGTCTTGGGACTGCCAGCGGCTGGTGCCGCTCCGTTGCCCAAGGGAAGGGCAAGGGCTGGCGTGTCATTGTTCCAAGGTTCGATTTTAATTTGTCCGCAATTCTTGCACCGTTTTTTTTTTACGATGATACTTACACCTTCCTTTTTGCGGGCAGTTTGTGTCGCTGATTGACGGAATGCTTGGCGAGTGCGGGTCGGAAGTCATTCGTCTATCGAAGGAACTGGAGTCGTCGCAGGAAGCGCTGAAGTGTACTAAGGCTGCATTGCAGACTGTCAAGGACACCCATGCTGCCCAGACGTCCCAGCTTGAGGTTCGTATCAGCGATCTTGAGCGCGACCTTGGGAAGACCGCGAGTTCGTTACTCAAGGTGAAGAAAGAGAAGAGGAGTAAATCCTCGGAAGTCCGCCGTCTTCAGGAGAAGGTTCAGGCTTACGAGGAGATGAACGCCCGTAGATCCTCGGAGGTTGCCGATGCCAGCGACGACTTCTTTGGTCGTCTGACGAGGATGGCCATCCTGTTTGAGTCCTTGATAGCCATCCGCAAGAGGGACTTGGCTTTAGCGGGGATCGAAGGGAGTTTGAATGAGCTCGAGTTGCTTCGAGGTAATGAGGCCCCGTCTTTGGACTTGGAGGAAGCCAGATTATCGTCCTGTAAAGGAGAGTGGGCGGCCACCGAGGGAGATTTCGATTCGATCCTCGCCGGCCTGCAAGCTGAATGCACCCTAGCTCCGGCCTCCGAAAACTCAGAAGATCAGGAGCGCGCGGGAGAAGATTGTGAGGTTGGCGCGGACGAGGCGGGTAGTGGCGATGTGACTGAGGGAGGCGATGGCGAGGCTGTCCCTGTCGCGAGTGAGGATGAAGATGACGCTCCTGGGAGCGTCTAGGTCTATCAATCCCTTCTGGGAATTCGTTTTTTATGTGTTTCGGCCGTTTAAGAGGCCATGATGTATTTACCAGGACTGGCCGTTGGTGGCTTCGAATCCCTGCCCCTTTTTGAGGTTTTGTTTGAATTTCAGCAGTCTCAATCTATGAAACGTTTTCGATTATTTATGAACTTCAGTTTTTTCGAAGTATGAGAAAGAGGGTGTGAGTTGTCGTCTCATTCCTAGTTCCCCGATGATCACCGTACCTATTGTCTGCATAAAGCGAGATTTTCCGCGGTTTACCGATTTACGCGAAAAACTCGTGAAACGAATAGGCTTAAGTGAAAAGACAAATTTTTGGATCTCATATACCATACTATGTCTGTGAGATGTCAAGATCCAGCGTGGCTGGGTTTAGGGCAAGACCTAGGTTTACTCTCGGACTGAGGCTTTGCGATGACAAATCGGCTTTCGTTTTGCCTGTTTGCGATTTTAACCTGACTCGTACCGTTTAAAATCCGCGAATTGTTGTCGGCTTATATGATTTGTTTGGGCGTGAGTCGAGCTACTTCCTTTACGAAGAGCTAGACCAAAATTTTGGATTTCTTGTATCGCGCGATATGTTTATCCTTGTCGAATGTAAGAGAGCCTACCCCTTGAAGGGCGGCTATTTGTCTGTTTAGGACGTTAGAGTTCGTTTGTTGTGATCAGCAACAACGAAATGATACCGTTTTGAGGTGCGTTTGTATGTTCAGAGACGAAGATCTCGTCTGCAATGTTTTGCGGAAAAAATGTCCTTCAAGCGTTAGCGACGTCTCGCAGTGCTGAAGGTTGATTTTTCCTTATGCTGCATCTCGTGTTGAAACGCTTGCGGGCTTTGGGGATGTCTTTTGCGAATGTTCGCAGCCAGAAAACTGTTGTTTCCGTTTTGGACGCGGGACCAAGGGGTCGCGTAAGTTTGACCCAGGGAGAAGCGTCTACATTCACAGTGCTTCGTGAAGTGTTGGCCATCCGGGATTTGTTTTTGGATGTGATAATCGCTTAGTGGATACTAGGTCCGTTGTTGTGGCCGTTTCGGCTGATTTTGAAAAAGTCGTAAAAAAGTTTCGAAAATTTTAGAGTCTTCGAAATTTGTGGGAGTATACGAGTATACGTACCCACTCCCCCCCTTTTTTAAATTGGGGGGATAGCTGAATCCGCCGATTGACGAGTTGCCCACGTACCCTTGTCTAGGGATCAAGCCATCTCGTAGTTCTTTTGTACCACGTTTTATTGTTTAGTGGTAGTATTTTTTGAGGTGCATCGCATTCCAAGTTCTCGGGATTTTGACGTCTTGCATGTTTGCGATTTGGTATGAGCCTGGCCGGACTACTTTTATGACTTTGTACGGTCCTTCCCAGTTTGTTCCCAGTTTTCCTGTGTTTCGTTCGGCAGTGTTTTGGAAGACTTTGCGTAAGACTAAATCGCCTTCTTTGAACCTGCGATGGCGTACGTTCGAGTTGTAGTACCTTGCGGCAGCGTGCTGGTAATTCTGGATTCGAATGAGTGCCTGGTCGCGGCGCTCATCGATGAGTTCGAGATTGTCCAGCATCATAGCGTCGTTTAAATCCTCTCTTTCGGGGAGGAATCTTCTCCGTACTCCGGGGAATTCTACTTCCGCGGGGATCATACATTCCGTTCCGTAAACGAGGGCGAATGGAGTTTCACCTGTAGCCCGTCTTGGGGTTGTACGATGCGACCAAAGGACTCCTTCGAGCTCCTCTGCCCATCGCCCCTTCTTGGCGTCAAGGCGTTTCTTGAACCCGTCAAGGACGGTTTGTTTATGGTTTCTGCCTGTCCGTTGCATTGCGGATATCTGGGAGTTGACTTTGTAAGTCGTATTTTCCATTTTTCGCAGAATGCTTCGAATCGAGTAGAGATAAATTGAGATCCATTATCTGTTACGATTTCGTACGGGACCCCATGTCTAGTTATGATATGTTTCCAGACGAAGTTCTCGACTTCTGTGTCTTTGATACTTGCGTAGGATTCTGCTTCTACCCATTTGGAAAAGAAATCCGTAAGTACTAGGAGGAAGCGCTTTTGTTTTGATGGGTGCATAGGTCCGACGATGTCCATGGACCATCGCATGAAAGGATAGGGGGACGAGATTGAGGAGAGGATCTCCGCGGGTTGATGGATTGTTGGAGCATGCCTTTGGCATTTCTCGCACTTCCGGGCGAATTTCTCGCAGTCTTTTACCATGGTTGGCCAATAATAACCGTGGCGTTTGATTTTAACCGCGAGAGATCTTCCGCCAGAATGATTTCCGTACAATCCAGAATGGACCTCCTTCATGATTCTTCTCGCTCTTTCCCCTTCTGCGCATGCCATGAGAGGACCAGAGAAACACCACTTATAAATTTCTCCCTCTATCGTGACTTACCGTGCCGCTTGGGTTTTCACTTTACGAGCCGCCCATTTTTCGGCGGGCAAGGTTCCATTCACGATATAGGCTCGGATTGGTTCTAACCAAGGGCCGTCGCAGCCATACTCAGTCGGGTTCACATCCACTTCCGGTTGATCCTCGACTTCTTCCGTATCTTCAATCTTTTCTCGGATTAGATTGACGACCACTGGTGGTCTGATGCTCGGATGCTCGATGAATTCGACCGGGATTACTCTTTGGAGCCCTGGATCTGAGCTTGAGGAGAGGGCAGCCAAGGCGTCGGCCTGGACGTTTTCCGAGCGAGGAATTCTGGTTAGGACGAACTGGTCAAAATTTCGAGCCAGTTCTTGGACGAGTTTTAGATATGCGTCCATCCTTTCGTCTCTTGCCTCATATTCTCTGCTGTATTGATTGGCGACTAACTGAGAATCGCAGTAAGCGTGAATATTACAGATTTTTAACCCATGGGCCAGCCGCAGGCCTGCGATGAGTGCTTCGTATTCTGCCTCATTGTTTGAAGCATGAAAAGCCAATCGGAAAGACTGTTCTAGGATTTCCCCGTAGGAGAGGTGAGCCGTATTCCGATTCCGGATCATTGTTTGGAGGAAGATCCGTCGACGTGGAGGACCCAAGATGAGTTTGGTTCCTCGTTAGTCATGTTTCTAGTGGGTAACTCTACCAAGAAATCCGCAAGTACTTGGGACTTTGCACACGTCCTTGGGCGATATTCGACGTGGTATTCACTCAGTTCAATTGCCCATTTTGCGAGCCTACCGGATTGACTCGGACTATGCAGGATTATCCGCAGCGGGAACGTGGTGAGAACCACTATAGTATGAGACTGGAAGTATGGTCTTAGTTTTCTTGCCGAGGTTATGACGGCGAATGCTAATTTTTCCATTAGAGGGTATCGAGTTTCCGCATCCAGTAACGTCTTGCTTACGTAAAAGATTGGCTTTTGTTCGCCGCGTTCTTCTCGTATCAAGACGCCACTGACCGCCGTTGCGGAAACTGCGATGTAGAGGAAAAGAGGTTCACCTTCCACCGGTTTTGCGAGGACTGGTGGAGTGGCCAGGTAATGTTTCAATTGTTGGAAAGCTTTTTCACATTGCTCGGACCATTCGAACTTCTTGTTTCCCTTCAATGTCTCGTAAAACGGTAGGCACTTATCCGTGGAGCGCGAGATGAAACGGTTCAAAGCCGCGACTCTTCCGGTTAGCCTCTGGACTTCTCGCTTGGTTCTCGGGGAGGCCATCTCTATCAGTGCGTTGATTTTTTTAGGGTTGGCCTCGATTCCGCGATACGTTACGAGGTATCCGAGGAATTCTCCCGATGCCACCGCGAATCTACATTTTGCCGGGTTGAGTTTCATGTTATGCTGGTTGAGTCGTGCAAAACATTCCTCTAGGTGGGCTATATGATCGTGTTCGTCAAGAGATTTTACGAGCATATCATCGATGTATACTTCCATAGTTTTTCCGAGTTGCTCGGCAAACATGTTGTTGACGAGTCGCTGATATGTTGCACCTGCGTTTTTAAGACCGAAAGGCATTACCTTGTAGCAATACGTTCCGCGGTCTGTGATGAATGCAGTTTTTTTGCGGTCGTCGGGATTCATCATGATCTGATTGTATCCGGAAAAAGCGTCTATGAATGACAGAAGCTTGTTTCCCGCGGTTGCTTCGACCAGTCGGTCGATGTGTGGGAGCGGGAAGCAATCCTTTGGACAGGCTTTATTCAGATCCGTGAAATCGACACAGACTCGCCACTTGCCGTTTTTCTTCTTTACCACAACAGGGTTGGCAAGCCAGTCCAGATACCTGACTTCTGTTATCGACCCTACTTTGAGGAGTCTTTCGACTTCCTCATTGACTGCGGTGGCACGCTCAGGTCCCAGCTTTCGTCTCTTTTGTTTTACGAGTTTGTGAGTTGGGTCGATGTTAAGTTCGTGACATGTTACACTAATGTCGATTCCCGGCATATCCTCCGCAGCCCACGCGAACGTACTGAGGTTCTTTTTGAGGCATGCGATGAGCTCTGCTTTTATTGGTTCGCGGAGGTTAGCTCCGATCTCGACACACCGTTCCGGGAAAGAATCGTCGAGACAAATTGAGACCACCGGTTCGCAGGTTGGTTCACGCTTCCCTTCCAGGGCCTCAGCTCTTTGGGACTGCCAGAAGGTTTCCGGCGAGTCGTGAATCATTTGCTTTTTCCGAGAGGTTTCGATTTCAGAGTTTTTCCGTTTTAGTTCGGTAGCGAGGTAGATCTGCGCTGCTCCGTGACTACCATGTATTGTTTCGACCCCGAAAGGCGTTGGGAACTTGAGGCATAGGTGGAATGTTGATGGGATCGCTCTTATGGAGTTTAGCCAAGGAGTTCCAACTATCGCATTGTAGGATGCTGGACCATCGATCACCAGGAATTCCGTGTTTTTGGCGACGCTCCCGGCTTTGACTAGGAGGTTAGTCGAGCCGAGGGTCATAATTTCTCCCGAGAGTCCGAATACTGGGCTGGGGTCATCCGAAAGGATGCTTAGATCGACGCCCATCCTCTCGAGGGTGCTTTTGTAGATAATATTAGCCGAGCATCCGGTGTCGACTAATACCCTTGCTACGTCAATATCCTGGATCGTGAGTTCTATTACAAGGAGATCGTTGTGAGGTTTGACCGTACGGGCCGTTGCTCGATCCTCGAAAGATACGATGTTGCGGGCTGACGAAGAAGTCATACTGAACTTCGATCGATCGGTGGTTTTCGAGTTCGAGAATCCGTCCCCCCCTCCTTCTAGCGCCAAACTGTGGGAACCGAAATTCACACCGTCAATTTCCGATAAATAAGATTGCGGAGGAAAGCCAAGTAAACCCGACTTTCCTTGAAGGTCCGGATTCTCTGCGTTGCCACACGAAATCGATAAAGTAAACAGAAGACAAAGATGGGAGTTGTAATATTTGCCCGAAGGCATTTTATTAGATGAAAGAAACGAGTACAAGGATTCTCCGAAAGACAGAGAGATTTGCGAGTAAAGAAAAAGATAGAGTCGCAGGCAGCCAAACGTCCTAAGCCTTGCTCCGCTAGTCTAACCACCTAAACCCTAGTTCTTCTAAGCTAGTAGAATGCTCTAAGTCTAATTCTCGGATTTTCGGGATGCTCTTCTCCTCTGCTCTTGCTCTCCTTATATACCCACTCCTAGGTCGGTTTGTCTTAGGATGATGGGCCTCGCCTTTGGGCCCAAGCTTATCTCTTCAGGAAATGTTCCATTTTCGTCGGTCTTCGTAATCATCCTCGAGTTTTCCGCTATCTTTCGATGACTTGATGTTTATCCGACGTTTCGGGAAATCGGATAAACCACCGTAGCCTGATTGGGCATGAATTCTGAAAAACCGTAAGTAAGTCTGTGGACTTGTCTTAAGTCGTTTAAACGTTTTATACGATTTCTCGGAAAGATGATCTTTCTCGGAGAATAAACCGTATTGCTTAAAGGATCGATGTTCAAGTTAATCGATCTTTGTTTTATACGATATCTTCTACGAGAAATCCAATCCCTCCAGTTTCCATCGTAAAACATTGAGGATGATTCCAACCGAATCGAAAGATGTTTATTCCGTAGCCTTGATTGTACCAAACTTACGAGGATTGATCCGAACAAGCCAAGATGGGATCGGACCGAGCACAAAGGGACCGAGACCAGTACAAGGGCCGTGGACCGGCGCCAGGCCAGCCCGCGTGACGGGTGCCGCCGGTGCCAGGCCATGGTGCCGCCGGGGCCAGGCCGGCCCGCGTGACGGGTGCCGACGGCACCAGGCCTGCCCGCGTGACGGGTGTCGCTGGCCCCAGGCCGAGCACGCGTGACGGTGCCGCCGGCGCCAGGCGGCCCGCCGCCCCGCGTGCCGCCGGCGCCAGGCGGGCCAGCGTGATGGGTGCCGCGGCGCCAGGTCGGGGTGCCTCCGGCGCCAGGACGGCCGAGTCCGCGTGACGGTGCCTGCTTGGCGCCAGGCCTGGGTGTGCCGGCGCCAGGACGGCGAGAGTCCCGCGTGCCGCCGGCGGCAGGCCGGGGTGCGCCGGACGCCAGACCGAACCGGTCCCGCGTGCCGCGGCGGCAGGCCGGGGTGCGCCGGCGCCAGGCGACCCGCGTTCCCGCGTGCCGCCGGCGCCAGGCCGGCCTGCATCCCGCGTGCCGCGGCGCAGGCCGGCCTGCATCCCGCGTGCCGCCGGCGCAGGCCGTCTTGCCGTCCGTGGGTTTTCCGTTGCTCGATCTTTCCCCCGCTAGTCGTTTGTGCGGGAAATCTTCGAGTTTGGAAGGATCTTTGGCCGTAGAGTTCGAGATAACCGTTTTTGACCCCAACATAAACTTATCGTCAATCGATTAAGTTCTATACGCCCTGTAAACACGGCATGAAAAGAAACACTCGTGACAAGGCTCCAAGAGTTATATGAGTCATCCTTAATATATACAATCAAATCCCGGAAGGCCAACACTTCACGAAGCACTGTGAATGTAGACGCTTCTCCCTGGGTCAAACTTACGCGACCCCTTGGTCCTACGTCCAAACCGAAACAACAGTTTCTGGCTGCGAACATTCGCAAAACATCTCCAAGCCCGCGAACATTTCAACCACGAAATGCGGTACAAGGAAAACTCGACCTTCGGCACTGTGAGACGTCGCTAACGCTCGAAGGACATTCTTTTCCTCAAAACGTTCCAGACGAAATCCTCGTCTATTGAACTCAAAACATATAAACACAAATCTAAACGGTAACATGCCTCTAAACTGGCATCATTTCTTTGTTGCTGATCACAACAAACGAACTCTAACGTCCTAAACAGACAATAGCCGCCTTTTAAAGGGTAGGCTCTCTTACATCCGACAAGGATAAACATAGCGCGCTATACAAGAAATCCAAATTTTGGTTTAGCTCTTCGTAAAGGAAGTAGCTCGACTCACGCCTAGACAAATCATATAAGCCGACAACAATTCGCGGATTTTAAACGGTACAAGTCAGGTTAAAATTGCAAACAGGCAAAACGAAAGCCGATTTGTCATCGCAAAGCCTCAGTCCGAGAGTAAACCTAGGTCTTGCCCTAAACCCAGCCACGCTGGATATTGACATCTCACAGACATAGTATGGTATACGAGATCCAAAAATTTGTCTCTTCACTTAAGCCTATTCGTTTCACGAACTTTTCGCGTAAATCGGTTAACTGCGGAAAATCTCGCTTTATGCAAACAATAGGTACGGTGATCATCAGGGAACTAGGAATGAGACAACAACTCACACCCTCTTTCTCATACTTCGAAAAAACTGAAGTTCATAAAAAATCGAAAAACACATAATGGCCTCACAACGCCCAGACCAAAACAAATACATCAACAGCATCATGCTCGAAAGTCTCTCATGACACATAACCAGACCATATAAGTCTCGCTGGTAAAAAAGATCACAAGGGTCTTAAACTCCAAAACGAACTACGGAAGGCTTGATCCCTACAACAAGGGTACGTAGGCAGCCTTCGAAAGGCGCAGCCCCAATCTTACCACTTTCAACGGAGACTTTCAACCATTAATTCCGGCAAGCCCCCTGATGCCGGCCGCAAGCGTCACGCAAGCCGGCCTGGCGCCGGCGGCAAGCCCCCTGGCGCCGGTCGACGGTCCTCGTCCTGGTCTCGGTCCTCGTCCTGGTCTCGGTCCCTTCATGCTCGGTATGATCCCATCTTGGCTTGCTTGGATCAATCCTCGTGGGTTTGATACGATCACGGCTACGGAATTAACATCTCTCGATTGGAATCATCCTCGATGTTTTACGACAAAGATTAGAAAGGTTGGATTTCTCGTAGAGGATATCGTGTAAAACAAGATCGATTAACTCGAACATCGATCCTTTAGGCTATACGGTTTATTTCACGAGAAAGATAGTCTTTCCGAGAAATCGTATAAAACGTTCAACGACTTAAGACAAGTCCACGGACTTACTTACGATTTTAAGGACTCAGGCCCACTCAGACTATGGCGGTTTATCCAATTTCCCGAACATCGGATAAACATCAAGTCACCGGAAAATAGGGGAAAACTCGAGGATAATTACGAAGATCAACGAAAATGGAATATTTCCTGAAGAGATAAACTTGGGCCCAAAGGCGAGGTCCATCATCCTAAGGCAAACCGACCTAGGAGTGAGTATATAAGGAGAGCAAGAGCAGAGGAGAAGAGGATCCGAAAATCCTAGAATCTAGACTTAGAGAACTCCTGCTAGCTTAGAGAACTTAGAACTTAGGTGGTTAGGCCATCGAGGTAGGACTTAGAACGTCTGGCCGCCTCTTGTTCTAGTTTTATCTTCTCCGCAGATCTCCGCTCCTCTCGGAAGGATCAGACAATTCTTTTACTTCAAAGCTCCGCACATAGAAACCCTAGGCGTTATCTTCGACATGCCTGTTTTTATGACAAACGCTCATACTAGACGAACCCGCCCAGACGGTTCGATCTCTTGTTCAATTCTTTCTAAACTGAACTACGTCTGACTTGATCCTCGAAAGGGGTACGTAGGCAGCCTTACTTAAGGTCCAGTTCCAAATCTTAACAAAACCTTTTCGCATTTATTCGGTCACTTGTCGTTGGCTGTCGCAGAGAATCCGGACCTTCAGGGAAAGTCGGGTTAACTTGGCTTTCCTCCGTATTTATTCATTAAAATCGACGGTGTGAATTTCGGTTCCCACAGTTTGGCGCTAGAAGGAGGGGGGGACGGATTACTCTTACTCATATGGCCGCAAACCGCTTGATCGAACCGATGTCCGGAAATATGAACGAAAAACTTTCAGTTTGCGTCAACGATGGTAAAACAACTCCAGCAGCGACTGTTCCTACGGCCAACGCTTACGCAAATGCCACGGTGCTCGAGAAAATCAAAAACCTAGCCGCGGCTTCCCGCCACAGGAAGAGCACGAAAACGAGCTCGCAATTTCTCTATCTAAACAGAAAGGGCAACGATAAAATCTATCAAACCCCAAAAATTTGTCTTGTTACCAAGTTAGAGAAATCGCAACGAGCAAGGTTTCTAAAAAAAACGTTTCTTTCGAGAACCTCTCTGAAAAATAAAACTTATTCTCCTCGAAACCTTGGGGAAACCCTGGATTACTCGCGGAATAGAAGCACGGCAAATCGGGTCACCAATTCCCACTGCCGTACTTCTTCCGAACAACTCTCGGGAAGCCAACGACAAAACGGGAAAAGAGCTTACCAATGCTTCCCAACCGTCCGAACCACCCAAGGGAGGCCAAAACTCCGACTATCCCGACCGGTTAGCCATACGACAAGTTCGGTCTGTCTCGACCAGCTCGCCGTACGACAAGCTCGGTCTCTCTCGACCAATTTGCAATATGGCCAGCTTGGTCCTTCTTGACCAGTTTGAGAAGAACAGAGTTGATTTCTATAAACCTACTCAAAACCTAAACCGGTTAACTAAGACGTTTTCTGAAATCTAAAAATTTTTGCGCCATTGCGAACTCTCGACTTTTATCCGCTAAGCTTACTTTGAAAACTACCTAAAACTCCTTTGGATCAATCCTACGGAAACGAGAGAATTTCTGATTAAGTTTAAGAACAAAATTACAGCTCTCCGCAGCGAGAGTGTCGGATATTAAAATTTGGTAACATCTTACGGAAACAACTTCCGTAAGATCAAACTCGGCAATATTTTACGAAACATCATTCGTAAAGTCAAACAAAATCATATCAAACAACAAGGTCTGAGACTTGACCAGTTCGCCCATGGCTTGACGAACTAAGAACCTCACCCGAATGACATCCTGTCCATTGCTCCCTCTTAGCCTGCTTCTCCTTCTTTTGTTTCAACGATTTCGTAAAATCCCTTTGGTACATAAAACGCAATCTGATTCTGCCACGTTGAGTCGGAAACATCTATTCATAACGCTTGATAGACTTTTCAACAATATACAAAGCGCACCTGTCAATTTAGGGAAGTACGAAGAAAGGGAGACATGAGCTTAGACATTGATATCTCTCGTTCGCTCCGATATTCTCATCAGGATTTCATCGAAAATCAATTCATACGAAATTCAGTATCAGACTTTTCGAAGTCCTTTGACGTAGAATCAAAAGTGGCCATTCCGAAACGCCTAAAAAAACCTTCGATGGAATACACATTCCTTCTCGTAAAAACTATCACTACGGAAGGTGAAACACAGTTCAGAAGACAAAAGAAGAAGAAGGAGGAAGAAGGGGCAATCTCAATCATCGATGAGACTAAGGTATGTCCGACTTATAAAATTTTGTAAAGGTTTTAATTCTTCGTACGACAGGAACAAAAACGTCTTGAAAACTGCCGTAGAATTTAGGGAACTTAGGACCTAGGTGGGATAGTCTAGCAAGCTGAGTCTTAGGCAAAATTTCCAGTCTTGTTCCATCGTTCCTTGATTGTCCAGGCAGAACATGCAAACCGATCTAGTCTCTCGAAAAACCGAGAAACGATCGCCACGTGTTCTAAAAGCATACTCATCCCGCTTCCTAAAAGAAAGAAAAAACGTACACAAGCCTTCGGAAGAACGGCTAACCCGTTTTCTTTCGTAAAAAGAAATGGGAAGTAGGTACGTATACTATACCCGTATAATCCCATCTTCGAAAACTTTTTGCTTCAGCATCAAGACAACGCTTTTGACAAAGCAAACTCTCGCAGCAATAAGATTCGTCTAAAAAACGCTAGCGGTATAGCCCAACCGTTACAAACATAGTCTTGAAAACTCTACGTCGTCTCTCGTCGCAAACTCGCGACTAGAATTGTGTACCAACGTCAGACTAATAGCACGACGGTGAACTACGAAAATAACGAAATAACCTTCGGTAAAACTCCGTGAGTAATTCGAAGCAGCTTTTGTCCAAAGGTCGAAATCATAGCGGAAACATCTCCCGTGGAATCCGTGGAAACATCGCTACTTTGACAATCTGCGATTTTCTATCTCCATGAAACCGGTCATCCATTACTTTCCTATAACAAGAATATTTTAAACAAAACAGCCTATGGAAAAAAACATGATCGGTCTCATGCAAAACGACTTCGCAGTACGCAAAAGTGAATAAGGAAAACATAATCCGTGGTCGCAAATATCGCAAGTAATTTGTGAGAAACACTCTCCAGTTACCTTTACAAAAACCCCCTCTTACATCACTTTTACGAAAAATCCTCTGTATGGTCGAGTCAATTCATACAAAGCAACTTTCGTAAAATAAACATAATGGATCCAACGGGTAACTGTCATAGACAGTTTTTGCTCCACAAGGTTTCTGGCTCCTGCTTTCACTCCCCGCGGTTACGTCCGAGAAGGAAATAATCACGCAGGCGAACCCGCACGTGTCCTGCGTCGATCCCTTAAAATTTTTCCCCCCGGATGAAATGAAACGATTTTCATGCGACAAAAAATAATTTATACGAACCATTCATCGTATAACTGAGACCTAAAGTGGAAGATCGTTTCTAAAAGCCATCAGCCATAACTCAGAAAACTCCGCTATGCTTGGCATGTCTATCTCGGCAAACACTATTTGGCCCTCGGCCAACTACGCCCTTCCGTAAAGCCCGGACCTGAATTCGGCATCCCCATTAAGGACAATCGTAAATTAACATAACCTTAATAAGGGTCATGGTCTGATCGTTTACCAACAACTTCCTTGGCGATACTGCTGAATCTAGCCTCCATGCCAATCCAAAGCTACTGAGCAACAACTGCTACAATCACTTAACGGCTAAAAACAACAATCCACGATTTGTTCATAGAACGCCAAGTGACTATTACGCAAGCAATTTGTCGTATAACCCAGAATCGGAAATCATACGATAAACTCTTCATACCAAAACTCAGTCCTAACAACCATATGGTAAACGGAAGATTTAAACTTATCGTCAATCGATTAAGTTCTATACGCCCTGTAAACACGGTATGAAAAGAAACACTCGTGACAAGGCTCCAAGAGTTATATGAGTCATGCTTAATATATACAATCAAATCCCGGAAGGCCAACACTTCACGAAGCACTGTGAATGTAGACGCTTCTCCCTGGGTCAAACTTACGCGACCCCTTGGTTCTGCGTCCAAACTGAAACAACAGTTTCTGGCTGCGAACATTCGCAAAACATCTCCAAGCCCGCGAACATTTCAACCAAGAAATGCGGCACAAGGAAAACTCGACCTTCGGCACTGTGAGACGTCGCTAACGCTCGAAGGACATTCTTTTCCTCAAAACGTTCCAGACGAAATCCTCGTCTCTAGAACTCAAAACATACAAACACAACTCTAAACGGTAACATGCCTCTAAAATGGCATCATTTCTTTGTTGCTGATCACAACAAACGAACTCTAATGCCCTAAACAGACAATAGCCGCCTTTAAAAGGGTAGGCTCTCTTACATCCGACAAGGATAAACATAGCGCGCTATACAAGAAATCCAAATTTTGGTTTAGCTCTTCGTAAAGGAAGTAGCTCGACTCACGCCTAGATAAATCATAAAGCCGACAACAATTCGCGGATTTTAAACGGTACGAGTCAGGTTAAAATTGTAAACAGGCAAAACGAAAGCCGATTTGTCATCGCAAAGCCTCAGTCCGAGAGTAAACCTAGGTCTTGCCCTAAACCCAGCCACGCTGGATCTTGACATCTCACAGACATAGTATGGTATACGAGATCCAAAAATTTGTCTCTTCACTTAAGCCTATTCGTTTCACAAACTTTTCGCGTAAATCGGTTAACCGCGGAAAATCTCGCTTTATGCAAACAATAGGTACGGTGATCATCAGGGAACTAGGAATGAGACGACAACTCACACCCTCTTTCTCATACTTCGAAAAAACTGAAGTTCATAAAAAATCGAAAAACACATAATGGCCTCACAACACCCAGACCAAAACAAATACATCAACAGTATCATGCTCGAAAGTCTCTCATGACACATAACCAGACCATATAAGTCTCGCTGGTAAAACAGATCACAAGGGTCTTAAACTCCAAAACGAACTACGGAAGGCTTGATCCCTACAACAAGGGTACGTAGGCAGCCTTCGAAAGGCGCAGCCCCAATCTTACCACTTTCAACGGAGCCTTTCAACCATTAATTCCGCCTATCTTACCTGACATGTCTTATCGCTCGGAAGAACATCACGAAGGTTCTAACGAGCTGGGGGGCTAACTGTGGGGTCAAAATCGGTCACGACGGAATCAATGACTGAAAGTCTCTGAAAAGTATTTCTTGAAACAAAAAGTCGGATAATTTGAAAAGAAGTTATACGAGATTTTCTCAAAATTAGAATATCCACTCTCTGGTGAGGTCGAAAACGGTTATCTCGAAATCTACGGCTAAAGATCCTTCCAGACTCAAAGACTTCACGCACGAACGGCCAACGAGGGAAAGATCGGGCGACGGAGAACCCACGGGCGGCAGAGAACCCCTGGCGCCGGCGGCAGGCGAGACGGAGCCGGCCTGGCACCGGCGGCAAGCCCCCTGGCGCCGACGGCAAGCGTGACGCAAGCCGGCCTGGCGCCGGCGGCAAGCCCCCTGGCGCCGGCAGCAAGCGTCTTGCCAGCCGGCCGGGCGCCGGCGGCAAACCCCCTGGCACCGGCGGAAAGCGTCACGCAAGCCGGCCTGGCGCCGGCGGCAAGCGTCACGCAAGCCGGCCTGGCGCCGGCGGCAAGCTCCCTGGCGCCGGCGGCAAGCTTCACGCAAGCCGGCCTGGCGCCGACGGCAAGCCCCCTGGCGCTGGCGGCAAGCGTCACGCAAGTCGGCCTGCCTCCGGCGGCAAGCCCCCTGGCGCCGGCGGCAAGCGCCACGCAAACCGGCCTGGCGCCGGCGGAAAGCCCCCTGGCGTCGGTCGACGGTCCTCGTCCTGGTCTCGGTCCCATCATGCTCGGTCTGATCCCATTTTTGCTTGCTTGGATCAATCCTCGTGGGTTTGATACGATCACGGCTACGGAATTAACATCTCTCGATTGGAATCATCCTCGATGTTTTACGACAAAGATTAGAAAGGTTGGATTTCTCGTAGAGGATATCGTGTAAAACAAGATCGATTAACTCGAACATCGATCCTTTAGGCTATACGGTTTATTTCACGAGAAAGATAGTCTTTCCGAGAAATCGTATAAAACGTTCAACGACTTAAGACAAGTCCACAGACTTACTTACGATTTTAAGGACTCAGTCCCAATCAGACTATGGCGGTTTATCCAATTTCCCGAACATTGGATAAACATCAATTCACCGGAAAATAGGGGAAAACTCGAGGATAATTACGAAGATCAACGAAAATGGAATATTTCCTGAAGAGATAAACTTGGGCCCAAAGGCGAGGTCCATCATCCTAAGGCAAACCGACCTAGGAGTGAGTATATAAGGAGAGCAAGAGCAGAGGAGAAGAGGATCCGTAAATCCTAGAATGTAGACTTAGAGAACTCCTGCTAGCTTAGAGAACTTAGAACTCAGGTGGTTAGGCCAGCGAGGTAGGACTTAGAACGTCTGGCCGCCTCTTGTTCTAGTTTTATCTTCTCCGCAGATCTCCGCTCCTCTCGGAAGGATCGGACAATTCTTTTACTTCAGAGTTCCGCACATAGAAACCCTAGGCGTTATCTTCGACATGCCTGTTTCTATGACAAACGCTCATACTAGACGAACCCGCCCAGACGGTTCGATCTCTTGTTCAATTCTTTCTAAACTGAACTACGTCCGACTTGATCCTTGAAAGGGGTACGTAGGCAGCCTTTCTTAAGGTCCAGTCCAAAATCTTAATAAAACCTTTTCCGCATTTATTCGGTCACTTGTCGTTGGCTGTCCCAGAGAATCCGGACCTTCAGGGAAAGTCGGGTTAACTTGGCTTTCCTCCGTTTTTATTCATTAAAATCGACGGTGTGAATTTCGGTTCCCACAATCATCCATCTTAAACCCCAACCTTTGAATGTGAGCCTGTTGGTCTTCTTCTCTTCTCCTTCTTGTTATTTCCCTCTCAAGTGTAGCTATCTCTTCAACAGTGGGAACCAGGTTAGTTGCACCCCTGCTTCTTGTGTTCATACACCTGAAAATCAAAGGAAGAGGCAAAAGGAGAATCAATATCAAAAGAAAAGAAAAATGATTTAGTCTCAAGCAAGTGACTAAATCCCAATGTCACAATCAACTTAGAATTTGGCAACGGCGCCAATTTGATGAAAGGACTTTTCTAAGGTCCTACTCAAATGATGTAGTATATAAGATTGTCGAACCAGTTCTAAGTGACTAGAAAGCAAAGGGAATGCAAGTCTATGCTTAATCTAATGCAATCATTAAAGAGGATGATTATCAAACTAAGACAATAAATAAAATGCAACAAAAAGTAAAACTTTCTTTCTTATGAGGAGAATGAGACCCATGGATGTAGGGACTTGATATCAAATGATTAAGATTCAATCCAAGATGCTAAATTTTCAATCATTCTAATTTCTTATGCCTAGACAACAAAACTAAGCAAGCTCTATCTCTAGATGGATGCTCTTTTGCAATGATCACCCAAGTACACCAAATCTCTTTGGCTGTAATGATCAAAGCAAGCATAAACAATGAGTCTAATAGCAATCTTAGCTTCTTTGAGAACTAATCTCTTAGGCAAAGCAAGCTAAAAGCATAGATGAGTTGGTTCAGGCATTTCATAGAACACCTTTCGGGCATGAAATTCCTATGACTCTATGTTTGAGAGGCCAACTCAAATATAGCTTTAAGAACACCAAATCAATGCAAGGAAATGATAGATCTAACACTAAGCACCTAGGATCTACACTTAATCACTCTCAATCACCCTAACCCATGGATCTTAAATGGATCTACTCACTAATCCACATCCTTACTCTTAAACCCATGAGAGATTCAAGCTTAAACATATAGCGAAAGAAAGGGGATGAAATCAAGCAATCAAGAACACAAAGATGAGATGAGATTATGAACCAAAGATGAAACTTTACTCAAGGGTTTGTATTCTTAGATAGAAAATAACATAAGTCTCAAACTAGGGATAATAAGAGTATTTATAGTAGGCTTAAGAGCCCTAAAAACATAAAAGAAAAATGACTAAAAAGCCCTTAGAAGAGTAATGGTCTAAACCAATCAAAAGGCTCCAAAAGGAAGAAGCTCGGATACCCTGGTCGGATGGGCACCCACCAGGCCGGGTATGACCACCCGGGTGTGAAACCTCGACCAGGCCGTTCAAGCCGTGCGGGTCGTGCTGCTCAAGTGGTCATGGCCGGGTGTGAGGCTACGCGGGTCGTCTTGCTCGAGTGTACTGAAGTCGAGTGGAGTGGTACGCGGGCGAGGGAGGTTGGGTGTGATCGACCGCATCCTGATCCTGGGCGTTTTCCATCGTCGGGCCGTGCGGGTCATCTTCCTCGGGTGCGTGCGATCGCGTCTTGTCCTAGGCGTTCGTCGCTACCGGGTGTGCTCACACGCGGGTGGCGTCCAGTCAGGTGTGGACGTCCGGGTATGCTCGCACGCGGGTGGCGTCCAGTCGGGTGTGATTGTCCCGCTTACGTGCTGGTCCGTTCTCTCGAAGCCGTGCGGGTCGTCATCCTCGGGTGTGTCCGGTGGGTTGATGTTCGTACGCGGGTAACTTCATCCGGGTGTCCAGGCCGCGTACGTGCTGACTGTTCCCGCGGTCAGGCCGTGAGGGTTGTCGAGGTCGCGTACATCCATCCGGGTGCTTCATCGTCCAGCATCACTCCCTCGTCCCGTGCGGGTTGGTCAGGTCGGGTGTGCTGACCCGGGTGTCTTGACATGTCTCCACTCAAATGATCATAACTCGTCCAATATGGCTTCAAATGGCTTGGAACCACTCCCATTGGAAAGCTAACTCAAAATTCTATTTCTCCACCAAAATTCTATGGCCATCGTCCATGTTCATCTTTCACCCTTCCTTTTTGTAACAAAGTACCCCCAAACACCTCCAATATCTCCAAAGTACACTCCAAGACCTGATAAAGACTTATGAATGCAAAATGAACCTAAATACGCCTACTGCCTAATCTAGAAGGGATAAAATGCACAAAATGGAAAGCTAAAACAATGAAAATATGCAAGACATCATGAGGCCGTTCCCACAGCGGGTGAGTTTGAGGATGAAGGTGATGCTCCGAGGAGCGTCTAGGTTTACCAATCCCTTGAGGGATTTTTATTTTGTTTGTGTTGCGGCCGCTATGAGGCCATGATGTATTTTTTTGGGACTGGCCGTTGGTGGCTTTGAATCCCTGCCCTTTTTAGGGCGTTTGTTGAACTCGCGGCTCAATCTAAAATATTTCGGTTTTTATGACGTTTAAATGAACTTCTGTTTATCGAAGTTAGAGGGACAGGGTGTGAGTTTTCGTCTCATTCCTGCCTCTCAGATGATCACCGTATCCATCGATTGTACAAAGCGAGATTTTTCGCAGTTTACTGATTTACGCGAAGGTTTGTGAAACGAATAGACTTAAGCGAAGAGACAAGTTTTGGTATCTCGTATCGGTTACTGATACTATGTCTATGAGATGTCAAGATCCAGCGTGGCTGGGTTTAAAGCAAGACCTAGGTTTACTCTCGGACTGAGGCTTTGCGATGACAAGTCGCTTTCATTTTGCCTGTTTGCGATTTTAACCTGACTCGTACCGTTTTAAAATCCGCGAATTGTTATCGGCTTATACGATTTGTTTAGGTGCGAATCGGGATACTTCCGTTTGGAAGAGCTAGCCAAAATTTTGGACTTCTTGTATAGCGCGCTATGTTATCCTTGTTGGATGTAAGAGAGCCTACCTTAGAGGGTGGCTTATTGTCTGTTTAGGACGTTAGAGTTCGTTTGTTGTGATCAGCAACAACGAAATGATACCGTTTTGAGGTGTGTTTGTATGTTTTGAGTTCTAGAGACGAGGATTTTGTCTGGAATGTTTTGAGGAAAAGAATGTCCTTCAAGCGTTAGCGACGTCTCGCAGTGCTGAAGGTCGAGTTTTCCTTATGCCGCATTTCGTGGTTGAAATGTTTGCGGGCTTGGAGATGTTTTGCGAATGTTCGCAGCCAGAAAACTGTTGTTTCAGTTTGGACGTAGAACCAAGGGGTCGCGTAAATTTGACCTAGGGAGAAACGTCTACATTCACTGTGCTTCGTGAAGTGTTGGCCTTCTGGGATTTTTTTTTTGGATGTGATAATCGCTTAGTGGATACTAGATCCGTTGTCGTTTTCGTTTAGTAGTTGGCGAAATGTGCTGTCTATAAAGAGTTTCGAAAATTTCAGAATTTTCGAAATTCGTGGGAGTATACGAGTATACGCCACCCCACTCCCCCCCCCCCCCCCTCTTTTAATCAGGGGGGGATAGCTGAACCCGCCGGTTAGCGAGTTGCCTATGTACCCTTTTCGGGGATCAAGCCATCTCGTAGTTCTTTTTACCATGTCGTTGTTAGTGATAGTATTTTCTAAGATGCATCACGTTCCAAGTTCTTGGGATTTTTACGTCTTGAATGTTCGCGATTTGGTACGAACCTGGTCGGACCACTTTTATGACTTTGTATGGTCCCTCCCAGTTTGCTCCCAGTTTTCCTTCATTTCGTTCGGCAGTGTTTTGGAAGACTTTGCGTAAGACTAAATCGCCTTCTCTGAACCTACGATGGCGTACGTTTGAGTTGTAGTACCTTGCGGCAGCGTGCTGGTAATTTTGGATTCGAATGAGCGCCTGGTCGCGGCGTTCATTGATAAGATCGAGGTTGTCCAGCATCATAGCGTCGTTTAGATCTTCTTGTTCGGGGAAGAATCTTCTCGAAACTCCAGGGAACTCTACTTCCGCGGGGATCATACATTCCGTTCCGTAAACGAGGGCGAATGGGGTTTCACCCGTAGCCCGTCTCGGGGTTGTTTGATGCGACCAAAGGACTCATTCGAGCTCCTCCGCCCATCGCCCCTTTTTGGCGTCTAAGCGCTTTTTCAGTCCGTCAAGGACGGTCTTTTTGATGGTTTCTGCCTGGCCGTTGCACTGCGGATATCTGAGAGTCGACTTGGTAAGTCATATCTTCAACTTCTCGCAGAATGCCTCGAATCGGGTGGAGATGAACTGAGACCCGTTGTCTGTCACGATTTCGTAAGGGACCCCGTGTCTGGAGATTATGTTCTTCCATACGAAGTTCTCGACTTGTACGTCTTTGATACTTGCGTAGGAATCTGCCTCCACCCATTTTGAGAAGAAATCCGTGAGGACCAGGAGAAAACGTTTTTGTTTCGATATATGCAATGGCCCGACGATATCCATGGACAACCGTACAAAAGGATACGGAGACGAGATGGACGAGAGGACTTCCGCGGGCTGATGGATCGTCGGTGCGTGCCTTTGGCATTTTTCGCACTTTCGAGCGAACTTCTCACAGTCTTTTATCATAGTGTGCCAGTAATAACCGTGGCGTTTTATTTTGACTGCGAGAAATCTTCCGCCGGAATGGTTTCCGCACGACCCGGAATGGACCTCCTCCATTATTCTTCTCGCTTTTTCGCCTTCAGCGCAGGTCATGAGTGGGCTGGAGAATCTCCATTTGAAGATTTCTCCTTCTACCGTTACGTATCGTGCGGCCTGGGTCTTGATTTTGCGGGCTGCCCATTTTTCGGCGGGAAGTGTTCCGTCGATTATGTATGCTCGGATTGGTTCCAGCCAAGGGTTGTCGCAGCCGTATTCCGACTGATCCACGTTTTCTTCCGGTGGTTCATCTATTTCCTCCGCGTTTTTGATTTGTGCTCGAATAAGATTGGCGATCACTGGCGGTCCGATGCTTGGATGTTCAATGAACTCGACGGGAATTACCCGACTTAGTCCAGGATCTGAACTTGACGCGAGTGCGGCCAAGGCATCCGCCTGAGTGTTTTCCGAGCGAGGAATCCTAGTGAGGGCGAAGTGGTCGAAGTTTCGGGAGAGATCTTGGATGAGTTTAAGATATGTGTCCATTCTTTCGTCCCTTGCTTCGTATTCCCTGCTGTACTGATTTGCGACTAACTGAGAGTCACAGTAAGCATGAATGTTGCGGATCTTTAGCCCCTCGGCTAGCCGTAAGCCCGCAACGAGTGCCTCATATTCGGCCTCGTTGTTTGACGCATGGAACTCCAATCGGAACGACTGTTCCAAGATTTTGCCAGTCGGAGACGTGAGCCGGATTCCGATTCCGGACCCTTGTTTGGACGATGATCCGTCGACGTGAAGGATCCAAGTTGAGTTCGGTTCCGTGTTTTTCATATCTCCCATGGGCAACTCCACCAAGAAGTCTGCCAATACTTGAGAGTTTGCGCAGGTTCTTGGGCGGTACTCTACGTCGATTGCCCATTTTGTGAGTCGTCTTGACTGACTCGGACTGTGCATAATCGTTCGCAAGGGGAAGGTGGTGAGGATCACAATGGTATGCGACTGAAAATACGGCCGGAGTTTTCTTGCTGACGTTACAACCGCGAATGCTAGTTTCTCCATCAGGGGATACCGGGTCTAAACGTCTAGCAATGTTTTGCTTATGTAGAAGATTGGTTTCTGCTCACCGCGTTCTTCTCTAATCAAAACGCCGCTTACCGCTGTTGTGGATACTGCGATGTACAGGAACAAGGGTTCTCCCTCTACTGGTTATGCGAGGACGGGAGGAGTGGCCAGGTAATGCTTTAGCTGTTGGAAAGCTTTTTAGCATTCCTCTGTCCATTCAAACTTCTTGTTTCCTTTCAATGTGTCGTAGAAAGGAAGGCATTTGTCCGTTAAGCGCGAGATAAAACGGTTTAAGGCGGCGACTCTTCCTGTCAGCCTTTGGACTTCCCTTTTGGTTTTGGGCGAGACCATTTCTATTAACCCGTTTATCTGTTTGGGGTTAGCCTCAATTCCGTGACACGTGACTAGGTAGCCGAGAAATTCTCCCGACGCCACGGCGAATCTACATTTAGCCGGGTTCAATTTCATGTTGTGCAAATTCAACCTTGCGAAACACTCTTCCAGATGGGAAACGTGGTCGTGTTCGTCAAGGGATTTTACGAGCATGTCATCGATGTATACCTCCATAGTTTTTCCGAGCTGCTCGGAAAACATTCGGTTGACGAGTCGCTGGTAAGTAGCGCCTGCGTTCTTGAGGCTGAAAGGCATTACTTTGTAGCAATACGTCCCGCGGTCAATGATGAATGCGGTCTTCTCGCGATCATCCGTGTTCATCATAATTTGATTGTACCCGGAGAAGGCGTCCATAAATGATAAAATTGTTTCCTGCTGCTGCTTCGACAAGTCGGTCGATATGCGGGAGTGGAAAGCAATCTTTTGGACAAGCCTTGTTGAGGTCGGTTAAGTCGACGCAGACTCGCCATTTGCCGTTTTTCTTTTTGACCACGACTGGGTTAGCGAGCCAGTCTGGGTACCTGACTTCCGTTATTGACCCCACTTTAAGGAGTTTTTCTACTTCCTCGTTTACCGCGGTGGCAAGCTCTGGTCCTAGTTTCCGCCTTTTTTGCTTGACGGGTTTGTAGGTCGGGTCAATGTTGAGCTCATGGCAAGTTATGCCGATGTTGATCCCTGGCATATCCTCCGCGGCCCAAGCGAATGTGCTGAGGTTCTTTTTGAGACAGGCTATGAGCTCTGTTCTCAAAGGTTCGCGGAGGTTGGCTCCGATCTCGACGCATCGTTCTGGGAACGATTTGTCTAGGCAGACCGAGATTACTGGTTCGCAAGTTGGTTCGCGCTTCTCGTCTAAGGCTTCGATCCTATGAGATTGCCAGAAGACGTCCGAGTCTTGTTCCGGGGCATTCTCATCGGTAGTAGGCTTTACTTTTTGCGTCGGGAGGCTTCGACTGCTGAGTTTTGTCTTTTCAGCTCGGCAGAGAAACATACTTGCGCCATCCTGTGATTTCCTTGTATAGTTTCGATTCCGCGAGGGGTTGGAAACTTTAGACACAGATGGAATGTCGAGGGGGTCGCTCGCATGGAATTCAGCCATGGAGTACCGATTATCGCGTTATACGATGTTGGACAGTCGACGACTAAGAATTCCGTGATTTTGGCGACGCTCCCGGCTCTAACCAGGAGGCTGATCGAGCCGAAAGTCATAGTAGCATCTCCCGAGAGTCCAAATATCGGGCTAGGTTCTTCCGTGACAGCGCACAGGTCGACCTCCATTCTCTCGAGGGTACTCTTGTAGATAATGTTGGCCGAGCATCCGGTGTCGACTAACACTCTCGCTACGTCAATGTCCATGATCGTTAGTTTGATTACAAAGAGATCGTTGTGGGGTTTGGCTTGGTCGGCCGTTGCCCGATCCTTGAAGGAAACAACATCGCTGGCTACTAGAGCGCACATCCTATATCCTTTATTGCTTAGTGACTTTCGAGTTAGAGAATTCGTCCCCCCCTCCTTCTAGCGCCAAACTGTGGGAACCGAAATTCGCACTGTCAGTTTTTGATGAACAAGTATGGAGGAAAACCGAGTTAACCCGATCTTCCTTGAAGGTCCGAATTATCTGCGTAATCACTTTAGAATCGATAAAAGATAAGTAGCAAGATAAAAGATGAATGGTCGCTCAGAGGCATTTATTAGTTAAAAATATGAATAAAAGATTTCTCCGAGAGGAGTAGAGATAAGCTAACTGTCGGAACAACAGAACAAGAGGCGGCCAGCACGGGCGAGTTGGCGCCCGGCGCCCGGGGCCAGCACGGGCGAGCCCGGCGCCCGGCGCTCGGGGCCAGCACGGGCGAGCCGGCGCCCGGCGCCCGGGGCCAGCACGGGCGAGCCGGCGCCCGGCGCCCGGTGCCAGCACGGGCGAGCCGGCGCCCGGTGCCAGCACGGGCGAGCCGGCGCCCGGCGCCCGGGGCCAGCACGGGCGAGCCGGCGGCCGGCACCCAGGGCCAGCAAGGGGGAGCTGGCGCCCCGGGCCAGCACGGGCGAGCCGGCGCCCGGCACCCGGGGCCAGCACAGGTGAGCCGGCGCCCAGGGCCAGCACGGGCGAGCCGGCGCCAGGCGCCCGGTGCCAGCACGGGCGAGCCGGTGCCCGGGACCTTGGTCGCGCCTGTTCTTTTCCGATCCAACCTTTGTTGATCCTTTTTACGGAAATTCCGTAGACAGGAAATGGTCTTAGCCGTTGATTTCGAGATAACCGTTTTCGACCCCAACAAACACCTTGTCTTGCTCTCTCCTTTTGTTTAACTCATCAGCATCAGTGGTACTCGGTCTCAACATTTCCAGCTCTGACCATAAGGATCTGAACATCCCAAGATGTTTAGTGAACTCCATGTCCTCTTGAGCCAATCCATTGATGGCTTGCTTGATCTCAAATACTCTGCTCAGATTTTAAGTGTTCCCATACACTTTCTTTAGAGTATCCCACAACTCCTTAACTGACTCATAGTAGCTATAAGCATCCAACAAAGCTGGCTCCAATGAAGCATGGAGATTTGAAAGAACCATCAGATCTTCTTGCTGCCACTTCTGCATAGCCTCACTTGCGCCATAAGTTGAGAGATCCTCCTTGTCTCTGTAAGACCCGATCCGGACCTCTCGGGCCGCGGTCGATGCCTCACGTCGCTCAGTCCATACACTGACCGAACCTCTAAATTTTTTTCGCCCTTTATTTAAAATATCGCCCATAGGCGAGGGCTAAATCAGATCTTAGCTCAAGACTACCTTAGTCATTTACTAGCTTAGATCAATTCAACACATACGCAGAGGAATAACAACTATCATTCATTGGTCTAAACCAATCTAACACTTGTCGGGTCGAATCACCTGGCTAGTATACTCAACTACCAGCTAGCTCCATGGTCGGTTCTGAACCCAAACCAAGTCATACAAATCCGAGGTTCCATTCCCCTAAACCATTCTATCTAGATCTAAGCAACATTGCTAGATCATACCTTTGCCACATCCACGGAGATTGGTAGCTCTTTGTCTCAGCTGACTTAGCTTGCTTATACGTGCATAAACTCTTCCCTTGGGTACTTAGTCATTCAACCAACCATCCCCACAGACCAAATAACCTTTGGGAAGTCTTCAATAGTAATTGATATGCATCTGGCTCATCTCAGCCCATGCATCATCCACTATCCTTACGCTTTGTAGGATATAATACCAAGTCCTCTCATGGACTAATAATATCAAGCCCTCTCATGGACTAATAATGTCAAGTCCTCACCAGGACTAATAAGGCCAAGTCCTCACAAGGACTAATAAGGCCCATCAGATCCTAAGTTATTCAACCAACAACCCCACATTACTCAGAACTGATGAGTCTTCACACTTATCAGACCGGCCAAGGAACCATGTCCAAATGGACCCGACCAGTCTTGCTCTTACAACTGGTGCATCCTTGGATCACTCAGAGCAGACACCTTGATCCATCAACCAAGGATCAGATCGTTCAGCCTTTCCCAAGATCAGATAACACACGACCTTCCTTGCACAAGTGTACCCAGCACAATACTAGTTGTCTACACCTCCTAGTATTGGCAGTACTCTTCTTCACGGCCCTCAGCCAATGCTTTGCACATATGATGTCTTGCATATTTTCATTGTTTTAGCTTCCCATTTTGTGCATTTAATCCCTTCTAGATTAAGCATTAGGCATATTTAGGTTCATTTTGCATTCATAAGTCTTTATCAGGTCTTGGAGTGTACTTTGGAGAATTTGAAGGTGTTTGGGGGTGCTTTGTTACAAAAAGGAAGGGTGAAAGATTAACATGGACGATGGCCATAGAGAATTCTTTCTATGCTAAGATTTGGTGGAGACATAGCATTTTGAGTTAGCTTTCCAGTGGGAGTGGTTCCAAGCCATTTGAAGGCATATTGAAGGAGTTATGATTATTTGAGTGGGGACATGTCAAGACACCCGGGTCAGCACACTCGACCTGACCAAACCGCACGGGACGAGGGGGTGATGCTGGACGATGCAGCACCCGAACGGACGTACGCGACCTCGATAACCCGCACGGCCTGACCGCGGGAACATATAGCACGTACGCGGCCTGGACACCCGGATGAAGCTACCCGCGTACGAACACCAACCCACCGGACGCACCCGAGGATGACGACCTGCGTGGATTCGAGAGGACGGACCAGCACGTACGCGGGACGATCACACCCGACTGGACGCCACCCGCGTGCGAGCATACCCGGACATCCACACCCGACTGGACGCCACCCGCGTGCGAGCATACCCGGGCGTCATCTTTGATTCATAATCTCATCTCATCTTTGTGTTCTTGATTGCTTGATTTCATCTCCTTTCTTTCTCTATATGTTTAAGCTTGAATATCTCATGGGTTTAAGAGTAAGTATGTGGATTAGTGAGTAGATCCATTTAAGATACATGGGTTAGGTTGATTCAGAGTGATTAAGTGTAGATCCAAGGAGCTTAGTGTTAGATCTATCCTTTCCTTGCATTGATTTGGTGTTCTTAAAGCTATATTTGAGTTGGCCTCTCAAACATAGAGTCATAGGCATTTCATGCCCGAAAGGTGTTCTATGAAATGCCTGAACCAACTCATCTATGCTTTTAGCTTGCTTTGCCTAAGAGATTAGTTCTCAAAGAAGCTAAGATTGCTATTAGACTCATTCTTTATGCTTGCTTTGATCATTACAGCCAAAAAGATTTGGTGTACTTGGGTGATCATTGTAAAAGAGCATCCATCTAGAGATAGAGCTTGCTTAGTTTTGTTGTCTAGGCATAAGGAATTAGATTGATTGAAAAGTTAGCATCTTGGATTGAGTCTTAATCATTTGATATCAAGTCCCTACACCCATGGGTCTCATTCTCCTCATAAGAAAGAAAGTTTTACTTTTTGTTGCATTTTACTTATTGTCTTAGTTTGATAATCATCCTCTTTAATGATTGCATTTAGATTAAGCATAGACTTGCATTCCCTTTGCTTTCTAGTCACTTAGAACTGGTTCGACAATCTTATATACTACATCATTTGAGTAGGACCTTAGAAAAGTCCTTTCATCAAATTGGCGCCGTTGCCAAATTCTAAGTTGATTGTGACATTGGGATTTAGTCACTTGCTTGAGACTAAATCATTTTTCTTTTCTTTTGATATTGATTCTCCTTTTGCCTCTTCCTTTGATTTTCAGGTGTATGAACACAAGAAGCAGGGGTGCAACTAACCTGGTTCCCACTGTTGAAGAGATAGCTACACTTGAGAGGGAAATAGCAAGAAGGAGAAGAGAAGAAGAGCAACAAGCTAACATTCAGAGGTTGGGGTTTGAGATGGATGATCACCAGCATCAACCTCAAGATGGAAATGTTCAAGGAGCTGACAACCTTGGACCACAGCGCCAGCAACAACAACACCCACAGCGGCAAGCTAGAGCCATTGGCACCTATGACCGTCCTCACATTCATGGCAATAGGACGGGCATCCGCACACCAGCTGTGGAAGCTAACAACTTTGAGATCAAGTCAGGGTTGTTGAGTGTGATTGAGAACTACAAGTACCATGGCTTGGCTGTAGAAGACCCATTTGATCACTTGGACAAGTTTGATAGCTATTGTGGCTTGTCTAAGACCAATTGTGTGTCCGAGGATGCTTTCAAGCTCAAGTTGTTTCCATTCTCTCTAGGAGACAAGGCACGCCAATGGGAGAAATCTCTACCTAGTGATTCCATCTCTACCTAGTGATTCCATCACTACTTAGGATGATTGCAAGAAGGCCTTCTTGGAGAAGTTCTTCTCCACATCAAGGACAGCCAAGCTGAGGAATGAGATCTCTAGTTTCCAGCAGAAGAACTTGGAAAGCTTTAGTGAAGCTTGGGAAAAGGTTCAAGGGGTATCAAGCTAAGTGCCCACACCATGGCTTCTCAAAGGAGAGTTTGCTGAGCACATTCTATAGAGGTGCCCTTCCTGAGTTTAGAGCAAGATTGGATACAGCAAGCAATGGTTTCTTCCTGGGCAGGTCTGAAGAAGATGCTGAGGAGCTGGTTGACAACATGGTGAAGAGTGATTCAGTTTACAGTGGATAACATGACATAGCTGATAGAACAACCAGAGCTGATGACAACCAGACCAAGAAGGAAATCAAATCCTTGCAAGAGAAGATAGACTTGCTGATTGCTAACCAAGCCAAAAAGGAGCAGATCAACTTTGTGGGTGGTCCAAGTCAGGAAACTCCTCCTAAGGTTAATGAAGTTGAAGGGTTAGAAGGGCAAGAAGAGCTTTGCTTCATCAACAACAATGGTACTTGGTACAGGAAGGAGCCTAACTTTCAGTACAACAACTACCAGCAAATGTCTTATCCCAACAACCAGCAAGGAGGCTATCAGCCCAAGCAAAACACTCAGCAAGGGAACTACCAGCCTAGGCAGAATCCTCCTCCTGGTTTTACAAACCATGGCAATCAGTCTACTCAATCTCAAGGTAGCTCCTCCCAAGCTAAAGCTCCAGATTCATCTATGGAAGCTATGTTCAAACAATTATTGGAAGGTCAAGCTAGAGCAGCCAAGGACATTGGCCATGAGTTCAAGACTGTCCACTCCAAGATTTATAGCAGCTATACTGAGCTAAACAACAAGATTAGAGCTTTGGAAAATCAGTTTGCTTCTATAAACTCTCAGCCAAATCGCCAACAAGGAACACTACCAGGTAAGGCTGAGCAAAACCCCAAGGAGCCAATGAAGGCAATCACTTTGAGAAGTGGTAGAGAGCTACCTCCAAGAACTCTCCCCAAGGATGGTGAGACACTAAGTGGGGGGGTGGCTATCAACATTGATGATGATGTTGTGATTGTAGATGAGAAGGTTGATGAGGAGATTCTAGAAAAGATTGTTGAAGCTAAGGGTAAAGGAAAGGTTGGAGAAGAGAAGAAAGCACTAAAGCATGGTGAAGTTGCCACTCCAACAAAAGAGTCTTCTTTTGTTCGTCCTCCCTATGAACCTAAGCTGCCATTCCCTGGAAGATTGAAGAAGCAACTTTTGGAGAAGTACAAAGCACTCTTTGAGAAGCAAATGAGTGAAGTTCAAGTCACAATGCCCATCATTGATGCCTTCATGCTTGTCCCTCAATACAGCAAGTTCTTGAAGGATGCTGTGGCTGCCAAGAAGAAGGAAATGGAAGGCATGATGATTCTTACTCATGAGTGCAGTGCCATTATCCAGAGATTGACAATCCCTAAGAAGCTAGAGGATCCAGGCTGCTTTACCCTACCTTGTGCCATTGGTCCTTTGATGTTTGAGAGATGTCTATGTGATTTGGGAGCTAGTGTCAATCTCATGCCTCTATCTGTTGCCAAGAAGCTTGGGTTCAGCCAATACAAGAAGTGTAAACTCTCTTTGGTGCTTGCTGATCGCTCAGTCAAATTCCCCATTGGTATCCTTGAAGACCTCCCTGTGATGGTGGGAAATTGTGAAATTCTTACTGATTTTGTTGTGCTTGAGATGGATGAAGAAGCTAGAGACCCCTTGATCCTTGGAAGACCATTCTTAGCCACAGCAGGAGCCCTTATCAATGTAAAGGAAGGCAATATTGATCTTCATTTGGGGAAAGAGCACATATCAATGAGGTAATGAAGAGATTAACTGTGCAAGGCCAAGTGTTTTACATAGAAGAGATGGAAGCTCTCGCTGATGAGCTCCTTGAGGAATTGACACTTGAAGAGTTGACAATAAGGGACCCTTTGCAGCATGCTTTGACAGTGGATAAAGAGGTCCAAGTGGTTGAGAACCAAGAGAGTGATGCTATTGTGGCCATGCTGGATTCTAGCAAGCAGATTGGTGACAAAGGCCAGTATGAAGAGCTCAAACAAGAAGTGCACCAAGCTGTTTTAACCACTCAACAAGAGGACACCCAACAAGATGATTGGAGTGAGCTCAAGGCACCAAAAGTGGAGCTAAAAACTCTTCCCCATGGTGTAAGGTATGCATTTCTAGGCCCTAATGAGTCATATCCTGTCATTGTAAGTAGTGAACTTACTGAACTTGAGCTTTCTCAACTTTTAAATGCACTTAAAAGGTTTAGGAAGGCAATTGGGTACTCGCTAGATGATATTAAGGGGATATCACCTTCTTTGTGCATGCATAGGATACATCTAGAGGATGAATCAATGAATTCTATAGAGCATCAAAGAAGGTTGAATCCTAACCTGAAGGATGTTGTAAAGAAGGAGATTCTTAAGCTCTTAGATGCTGGTATTATCTACCCTATTTCAGACTCTAAATGGGTATCTCCTTTGCATGTAGTTCCAAAAAAAGGTGGTATCACTGTGGTTAAAAATGACAAGGATGGATTAATACCAACTAGAACCATAACTGGCCATAGGATGTGTATTGATTATAGAAAGCTCAACTCTGCATCTAGAAAGGATCATTTTCCATTGCCATTCATTGATCAAATGCTTGAGAGGCTTGCAAACCATCCTTTATATTGTTTTCTTGATGGGTATTTAGGGTTCTTCCAAATCCCATTACATCCCAATGATCAAGAGAAGACAACATTCACATGCCCCTATGGCACCTTTGCTTATCGAAGGATGCCATTCGGGTTATGTAATGCTCCAGTAACCTTTCAAAGGTGCATGATGTCTATCTTCTCGGATCTCATTGAGGATATAGTGGAGGTATTCATGGATGATTTCTCTGTCTACGGATCTTCGTTTTCTGCTTGTTTGTCCAACTTGTGCAGGGTCCTACAAAGATGTGAAGACACCAACCTAGTGCTGAATTGGGAGAAGTGTCACTTCATCGTCAAAGAGGGGATTGTGCTTGGGCACAAGATTTCAGAAAGGGGCATTGAAGTGGACAAGGCTAAGATTGAGGTGATGGTCAGCTTGCCACCACCAAAGACAGTGAAAGGCATCAGGAGCTTCCTTGGCCATGCTGGGTTCTATAGAAGATTCATCAAAGACTTCTCAAAGATTGCTAGACCCATGACCAAGTTTCTGTGCAAGGAGGCCGCTTTCAGCTTTGATGAAGACTGTCTTGAACCCTTCGAGAAGATAAAGGGTGACCTTGTTAGTGCCCCCATTGTCCAGCCACCTGATTGGGACCTCCCTTTTGAGATAATGTGTGATGCTAGTGATTTTGCTGTTGGGGCTGTCCTGGGGCAGAAGAAGGATAGCAAGAGTCATGTGATTAATTATGCTAGCCAAACCCTGAATGATGCACAGATGAAGTATGCCACAACAGAGAAAGAGATGCTGGCCATTGTCTTCGCCTTTGAAAAATTCAGAAGCTACCTGGTGGGTTCCAAGGTCATTGTGTATACTGACCATGCAGCTTTGAGACACCTCCTAGCAAAGAAGGATGCCAAGCCAAGACTACTAAGGTGGATCCTTTTGCTTCAAGAGTTTGACTTGGAGATTAGAGACAAGCCAGAGATTGAGAATGGAGTTGCTGATCACTTGTCCAGGTTGAGGATTGAAGGTGGAATATCTTCCCAAGGTTTGGAGTGCCAAGAGTGGTCATAAGTGATGGAGGTTCACATTTCATAAACAAAGTGTTTGAGGGTCTTCTCAAGAAGAATGGAGTAAAACACAATGTTGCAACACCCTATCACCCTCAAACAAGTGGCCAAGTGGAGGTCTCCAACAAGCAAATCAAGGGAATCTTGGAAAAGGTTGTGGGAACCAAGAGGAAGGATTGGTCAGCAAAGCTTGATGATTCCCTTTGGGCATATAGAACAGCCTTCAAGACTCCTCTAGGCACTACTCCTTTCAACCTTGTCTATGGGAAGTCTTGCCATCTGCCAGTTGAGCTTGAATACAAGGCATTGTGGGCTGTGAAGCTTCTAAACTTTGACATCAAGGGTGCAAAGGAGAAGAGACTTCTTCAACTCAATGAACTGGATGAGATAAGGATGGATGCCTTAGAGAATTCAAGGATCTACAAGTAAAAGACTAAGGCTTTCCATGACAGGCACATCCTCAAGAGAGAGTTCAAGGCAGGAGATCAAGTGCTTCTTTACAACTCTAGACTGAAGTTATTTCCAGGAAAGCTTAAGTCAAGATGGTCTGATCCATTTGTGATTAAAGAAGTGAGGCCTTATGGAGCCATTGTGTTATGGGATAAGAAGGGTAATGACTTCACAGTTAATGGCCAGAGACTCAAGGAATACATGGCCACAATACCAAAGGAGGATGGGACATCAACCCCACTCTCTGATGCTCCCCTTGCCTAACCTCAAAGGAGGCAAAGTCAAGCTAGTGACTTTAAACAAGCTCACTTGGGAGGAAGTCCCATGGTTATCCTTGTACATATTGCATTAGGATTTTTATCTTTCAGCAACAAGTCCTTTGAAAGATGTTGGGGCCAGGTTGGGAGCTTGAGAATGAATTGACTGAGGTTATGAGATGGAGGAGACACGAAAAGAAGTGAGTTGGTTCAGTGATCAGGAGAAAAAAGAGATGAAATTTTGGTGGTTTGGTCGAAGATACCCGGGTGGTGTTACTCGGGTTGAAGCAGCCGCACGGGTGGAACGATCAGAACGGACGAACGGGACGTACTCGGGTGGTGTTACTCGGGCTGAAGAGCCGCACGGGTGGAACGATCAGAACGGACGAACGGGACGTACCCGGGTGGTGTTACTCGGGTTGAAGCAGCCGCACGGGTGGAACGATCAGAACGGACGAACGGCTGTACGCGGGTGATGATACCCGGGACACAGCACCCGCACGGGACAAACGGGCGAACGCGGGTGGACGCACCAGGGACGTACAAAATCTCCCTCACCCGCGTACCAACCATGACCCGCGGAAAACCCAGATGCGACCCACCCGACCCAGGTAAGTTTTCTTCCCCTTTTTCCGACCGAAACCCACCTAAACCCGACCCAGAACCCATCCACCCGACCCAGAAACCCTTTAAAACCCTAAGCTACCCTCTCTCTCCTCATTTCATCTTCTTCCTCACATCATAATCCTCTCTAGCCTCCAAGAACATAAATCCCCATAACTTTGTCAAATCTCAACCAAATCACAAATTTCTTTTTCCCACATCCAAGCCTTTTTCCCCTAGATCTAATTCCTTGAATCTTTTCATCTCTATCCTTCATCCAAAGCAAGGTATGGTATCTCTAAGTTCAAATTCGTAACCCTCATGAACCCTAAAAATTTGAACTTGAAATTTGAGCCTTTTCTTGCTAGATTCTTGTAAATTAGACTAGGGAAAGCTTATATATCATGATGGGCTGTTGATTTCTTGGTCAATTTGAGCTGAATTTGGATTTTAAGAAATTAGGGTTCATGAGATTTGGGGGTTTTTGAAAAAGTTCTTACTTTTGGTTGATTATGGTCTAGATTGATTAGAATTGATGTTCTAGAGCTTGTTTAACATTCCATTTCAACTTGCTTGGTGCTTTTACTTGGAATTGGCTAGATTAGGTTCCCTTGTTCATTAAAAAAAAAATAAAATTTTTTTAGAATTTTGTGGACATGGGAACTTGATTGCTTTGTGATAGACTTGCTAGGTTGCTGGTTTTAAACTAGGTTTGCAAGTGTTCTTACAAGCACCTATCATTCCAAGAGTGTTATTTCCTTCCCATCTTGTCCAAGTTCTCAAGATGGAAAGGAAAGATGAGAACTTGATTGCACAAGAAAAGGTTGAGGCTGCTCGGAAAGAGACTGCTAGGTTTGGGAAAGATTTAGGCTCCATGCCTGAATCTGAGGAGGAACGTAGACAGCAAGCCTTGGCATTGTTGAGAAAGAAAACAAAAGCCAAGAGAGATGGAAAGAGAGTGGCTGATGGGGCTAGTAAGCAAGCCAAGAATGAAGGAAAAAGGATGGCTAGTGAAGAGAAAGGGACTGCTGGTGCCCACAAGCAGTCTAAGAGGGATGAAAAGGGAGTGGTTGATGTTGATCACAAGACAACCAAGAAGGATGGCAAGAGGTTGGCTAGTGATAAGAAAGTGATTGATGATGCTTACAAAGAAGCCAAGATGGATGGAAAGAGAGTGGCCGTTGGTGATCATAAGCATACTCCTTCAAAGAAAGCTCGAGCTCCAAGATCTCACAGCGTGGGACCTCTTGTTTTGGAGAAGAACACAAAGAAGGACGATGAGAAACCAGCTCCTCCCACCAAGATCAGGATCAAGGCACCAAACCCCAAGACATTGGCGCCTCCACCCTTGGAGCAAGTAGATGAAACTGTTGAAGAAGCATCTTCTCCAAATGGTAGTGTGGCTGAGCAAGAAACTTTCGAAAAGTTAGGTTTCAATCCTCATAGAGATAGACAGAGGAAGCCTACTGAAGTTGAACTATTGGAGCAGATGAGGCAAGGAGTATCTTGGCCTCCAACCAGATTTGCTGATGTGAGGCTAATGAGAGAGTTAGAGATTGACCAAGACATGAAGGATTTGCTTGCTCTCATGAACATGGACAGCTTCTATTCCATGGCTCACCCAACACATAAAGAGGTCTCTTGCCAATTCTTGGCATCCTTGGAGGCCACATTCCACTCTTCTCTACATGAGAAACAAGGGTGGGGAAGAATCAGTTTCAAGATTGATGGGAAGACCTATTTCATGACTTTTGCTGAGATTGGAGAGGTGCTAGGCCTCAAGGATTTGAAGGAGTCTTCTTCGCCAAAGCTGAAAAGGCTTCCTAAAGGAAAGACCCTTCCACACTTCACTTACAAGCTCTTATCCGGAAAAGATAGAGTGTCCAGCAGAGACAAGAATGCTTCTATCAGGCATCCATCAGTCCGCTACCTCCATAGGCTGATTGTCCACACCATCTACCCAAGGAAAGAGCCAAGCAACGTGAATGGAGAAGACTTTAACCTCATGCACCAAGCTATCCAGCACTTTGCCTTACCTCCTCACTTACCTGAAGTCCCCACTGATTTCTACGCTGAGTTTGGTATGGTTGGATTCTTTGTGAGGTGCCTCATGTACTACAAGGATTATGCTTGGACAAACAGGGATCCAGAGGCTCAGATTGGAATAGGTGGCTTGATCACACCATTGCTTTTGCACCAGGGTATTAGCTTGGGCGATGATGCATCCGGTCCCTCTTTCATTGACCTCAGCTACTTGAAGTCAGCTCATTACTTCTCTGGAAGATACAATGGGAGGTATGTTTACTCGTACTTGAGAGGTTCCACCACAGTTGAGCTGCTTCTCCCTAACTATGAGCTCACTTCATTGAGCACATCAGGGACTATAAGTTTTGATATCAGTGAGCAGCACCTCCTAGGTAGTCATGGGACTCTAGGCCCTATGGTATTACACATAAACGAGAAAGCAGCAGCAAAGGCAGCTAAGTTTGATCAGGGATATTCCAGCAGAGCCACAGCCCATCTCTTTGGTCCTCCTCGCTATAAGTTTGAGAAATGCACCAGTGCCCTGCCTATTGGTCCCATTCGCCAAGCTCATGACCAGATTAGCACACTACAAAGGTGGAACAGAGCTCAAGACAGGACCATCTTCAAGCTCACCAAGAAGTGCAAGGAATTGAGGAAAACTGTGAAGAGACAAGCTGAAGCTTCAGCTCAATTCATGAGAAAGGTTTCTGATTTTCTGACCAGGAGAGCTGTAGCATGCTGCAAAGCTGAGGATTTCAATCTTGATGCTTTCCTTGCACCCCCTCCTCTACCCCTTCATGACCCAAATGCGCCACAAACAGAGAAGCAAGCTCTCCGTAGCTTGAGGAACCCTTACATCACCCCATCCGCATCCGGAAACAAGTCACCAAGCCTAAGCACCACTGCTGATGAAGATAACTCTGAGGGTGAGGCATCAGCCTCATCCCATGCTCCATGAGGTACTCCACTTCCTGATCATTGTATATACCATTCATCTTTGCATTTATATTTCTTTTATTTTCTTTTAGGCCCTTCTCCACATTTAACAAACACAGAGACTGTGTGAATTAAGTGTGGGGGAGGTGTCAAGTTGCTAATAGTCTTGTGTTTTATGCCATATGCATGCACTTGTAGATAGTTATTGCATAGAAAAAAAAATTTGAAAAATTTGAAAAGCACAAAAAGAATCATGTAGTTGCATTAGGATTGAGTCTAGATCATTCACTTGCATATAAAAAAAAGAGAGAAAAATCATCATATAGGTTGCATCATGCATAAGGGGACAAGGATGATAGTTGCCTTGTAAAGATGCTAATGCTAAGTTCTTAAAGTGATAACCTTTATAATCATAGTAAGTAGCTTGAGAAATCTTAGGATAACTTGTAAACTTTATGCCTTGAAATCTCTTCCTAAAGCTTATTTGACTGATTGATGCTCTCTCTTTGAAGTTTGCTCCTGTCATATTTAGACTCTAAGTCTCTTGCTCATGGTCCCTTGGGTACTAAGTCATGGATAGAACACTTGAGTTGTCCCTCCCATTCTTTGCCTATCTTTTTGGACAAACTCAAGTGGTACTCCACGCCCTTAAACCCTTACCTCCTTTCAAGCCTTCATTGTTTGTTGAGTGAGGCCTTATTTGGAAAGCTTTACATGTGCATAATGTTAAGAGTATTGGGAACGACAATGCTTGGTCTCCATTTGAGCTAGATTAGACATTCATATTGTCTAGCTTCTAGGATGGGGGTGAGTGTTGTAAGGTTTGATTTTGGGAGTGTGAAAAAGAGAGAAAAGAAAAGGTAGACTCTTAGAACTCAAAAGTGATTAAGTCTTTAGGGATAAGCAAATGAAAAGTCTAGCTCAAGTTTGTAATGAAAGTCTTGGCCCTCATATTAAAAAAATAAAAATAAAAAAAATAATAATAAAGAAAGGGGGCTAGCCAAAGTTAGTATGAGCTAATAAGTGTTTAAAAAAATGTAAAAATCCCTTGTAGACTTCAAAAAGTGAAGAGTTCTAAGTGAGAAAATGTTCTTGAGAATTTGGGAAATCTTTGGGTGAGTGAAGAGAGAGTGAGGCTTGGCATTGGGGAATAGAGTAAAATTTGCTTTCATGTTTAGGAAAAGGGTAGGACAATGGAGATTGAGCATTGTATGCATGAATTGATCCCTTTCTTAGATATATTATGTGCAATGTCAAAGCTGCTTTGTTTTGAGAGTAAACCACCTTGAAAGATGATCTTGAACCTCTTGATTCACTTTGCGCTAAAGCCTTTTTCTTACCAAACTAAATGATTTGGACCATTTGACCATTTGCAAGATTTCTATTGAGTTTGCTTAATGATTGTAAGAGAGCAAGTAGATTTGTGGATTGTGGATTCATGATGAGTAGGTGTAGGGATCAAAAGAGTTGAGATAGGCCTTGAGAAGTTAGAGTTGGATTGAGTGTTTGCTCTAGCTAATTGGTATGATTACGCAAGGTTATCAAGTTGAGAACTAAGAAGAGCATTCTTTTGGCTATGAGTCCCCTCCTTCAAACCTCTCCTAATTAGTCCTTGCTAGTTTACTTGTGGACAAGTAAAGGACTAGTGTGGGGGAGTTGATGTCTTGCATATTTTCATTGTTTTAGCTTCCCATTTTGTGCATTTCATCCCTTCTAGATTAGGCATTTGGCATATTTAGGTTCATTTTGCATTCATAAGTCTTTATCAGGTCTTGGAGTGTACTTTGGAGAATTTGAAGGTGTTTGGGGGTGCTTTGTTACAAAAAGGAAGGGTGAAAGATGAACATGGACGATGGCCATAGAGAAGTCTTTCTATGCTAAGATTTAGTGGAGACATATAATTTTTAGTTAGCTCTCCAATGGGAGTGGTTCCAAGCCATTTGAAGCCATATTGAAGGAGTTATGATTATTTGAGTGGGGACATGTCAAGTCACCCGGGTCAGCACACTCGACCTGATCAACCCGCACGGGACGAGGGGGTGATGCTGGACGATGCAGCACCCAGACGGACGTACGCGACCTCGATAACCCGCACGGCCTGACCGCGGGAACAGATAGCACGTACGCAGCCTGGACACCCGGATGAAGCTACCCGCGTACGAACACCAACCCACCGGACGCACCCGAGGATGACGACCCGCACGGATTCGAGAGGACGGACCAGGCTGTACGCGGGACGATCACACTCGACTGGAAGCCACCCGCGTCCGAGCATACCCGGACGTCCACACCCGACTGGACGCCACCCGCGTGCGAGCATAACCGGGCGTCCACACCCGACTGGACGCCACCCGCGTGCGAGCACACCCGGTAGCGACGAACGCCTAGGACAAGACGCGATCGGACGCACCCGAGGAAGACGACCCGCACGGCCCGACGATGGAGAACGCCCAGGATCTGGACGCAGCCGATCACACCCGACCTCCCTCGCCCGCGTACCACTCCACTCGACTTCAGTGCACCCGAGCAAGACGACCCGCGTAGCCTCACACCCGGCCATTACCACTCGAGCAGCACGACCCGCACGGCTTGGACGGCCTGGTCGAGACTTCACACCCGGGTGGTCATACCCGGCCTGGTGGGTACCCATCCGACCAGGGTATCCGAGCTTCTTCCTTTTAGAGCTTTTTGATTGGTTTAAACCATTACTCTTGTAAGGGCTTTTTAGTCATTTTGCTTTTATGTTTTAGGGCTCTTAAGCCTACTATAAATACTCTTATTATCCCTAGTTTGGGACTTATGTTATTTTCTATCTAAGAACACAAACCTTTTGAGTAAAGCTTCATCTTTGATTCATAATCTCATCTCATCTTTGTGTTCTCTATATGTTTAAGCTTGAATCTCTCATGGGTTTAAGAGTAAGCATGTGGATTAGTGAGTAGATCCATTTAAGATCCATGGGTTAGGGTGATTGAGAGTGATTAAGTGTAGATCCAAGGTGCTTAGTGTTAGATCTATCCTTTCCTTGCATTGATTTGGTGTTCTTAAAGCTATATTTGAGTTGGCCTCTCAAACATAGGGTCATAGGCATTTCATGCCCGAAAGGTGTTCTATGAAATGTCTGAACCAACTCATCTATGCTTTTAGCTTGCTTTGCCTAAGAGATTAGTTGTCAAAGAAGCTAAGATTGCTATTAGAATCATTTTTTATGCTTGCTTTGATCATTACAGCCAAAGAGATTTGGTGTACTTGGGTGATCATTGCAAAAGAGCATCCATCTAGAGATAGAGCTTGCTTAGTTTTGTTGTCTAGGCATAAGGAATTAGATTGATTGAAAAGTTAGCATCTTGGATTGAATCTTAATCATTTGATATCAAGTCCCTACACCCATGGGTCTCATTCTCCTCATAAGAAAGAAAGTTTTACTTTTTGTTGCATTTTACTTATTGTCTTAGTTTTATAATCATCCTCTTTAATGATTGCATTTATATTAAGCATAGACTTGCATTCTCTTTGCTTTATAGTCACTTAGAACTGGTTCGACAATCTTATATACTACATCATTTGAGTAGGACCTTAGAAAAGTCCTTTCATCAACATAGCTTACCAACGCCAAGGTTGATAACTCACATTCCTTATGATCAATATCATAAGTGACAACATATCTCAGCACACAAGCATATGATCAGATAACCTAACACAAGGATCTGACCTCAATACACCGTCAGGTGCAATTTATACCTCAAGCAAACCTGCTCCAAAAATTAAATAAGATTCATGAAAACTCCTGATAAATCCCCACTAAGAGATTTCCATGATCAAAATCCAATAAATCGACCCAGACCATATGGATTCCAACCATGATCAGTCCAACCGATCAAAAGTTGACATCATCAAATCAATTCCCAAAATCTAAATAAAATTCATGATAATTCATGATAAATCCCAACTAAGAGATTCTCATAAACAGAATTCCATGAATTGAACCCGACCATATAGATCTCAACCAAGAACAGTCCATCCGAACCATGGACTTTCACGGTCTCTTTGATCCGGCCAAGGCCTAGGATCAGTGCCTCCATATCTGAGACATCATCATCCAATACCACAACAAGATATAGAAGAAGAACATAGTAGAAGAAATCAGAGATAAGTGTAACCAGACGAACCAGACCAAACCATGTACCAAACGGATCGTCCGCAGGCCATGTCTGGTGGTCCTTGGCCACACCTATTACCTTATCAGGGACGACCATGTTCCTCCAAGCACGCCTGCATCAAGCCCTTATCACATACTTCCAGTATTGATAATATCCAATCATGGGTCGTACCCATCATCTCTTCCATGGAACTTCCATGAAACCAATTTCTGCACTGCATCCGCCTTCAAGGCTGTTCATGCCTTTAAGAGTGGATTCCGGCCTTCTCCCTTCTCCCCTGGCCATTTGCGTGTGATCTCAAGACATACAGAAAACCTATAAGTACTCATCCATGATCAAACACCACCCAAGGGTCGTGCATCACTTCTCCCTTCAGTACCCATGAAACCGTCTTTCTAACACACATCTGCCTTCAAGGCTGTCTTAACCATTGGAAGTGCATTCCGGCCCTCCATCTCCTTTTCTGTATATTTGCGTGTGATCCCAAGACATAGAGGAAGCCTAGGACGTGATCATCCATGATAAATAACCCTCAAAGGATCGTTCTCAACTCCCTTCTTGATTGCCAACAAAACTGCCTCTTTGCTGCCTTCACACCACTCTTGGTCTTGGATGGAGTAATCCGACCATCTCTCTCTTTTTCTCTGTTCTCTTTGTGTTTCAAGATTTAAGAGAAAGCCTCTGTGTGCCTGCAAAGCACGGAATTGGCTTTGTCCATGGAGAAGAAGGGGTGGTAATTTCCTATAACAGTCACCCAGTAACTGCCCAGTAACCGCCCTCGGCAGTTTGTTTCTTTTCTTCCTTTTCATTTATGTCTATGGCAGTTACCAGACGTCCCTGGCAGGCCGAACTTCTCCTATACAGTCACACACAAGTCTAAAGTGATTTCCCACACCCATGGCCCAACCACAAGAGCCCACCAACCCATCGGTACACATGGATCTTCCACATGGTCTGGTCACTGTCCGGACCCGGCCCAACTTCCCAAGACTTGAACACTCAGTCCAGCTGAGTTGAGCTGATCCCCAACTGTCCCAGCTGATTGAGCTAGTAGTTCAGCTAGTGTGAGCTGACAGTGAGTGTGGAGCTAACACACTCTACTTGAGCTCCAACCAAGCTTCGTCCAGCTGGTTGAGCTTCTTCCTTTCATCTCCTAGCTGTCATACACCGCGTCCAGCTAGTTTTTGTTGGTGTCAAAATCGGTCACGACGGAATCAATGACTGAAAGTCTCTAGAAAGTATTTCTTGAAACAAAAAGTCTCGGATAATTTGAAAAGAAGTTATACGAGATTTTTTCAAATTAGAATACCCACTCTCTGTGAGATCGGAAGACTACGGGCGTGCGCGGACGAGAGTCCCCTGAAAGATCGGTCCGCTCGCCCAAGGACATCGAGATTCGATCACCACAAAAACCCTAAACACAAAAGAATCTGCCTCGAAACTTCGAAGAGGTCGTTCTCTCAAACCGTGAGGAACCAGAAAACGATCAAGATATCAAATCGAAGCCCTCGCCGAGATCTTCATCCTGGCGCCGGCGACACCCCGGCGGCACGCGCCACGCGGGCCGGCCTGGCGCCGGCGGCACCCCGGCCTGGTGCCAGCGGCACCCCGGCCTGGCGCCGGCGGCACCCCGGCCTGGCGCCGGCGGCACCCGTGACGCGGGCCGGCCTGGCGCCGGCGGCACCCGACCTGGCGCCGGCGGCACCCGTCACACGGGCTGGCCTGGCGCCGGCGGCACCCGACCTGGCGCCGGCGGCACCCGACCCTGGCGCCGGCAGCACCGGTGACGCGGGCCGGCCTGGCACCGGCGGCACCCGACCTGGCGCCGGCAGCACCCGTCACGCGGGCTGGCCTGGCGCCGGCGGCACCCGACCTGGCGCCAGCGGCACCCGTGACGCGGGCCGGCCTGGCGCCGGCGGTACCCGGCCTGTGGCACCCCGGCCTGGCGCCGGCGGCACCCGTGACGCGGGCCGGCCTGGCGCCGGCGGCACCCGACCTGGCGCCAGCGGCACCCGACCTGGCGCCGGCGGCACCCATAACGCGGGCTGGCCTGGCGCCGGTGGCACCCGTGACGCGGGCCGGCCTGGTGCCGGCGGCACCCGACCTGGCGCCGGCGGCACCCCGGCCTGGCGCCGGTCGACGGCTCTCGTCCTGGTCTCGGTCCCATCGTGTTCGGTCTGATCCCATCTTGACTTGTTTGGATCAATCATCGTGAGTTTGGGACGATCACGGCTACGGAATAAACATCCTTCGACTCGATTGAAATCGTCCTCGATGTTTTACGACAAAAACTAGAAGGATTGGATTTCTCGTAGAAGATATCGCATAAATCAAGGTCGATTAACTTGAACATCGATCCTTTAGGCTATACGGTTTATTTTACGAGAAAGATAGTCTTTCCGAGAAATCGTATAAAACGTTCAACGACTTAAGACGAGTCCACGGACTTGCTTACGATTTTAAGAATTCAAGCCCAATCAGGCTATGATGGTTTATCCGATTTCCCGAACATCGGATAAACATCAAGTCACCGAAAACTCGAGGATAATTACGAAGATCGACGAAAACGGAATATTTCCTGAAGAGATAAACTTGGGCCCAAAGGCAAGGTCCATCATCCTAAGGCAAACCGACCTAGGAGTGAGTATATAAGGAGAGCAAGAGCAGAAGAGAAGGGGATCCGAAAATCCTAGAATCTAGACTTAGAGAACTTAGAACTTAGGCGGTTAGGTCAGCGAGGCAGGACTTAGAACGTCTGGCCGCCTCTCGTTCTAGTTTTATCTTCTCCGCAGACCCCTGTTCCTCTCGGAAGGATCTAACTATACTTCTACTCAGAGCTCCGCACATAGGAACACTAAGCATGATCTTCGACATTCCTGTTTCTATGACCAACGCTCGTACTAGACGAACCAGGCCCTAGAACGTCTGCCCGCCTCCTGCTCGCAAATCTCCGCTCCTCTCGGAAGGATCGAACAATTCTTTTACTTCAATGCTCCGCACATAGAAACCCTAGGCATTATCTTCGACATGCCTGTTTCTATGACAAACGCTCATACTAGATCGAACCCGCCCAGACGGTTCGATCTCTTGTTCAATTCTTTCTAACTGAACTACGTCCGACTTGATCCTCGAAAGGGGTACGTAGGCAGCCTTTCTTAAGGTCCAGTCTCAAATCTTAACAAATCTTTTTCCGCATTTATTCGGTCACTTGTTGTTGGCTGTCGCAGAGAATCCGGACCTTCAAGGAAAGTCGGGTTAACTTGGCTTTCCTCCGCAATCTTATTCATTAAAATTGACGGTGTGAATTTCGGTTCCCACAGTTTGGCGCTAGAAGGAGGGGGGGACGGATTACTCTTACTCATACGGCCGCAAAGCGCTTGATGGAACCGATGTCCAGAAATATGAAAGAAAAAGTTGCAGTTTGCGTCAACGATGGTAAAACAACTCCAGCAGCGACTGTTCCTACGGCCAACGCTTACGCAAACGCCACGGTGCTCGAGCAGATCAAAAACCTAGCCGTGGCTTTCCGCCACTGGAAGAGCACGAAAACGAGCTCGCAATTTCTCTATCTAAACAGAAAGGGCAACGATAAAATCTATCAAACCCCAAAAATTCGTCTTGTTACCAAGTTAGAGAAATCGCACCGAGCAAGGTTTCTACGAAAAAAGTTTCTTTCGAGAACCTCTCGGAAAAATAAAACTTATTCTCCTCGAAACCTTGGGGAAACCCTATATTACTCGCAGAACAGAAGCACGGCAAATCGGTTCACCGATTCCCACTGCCATACTTCTTACAAACAACTCTTGAGGAATAAACGGGAAAACGAAAGGAGGTCGGAGCTTAATCTTACTAGGACGACTTGCCGTAGGGTAAGATCAGTCTTCCCAGTCCGCCTTAGTAAGAGCCCACTTTTTTCTCCTTTGTGTCTAGGTCAAAATGGCTTTCGTTTCATCTCAATCGGAGTTTCCGTTGAGATTTTACGAAGAGAACAAAGTCACTGTCCCGGCCACCTCGCCGTGGGCAAGGACAAATATTACCGAGGTCACCTCACCCTCTGACATGGCTACCTCGCCACAGGGCGAACTCAGCTTTGTTATCCTTTGAGTCTTGATCAAAGTGGCTTTCGTTTCGTCTCAATCGGAGTTTTCGTTGAGATTTTATGAAGGGAACAAAATCACTCTCCCGGCCACCTCGCCCGTGGACGAGAACAACCATCACCAAGGTCACCTCGCCCGTGGCCACCTCGCCTGTGGAAACCTCACTTTGCTCTCCTTTGAGTCTAGGTCAAGATGGTTTTCGTTTCGTCTCAATCGGAGTTTCCGTTGAGATTTTACGAAGAAAACAATGTCGCTGTCTCGACCACCTCGCCCATGAGAAGGATCTCTCTTTCCCGTCATAGGATGAGACCGGTCCTGTTTCAGTACCATGCATCTTTGCCTGAGTTTTCGTAACTCGATCTTTGAGTCTGTGAGCCCCGGGGATCGACGAAGGCGAGCAACAGCAGCATCGGCGGCAAGGGTCCTGGCGCCCATCCGTGCAGTCATTTCGTGATCTCGGGCAACGGCAACATCTTGGTCCCTTAAACCCATGTTCGGATTGTTCGAGAAACATGACGATTCTTCCGCAAAGCCTTCACGATTGTTTAAAAGGTTCATCTTTTAAACGTCTAAAGTCCGAAGCCTCATTGCTCAAACCCTTGAAGACGGAAAGTCTATGAGTCCAAGTCCATCTCAATCCCGATACTCGAGGAGTCTCGTTGGATTAGAAACGATTATCTCGAAATCTGCGGCTAAAGATCCTCCCAAACTCAAAGATTTCCCGCAAAAACGACTAACGAGGGAAAGATCGAACAACAGAAAAACCACAGAGGCAAGACGGCCTGGCACCGGCGGCACGCGTCACGCGAGCCGGCCTGGCGCCGGCGGCACCCCGGCCTGGCGCCGGCGGCACGCGTCACGCGGGCCGGCCTGGCGCCGGCGGCACCCTGGCCTGGCGCCGGCGGCACGCGTCACGCGGGCCGGCCTTGCGCCGGCGGCACACCGGCCTGGCGCCGGCGGCACCCGTCACGCGGGCCGGCCTGGCGCCGGCGGTACCCGTCATGCGGGCCGGCCTGGCGCCGGCGGCACCCGTCACGCGGGCCGTCCTGGCGCCGGCGGCACCCGTCACGCGGGCCGGCCTGGCGCCGGCGGCACCCGTCACGCGGGCCGGCCTGGCGCCGGCGGCACCCCGGCCTGGCGCCGGTCGACGGCCCTCGTCCTGGTCTCGGTCCCATCGTGCTCGGTCCAATCCCATCTTGGCTTGTTTGGATCAATCTTTGTGAGTTTGGTACAATCACGGTTATTCTAAACACCAATCATCTCGACTATATGAGGAAATGGGATTCCTTCGGAAATGCCGAAACCTTCAAAAGACAATTTTCTCGAAAATTTATGTAAAGGTTTTAAATCTTCGTAGGACAGGAACAAAAACGTCTTGAAAACTGCCGTAGAATTGAGGGAACTTAGGACCTAGGTGGATAGTCTAGCAAGCTAAGTATTAGGAAATATTTCCAGTCTCGTTCCATCGTTTCTTGATTGTCCAGGCAGAACATGCAAACCGATCTAGTCTCTCGAAAAAACGAGAAACGGTCGCTACGCGTTCTAAAAGCATACTCACCCCGCTTTCTAAAAGAAAGAAAAAACGTACACAAGCCTTCGGAAGAACGGCTAGCCCGTTTTCTTTCTTAAAAAGAAAAGGGAAGTAGGTACGTATACTATACCCGTATAATCCCATCTTCGAAAAATTTTTGCTTCAGCATCAAGACAACGCTTTTAACAAAGCAAACTCTCGCAGCAATAAGATTCGTCTAAAAAACGCTAACGGCATAGCCCAACCGTTACAAACATAGTCTTGAAAACTCTACGTCGTCTCTCGTCGCAAACTCCCGACTAGAAACGTGTACCAACGTCAGACTAATAGCATGACGGTGAACTACGAAAATAACGAAATAACCTTCGGTAAAACTCCATAAGTAGTTCGAAGCAGCTTTCGTCCAAAGGTCGAAATCATAGCGGAAACATCTCCCGTGTAATCCGCGGAAACATCGCTACTTTAACAATCTGCGATTTTCTATCTCCATGAAACCGGTCATCCATTACTTTCGTATAACAAGAACATTTTAAAACAAAACAGCCTATGGAAAAAACATGATCGGTCTCATGCAAAACGATTTCGCAGTACGCAAAAGTGAATGAGGAAAACATAATCCATGGTCGCGAATATCGCAAGTAATTTGTGAGAAACGCTCCCCCGTTACCTTTGCGAAAACCCCCTTACATCACTTTTACGAAAAATCCTGTGTATGGTCGAGTCAATTCATACAAAGCAACTTTCGTAAAATAAACATAATGGGTCCAACGGGTAACTGACATAGACAGTTTTCGCTCCACAAGGTTTCTGGCTCCTGCTTTCACTCCCCGCGGTTACGTCCGAGCAGGAAATAATCACGCAGACGAACCCGCACGTGTCCTGCGTCGATCCCTTAAACTTTGTCCCACTCGGATAAAATGAAACGATTTTCATACAACAAAAAAATTTTATACGAACCATTCATCGTATAACTGAGACCTAAAGTGGTAGATCGTTTCTAAAAGCCATCAGCCATAACTCAGAAAACTCCGCTATGCTTTACATGTCTATCTCGGCAAACGCTATTTGGCCCTCGGCCAACTACGCCCTTCCGTAAAGCCCGGACCTGAATTCGGCATCCCCATTAAAGACAATCGTAAACTAACATGACCTTAATAAGGGTCATGGTCTGATCATTTACCAACAACTTCCTTGGCGATACGGCTGAATCTAGCCTCCATGCCAATCCAAAGCTACTGAGCGAGCACCGCTCCAATCACTTAACGGCTAAAAACAACAATCCACGATTTGTTCATAGAACGCCAAGTGACTATTACGCAAGCAATTTGTCGCATAACCCAGAATCGGAAATCATACGATAAACTCTTCATACCAAAACTCAGTCCTAACAACCATATGGTTAACGGAAGATTTAAACTCATCGTCGATCGATTAAGTTCTATACGCCCTGTAAACACGGCATGAAAAGAAACACTCCTGACAAGGCTCCAAGAGTTATACGAGTCATCCTTAATATATACAAACAAATCCCGGAAGGCCAACACTTCACGAAGCACTGTGAATGAAGACACTTCTCCCTGGGTCGAACTTACGCGACCTCTTGGTCCTGCGTCCAAACCGAAACAACAGTTTCTGGTTGCGAACATTCGCAAAACATCTCCAAAGCCCGCGAACATTTCAACCACAAAATGCGGCACAAGGGAAACTCGACCTTCAGCACTGCGAGACGTCGCTAACGCTCGAAGGACATTCTTTTCCTCAAAACGTTCCAGACGAAATCCTCGTCTCTAGAACTCAAAACATACAAACACACCTCTAAACGGTAACATGCCTCTAAACTGGCATCATTTCGTTGTTGCTGATCACAACAAACGAACTCTAACGTCCTAAACAGACAAATAGCCGCCCTTCAAGGGGTAGGCTCTCTTGCATCCGACAAGGATAAATATAGCGCGCTATACAAGAAATCCAAATTTTGGTTTAGCTCTTCGTAAAGGAAGTAGCTCCACTCACGCCCAGACAAATCATATAAGCCGACAACAATTCGCGGATTTTAAACAGTACGAGTCAGGTTAAAATCGCAAACAGGCAAAACGAAAGCCGATTTGTCATCGCAAAGCCTCAGTCCGAGAGTAAACCTAGGTCTTGCCCTAAACCCAGCCACGCTGGATCTTGACATCTCACAGACATAGTATGGTATACGAGATCCAAAAATTTGTCTCTTCACTTAAGCCTATTCGTTTCACGAACTTTCCGCGTAAATCGGTAAACCGCGGAAAATCTCGCTTTATGCAAACAATAGGTACGGTGATCATCAGGGAACTAGGAATGAGACGACAACTCACACCCTCTTTCTCATACTTCGAAAAAACTGAAGTTCATAAATAATCGAAAAACAAATACATCAACAGCATCTTGCTCGAACGTCTCTCATGACACTTAACCAGACCATATAAGTCTCGCTGGAAAACAGATCACAAGGGTCTTAAACTCCAAAACGAACTACGGAAGGCTTGATCCCTACAACAAGGGTACGTAGGCAGCCTTCGAAAGGCGCAGACCCAATCTTACCACTTTCAGCGGAGCCTTTCAACCATTAATTCCGCCTATCTTACCTGACATGTCTTATCGCTCGCAAGAACATCACGAAGGTTCTAACGAGCTGGGGGGCTAACTGTTGGTGTCAAAATCGGTCACGACGGAATCAATGACTGAAAGTCTCTAGAAAGTATTTCTTGAAACAAAAAGTCTCGGATAATTTGAAAAGAAGTTATACAAGATTTTTTCAAATTAGAATACCCACTCTCTGTGAGATCGGAAGACTACGGGCGTGCGCGGACGAGAGTCCCCGGAAAGATCGGTCCGCTCGTCCAAGGACATCGAGATTCGATCACCACAAAAACCCTAAACACAAAAGAATCTGCCTCGAAACTTCGAAGAGGTCGTTCTCTCAAACCGTGAGGAACCAAAAAACGATCAAGATATCAAATCGAAGCCCTCGCCGAGATCTTCAGCCTGGCGCAGGCGGCACCCCGGCCTGCCCCGGCGGCACGCGCCACGCGGGCCGGCCTGGCGCCGGCGGCACCCGTGACGCGGGCCGCCTGGCGCCGGCGGCACCCGACCTGGCGCCGGCGGCACCCGTCACGCGGGCTTGCCTGGCGCCGGCGGCACCCGACCTGGCGCCCGTGGCAACCCGTGACGCGTGCCGGCCTGGCGCCGGCGGCATCCCGACCTGGCGCCGGCGGCACCCGACACGCGGGCTGGCCTGGCGCCGGTGGCACCCGACCTGGCGCCGGCGGCACCCATGACGCGGGCCGGCCTGGCGGCCGGCGGCACCCGGCCTGGCGCCGGCGGCACCCCGGCCTGGCGCCTGCGGTACCCGTGACGCGGGCCGGCCTGGCGCCGGCGGCACCCGTCCACGCGGGCTGGCGGCACCCGTCAACGCGGGCTGGCCTGGCGCCGGCGACACCCGTGACGCGGGCCGGCCTGGCGCCGGCGGCACCCGACCTGGCGCCGGCGGCACCCGTCGCGTGGGCCGGCCTGGCGCCGGCGGCACCCCGGCCTGGCGCCGGTCGACGGCTCTCGTCCTGGTCTCGGTTCCATCGTGTTCGGTCTGATCCCATCTTGACTTGTTTGGATCAATCATCGTGAGTTTGGGACGATCACGGCTACGGAATAAACATCCTTCGACTCGATTGAAATCGTCCTCGATGTTTTACGACAAAAACTAGAAGGATTGGATTTCTCGTAGAAGATATCGCATAAAAAAAGGTCGATTAACTTGAACATCGATCCTTTAGGCTATACGGTTTATTTTACGAGAAAGATAGTCTTTCCGAGAAATCGTATAAAACGTTCAACGACTTAAGACGAGTCCACGGACTTGCTTACGATTTTAAGAATTCAAGCCCAATCAGGCTATAACGGTTTATCCGATTTCCCAAACATCGGATAAACATCAAGTCACCGAAAACTCGAGTATAATTACGAAGATCGACGAAAACGGAATATTTCCTGAAGAGATAAACTTGGGCCCAAAGGCGAGGTCCATCATCCTAAGTCAAACCGACCTAGGAGTGAGTATATAAGGAGAACAAGAGCAGAAGAGAAGGGGATCCGAAAATCCTAGAATCTAGACTTAGAGAACTTAGAACTTAGGCGGTTAGGCCAGCGAGGCAGGACTTAGAACGTCTGGCCGCCTCTCGTTCTAGTTTTATCTTCTCCGCAGACCCCTGTTCCTCTCGGAAGGATCTAACTATACTTCTACTCAGAGCTCCGCACATAGGAACACTAGGCATGATCTTCGACATGCCCGTTTCTATGACCAACGCTCGTACTAGACGAACCAGGCCCTACAACGTCTGGCCGCCTCCTGCTCGCAAATCTCCGCTCCTCTCGGAAGGATCGGACAATTCTTTTACTTCAAAGCTCCGCACATAGAAACCCTAGGCATTATCTTCGACATGCCTGTTTCTATGACAAACGCTCATACTAGATCGAACCCGCCCAGACGGTTCGATCTCTTGTTCAATTCTTTCTAACTGAACTACGTCCGACTTGATCCTCGAAAGGGGTACGTAGGCAGCCTTTCTTAAGGTCTAGTCTCAAATCTTAACAAATCTTTTTCCGCATTTATTCGGTCACTTGTCATTGGCTGTCGCAGAGAATCCGGACCTTCAAGGAAAGTCGGGTTAACTTGGCTTTCCTCCGCAATCTTATTCATTAAAATTGACGGTGTGAATTTCGGTTCCCACAGTTTTCTTCATCTTATTCAATACTTCTAAGTCACTTGGTCCATTTCCAGACCTAGACTTATTTTTCTCATGATCCATTCTGATCATTCACTTCATTACAACTTGTTCAGGATCAATTCCCATGATCTGAACCAAAGCAGTCCCGTTTCTGTTGAAACGTCTATGTCCCGTGCCAAGTTCCAGGAACGGGGACATGACAAGTCTCCCCTGTTGAGATGAAGAAGAAATAAGGCAGTGTTGATATGAAGAAGAGATGAGCACACGGTTTGAAGAGAAGAAGTGAAGTCTGTCCGTACAACTCTCCTATTGTAACCTAGCTTGGATTGCAAGTCAAGGAAGGTAACCTGTGTCCCAAAGACATGCCTCATGAGCCAAAGAGACGTTGGGGGTTTGGTTGACCAGCTGCAAGAGTTTGAATGGATTTAAATAAGGAGATCACATGTTCTGCATAAGATCTGTATTTGTTCAGGACCTGTCACTATCTCTCCACCAGTGTGTTGTCCTCTTGCTTATTATTTTACTCTTTTGCTTGTCTTTTTATGTTAGGCAAGTTGCCTATATATTGTAAACATCCAGAATGAATTAATCTAAGGAATTATTCTCCTTCTCTCTCTCAATTTCGAAATCCACTCTCTCTCTTCCTCTCTCTCTCTTGTTCTTCATGTTCTTGAGTTTCCAGCAGTACTTTCTTGAGTTTCCAGCAATAAACTACCTATAAATCTCTTATTCTCACATGGTATCAGAGCTCTAAGCTCTTGAGACCTCTCTAATCTTCATATCTTCCGCAAATTCACTCTTATTTTCTCACTCTGTGTTTTCATACTTTGTTTTCACTTTGCTGGATTTAAATCCTCTCTGAACCTTCTTCTATTTCCATAAATTCCTTATTTAATCTGAGTTCTTATACTCTTCTCTCTGTTGGAAATTATATTCTCCAATTTCTAGATTCATATCCTTTCTGGTTCCTTTATCTTTGTCCAATGGATAAAAGAAAACCAGCCATGGAAATGGAGTCAAGAATTTTTATTCCAGTAACCCTTGAGGGTTCTAATTATCTGGTGTTGTCAAGAGTTGCCAGAGTTACCTTGGGGAGTCATGGACTTTGGGACAGCCATATTATAAAGGCTGAAGCTTCAAAAAGGATGGCTCAAGTGGAGGAACCAGCACATGACCTGAAGAATGAACACAAGTGGGTTCAAGAAGACCAGTTAACACTTGAGATCATTCATAATTGTCTGTCAGAATCAATCTTTGAGGCTTACTCACACTTTAAAACTGCCAAGCATCTATGGGAGAGTCTTCAAACTGGTTATGGTAATCTATGGGAGAGTCTCCAAACTGTGTATGAGCAAGACAGGTTCTTCAGCTTTCTCATAAGCCTGGATTCATCCTACAACAATCTGATAAATTATTTCCTTAGAGAAAGGAAGCTTCCTGATCTTGAAGATGTATGTTCCTTGAGAAGCAAGCCTAATACATTTAAGCTCAAGGAGTTTGAGCACCAAGTGATTCAAGGAAGAACAATGTATTCAGCTCTCAGTGGAGATCCAACTGAAGGAGGAACATGGAGGAGTAACCCTGATGGTCCAGCGACCAGAAGAGACCTTGATTCCTTTATCAAAGCTGCCAAGGCCCTTATCTCACTAAAGGAGGCTGGTATACACTCTCTTGACTCTAAACCCATTATTATAGATTCAGGAGCTAGCCATCACATGATTAGTGATAGGAACTTGATCAGTGATATCCAGCCTGCCTCAGGGAATGTTATTATAGCAAATGGTGATAAGGTGAAGATAGAAGGGATAGGGAACCTTAGGTTGTTTGATAGGAAATCTACTGCCTTATATATGCCTCAACTTACATCTAATTTGCTATCTGTGAGGAAGGCTACTGTTGATCTGAGTTGTCAGGTTGTCTTCAGACCAGATGAGGTTGAGTTTCAAGACTTAAAGACAGGGCATGTTATTGGAAAAGGTCACAGCCATCAGGAACTATATCATCTTCAGAAGACTAAGCTATATGAATCTGCTTCTTCATTTTGCATGGTCAGTACATCTACTGGAGTTGAGAGCACCATATGGCATGCTAGATTGGGATATCCTCATACTAGAGCTTTAAATCTGATGCTTCCTGGAGTGGTCTTTAAGAATGATGAGTGTGAAGCTTGCATCTTGGGGAAGCATTGCAGGACAGTCTTTCCAAGGTCTAGCACTATCTATGAGAAGTGTTTCGACCTGGTTCACTCATGTGTGGACTGCTCCTTGTATGTCCAGAGAAAATCATAAATACTTTGTCACCTTCATTGATGAGAAGTCCAAGTACACATGGGTGACACTGATACAGTCTAAGGACAGAGTTTTGGAAGCCTTCAAGAATTTTCAGTCTCATGTTGCCAACCATTTCAGTGCTAAGTTGAAGATTCTCAGGTCAGATAATGGTGGAGAGTACACAAGTCAAGCATTCAAGCAATACCTAGCACAACATGGGATTATTCATCAAACTAGCTGTCCTTATACTCCTCAGCAAAATGGAGTTGCTGAGAGGAAGAACAGGCACCTGATGGAAGTGGCTAGATCAATGATGTTTCACATGAATGTCCCAAAGAGGTTCTGGAGTGATGCTGTGATGTCTGCTTGCTACCTGATCAATAGGACTCCAACTAAAGTCCTCAACGACCTCTCTCCTTTTGAAGTCCTCAACAAGAGCAAGCCATCGCTGGATCACTTGCGTGTGTTTGGATGCATTTGCTTTGTACTGGTACCAGGAGAACAGAGGAATAAGCTTGATGCTAGAAGCTCAAAGGCTATGCTCATTGGTTATTCTCCAACACAAAAGGGGTATAAATGCTATGATCCAGTGGCAAGAAGAGTTCTAATATCAAGAGATGTGAAGTTTTTGGAAACAAAGGGGTATTATGAGGAAAAGAGTTGGGATGAATTGAAGGATCTGTCTCAACCATCAGACAATGCCACCAATCTCTGGAGGATATTGGAGAGTCTTGGTATTAACATGCCTCAAGGGAATCAGGACACAAGAGCACGCCATACTGAAGCTGCATCTGGTCCAGAAAATGTGATTGATGAAAATGGAGTTGATGTAGCTGAAGGGAATCAGGAAACCATTCATTCTGATCCTGAAGGGGGGAATCAACATGAATCTGATACTGATCAATCTGATACTGGCACAGAGGCTCATGATAGAGAAGTTCATGATCAGGATGAAAGGCAACAAGATTCAGTCTCTGGTGAGGATATACATCAGGTCCAGACACTTAGGAGAAGTACAAGGATCAAGAAACCTGCATCAAACTGGATCAACACAAGAGTATATTTCAATGCTGAAGCAGTGGCTCATCCAATAAGTGCAGTATGCTCCCTTGCCCAATATCCAGAAGAGCATCAAGTATTCATTGGGGAATTGGATCAGGAATACATTCCAAGATCATATGAAGAGGCTATGCAACATGAGGAGTGGAGAGCATCTGTTGGAGATGAGATGGGTGCTATGATCAAGAATGATACATGGTTTGAGACTGAGCTTCCCAAAGGCAAGAGAGCAGTGACAAGCCGCCTTCTATACACCATCAAGTATGGAGCTAATGGAAAGCCAGAGAGGAAGAAGACAAGGCTGGTTGCAAGAGGATACACTCAGGTCTATGGTGAAGATTATGTGGATACTTTTGCACCAGTGGCAAAGCTGCATACTAGAAGGATTCTTCTATCAATTGCTGTCAACTTAGAATGGGATCTATGGCAGATGGATGTGAAGAATTCCTTTCTACAAGGAGAGTTGGAAGATGAAGTGTATATGCGACCTCCTCCTGGTCTAGAAGACATGGTGAAACCAGGGAATGTTCTGAGATTGAAGAAGGCAATATATGGCTTGAAGCAATCACCAAGAGCCTGGTATCACAAGCTGAGCACAACTCTCAATGGAAGAGGTTTTGTGAAGTCTGAAGCTGATCACACCCTCTTCACCCTAAGCAGTCAACAAGGCATTGTGGTCATTCTGGTATATGTGGATGATATTATCATCACTGGCAGTGACAAGGAAGGTATCACCTTGACTAAAGCTTTCCTTAAGACATCTTTTGATATCAAAGACTTGGGGGAGTTAAAGTACTTCCTAGGGATTGAGATATGTAGATCCAAAGAAGGACTGTTCTTATCCCAAAGAAATTACACTGTTGATTTGCTGAATGAGGCAGGTGATCTTGGAGCAAGAGTAGCAAAGACTCCACTTGAAGATGGCTATAAAGTATTGCGTGAGGGGGAGTTTGAAGACAAACCCTATGGAGATGTGAAACACTATAGAAGAATGGTTGGGAAGCTGATCTACCTCACCATCACCAGACCAGATGTGTGTTTTGCAGTTAATCAAGTCAGTCAACACATGCAAAAACCCAAGATACATCACTGGAATATGGTGGAGAGGATCTTGAGATATCTAAGAGAAGCACCAGGTCAAGGAGTTTGGATGGGATGCAATGGAAGCACTGAGATCACTGGATATTGTGATGCAGATTGGGCAGGAGATAGGATTGATAGGAGATCAACTACTGGGTACTGCACCTTTATTGGAGGCAACTTAGTCACTTGGAAGAGCAAGAAGCAGAAGATAGTATCATGTTCAAGTGCTGAGGCAGAGTATAGAGCAATGAGGAAGCTTACTAGTGAGCTCATCTGGATCAGGAACCTGTTAAGAGACTTGGGCATAGAGACTACAACTCCTATCACCATGCACTGCGACAACCAGGCTGCCATTCATATATCATCCAACAGTATGTTCCATGAGAGGACTAAACACATAGAAGTGGATTGCCACAAAGTGAGACAAGCAGTGGAGCAACAAATCATCCTACCTTGCTACACTAGAAGTGAAGACCAGCTGGCTGAAATTTTCACAAAGGCAGCAAGCAGCAAAGTCTGTGAGTTCATCCATTCAAATCTTGGACTCATAGAACTCACATCTAAATGACTTTCCTATCATGGAGACTTCTACTCTTTTTCCTTGGTGTGTTTTTGTCCCACTGGGTTTTGCACATCAAGGTTTTAATGAGGGAAGTTCTTCATGATTCCAAGCTTGACTGGTTCCCAAAGTCAAGCTTGAGGGGGAGTGTTGAGATGAAGAAGAAATAAGGCAGTGTTGATATGAAGAAGAGATGAGCACACGGTTTGAAAAGAAGAAGTGAAGTCTGTCCGTACAACTCTCCTATTGTAACCTAGCTTGGATTGCAAGTCAAGGAAGGTAACCTGTGTCCCAAAGACATGCCTCATGAGCCAAAGAGACGTTGGGGGTTTGGTTGACCAGCTGCAAGAGTTTGAATGGATTTAAATAAGGAGATCACATGTTCTGCATAAGATCTGTATTTGTTCAGGACCTGTCACTATCTCTCCACCAGTGTGTTGTCCTCTTGCTTATTATTTTACTCTTTTGCTTGTCTTTTTATGTTAGGCAAGTTGCCTATATATTGTAAACATCCAGAATGAATTAATCTAAGGAATTATTCTCCTTCTCTCTCTCAATTTCGAAATCCACTCTCTCTCTTCCTCTCTCTCTCTTGTTCTTCATGTTCTTGAGTTTCCAGCAGTACTTTCTTGAGTTTCCAGCAATAAACTACCTATAAATCTCTTATTCTCACATACCCCACTTAAGATGGATTCGTCTTTGAATCCAGTGTCGCTGACGTCAGGCCTCAAGACAAAGGTTCCAACCGAACTCTTTGCATCCAGAACACGGAGCATGCCTGATTTGTTCTTTCTAACCAATTCGTTGCATCTCCCTCCTTGTTCCTTGTCACTGATCACGTCTTGATCATCATATAAACAAGTCTCCCTTACTTGATTGAGATTTAACCAAAAATCTTATCAAGTGGTCCATCCTTCTGTCGATCAAGCACCCATACAGAGACATGACTTGTGTCACTGGCCCATCCCTCCAGGTTGCGGTTCTAGCAAACACCAAGTCATTACTCTCTGACCCTAATCCACGAATAGATCATATTCAGTCCTTAAGAATATACTGCGTAACCGAGTCTTAGTAGATATACCCAATCTCCAAGCCACTCGATGTTCCGGTCAAATCTTAAAAAATTTGTTCCAATTTTTGGGCTTCTCGTTCTACCAAGAGTCCTAACATAAGTCCTTCCCGGACACTAAGGTTTATGATTCCAGCCACAAATTACTGGATCATTCCTTAACCAGCCACAGCCTTTCCCAGCTTGGCTATATTGCGATCTTAGTCTCTCCAAGACTAAACCGCCTCAACTTGACTTCTGTCCATCACTGGACTTGATCATTTACGGTTCTGGTCCACTCTGAGACTCAACCGTATCAATCAATATACAGCCTGAAGCTACCATCTTTCTGTTTCACAAAAATAACTGGTGCTTCCCAAGGCAATACACTATGGCGTATGAAACCCTTATCAAGCAACTCCTCAAGGTACTACTTTACTCAGCCATTTTGTCTGGTGCCATACGATACGGATTTTTGGACATTGGGGCCGTTCCAGGTTTGAGTTCAATCATGAACGGGTCAGCCCTGCCAGGGGGCACACCCTGCAGTGCCCGAAACACATCCTTGAACTCATGAACCAACGGTATCCCATCCGGGTCACCACCCCCTACGACCTCATCATGTAAATGGTAGCCAATAAGGCCTCACAACCATTTCCAAGCATCCTTTCCACCGGAATTGCTGAAACGACTAAAAACAAGAGGTCGGGTTAATACCTTGGAACCTGATCGGGGGTCCAAACTCATTCTCAAGCAGCACCATTCCACGGTGACAATCAAGAGCTGCCCGATTCTTTCCAAATCAGTCCATGCCTAAGATCATCTCATGATTCTTTAGGGGGACAATAATCAGATCTATAGGCATCGGCTTGTCCAAGATCACAACCAGATCTACAGGCATCGTCCTGTCCAAGATCATAATCACATCTACAGGCATCGGCCTGTCCAAGATCACAATCAGATCTACAGGCATCGGCCTTTCCAAGATCACAATCAGATCTTCAGGCATCAGCCTGTCCAAGATCACAATCAGATCTGCAGGCATCGGCCTGTCCAAGATCACAATCAGATCTGCAGGCATCGGCCTGTCCAAGATCACAATCAGATCTACAGGCATCGGCCTGTCCAAGATAATCACTGGGATGTCCTTAACCAGACATAGTGAGTTCATAATCTTCCCTCCGGCCGCACTCACTATGTCAGGACCATCCCAGGTTCCGTACTGAACATACCTTTTCCGATCATATATGGACTCACAAAGCTATGTGCAGCTCCAGTATCAAAAAGTACGTGTGTTTCCACACCATTGATCATTAAGTACCTAGATGAGTAGGATCTCGATTTAAAAACACATTTGGAAAACGTCCCATACCATTCTCCAAAGGGTCACACTTCTGTGAACGTCCCACACCGTTCACAAGAGTGTTTATAATATACCTCAATCCCCATCACACTAAGCAACTTAACATAGTGTTTCCAATTCCTCTTGGAATTGATCCATTCCATTCACTCAATCTTAAGGAATCCTACCTTGACTTACACTGAGTCCAAGCTGATCCATCCGATCACAAGCCCACCCGTATACTAGCCATGTAGCATCTCCCTTAAATCAATATGAACACCGCATATGCTCACTTGTTTTGAACCGCCACCAAGGGATAACATTTACCTCCAAGAGAGTGCTGCACGTTTCTTTCAACCTAAGCCACTCTCTGGTCCATGTTACTTCCCTGGTCCAGGTCGTCCATACAAATATCTTGCATTGTATCCATCGTCCAATCCGTCTATTACTTCCAAATAACTTGAAAAACTAATCTTTCTGTTTTTCAGGGTCTTGCCCTTGGAAAGTGCATCTTGGCTAAGCCGGTCTATCTTGGAACTCCCCCGTTCACAAGCATGAAACCCAATATTACCAAAACTCTCACTTGGCTCACCACAGGTAAGGTTCCAAGTAATATCAGTTTTCAGAAATAATTTCGGTTTGGAACTCAACATCTTTGAGCACTGTCCTTAACAGGATCAAGCATGCTCTGATACAAACTTGTAAGACCCGATCCCGACCTCTCGGGCCGCGGTCGATGCCTCACGTCGCTCGGTCCATACACTAACCGAACCTCTAAATTTTTTTTGCCATTTATTTAAAACATCGCCCATAGGCGAGGGCTAAATCAGATCTTAGCTCAAGACTACCTTCGTCATTTACTAGCTTAGATCAATTCAACACATACGCAGTGGAATAACAACTATCATCCATTGGTCTTAACCAATCTAACACTTGTCGGGTCGAATCACCTGGCTAGTTTACTCAACTACCAGCTAGCTCAAAGGTCGGTTCTGAACCCAAACCAAGTCATACCAATCCGAGGTTCCATTCCCCTAAACAATTCTATCTAGATCTAAGCAGCATTGCTAGATCATACCTTTGCCACATCCACGGAGCTTGTTAGCTCTTTGTCTCAGATGACTTAGCTTGCTTATACCTGCATAAACTCTTCCCTTGGGTACTTAGTCATTCAACCAACCATCCCCACAGACCAAATAACCTTTGGGAAGTCTTCAATAGTAATTTATATGCATCTGGCTCATCTCAGCCCATGCATCATCCAATTTCCTTACGCTTTGTAGGATATAATACCATGTCCTCTCATGGACTAATAATGTCAAGTCCTCAGCAGGACTAATAAGGTCAAGTCCTGAAAAGGACTAATAAGGCCCATCAGATCCTAATTCATTCAACCAACCACCCCACATGACCCAGAACTGATGAGTCTTCACACATATCAGACCGGCCAAGGAACCATGTCCAAATGCACCCGACCAGTCTTGCTCTTACAACTGGTGCATCCTTTGATCACTCAGAGCAGACACCTTGATCCATCAACCAACGATCAGGTCGTTCAGCCTTGCCCAAGATCAGATAATACACGACCTTCCTTGCACAAGTGTACCCAGCACAATACTAGTGGTCTACACCACCTAGTATTGGCAGTACTCTTCTTCACGGCCCTCAGCCAATGCTTTGCACATAGCTTACCAACGCCAAGGTTGATAACTCACATTCCTTATGATCAATATCATAAGTGACAACATATCTCAGCACACAAGCATATGATCAGATAACCTAACACAAGGATCTGACCTCAATATACCCTCAGGTGCAATTTAGACCTCAAGTAAACCTGCTCCAAAAATTAAATAAAATTCATGAAAACTCCTGATAAATCCCCACTAAGAGATTTCCAAGATCAGAATCCAATGAATCGACCCAGACCATATGGATTCCGACCATGATCACTCCAACCGATCAAAAGTTGACATCATCAAATCAATTCCCAAAATCTAAATAAAATTCATGATAATTCATGATAAATCCCAACTAAAAGATTCTCATAAACATAATTCCATGAATCGAACCAGACCATATAGATCTCGACCAAGAACAGTCCATCCGAACCATGGACTTTCACGGTCTCATTGATCCAGCGAAGGCCTAGGATTAGTGCCTCCATATCTGAAAAATCATCATCAAATACCATAACAAGATATAGAAGAAGAACATAGTAGAAGAAATCAGAGCTAGGTGTAACCAAACGAACCAGACCAAACCATGTACCAGACGGATCGTTCGCAGGCCATGTCTGGTGGTCCTTGGCCACACCTATTACCTTATCAGGGACGACCATGCTCCTCCAAGCACGCCTCCATCAAGCCCTTATCACATACTTCCAGTATTAATAAGATCCAATCATGGGTCATACCAATCATCTCTTCCATGGAACTTCCATGAAACCAATTTCAGCACTGCATCCGCCTTCAAGGCTGTTCATGCCTTTGAGAGTGGAGTCCGGCCTTCTCCCTTCTCCCCTGGCCATTTGCGTGTGATCTCAAGACATACAGAAAGCCTATAAAGAAATAATCCATGATCAAACACCACCCAAGGGTCGTGCATCACTTCTCCCTTCAGTACTCATGAAACTGTCTTTCTAACACACATCTGCCTTGAAGGTTGGCTCAACCATTGGAAGTGCATTCCGGCCCTCCATCTCCTCTTCTGTCTATTTGCGTGTGATCCCAAGACATAGAGGAAGCCTAGGACGTGATCATCCATGATAAATCACCATCAAAGGGTCGTTCTCAACTCCCCTCTTGATTGCCAACAAAACTGCATCTTTGCTGCATTCACACCACTCTTGGTCTTGGATGGAGCAATCCAACCATCTCTCTCTTTTTCTCTGTTCTCTTTGTGTTTCAAGATTTAAGAGAAAGCCTCTGTGTGCCTGCAAAGCACGGAATTGGCTTTGTCCATGGAGAAGAAGGGGTGGTAATTTCCTATAACAGTCACCCAGTAACTGCCCAGTAACCGCCCTTGGCAGTTTCTTTCTTTTCTTCCTTTTCATTTATGTCTATGGCAGTTACCAGACGTCCCTGGCAGGCCTAACTGCTCCTATACACGTCACACACAAGTCCAAAGTGATTGCCCACACCCATGGCCCAACCACAAGAGCCCACCAACCCATCAGTACACATGGGTCGTCCACATGGCCCGTTCACTGTCCGGACCCGGCCCAACTTCCCAAGACTTGAACACTCAGTCCAGCTGAGTTGAGCTGATCCCCAGATGTCCCAGATGATTGAGCTAGTCGTTCAGCTAGTGTTATCTGACAAGTGAGTGTGGAGCTAACACACTCTACTTGAGCTCCAACCAAGCTTCGTCCAGCTGGTTGAGCTTCTTCCTTTCATCTCCTAGCTGTCATACACTGCGTCCAGCTAGTTTTCTTCATATTATTCAATACTTCTAAGTCCCTTGGTCCATTTCCAGACCTAGACTTAGTTTTCTCATGATCCATTCTGATCATTCACTTAATTACAGCTTGTTCACGATCAATTCTCATGATCTGAACCAAAGCAGTCCCGTTTCTGTTGAAACGTCTATGTCCCATGCCAAGTTCCAGGAACGGGGACATGAAAGTCTCCTCCCTGGGTAAGCAGCTTTGGAGCCTCACCAGATGTAATATGACTCCATAAGTCCTTGCTTCCAATCGCGGTTCTCACCATCCGAGACCACACCAGGTAGTTATTCCCCTTAAAGGTCCCAGCCACCTTCATTTTCATACTCATATCCATCTTTAAAGACTTAACTCGAACTCTACGGTTTCAGACATCAGATCTAAACCCCACAAGTATCTCCAAGACTCGATCTTTTAAAGACACCTTCAAAGATCCCACATTTACCACCCAAACCAAACAAAAACTTGACTTTTAGCTTGGATCTTCAAAGAAATCCTTCAAAGCTTCAACCTTTGAGCTTCACAACACCACACGAACTAGACTAGATCACACACACATCTTGAAACACTCTTGAGATTCACAAACGCCCCACAGAACACACTTGAATCCAGATCTTCAAAAGAAACACAAACGGACAACTTCACTTGTTCTTCAAAGATCTAGCATTGAATCTTCATAACACTCAAGAACACAGGTGGACAAGCCAACCTGGCTCTGATACCATATAATCTTTAGAAATTATGAGACAATATGAAAGGAATAAAGAGATTTAGAAGAGATGAAGAAGAGATTAAGAAAGATTTGTTGAGATGAGAAGCTGACTTGAAGATAAAGAAAGGGTTTACATGATGAGAAGAAGAGAATGGGAGTATTTGCACAAATAGGGTGAGCAGTACGGCCTGTACGGACGGCCGTTCGGATCACTCAATCAAGATAACATCAGGCCAGACCATTCAACACATTCTGAGGTTGTGGAAACTTAGTTACTGCGGAAACTAAGTGAAGTGAAGCACAAGGAAGAAGATGGTTGATACTGCCAAGATGAGAAAGAAATTTTGGTCTTGGTCTGATCCGAATGTTGGAGAGGATCAGATAGGCGCGTCCTGACAGCCTGTCAGCAGCTGGAAAGGAAGAGCTCTTTGGTCTTGGTCTCATACGTGTGGAGCATCCCATTGGATGGTTTTAATTAGACGCTCCACCCTTCTTTGACTACACATGCTTACCTTATCTTCTTAGCCTAATGAAACCCTTGTATCCGAGACTATATATATTGTAACCTCATCATTAATAAATCTAAGAAAGTTATGAGAGTCTCTTAGTGTTTTTCGAAATGTCTCTAAGTCTCCTAATCTCACATTAGTCTCTAAATCTTCAAATCTCTTCTCTAATCTTTCTTAAACTCTTTTATAATCTCTTTTATTCTTCAATATCTATAGAAATCTTATGGTATCAGAGCCAGGTTGACTTATCAACCTGTGTTCTTGAGTGTTCTTGAAGATCCACGGTGCTAGATCTTTGAAGAACAAGTCTCTTGGTCCGTTTGTGTTTCTCTTGGAGGTTTATCTTTAAGGTGGTTCCTTTTGGTGTTTGTGAAGCTCGGAAGTGTTCTTTGGCTACTTGTGTGTGGGATCGTGATCTAAGGAGGAAGTCTTTGGTGTGTCTTTGAAGAAAGTCCAAGTCTTTGAAGAGTTGGTGTGTCTAGTATTCAAGATTTAGTCTTTGAGCAAGCTTTTCAAGTCAAGCTGCTAGAAATGGAAGGAGGAATGAACATGAAGGTCTCGGTTACTTTCAAAGGAAACAACTACCTTGTGTTGTCTCGGATGGTGAGAACAGCTGTAGGAAGTAAGGGTTTATGGAAGCATACCACTCCAGGAGAGGCTTCAAAGCTCATTACTCAAGGAGAAGAAGGGAAGAGTGAGTCAAGTGAAGCGCTTGAGAAGTGGGAGCAAGAAGACTGTATGGTGCTGTCCGCTATTAATACATCCTTAGAGCCTGCTTTGCTTGATGCATACAGCTATTGTGGAACAGCTAAAGAGCTGTGGGATACCTTGAAGAAATCTATGAGAATACATCAAATCTTAACCGCGTGTTTTAGGTGAAGCAATCTATCAATGGTTTAGTGCAAGATGACATGGAGTTCGCTAAATATCTTGGAAGATTTAGATCCCTCTGATCTGAACTGGAGATGCTGAGGCCGAGCACAACTGATGCGGATGAGTTGAATAAGAGGCGTGAGCAGGACAAGGTGTTTGGCTTACTTCTAACCTTGAATCCTGCATATGGCGGCCTCATCCAGCACCGTTTGAGAGAAGACAACCTACCAGACCTTGAAGAGGTGTGTGCTCGGATCCAGAAGGAACAAGGCTCTATTGGTCTGTTCGGGAAGAAAGGAGAGCTATCGCTTGCTAATCAAGCTGCACAATTTGAGCAAGGAGAAGCTCCACAAGCTAACAAAGCTGTGCATGGAAAGTATGAAGAGAGGAGGTTTAATGGGAGCTGTGATCACTGTAAGAAGCAAGGACATAAGAAGAGCCAGTGCTGGATACTCCATCCACACTTAAAGCCAGCCAAGTTCATGAAGGACAGAGAGTCAAGGCACATCTTTCTGATGGAACAATTGGAGCTAGTGCAAGTAAGGTTCATGAGATGGAGAAGCGTGAGGCAGACAATGGGAAGTCCTTAGTGGCTTATACTGGAGGTCCAAGCAACCGCAACAACAATGACCAGGATTACCTAAAGAGATTCTCATAAGTATTATGTCTCATTCATTGATGAAAAATCCAAATACACCTGGCTAACACTAATTCTGACCAAAGATAGGGTGCTTGACGCATTTAAAAATTTTCAATCATATGTGACCAACCATTATCATGCCAAGATTAAGATTTTCAGGTCAGATAGTGGTGGTGAGTACACGGGTCATGCATTTAAGAAACACCTATCTCAGCATGGCATCCTTCATCAAACGAGCTGTCCCTACACTCCTCAGCAGAATGGAGTAGCTGAAAGGAAGAACATGCATCTGATGGAGGTTGCTAGGTCCATGATATTCCAAGCTAATGTACCCAAGAGATTCTAGAGTTATGCAGTAGTGACTGCTTGCTACTTGATAAACAGGACTCCGACTCTGATCTTGGGGGGAAAAGCTCCATTTGAAGTGCTGAACAACTACAAACCTTCATTGGAACATTTGAGAGTCTTTTGGTGCTTGTGTTATGTGATGGTGCCAGGGGAGTTGAGAAACAAACTTCCAGCTAAGAGTACCAAGGCTATGTTCATTGGGCATTCTTCAAGTCAGAAAGGCTACAAATGTTATGACTCAGACATGAGAAGAGTTCTGGTCTCAAGAAAGTGAAGTTTATTGAAGAGAGGGGGTACTATGAGGAGAAAAATCAAGAGGACTTGAAGGACCTTACCTCGGATAGAGCTTCAACCTTGAGGACCATATTGGATAACCTTGGGGTTTGGATGAGCCAAGACCAGCAAGGTGGAGGGCGTGCACCAAGGAGTGCGTCTACGACTGGTATAGTTCAGGTTCCCTATCTTGACCATGAGGGGGGAAATGAACCAGGAAATCTAAGCCAAGAAGAGGGAGAGAGCTCAAGTGATCAACCAGAGAGTTATGGCTCTCATGATCAAGATGTGGAAGTGAATGTCCAAGGAAATGAATCAGGCCAGAGTAGTGAAGAAGAGCTTGGTCTGAATGATGTACAAGAAGAAGTGAGTTACAGCAACAAGATGTGCAAGTTGAGCAGCAAGTGTCACCACCAGTGCAGCAAGCACCACCAGCCTTGAGGAGAAGCACACGTCTGAGGATGGATCCTTCCAACTAGGTAAACACTCGTGTGTACTACAATGCCCAGGCTGTGGAGCATCCTTCCAAAGCCGTGTGTTCCTTTGCTCAATACCCTGAAGAGCATTACAGCTTTATGGTGAGCTTAGATAAGAGCCATGTGCCAAGAAGTTATGAAGAATCCATGATTATTCAAGAATGGAGAGACTCTGTGAATGATGAAGCTGGTGCAATGATTAAAAATGACACATGGTATGAGAGTGAGTTACAAAAAGGGAAGCCAGCCTGGCGCCGGCGGCAGGCGTCCCGCAAGCCGGCCTGGCGCCGGCGGCAAGCCAGCCTGGCGCCGGCGGCAGGCGTTCCGCAAGCCGGCCTGGCGCCGGCGGCAAGCCAGCCTGGTGCCGGCGGCAGGCGTTCCACAAGCCGTCCTGGCGCCGGCGGCAGGCGTCCCACAACCCGGCCTGGCGCCGGCGGGAAGCACCCTGGCACCGGTCGACGGCCCTCGTCCTGGTCTCGGTCCCATAATGCTCGGTCTGATCCCATCTTGGCTTGTTTGGATCAATCCTCGTGAGTTTGGTACGATCACGGCTACGGAATAAACATCTTTCGATTCAATTCGGTTGGAATCATCCTCGATGTTTTACGACAAAAATTAGAAGGATTGGATTTCTCGTAGAAGATATCGTATAAAACAAGATCGATTAACTCGAACATCGATACTTTGGGCTGTACGGTTTATTTTACGAGAAAGATAGTCTTTCCGAGAAATCGTATAAAACGTTCAACGACTTAAGATTTTCAGGTCAGATAATGGTGGTGAGTACACGGGTCATGCATTTAAGAAACACCTATCTCAGCATGGCATCCTTCATCAAACGAGCTGTCCCTACACTCCTCAGCAGAATGGAGTAGCTGAAAGGAAGAACATGCATCTGATGGAGGTTGCTAGGTCCATGATATTCCAAGCTAATGTACCCAAGAGATTCTAGAGTGATGCAGTAGTGACTGCTTGCTACTTGATAAACAGGACTCCGACTCTGATCTTGGGGGGAAAAGCTCCATTTGAAGTGCTGAACAACTACAAACCTTCATTGGAACATTTGAGAGTCTTTGGGTGCTTGTGTTATGTGATGGTGCCAGGGGAGTTGAGAAACAAACTTGGAGCTAAGAGTACCAAGGCTATGTTCATTGGGCATTCTTCAAGTCAGAAAGGCTACAAATGTTATGACTCAGACATGAGAAGAGTTCTGGTCTCAAGAAAGTGAAGTTTATTGAAGAGAGGGGGTACTATGAGGAGAAAAATCAAGAGGACTTGAAGAACCTTACCTCGGATAGAGCTTCAACCTTGAGGACCATATTGGATAACCTTGGGGTTTTGATGAGCCAAGACCAGCAAGGTGTAGGGCGTGCACCAAGGAGTGCGTCTACGACTGGTATAGTTCAGGTTCCCTATCTTGACCATGAGGGGGGAAATGAACCAGGAAATCTAAGCCAAGAAGAGGGAGAGAGCTCAAGTGATCAACCAGAGAGTTCTGGCTCTCATGATCAAGATGTGGAAGTGAATGTCCAAGGAAATGAATCAGGCCAGAGTAGTGAAGAAGAGCTTGGTCTGAATGATGTACAAGAAGAAGTGAGTTACAGCAACAAGATGTGCAAGTTGAGCAGGAAGTGTCACCTCCAGTGCAGCAAGCACCACCAGCCTTGAGGAGAAGCACACGTCTGAGGAAGGATCCTTCCAACTAGGTAAACACTCGTGTGTACTACAATGCCCAGGCTGTGGAGCATCCTTCCAAAGCCGTGTGTTCCTTTGCTCAATACCCTGAAGAGCATTACAGCTTTATGGTGAGCTTAGATAAGAGCCATGTGCCAAGAAGTTATGAAGAATCCATGATTATTCAAGAATGGAGAGACTCTGTGAATGATGAAGCTGGTGCAATGATTAAAAATGACACATGGTATGAGAGTGAGTTACAAAAAGGGAAGAAGGCGGTTTCAAGCTGGTGGATCTTCACAATCAAGTACAAGCCTGATGGAACAGTTGATAGAAACAAAACAAGGCTTGTGGCAAGAGGGTTCACTCAAACTTGGGGAGAAGATTATATAGATACATTTCCTCCGGTTACTAAGCTCCACACAATCAGAATTGTGTTGTCTCTTTCTGTGAATCTTGAATGGGGATTGTGGCAAATGGATGTAAATAATGCCTTCTTACAAGGAGAGCTTGAAGATGAGGTCTATATGCATCCACCTGCTGGTTTGGAACATGGTCTCAAGCAATCACCAAGAGCATGGTATCACAAGCTTAGTACAACCTTGAATGGAAGAGGGTTCAGAAAGTCCGAGCTTGACCACACTCTTTTCACTCTCACCACATCCTCAGGTATCATTGTGATCCTTGTGTATGTTGATGATGTCATCATCACTGGAAGTGATATAGATGGTATCAAAGCTACCAAGGAATTCCTTAAATATTTTTTTGAGATTAAAGACTTGGGTGAGATGAAATACTTTCTTGGAATTGAGTTGTGTAGATCCAAGGAGGGATTGTTCATTTCACAAAGGAAATATACACTTGATCTTTTGAAAGATGCAGGTGTTTATGGAGGGAAGACAGCCAAGATGCCCATGGAGGATGGGTATAAGGTTCCACGTGAGGGGGAGCTTGAAGATAGCAAACCATTCCATAATCCAAAGCTTTATAGAAAGCTTTTGGGTAAGCTCATCTATTTGACCATCACAAGTCCTGATACTTGTTTTGCTGTGAACCAAGTGAGCAAGCACATGCAAGTTCCAAAGGAGCATCACTGGCGCATGGTGGAAAGATTGCTGATGTATCCCAATGGAACACCTGATCTAGGTGTGTGGATGGGTTGCAATAGAAGCACTGAGGTGGTGGGCTATTGTGATGCGGATTGGGCAGGAGATAGATCAGATAGAAGATCAACTATTGGATATTGCACATTCATTGGTGGGAATCTGGTCACTTGGAAGAGCAAGAAGCAGGAGGTGGTCTCATGTTCTAGTGCTGAAGCTGAGTATAGACCCATGCTGAAGCTGACAAATGAGGTGGTTTGGATCACGGGAATATTGAAGCATTTGGGGATTGATCAAGCCACGCCAATGACCATGCATTGTGATAACCAGGCTGTCATCCACATTGAATCCAACTTGGTGTTTCATGAGAGAACCAAGCACATTGAAGTAGATTGCCACAAGGTGAGAGAGATGATTGTTCATGGAGTCATCTTTCCGTGTTATACAAGGACTGAGGATCAGTTGGCTGATGTGTTTACCAAGGCTGCGAGACAAAAGACAATGGAGTCTATCCATATGAAGAATAGAAGCTAGTCCCCTTAGTCATGAGATATTTACTCTTTTTCCCTCATATGGTTTTGTCCCTATGGGTTTTCCTTGGTGAGGTTTTTAATGAGGAAGATCTCTTGTGTTGGGGTCAAAAACGGTTATCTCGAAATCTACGGCTAAAGATCCTTCCAAACTCAAAGATTTCCCGCACGAACGGCCAACGGGGGAAAGATCGGGCAACGGAAAACCCACGGGCGGCAGAGAACCCCTGGCGCCGGCGGCAAGCGTCCCGCAAGCGTCCCGCAAGCCGGCCTGGCGCCGGTGGCAAGCCAGCCTGGCGCCGGCGGCAAGCCAGCCTGGCGCCGGCGGCAGGCGTTCCGCAAGCCGGCCTGGCGCCAGCGGCAAGCCAGCTTGGCGCCGGCGGCAAGCCAGCCTGGCGCCGGCGGCAAGCCAGCCTGGCGCCGGCGGCAAGCCAGCCTGGCGCCGGCGGCAGGCATCTCGCAAGCCGGCCTGGCGCCGGCGGGAAGCCCCCTGGCACCGGTCGACGGCCCTCGTCCTGGTCTCGGTCCCATAATGCTCGGTCTGATCCCATCTTGGCTTGTTTTGATCAATCCTCGTGAGTTTGGTACGATCACGGCTACGGAATAAACATCTTTCGATTCAATTCGGTTGGAATCATCCTCGATGTTTTACGACAAAAATTAGAAGGATTGGATTTCTCGTAGAAGATATCGTATAAAACAAGATCAATTAACTCGAACATCGATCCTTTAGGCTGTACGGTTTATTTTACGAGAAAGATAGTCTTTCCGAGAAATCGTATAAAACGTTCAACGACTTAAGACAAGTCCACGGACTTACTTACGATTTTAAGAATTCAGGCCCAATCAGGCTATGACGGTTTATCCGATTTCCCGAACATCGGATAAACATCAAGTCACCAAAAAATAGGGGAAAACTCAAGGATAATTACGAAGATCGACGAAAATGGAATACTTCCTGAAGAGATAAACTTGGGGCCAAAGGCGAGGTCCATCATCCTAAGGCTAACCGACCTATGAGTGGGTATATAAGGAGAGCAAGAGCAGAGGAGAAGGGCATCCGAAAATTAGACTTAGAGCATTCTGCTAGCTTAGAAGAATTAGGGCTTAGGTGGTTAGACTAGCGGAGCAAAGCTTAGGACGTTTGGCTGCCTGCAACTCTATCTTTTTCTTTAATCGCAAATCTCTCTGTCTTTCGGAGAATCTTTGTACTCGTATCTTTCATCTAATAAAACGCCTTCGGGAAAATATTACAATTCTTATTTTTATCTATTAAACTTTCTCGATTTCGTGTGGAAACGCAGAGAATCCGGACCTTCAAGGAAAGTCGGGTTTACTTGGCTTTCCTCCGCAATCTTATTTATCGGAAATTGACGGTGTGAATTTCGGTTCCCACAGTTTGGCGCTAGAAGGAGGGGGGGGACGGATTCTCTAACTCGAAAACCACCAATCGATCGAAGTTCAGTATACCGCAACATCGTATCTTTCGAGGATCGAGCAACGGCCAGTATGGCCAAACCTCACAACAATCTCCTCGTAATAGAACTCACGATCCAGGATATTGACGTAGCAAGGGTATTAGTCGACACCGGATGCTCGACTAATATTATCTATAAAAGCACCCTCGAGAGGATGGGCGTCGATCTAAGTATCCTTACAGATGACCTCAGCCCACTATTCGGACTCTCGGGAGAAGTTATGACCCTCGGTTTGACTCACCTCCTAGTCAGAGCCGGGAGCGTCGCCAAAAACACGGAATTCCTGGTGATCGATGGTTCAACATCCTACAACGCGATAGTTGGAACTCCCTGGCTAAAATCCATGAGAGCGATCCCATCAACATTCCACCTATGCCTCAAGCTCCCGACGCCTTTCGGGGTCGAAACATTACATGGTAGTCACGGAGCAGCGCAGATCTACCTCGCTACCGAACTAAAACGGAAAAATTCTGAAATCGAGACCTCTCGGAAAAAGCAAACGATTCACGACTCGCCAGAAACCTTCTGGCAGTCCCAAAGAGCTGAGGCCCTGGAAGGGAAGCGTGAACCAACCTGCGAACCGGTGGTCTCAATTTGCCTCGACGATTTCTTCCCGGAACGGTGTGTCGAAATCGGAGCTAACCTCCGCGAACTAATAAAAGCAGAGCTCATCGCATGCCTCAAAAAGAACCTCAGTACGTTCGCTTGGGCTGTAGAGGATATGCCGGGAATTGACATTAGCGTAACATGTCACGAACTTAACATTGACCCGACTCACAAACCCGTAAAACAAAAGAGACGAAACCTGGGACCTGAGCGTGCCACCGCAGTAAACGAGGAAGTCGAAAGACTCCTCAAAGTAGGGTCGATAACAGAAGTTAGGTATCCAGACTGGCTTGCCAACCCTGTCGTGGTAAAAAAGAAGAATGGCAAGTGGCGAGTTTGTGTCGATTTCACGGATCTGAATAAAGCCTGTCCAAAGGACTGCTTCCCGCTTCAACACATCGACCGACTGGTCGAAGCAACTGCAGGAAACAAGCTTCTGTCATTCATGGACGCTTTTTCCGGATACAATCAGATCATGATGAATCCCGACGACCGCGAAAAAACTGCATTCATCACAGACCGCGGAACGTATTGCTACAAGGTAATGCCTTTCGGTCTTAAAAACGCGGGTGCAACGTATCAACGACTCGTCAACAGAATGTTTGCTGAGCAACTCGGAAAAACTATGGAAGTATACATCGATGATATGCTCGTAAAATCTCTTGACGAACACGATCATGTAGCCCACCTAGAGGAATGTTTTGCACGACTCAACCAGCATAACATGAAACTCAACCCGGCGAAATGCAGATTCGCAGTGGCATCGGGAGAATTCCTCGGATACATCGTAACGTATCGCGGAATCAAGGCCAACCCTAAACAAATCGACGCACTGATAGAGATGGCCTCCCCGAGAACCAAGCGAGAAGTCCAAAGGTTAACCGGAAGAGTCGCGGCTTTGAACCGTTTCATCTCGCGCTCCACGGATAAGTGCCTACCGTTTTACGAAACATTAAAAGGAAACAAGAAGTTCGAATGGTCCGAGCAATGTGAAAAGGCTTTCCAACAGTTGAAACATTACCTGGCCACTCCACCAGTTCTCGCAAAACCGGTGGAAGGAGAACCTCTTTTCCTCTATATCGCAGTTTCCGCAACAGCAGTCAGTGGCGTCCTGATACGAGAAGAACGCGGCGAACAAAAGCCAATCTTTTACGTAAGCAAGACGTTGCTGGATGCGGAAACTCGATACCCGCTAATGGAAAAATTAGCATTCGCCGTCATAACCTCGGCAAGGAAACTAAGACCATATTTCCAGTCTCATACTATAGTGGTTCTCACCATGTTCACACAGCGGATAATCCTGCACAGTCCGAGCCAATTCGGTAGGCTCGCAAAATGGGCAATCGAACTAAGTGAATACGACATCGAATATCGCCCAAGGACATGTGCAAAGTCCCAAGTACTTGCGGATTTCTTGGTAGAATTACCCACTAGAGACATGACTAACGAGGAACCAAACTCAACTTGGGTCCTCCACGTTGACGGATCTTCGTCCAAACAAGCATCCGGAGTCGGAATTCGACTCACCTCTCCTAACGGGGAAATCCTAGAACAGTCATTACGATTGGCTTTTCATGCTTCAAACAATGAGGCAGAATACGAAGCACTCGTCGCAGGCTTGCTGCTAGCCTATGGATTAAAAATCCGTAATATTCACGCTTACTGCTACTCTCAGTTAGTCGCCAACCAATACAGCGGAGAATATGAAGCAAGGGACGAAAGGATGGACGCATATCTAAAACTCGTCCAAGAACTGGCTCGTAGTTTCGACCAGTTCGCCCCGACTAGAATTCCTCGCTCGGAAAACGTCCAGGCCGACGCCTTGGCTGCCCTCGCCTCAAGCTCAGATCCAGGGCTCAAAAGGATTATCCAGGTCGAATTCATCGAACATCCGAGCATCGGACCACCAGTGGTCGTCAATCTGGCTGCGAACATTCTCAAAGACATCCCCAAAGCCCGCAAGCATTTCAATCACGAAACGCGGCATAAGGAAAAACCGACCTTCAGCACTGCGAGACGTCGCTAGCGCTTGAAGGACATTCTTTTCCGCAAAACATTGCAGACGAAATCTTCGTCTCTGAGCATACAAACGCACCTCAAAACGGTATCATTTCGTTGTTGCTGATCACAACAAACGAACTCTAACATCCTAAACAGACAAATGGCCGCCCTTCAAGGGGTAGGCTTTCATACATCCGACAAGGATAAACATAGCACGCTATACAAGAAATCCAAAATTTTGGTCTAGCTCTTCGTAAAAGAAGTAGCTCGACTCACCCCCAGACAAATCATATAAGTCGACAACAATTCGCGGATTTTAAACGGTACGAGTCAGGTTAAAATCGCAAACAGGCAAAACGAAAGCCGATTTGTCATCGCAAAGCCTCAGTCCAAGAGTAAACCTAGGTCTTGCCTTAAACCCAGCCACGCTGGATCTTGACATCTCACAGACATAGTATGGTATACGAGATCCAAAAATTTATCTCTTCACTTAAGCCTGTTTGTTTCACGAACTTCTCGCGTAAATCGGTAAACCGCGGAAAATCTCGCTTTATGCAAACAATAGGTATGGTGATCATCAGAGAACTAGGAATGAGACGACAACTCACACCCTCTTTCTCATACTTCAAAAAACTGAAGTTCATAAATAATCAAAAAAACGTTTCATAGATTGAGACCGCAAAAGTTCAAACAAAGCCCCAAAAAGGGGCAGGGATTCGAAGCCACCAACGGGCAGTCCCGGTAAATACATCATGGCCTCTTAACGGCCAAAACACATATAAAACGAAATCCCAGAAGGGATTGATAAACCTAGACGCTCCCAGGAGCGTCACCTTCATCCTCAAACTCACTCGCGATAGGGATGGCCTCGCCGTCGCCTCCCTCGGTCGCATCGCCACTACCCGCCTCGTCCACGCCAGCCTCGCAATCCTCTCCCATGCGCTCCTGATCTTCTGAGTCTTCGGAGGTCGGCGCAAGGGTGCATTCGGCCTGCAGGCCGCCCACTCTCCTTTGCAGGACGATAGTCTGGCCTACTCCAAGTCCAAAGACGGGGCCTCGTTACCTCGAAGCAACTCGAGCTCGCTCAAACTCCCCTCGATCCCCGCTAAAGCCAAGTCCCTCTTGCGGATGGCTATCAAGGACTCAAACAGGGTGGCCATCCTCGTCAGACGACCAAAGAAGTCGTCGCGGGCATCGGCAACCTCCGAGGATCTCGGGCGTTCATCTCCTCATGAGTCTGGATCTTCTGCTGAAGGCAGCGGACTTCCGAGGATTTGCTCTTCTTCTCCTTCTTCACCTTGAGTAACGAACTCACGGTCTTTTCAAGGTCACGCTCAAGATCGCTGATACGAACCTCAAGCTGGGACGTCTGGGCGGCATGGGTATCTTCGACAGTCTGCAATGCAGCCTTAGTATGCTTCAGTGCTTCCTGCGACGACTCCAGTTCCTTCGATAGACGAATGACTTCCGACCCGCACTCGCCAAGCATTCCGTCAATCAGCGACACAAACTGTCCGCAAAAGAAGGGGTAAGTATCATCGTAAAAAAAAAAGAAGGCGATACAAGAATTGCAGATAGATAAAATCGAACCTTGGAACGATGACGCGCCAACGGCTCTGAAAGTTCACCCTCCTCGCTCTTTGCACCCCGCTTCCTTTTTGCTCCGGATGCCGCACCAGCCCTTGCCCTTCCCTTGGGCAACGGCGCGGCACCGGCCGCTGGCAGTCCCAAGACGAGTTCCCTCTTCGACGGGGGAAGAGGTGTAGATTCTATCGCATCCTCTCTTCCGGAGATCACGATTGGAGCAGTCGAAGAACCCGATGGATGGACCTGAACATCAAGAATCTGTTCTGGAACAGTAACCCCTTCCGCAGGCAGGAGGGCATCGGGTGGGACTTCGGGGCTGGGAACCGGAAGAACAGGCGAAGAGGCCGAAGGAGCAGGCAAAGAGATCGGAGGAACAGGCAAAGGAGTTGGAGCCGCGGAAGGAACATCGGGCATCTCAGTCCTCGCCCGCTTTGAGCCTTTCGCAGCACTGCACCGGGATAGCTTAGCCTTGAAAGAGTCAAACCCACCAATGAGGGATGGAGTAGCGTCCTGAACGGCCGGAACCGCCGGAGCTTGGCTGGCCGGAACCGACGGAGCTTGGCTGGCCTCGCCCATCTCAACATCAGAATCATTCTTTTCAACTTGGGATGAAGACATTTTCTTTCTTGAGAGAGAAGAAGAGAGGATTTGAAAAGATGTGAAGAATGAGAAGGGAAGGCTGGCTATTTATAAGAAAAGGGGGGGGTGATGACATAGATTTCTTGCGGAAAAGAATCCTTAGCCGAAAATTTCGATTTTCAGAAAATTCGAACCATTCGCCCGCAAAATCGTCTCCGATCTTACGAGCTGGGGGGCTAACTATTGGGGTCAAAAACAGTTATCTCGAAATCTACGGCTAAAGATCCTTCCAAACTCAAAGATTTCCCACACGAACGGCCAACCGGGGAAAGATCGGGCAACGGAAAACCCACGGGCGGCAGAGAACCCACGGGCGGCCTGGCGCCGGCGGCAGGCATCCCGCAAGCCGGCCTGGCGCCGGCGGCAAGCCAGCCTGGCGCCGGCGGCAAGCCAGCCTGGCGCCGGCGGCAGGCGTTCCGCAAGCCGGCCTGGCGCCGGCGGCAAGCCAGCCTGGAGGCGGCGGCAGGCGTTCCGCAAGCCGGCCTGGCCCCGGCGGCAAGCCAGCCTGGCGCCGGCGGCAGGCGTCCCGCAAGCCGGCCTGGCGCCGGCGGCAAGCCCCCTGGCACCGGTCGACGGCCCTCGTCCTGGTCTCGGTCCCATCATGCTCAGTCTGATCCCATCTTGGCTTGTTTGGATCAATCCTCGTGAGTTTGGTACGATCACGGCTACGGAATAAACATCTTTCGATTCAATTTGGTTGGAATCATCCTCGATGTTTTACGACCAAAATTAGAAGGATTGGATTTTTTCGTAGAAGATATCGTATAAAACAAGATCGATTAACTCGAACATCGATCCTTTAGGCTATACGGTTTATTATACGAGAAAGATAGTCTTTCCGAGAAATCGTATAAAACGTTCAACGACTTAAGACAAGTTCACAGACTTACTTACGATTTTAAGAATTCAGGCCCAATCAGGCTATGACGGTTTATCCGATTTCTAGAACATCGTATAAACATCAAGTCACTGAAAAATAGGGGAAAACTCGAGGATAATTACGAAGATCGACGAAAATGGAATACTTCCCGAAGAGATAAACTTGGGCCCAAAGGCGAGGTCCATCATCCTAAGGCAAACCGACCTAGGAGTGGGTATATAAGGAGAGCAAGAGCAGAGGAGAAGGGCATCCGAAAATTAGACTTAGAGCATTCTGCTAGCTTAGAAGAATTAGGGCTTAGGTGGTTAGACTAGCGGAGCAAAGCTTAGGACGTTTGGCTGCCTGCGACTCTATCTTTTTCTTTAATTGCAAATCTCTCTGTCTTTCGGAGAATCTTTGTACTCGTATCTTTCATCTAATAAAACGCCTTCGGGAAAATATTACAATTCTTATTTTTATCTATTAAACTTTCTCGATTTCGTGTGGCAACGCAGAGAATCCGTACCTTCAAGGAAAGTCGGGTTTACTTGGCTTTCCTCCGCAATCTTATTTATCGGAAATTGACGGTGTGAATTTCGGTTCCCACATCCTGGCTGTCCAAGCTTGACTTGTTCCACATGGTCAAGCATGAGGGGAAGTGTTGAGATGAGGAGCTGAGTTGAAGATAAAGAAAGGGTATACATGAAGAGAAAAAGAGAATGGCAGTATGTGCACCAATAGGGTGAGCAGTACGGCCTGTATGGACGGTCGTACGGATCACTCAATCAATACAACATCAGGCTAGACCCTTCTACACATTCTGAGGTTGTGCAAACTTAGGGTGAAGTGTACGGACTTACTGTGTCCGTACAAGTGAGTTACCGCGGTAACGAAGTGAAGTGAAGCACAAGGAAGAAGATGGTTTATACTGCCTAGATGAGAAAGAAAGTTTGGTCTTGGTCTGATCCGAACGTTGGAGAGGATCAGATAGGCGCGTCCTGGCAGCCTGTCAGCAGCTGGAAAGGAAGAGCTCTTTGGTCTTGGTCTCATACGTGTGGAGCATCCCATTGGATGGATTGAATTAGACGCTCCACCCTTCTTTGACTAGACATGCTTACCTTATCTTCTTAGCCTAATGAAACCCTTGTATCCGAGACTATATATATTGTAACCTCATCATTAATAAAGCTAAGCAAGTTATGAGAGTCTCTTAGTGTTTTTTGAAATGTTTCTAAGTCTCTTAATCTCACATTACTCTCTAAATCTTCAAATCTCTTCTCTAATCTTTCTTACTCTTTTATAATCTCTTTTATTCATCAAGATCTATAGAAATCTTAAGATTAACCAAGAACAGATTAAATACTAATGAAGAATCATGTTTAAAGTGAGACTTAGGAAACTCAAAACTTGCTTAGCTTTCATTAATCACGAGTTTACAATATATAGGGAAGGTTACAAGGATTTCCAAGGTCTAAAGTAAGACTAAAGCATGTGAGGTCAAGATTAGATGGAGCGTCCATTCAAACTCGGCCAATGAGAGCGTCCACACGTTTGAACAAACTTTCTTCCTTCCAGGTCATGCCAGCCTGTCCAAGCTCGCCTCCAACGTTCAGATCAAGTGACCCAAGGTGAAAGTAACTCTCCTTTGCTGGAAGAGTTACGTCTGGTAACTTTGGTTGATGTTTGGTCGAGACTTGGTCTAGTCTGTCCTGTACGGCCTGTAAGGCCTGTGCGGCCTGTTCGGACAGATCTCCCAGACTCTCCCAAACATCCCAAGAACTCCACACACTCCACTCCTCAAATGCTTCAACTCCTTATTCATTTCCCAATCATTGCTCAACGCATTTCAATAGTACAAGCACGTGGAGCAACAATGATCATGACTACCTCAAGAAGTCTGATCTGGATGCCCTTATCAAATTGTTCAAGGATAATGGTAACATCTTTGGGTACTCCTATGGTGCTTTGATTGCTAGGACTGTAGAGAACCCTGGTGATTGGAATAGAACTGATAGGTTGCCTGGTAGCTCAATAAAGATGCATAATCATTCTAGAAATGTTGATATTGCTAGGATTGATCATGCATATAAGCCATCCAGTATCCTTGCTTATCTTGTTAGTTCTCATTCATGTAAACCCTTGATTGTTGATTCTGGTGCATCTCATCATATGATAAGTGACACTAGATTGATTAAAAATATAGAACCTGCTCAAGGAAATGTGATGATTGCTAATGGTGCTAAGATTCCTATTAGAGGAATAGGAAGTCTTAAGCTTTTTAATGAGGAGTCTAGAGCTTTCTATATGCCTGAATTCACTTCAAAGTTGCTTTCGGTTAAGAAATGTGCTAATGATTAGAACTGCAATGTTATATTCAGTCCTAATGATGTGAAGTTTCAGGATATTGAGAGTAGCAAGATAATTGGAAAAGGAGTAACCAAAGGAGATTTATATATGCTTGAAGATCTTGCTCCTGTTTCTGATATTAGTTGTTCATTTACTTCTGTTTCTGCCTCTAGTCTGAATAAAATGCATTGTGGCATGCTAGACTAGGACACCCTCATAATAAGGATTTAAAATTTGCCAGGAGTTTCTTTTGAGAATAATGAGTGTGAGGCTTGAAGTTTAGGCAAGCATTGTAAAACTGTGTTTCCCAAATCATCTACTGTTTATGAGAAATGTTTTGATCTTATTCATTCTGATGTTTGGACTGCTCCTTGCCTATCTAGAGAATCTCATATATATTATGTCTCATTCATTGATGAAAAATCCAAATACACCTGGCTAACACTAATTCCGACCAAAGATAGGATGCTTGATGCATTTAAAAAATTTCAATCATATGTGACTAACCATTATCATGCCAAGATTAAGATTTTCAGGTCTGATAATGGTGGTGAGTACACTGGTCAGGCATTCAAGCAGCACTTATCTCAGCATGGCATTCTTCATCAAACGAGCTGCCCTTATACTCCTCAGCAGAATTGAGTAGCTGAAAGGAAGAACAGACATTTGATGGAAGTTGCCAGGTCTATGATGTTTCAAGCCAATGTTCCCAAGAGGTTTTGGAGTGATGCAGTGGTGACAGCGTGCTATCTGGTTAATAGAACTCCAACTCTGGTCTTGGGGGGACAAGCTCCATTTGAAGTGTTAAACAAATATAAGCCATCCTTGGAGCATATGAGGATCTTTGGGTGTCTGTGCTATGTGTAAGATTTCTATCAATCTATAGAAACCTTGTGATGAAAATGAGAAAAAGATTTGGAGAATAAGAAAGAACTGAAGAGATTAATGGTGATTTATGAGATTAAAAGATTAAGAGACTTTGGTAACCATTCTTTCAAGAAACTAAGAGACTCATAACTTGCGTGGTTTATTATTAATGAGAGGATTACATATATATAGTCGAGATACAATAGGGTTGCAAGAGCCAAATGAGAAGACTAAGCGTGTGTGGTCAATGGGAGAGGAGCGTCCAGGCCAGGCTTGTCCAATAGGGTGTTCCACACGCTTGGCCACCTTTACAGCCTGTCTTGATCTGTCTAAGGCGCGCCTCATATCTTCAAACGGTCACAAGCTCATTTCAAACCAAACCTTCCTCTTCAGCAAGCGTCTTAGGCCGCTTGCTTCTACCCTTGGCCGGTAACCTCTTCTTGAGTTACTGCCCCTATTCACCGTGGTAACAATGTGTACGGACATGGTAAATCCATACACTATGCCTTAAGTTTGCACAACTCCAAAACATGTAGAAAGGTTGATTCCAAATGAGTTTTGATTGAGCTGATCCGTACGGCCGTCCGTACAGGCCGTACCGTCCATCATTTCCCACTTCTTTCACAATGATTTTCTTCTCTTCATCACTTCACCCCAAGTCTCTCTCAAGGTATCTATACATCCTCTCATCTCAACACTCCCCTTCAAGCTTGACCATGTGGAACAAGTCAAGCTTGGATAGCCATGAGATCTTCCTCATTAAAAACCTTACCAAGGAAAACCCATTGGGACAAAACCTTGATGAGGGAAAAGGAATAAAGATCCCATGACTAAGGGCCTCAGTTCTTCTTCTTCCCAAGATCAATGAGGCCCAAACAGAAGTGAATGGACTCCATTGTCTTCTGCCTTGCTGCCTTTGTAAACACATCAGCCAGCTTGAGCATGGTAAGATGACACCAAGCACAATCATCTCCCTCACTTTGTGACAATCAACTTCAATGTTCTTGGTTCTCTCATGAAACACCGAGTTGGATGCAATGTGAATGGTGGCTTGGTTATCACAATGCATAGTCATGGGTGTGGCTTGATCAATCTCCAAATGCTTCAGTATCTGATGAGACCCAACCAAGGTTATTGATGACTTGGTTCGGATCTTTCCAAGACCTTTCACTCCAAGGTGGTAATGGGATAATCCTAAGCTTCTTTAGACTCGTGTAGATCCAACAGGAGGTATATTAAACCTAGTGCCTGATGCTAGCAACGATTCTTCAGAAGATAAGCGCTGAACCTTAGGATGTTGCTTACGTGTAGAACCAATGAGGAGTGTAAGAACTCAACACCTGAACTATTTCAACACTCAATTAACAAAATTTGGTGGTAGAATAGTCACACAAGAGCTTGCGGAATAACTCTTGATATACCAGTTTGATCTTCAGCCTCACACTAAAGGATCGAAATGTTCCAAAGGAACAAGGAGAATCACTCTCAAAGAAAACAAGTTTAATATGAAAATGGTCTGTCTTATTTCGTGGCTCTTAGGCCTTATTTATAGGTTTACAAGTTGTAGAAATTCAAAGAAGAAAGCTAAAAACAAGACATTGAAAATTGAAACAAAGACTTGACTAAATAAAGTCTTTGACTGAAACTTGGACTGCCTCTTGATATAGCCACGACCTTGACTTGGTGAAGTGAAGAATATACTCCTGAAATGGGCCAAGAAATGTATCTTTAAGGCCTGGTCGAAATCCATCTTTTTCCCTTAGCCATTTTTTATCGGTTTCTCCATTTGGCTCAAAAAGACATGTTTTTGAATCTTCTAGAAAACCATCAGGCCCAATTGTTGAACTGAAGAGCAGTAAGAAGCTTGTGCACAAATAGGGAAAGCTTCAGGTGATCTCTAAAAGAAGTTCAGCAAAGCTTCAGGAATGGCTTGAAGCATCTATCATGGGAGAAGTTAAGTCCAGGAAGGGCTTAGACTGATCTTAAGAAGAGAATGCAGATGGTTGGATGGAGTTGGGTCTGGTGCAAGAATAGGGTCAGGAGTCTACTAGGCTTCAGGAGGGTGAGATAAGCTCCAGAAGTGTCCTGATGGTTGTGCAAAGATAGGGCCAAGTCCAGGAGGGACTTAGAAGCATGTTTGGGAGCAAATGGGCAAGTGTGCAGAGATAGGGCGAGGGCAGTACGGACCTGTGATACATGCTCAAATTACCCTAGAGCAACTTTACTCTCATCAAAAGAGGTTCAATTGCAGTACTTAGGGATCGAATCCACAGAGACTCTTGGATCACACAATAGATTTATAGTCTTCGGAATAAAGCTAGATGGAATGGTTTAGAATAGTAACTCAAATGAACTTCAGGAAAATCGATCGATAGACCTATGCGAATATCGATCGACGAACAGGACAATTGCTCGATTTCAGAATATGGGATTTGTTATCAATTCAGGAAGGTAGCTAGATCAAGGTAAACCTTTAGGTATGATAGGCATAATGCTTTAGGCATTAAAGGGGTTTTAGATATGGTTGTTCTCGAACTCAACTCTTAGAAACAATCTATAGGATTGTCTAATAGCTGGATCTCAAGCCAGTCAGCTGTTGCTTGTTCCAACTTGAGAAAGCATCGATCAATATGTCTTTTGGACTATCGATCGGTGTGCCTTTCAGATAATCGATCAATGACTAATTGTCGTATCGATCGATTAGCCTTCCAGTAAGCATTACCGAGCAGGTTGATGGGTTCTCAGATTAACTAGGCAACTTTCGTCTTTAGCTAATTAATAAGATCAGACTAGTCTATTTTCAGGCAATTCCCCATGCTGTCGCTTGCGCAAATTAAACCTAAGATCTAAGTCAAGGGTGATCAATTCCTTTACTTAGCATTAAGCACAACTAGAATGAAAGAACTATTAAAACAACCTAACAATCATAATATGATTAGCAATACATAAATCAACCTTAGGTGAACCTAAATCCAACAGTAGAACTACTCATACATATTCATAAGAAGCAAAGTTATGATGGTCTGAATAATACTTAAATAAAACTTAATGAAAATAGTACTAGAGTAAGAAAACAAAAGGAGTTCAAGATCTTCTCTGTTTATGAAGTTCAGATCTCTCTCTTCAGGGTAGATATCTTCTTCTCCAACTGATTCTCTAAGCTATTACTTCTCTCCTTGGTGATGACTTTGGTGGCTTCTTTAGTTGCCTCCTTGATTGCTTGCTTTCTTTCTTGCTGATGACTCCTTATTTAAATGGTACAAAAACCCTAAAAACATGACCTAACAGGGCGGCCAGGGTGTATTATGCAAATAAGAAATCTTTTGGACATCTTCGTAAATGTTCTATTCTTCATTAATCGCGAGTGGCATTGCATCGACCGATATGGCAAACGGATATCGATCGATCCGTGTGATATTCTATCGATCGATACTACCATGTTGTGTCGGTCGATGCCTTCTTTAGTAGTCAGCTCCGTGAGTGAAATGTAACATCTTCCAAAAAGATCTCAAAATGCCTCATAATCATCACTTTATTCCAATGAGTACCTAAACCTGAAATATCTCTAAAAAGAGCTACAAAATGCATATAAAACCTTTGAAAACATATGAAATTCATAGGGTAAATATGGTAAAATATAAGGCCTATCAACTCCCCCAGACTTATCCTTTTGCTTGTCCTCAAGTAAAACATAGGAAAAATCTGCAAAGTAGTTTAGCAAAATAGCGGGGACTCACATAATTTAAAATCACTACTCTCATTCTTGCATAGATGGTGGAAGTGAGTCATTGCTAACCTTTAGGATGATTCGATATTGTACACACTAGCTTAGTCACTATACCATACATCCTACAACTCCACTGATAGTGACTGGCATACCCCTCTACTGACCTCATTTCTGAAATAATGTAAATGTGTAGGCTGCATCTTGGAAGTATCGATCAAGGGACACATGAATTCTTACTCAAGCAAGTTTCTGAACACACAGGTAGTCTTCTCTGATTCCTTGCTTCTCTCTTTCTCTCTTCTCTGAATCCTTATGGTTTCAATCCCAATGAACAATGATGTAGTACATCTTATTCATCTTATTGACCTTTATATTTTTTTATTGACAAAATGTAGGTGAATAATGGGGTCGTTGGTAATTTACCTATCCCTCGCTTCCATAATGTGTGATCATTCCTTTGAATTAGAATAATGGGGTCATTGGTAATTTACTATCCCTATGCATCTCAGGAAATCATTTCAATCCTTTATTTTGGTGGATGCTGAAGAGAGAGAGAGAAGGAAATCAGAAGCACACAGACTTTTTACCTTCCAGACTTACAGGAGGAATTCGATCCAATGAATACCAAATCCCAAAACGAGCAGTAAAGTCAAGTTAGGTTGGAAGTCAGCTTTGGTTTCTCTTGGCATTCTCAGCAGGTGCAGGTGTTAGCATTACATGATACACTGCGGTACTTCTATCTACTACACCCTGCAAGTTAGTAAATCTAAATGGTGTAGAGAATAGTTAGAGTAATGATCAAATTGTTTTAGTTCATAATCCCCTTTTGAAAACATAAATAAAAGGTGAAAACTTCTTTTTTTTTTTAAATAAAAACGTAGCTCGTAAAAGATATCGTTAGTAACTTCCTCCCCCAGACTTAAATTACACTGTCCCAGTGTAACCGGTCTAAAGTTGGTGAAAATTGAAACAAAGATATAATTGGATAGTTAATCATTTGAGTTAGAGTAACCGTACCTATTTTGTACTTGTATCGATCGATACCTTTACAAGGCTATCGATCGATAGCAGTTAGACAGAAAGTCATCAATTTGTCTGTCGGTGTCTAATCCTTCTGATCTGTCAGTTGTTAGTTCTGTTAGACAATCCAAACACAAGCAAATAGATAATAAGTCATGAAATAGAAAAGAAAAGAGTCTAAAATAATAAATCCTGAAAATCCAAGAGAAATAAAAATAAAAATAAAAATGTTTACAGATAAGGGATAAAAATGTGAGGACTAATCGGAGTTCTCTGCTGCCTCCTCGTCATCTGCTGACGAGTCATGCCGTTACTGATGCAATGGTGCTGGCTCTGATGGGTCACGGGCTCTGACGCTTCTCCTGCTCATGCACCTACAGCGAGACAGTTTGGCCCAGATGGCCTGAAGAGCGTCTGTGACAACCCTCTGAAAGTCCCCGTGATCGCGTATCGGGATCTCTGGCATGATTGGGAAGGCGGGTAATGGTGCCTCTGGCGGGCCCTGGGTAGCTGGGGCTCTGCGCTCTCCTGCAACTCTCTGTGGCATGTCCTGGAGGTTGCGGAGAAATGCCTCATCTGGCTGGAACTGGAGCCTGTCTATGCTCCCAATAGAGTCCGTAATGAGGCGGGATGGTAGCTGCAGAAGACGGAGGCGCTCACCTGTCCTGAAACTCCATAGCAAACCCTCCTTCAGCCACTGAGCTGAAGACAGATGTGCCACGTCCAAGTAGGCGCGGCAGGTGCGTGCTGACTCTCCATCCAAGCGGATGCCTAGATGCTGGAAGATCGGTGTAAGCAGGCTCCCGACCGTCTCCTTCTTCCTGCCAGTACTCTTAAAGGGCGTCATCTTCAGGGACACCAGGTGCTGAGCGAAGAGAGATCCCAGGTTGGGCATGGGCATGTCGCGGTCTGGGTCCAAGTGCTGCAGTCTACTACTCTGTCAAGCGCAATGAACAACAATGTAAGCTCGTCCATCCGCACCTTGTTGGGCTCCATCATGCACAGCAAAGTGCTGGCAAGGGCCCTCATGAAGTAGCGCAAGGTGGGGTGACGGATATCAGTCTGAGTGACAGCCGTGCTACAATGGCACGTGCCTATGATCCTACAGAACTCACCGATCCTCGGAAACTCAGGGACACCCATGGCGGTGTTAGAAGGATCGAACCCGTAGATCTAGCAGATCTCAGCGACTATGATCTGGTATCTGACGCCTCTGGCAAAGAAAGAGAGAATGTTGTTGGTTGCGACGCGGCCAGTAGTCGTGGTGTAGGAGAGATCAGACGTGGCAAGGAACTGCCTGACCAGAGATGGGTAGAGGTCATAGGGCTGTGTGGCCATACTGTCGAACACAAGCTGGTTGATCATGTCCCTCAAATCGGACCGGAGACCAAGTTGCCTCACGCTAGCCTCGTCTATGAAGCACGTGAGACTGATATCAACGCGCAGCCATGCGTTGTAGAACAGGCTGTTGTAGTCGTCCCAAGTATCCGTCCGCCGACGGTGGATGCAGGCAGCAGAATGGACTGCTGTCGGGTCAGCGAAAGGCTCCACTGTCTGGATGGCCTTGGAAGGGTTCCTAAGCTAAGGGTAGCGCTCGTCTGGCTGTCGTGGCGGAGAGTGTGATGATGATGATGGTGGGGTCGAGCAAGATGGTGGTGTGGGTGGGGCCCTGGAGGTGCTCGGGGTATCGAGCCTCCTCTTAGTCCTCCTCTCGCGTCTACTGTCTCTCCGTGAACTCATCTTGTAGTTCTGTTGAATGGATGAACAAATGAGATAGAGAAATGAAAAACAAGAGGATTGAGGCAAGAAATGGCGAAAAACGGTTTAGTTTCTAGAGAGAAAAATGGGTTTCTCTTTTTCGGCTGAGGTTTGCGATTTAAGGGGATGAAACGGCGGATATCGAGGTTAATGAAACGCAGCCTCGATATGCCCGCATCGATCGATACACATAGACAAGTATCGATCAATTTCAAACGCAATCCCTTATTATCTCCTTTTTTTTGAAACTAAGATTCTAAATCTATTAGTGGTTTGCCTCCCTCTCAGCGCTTGTTTTAAGTCGTGATCTGGACTAATTAAGGTCAATCCCTGATTGGAAAATCCAATCGCAGATTATTAGCATCCGGAATTACTGCTTTTGCCCAATAATGCTTAACTCTGTGTCCATTCACCGTGAAGTCGTTTCCTTTTTCATCAAACAGAGTTATTGTTCCGTAAGGTCGTACTTCCTTAACTGTGAAGGGTCCTGCCCAACGAGATCGGAGTTTTCCGGGAAATAAGGAAAGTCCGGAATTATAAAGCGAACTTGGTCATTTGGTTCGAAATGTCTAGGAATAATTTTCTTGTCATGATAGACTTTCGCCTTTTCCTTATAAATCTTCGAACTTTAATAAGCCAAATGCCGGATTTCATCTAATTCATTTAGCTGTATAAGCCGTCGTTCAGCAGCGGGTTTACTATCCAAATTCATCTGTTTAACGGCCCACGCTGCTTTGTGTTCAAGTTCGACTGGTAAATGACAGGCTTTTCCGTACAGTAAATGAAATGGTGTGGTCCCTAATGGGGTTTTGAAGGCGGTTCTATAGTCCCAGAGTGCATTATCAAATTTTCGAGACCAATCCTTTCGGGATATTCCTACGGCCTTTTCTAAAATTTCTTTTATTTGTCTATTGGATACTTCCACTTGTCCACTTGTTTGTGGGTGGTATGGTGTTGCAACTCTGTGATGGACTCCATTCTTTTTGAGTAGTTGATCGAAGATCTTATTAATGAAGTGGGTTCCACTGTCACTTATCACTACTCGAGGTACTCCAAAACGAGGGAAAATAATGCTTTTGAAAAATTTGACAACTACTGCAGCATCATTTTTTGGGGAAGCAACTGCTTCGACCCATTTAGACACATAGTCTACCGCGACTAAAATGTATTTATTTATGTAAGAGGAGGGAAAAGGTCCCATAAAATTGATTCCCCAACGGTCAAAGACTTCGACTTGGAGAATGAATTTCTGCTGCATTTCATGTCTTTTGCTGATTTTTTCTCTACGTTGACATCTGTCACATTTTGCGATGTAAGCATGGGTGTCGCGAAACATTGTCGGCCACCAGAAACTTGCCTGAAGAACTTTTGCTACCGTCTTAAAGGTTGCAAAGTGTCCAGCGTAGTCAGATCCATGGCAATGAAATAAGATATTGTTAATTTCAGTTTCGGCGATGCATCGTCTGAACATTCCATCGGGGCAGTGTTTGTATAAACACGGTTCATCCCAATGGTAACGTCTAACTTCTCTAAAGAACTTTTTCCTTGAATAACCTTGGAGATTTTCTGGCTCAACGTTGGCGGCTAGATATTTTACTATGTCAGCATACCAAGGTCGATTCTTTAAACCCATATTTATTGCGTGCACCCCCAGTGTTTAGAGGGTCGCAGGCAACATGAACTGGTAAATCAATGGTGATTATCTTTGGAAAAGTCCTGATTCTATGCCCATACACGCTGTTGATCGAGTGGCTAAAGTTAGCGTCGATCGATCGAATAGCGCATGTATCGATCTATCTGTCTCTTTCAGGATCGATCGATGCATAATCCGTCAGTCCAATGTGACCTATGAACAGGTCGCCAGTCTGATAAACATTTTCTGTAGGTAAGAAATCGTTGATTGGAACATCTTTATCGATTCTTATCCTAGACAGATGATCTGCAACTCCGTTTTCTATTCCTTTCCTGTCTCTAATTTCCATATAGAACTCTTGGAGTAGCAAGATCCATCGAATAAATCTCGGCTTTGCGTCTTTCTTTTGCATTAGGTACTTTATCGCAGCGTGGTCGGTATAAACAATGACTTTCGAGCCGACAAGATATTGACGGAATTTTTGGAATGCGAAAACTACTGCCAGTAGTTCTTTTTTCGTAGTTCCATAATTCCTTTGCGCTTCGTCGAGAGTTCGACTGGCGTAATAAACAACATGTAATTTCTTGTCTTTTCTCTGACCCAAAACCGCACCTACAGCAAAATCAGTTGCGTCGCACATAATTTCAAATGGGAGATTCCAATCAGGTGCTTGTACTATGGGTGCGCTAATTAAAGCAGTTTTAATCTCTTCAACAACTTTGAGACATTCGGGGGTTAAAAATCAAATTTGACTTCTTTACACAGGAGAGCTGTCAAGGGTCTAGAAATTTTGCTGAAGTCTTTTATAAATCTTCTCTAGCACCCAGCATGCCCGAGAAAACTTCTAACATCTTTTACTGAAGCGGGTGCTGGTAAACCGGGCATAACTTCTTTTTTTTGCGCGATCTACCTCTATGCCGACAGCAGACACTTTATGTACAAGGACAATTCCACTAGTAACCATAAAATGACACTTTTCCCAATTTAGAACAAGATTCTTTTCTTCGCATCTTGCTAGCACTTTGCATAAATTGTCAAGACAGCTTACTTGAGTGTCAGTCCAGCTTACTTGAGTATTCAGCTCATCCAGCCCAGCTAGGTAAGTGTCATTTTGATTCAGCTCGACCAGCTCGCCCAAGTGAGTTTCACTTCATCCAGCTTGTCCAAAGTGTTCAAGCACGGCCTGGGTCGCATCATACTCCCTTTCTTGTCGAGGATTTTACCTCCAATCCGTTTCTCCTACATCAAAAAGAAACAAATCAGATACCAAGCAAATTATAAAGTATGATAGTATGTAAGCTGAGTATGAGAGTATGTAAGCTGAGTAGAGTTTCAGAAAAAAACTTCCTTCGACGATTGAAGTTGTTTTCCTCAAGTACTTCCAATTCCAAATTCCTGACACACAAGTGTTGTCCCAACTTCCTCTGCTTGCTACCATTTGAATTTTATCTTGTATATCCTGCGCTTTCAACACAACTAAGGAAACAACATCAAATCTGCCAAAGAAATAATCAAAGGGTTTCTCTATCCATAAGACATCAAAAACAGTATTCAAACTCTTGGGACATTCACCAAGCACGTGTGTAAACATCAAGCAAGTAAACTGAGTGCCAAACATTGGTTTATTGATTTCAAATCAAGCAAAGCTGTGCAACTGTTAGGAAAAGAGTGAGAAAGTGCCAACTTAGAAAACTTCTCAACAAGAACAAAATCAAATTGATCCTCTGTTCTAAACATTTTCGGTTCATGCTTTTTCCTAATCCAGATTTCTTTCAATGCATAACTGATTGAGAACAGGTCATGCAATGATCTATGCTCAAGCAAAACGTTCTTCAACCAAGTAAAGACATGTTCTCAAATAGAAAATTTATTAGTCAAAACGTTTTCATGATGAGCAGAGACAATCAACTCATGATCCTTACAGTGCTTTTGGCTTTTACAAGAGATTGGCTGAGGTATCTCCTTCGGTTCAGTGCTGTCAGCCTGCTCCAACAGTTTCTCTGGTGCTGAACTCTTTTGTGCTTCTTCTGCTGGGGTTTCTTTCAATTCCTGTGAAAAAGAAACAGGACTACTCGGCTGTACCGGTTCAAGATGGGTAAGTTCATCACAAGTCTGTTTATTTTCTAACACAACATCAGAATGAGAAGAGGGAACTAAACACTTAGCTTTCAAGGCGTTTCTAAGAAAGGTTTGTGGCTTCACGGTTTGACTATCAGCCTGATCTTTCTTTTTGCTCAAGTGTTGCTGATCTTGTAGAGCTTCCTACGGAGACAAGGGACTAAGTTGATGTTCTTACCTTTGAACAGGAATGAGAACCGGTTGGTGAGTCCATTATATGTAACTTTGCGATCAAACTGCCATGGCCTCCCAAGAAGGATGTGAGTGGCTTCCATAGGCAAAACATCACAAAGAACTTCATCTTCATAGCGTCCAACGGAAAAGGATACCAACACCTGTCTAGTCACCTTCATTACACCATTATAAGTCAACCATTGAAGCTTATAAGGCTATGGATGCTTCTTAGTTTCTAAACGAAGCTTCTTCACCATTGTTGAACTCGCCACATTTTCACAGCTGCCTCCATCAATGATCCTACTGCACACTTTGTTTTGAACCAAAACTCTAGTCTGGAACAAGTTCTCACGTTACTCATTACTTCCTTCATTGCTGTCATTAGGCACCTTGGGCACGTCCTTTGTAATATGCTTCCTGCCATGATACTTCAGAAATTCATCAGCACAAATAAATTTAGTTGTTTTAGAACTACCTTTGGTTTCTTGGCTAAGTGCTGAAAGTGGTTCTGTTTTTGACTTTTTACGAGCCAATTTCTCCATAGAAAAACTTGGCCTTTTTCTCACTGCTTCAGCTCTTAGGGATTTGGACGTGGTTTTACTCTTTCTATGGCTTTCCTCCACGGCCTTAGGTGCTGGGAACAACCTTTTCTCACAGTCCTCATAGTGCTGGTTTCTGCTGAACTGATCATTGAGTTTTCTAGATCTGTGGTAACTTCTTTGATCATCACGCCAATGATCATGAACTGCTTCATCCCTGGATGGTCTATGCTTTTTAAATGAGTTGAGTAATGTTATGGAAAGGAATAAGAAGTTGAAGCATTTGAGGAGTGAAGTTTTTGGAGTGTTTAGGATGTTTGGGAGAGTTTGGGAGATCTGTTTGTACAGTCCGTACAGTCTGTACAGGCCGTATAGGATAGACTCGACCAAGTCTCGACCAAGCATCGACCAAATTTACCCGGAGTAACTCTTCCAGAAAAAAATAGTTACTTTCACCTTGGATCACTTGATCCGAACGAAAGGAAGAAAGGCTGACCAAGCGTGTGACGGCCCTCATTGGACGAGTTTGAATGGACGCTCCACCTTATCTTGACTACACATGCTTTAGTCTCTCTTAAGACTTTGAAAACCCTTGTAACCTTCCCTATATATTTGTAAACTCATGATTAATGTAAGCTAAGCAAGTATGAGAGTCTAATAAAGCATTTCGAAATGTTCTTAGTCTCATAATCTTTTTTTAAGTCTTTTATACTCAAATCTCTTCTCTTATCTCTCTTAAATCTCTTCTAATCTCTTTTTTTCAATAAAGATCCACAAAATATATGGTATCAGAGCCAGGTTGAGCTGTTCGTGGGTGTTCTCGAGTTTCTTTGAGGGTAGATCTTTGAAGAACAAGCGTTTGTGTTGGTTGGTGTTTTCCTTGAAGATCCAGTCTCTAAGAAGCTTCAGTTGGTGTTTACAAGGTCTTGTTCGTGTGATAATCTTCATTTTGGTTCATTGAGGGTTCAAAGGTTGAGTCTTTGTGGTGTTTCCTTGGAGATATGTGGTAAAGTTCAAGTCTTGTGCGGTTTGTGGTTTCAAGGAGGTATGTTTGGAGGAGTTCTTTGAAGATTGAGTCTTGAAGCTGTTTGGTGGTTTGGATCTGAGTCTAAGCGTTTGTTCAAGAATGGTTTATCTTGTCTTTGAAGATGGATAGTGGTATGAAGATGAATGTAGCTGTGTCCTTTAAGGGGAACAACTACCTTGTGTGGTCTCGGATGGTCAGGACGGCCATTGGAAGTAAGGGTCTGTGGGGGCATATCTGATCTGGTGAGGCTCCAAAGCTTATTACTCATGGAGGAGACAAGGAGGAAGCCTCAGATGGAGCAAGTGATGCTGTAGAGAAGTGGCAGCAAGAAGATCTCATGATGATATCCGCACTTCATTCTTCATTGGAGCCAGCCTTGTTGGATGCTTATAGCTACTGTGAGACAGAAAACGAGCTGTGGGATACTCTGAAGAAGGTGTATGGAAACACTTCTAATCTGAGCAGAGTGTTTGAGATCAAGCAAGCTATCAATGGCTTGGTTCAAGAAGACATGGAGTTCACTAAACACCTTGGGAGGTTTGATGTCTTGCATATTTACATGTTTTTAGCCATCATATCTTATTCATTTTTGCTCATTTAGATTAGGCATTAGGCATCTTTAGGCTCATTTTGCATTCATAAGTCCCTATTAGGTGTTGGAGCACACTTTGGAGATATTGAAGATGTTTGGGAGTTTTGTGATGAAAAAGAAGGGTTTAAAGATGAACATGGACAGAGGCCTTAGGAATACCTTCTGATGCTAATATTTGGTGGAGACATGGCATTCTGAGTTAGCTTTCCAATGGAAGTGGTTTCAAGACATTTGGAGCCATATTGGAGGAGTTATGATCAATTGAGTGGAAGCATGTCAAGCAACCCGGGTAACCACACCCGAGCCAAACCATCAGGTCATGCTAGATGAGCTCAGTACGCGGCCCGTACCACTCGAGCACGAGGACCCGCACGGGATGAGAGCTGGACGACACGCGGGTGCACACAACCGGGGAGAATCACCCGCACGGGACGGACAAGGGACGGACGGACTGGACGACCAAGGACGCACCCGACCTTGCCTCACCCGCGTACCAGCAGACACCCGACAGCACCTGCCCGACCTAGACTGCCCGCACGTTCAGACGAGCTCCGGACACTTCCAGCACCACCCGGACCAGGACACTCGGACGTCCCACAGTCCCTCCTACCCGCGTACCAGCCTGCACACCCGACTAGTATCACCCGGCCAGCACCACCCGCACGTCCTACCACCAGCTGGACGCCCACCACACGGCCGAACACACCCGGCCTAGAGAGGCCGCACGGCCTGGACGCCGGACGAGCAGGACACACCCGACCTGGACACACCCGGTCTGGACAAACACTAGCTGACCCGGGTGGCTCAGCTTCTTCCTTTCTTCCTAGCTTCTCATTGGTTGAAAATCAAGTTGGCCAAGGACCTTTTAGTAATTTTTATTTTATGTTTCTAAGGGTTTCCAAGCCCCATATAAATACTCTTGTATCCCCTTTGAGGGACTTATCTCATGATCTATCTAAGAACACATTAAACCTCTTGAGAAAAGTTTCATCTTGATTCATAATCTCATCTTGTCTTTGTGTTTTTGATTGTTTGATTTCAAATCCTTTCTTTCTCTATATGTTTAAGCTTGAATCTATCATGGGTTTAAGAGTAAGCATGTGGATTAGTGAGTAGATCCTTCTAAGATCCATGGGTTAGGGTGATAGAGAGTGATTAAGTTAGATCCAAGGTGTCTATTGTTAGATCTATCATTTCCTTGCATAGATTTGGTGTTTTTAAAGCTATATTTGAGTTGGCCTCTCAAGCATAGAGCTATAGGCATTTCATGCCCGGAAGGTGTTCTATGAAATGCCTGAACCAACTCATCTATGTTTTTAGCTTGCTTTGCCTAAGGGATTAGTTGTCAAAGGAGCTAGGATTGCTATTAGACTCATTCTCCATGTTTGCTTTGATCATTACAGCCAAAGGGATTTGGTGTACTTGGGTGATCATTGCAAAAGAGCATTCATCTAGGGATAGAGCTTGCTGAGTTTTGTTGTCTAGGCATAAGGATTAGATTGATTGAAAAGTTAGCATCTTGGATTGAAGCTTAATCATTTGATATCAAGTCCCTATACCCATGGGTCTCACTCTCCTCATAAGAAAGAAAGTTCAATCTTTTATTGCATTTTTAATATTGTCTTAGTTTCACAATCATCCTCTCATCTTGTTTAGACTTAGATTAAGCATGAACTTGCATTCCCTTTGCATTAAAATCTCTTAGAATTGGATTGACATCTTGTATTCTACAACATTTGATTAGGACCTGAAAAGGCCTATCATCAAATTGGCGCCGTTGCCAACTTCTAAGTTGATTTTGACATTGGGATTTAATTATTTGCTTGAGACTAAGTCATTTTTCTTTTTATTGTATCCTGTGATATTGGTTCTTGCCTCTTGTATCTTTGACTTTCAGGTGTATGATCACAAGAAGCAGAGGGGAATCCAACTTGGTTCCTACTGTTGAAGAGATTGCTGCACTTGAGAGGGAGATAGCTAGACAAAGAAGAGAAGTAGAGCAACAGGCTCATCTTCAAAGGTTGGGGTTTGAGATGGAGAATCTGCCTCAAGATGGTAATGTCCAAGGGGACAATGGTCCAAGAGCTGACAATCCTAGACCACCACGCCAGCCACATCACCAACCACGCCAAGCAAGAGCCATTGGAGCCTATGACCAACCTCACATTCATGGTCATAGGTTGGGGATAAGGGCACCAGCTGTGGAGAACAACAACTTTGAGATCAAAGCAGGCCTGCTGCATTTGATTGAGAACAACAAGTTCCATGGCCTTGCTGTGGAGGATCCCCTTGATCACTTGGACACATTTGATAGCTACTGTAGCTTGTCCAAGATTAATGGAGTCTCTGAAGATGCTTTCAAGCTGAGGTTGTTTCCATTCTCTTTGGGAGACAAGGCACATCTATGGGAGAAGGCTGTTCCAAGTGACTCCATCACTACTTGGAATGAGTGCAAGAGAGCATTCCTAGAGAAATTCTTCTCTACCTCAAGAACAGCCAAGATCAGAAATGAAATCTCTAGCTTTCAGCAGAAGAACCTTGAGAGCTTTAGTGAAGCATGGGAGAGGTTCAAGGGCTATTGGTCTCAATGCCCACATCATGGCTTCACCAAGGAGAGTTTGCTTAGTACCTTCTACAGAGGTGCTCTACCAGAGTTCAGGAGCAGATTGGACACAGCCAGCAATGGGTTCTTCTTGGGCAGAACTGAGCAGGATGCTGAGGAGCTGGTGGAGAACATGGCCAGGAGTGACTCAGTCTACAGTGAGGAGCATGATAGGGCCAACAGAGGCACTGATGAAGATGATCAGCACACAAGAAAGACCCTGAAGTCTCTCCAAGAAAAGTTGGACAAGCTTCTTGTAGAGAAGGCTAAGCAAGAGCAGCTTAACTCCATTGGGAACCAGCAACAGAAACAGCCTGCTAGAACTACTGAAGTTCATGGTGTAGAAGGACAAGAGGAGCTGTGTTTCATCAATTCTAATGGCACATGGTATAGGAAGGAGCCTAACTTCCAATACCAAAACAACTACCAGCAAAGACCTTACTACAACAATCAACAAGGAGGTTACCAAGCAAACCAGCCTACTCAGCCCCAAGGAGGCTCTTCTCCAGCTCAGGTTCCAAGTTCAAATTTGGAGTCCATGTTCAAGCAACTCTTGGAAGCTCAAGAACGAAATGCTAAGACCATTGGTGATGAATTCAAGAACATCCATGCTAAGATTGATGGAACCTATTCTGACCTCAACAACAAGTACATGCAACTTGCCTCTCACCTCAAAGCTTTGGAGAGCCAAGTTACATCCATGTCTTCATCCTCCAAGAATCCAATGGGATCTCTACCAGGGAAACCAGAGAAGAACCCTAAGGACACTTGCAATGTTATCATCTCCACTTCTTCAGGGATTGCATTGAGTGATCATAAGAATGATGTTGATGAGATTGAGAGGCTAGTGCTTGGAAATCAGATTGAAAATGATAATAGACTGGTTGTGGCCACAGCTGAAGCTAGAGTTGTGAAGAGAGCTGATAAGAAGGTTCAAGGAAGGATTGATGAGCCTAAGGTTGAGAAACAAGTTGAGAAGAGTGCTAACCCCAAGCTGAAAGAAGTGAAGGAAGATGACAATGAGGTTGAGCTATCACCATATGATAAGCTCCCTTACCCTCAAAGGTTTCCCACCAAAGCTCAAAAGAAAGTGATCTCAAAGTTCCGGAAGGATCTTAGTGATATTGGAGTCAAGCTTCCAGAGATCAGCAATATGCATGCTGCTCATGTCCAAATGATGCTCATACAAGACATTCTCACCCACCAAGCTAAAGTGGCTGAGCTTTTGGACATCTCACTTCTGAAGATTGATCCACCAATCCCTCCCAAGTCCCTCCCTAAGCTTGAGTCTCAAGGGAAGTTCACATTGTCTTGCTCTCTTGGTAAACTAACTATGGATGATGCTCTTGTTGATAGTGGAGCTAGTGTGAATGTCATCTCCTTGGATATGGTGCAGCATATTGGGATTGAAAGCATGGAAACAGATACTCCTCCTCTCATCTTTGGAGATTCCTCTTCTACAACCCCACTAGGCATAATCAAGGACTTTCCCTTGAAGATTGGATCCTGCACCATACCTATTGACCTCACTGTTTTGAAGATGACATCTGAAGAAAGAGTCCCTTTGATCCTTGGCACTCCTTTCTTAACAACAGTTGGAGCTTGCATAGACTTTCCCAACAAGAAGGTCACCCTCATGCATGTAAACAAAGCTGTCTCCTATCCTCTCCAGCCCCCACTCGAATCAGACTATTGTGGGACAATAACTCGTGCTGCACAAGCTGTTGAGAAGCCCCAAGATGAAGAGGTTGTTGGAAAGAAAGAAGGTCTTGATGGAGAGTGTTCTAAGAAGTTGTGTGTTGAGCACTTGGAAAGTGCTAAAAGAGAGGGGATGGGTGGAACCTCAAAGGCCACTCATGGCAAGACAAAGATAGTGAAAGAGCCTCATCCTCCACCTCTTGATTTGCTCTCACACACTCTCACACTCCATCCAAAGAAGCTCAAGGATGGAGCCATTGAGTACAAGATCAAGCATAAGGGTAGGTCCACACCATTCTCAAGTGCTAGAGCCATCATTACTCCTCAGCTCCAAGATGACCCTATCAAGCTTCAAGAGCTTCTCTCTCAAGTCCTCACCATCACACTTGAAGGTGGGAAGGATCCTCCTTCTCACTAGTCAAAGAGAAAAGGTAGTCAAGCTAAGTGACTCAAAACAAGCTCACTTGGGAGGAAGTCCCATGGTTATCCTTGTATATAGCTTTTCAATTTCGAATTTCCTTTTAAGTTTTTAATAAAAGTGGTCAAGATTTTCAGGTTTTTACAAGTACTAGAGGAGAGAAGAAAGGTGGTCAGCCACCTAAGCCCCATGATCCATGTAGCAGCCTCCTCTAGTTGCTATGAACCAAGCCAGCTTCTAGTCATGCCACAAGCACCATGCCCAACTCTCCTTGTGTGGTATTCCTCCAACCCTTTTGTATATACATTTGATTTTGCCTTGTTGAGGTACCTCTTACTCTCTTACTCACACAGAGACTGTGTGATTTAAGTGTGGGGGAGGTACCGGATATTTGATCCTGTTTGCTTTGTGATCTTGAGTCTCATGCATTGCATTGTACATTCATAAGTGCATAGAAAATCCAAAAAATTTTAAATTTTTGAACCATGTAGATTGCATCACTTGCATCCTTAAGATTGAGTCTAGAGCATATAGGTTGCATTCATTTGCATATGGAGCATTGCCTTGTAAAGAACACTCGGTTGCACTGAATTTGACACCCTAGTTAAACATATCAAGTAGCTTAAGCATCTTTTGAAAAGCTTGCATGCTTTGAGCCTTGAAAACTCTTCTTGAAACTTGCTTGCTTGCTTGATATTGGCATTGTTCTTAAGACCAGCTCCATCCTGAACTTAGACTTGAATGAATTTAATCTCTCTTGCATATGGGCATTTGCATACTTGATCATGGATCTCATTCACATTTGGGTTATCTTTTTCCATTGTACCACCCTTTGTTAACCCAAATGGCACTCCCTTACCCTTGAACCCTATCCATTCTTTGAAGCCTACATTGATTTGCTTGAGTGAGGCCTCTTTTGATAGCTTGTCATGTGCAAAATCTTGAGAGTATTGGGAGCGACATGGATTTGTTCTCATCTCTTGCTAGCATAGGGTCATCATTTGAGCTAGCTTCTAGGATGGTGAGTGAAGTGCTTGTTGCCTAATTGTTTACATTTTGGGTTTGGGGATGTGACAAAGTTGAGATTGATGAGCAAAAAGTTTTGATAAAGAAATGCCCTAGGGACCTAGAAATAAAAAAAAAAATGAAAAGCTCTTAGTTGAAGTCTTTGACCTTCCCCCTCATGCATATATAAAAAAAAATAAATAAAAGAAAAAGAAAAGAAAAGAAAAGAAAAGAAAAAAAAAAAAAAAAAAAAGAGATTCAATAAGATAGTGGGGAAGGAAAGATTTAAGAGTTAGAGCTTAGAATGTGAATAGAGGTCCTTAGAGGTAGCACCATGAGAAAGAAAGTGTTCATTGGGTGAGTGATGTGAGTATGTCTTCATTTTGGGTTATGGGATGAATTAAGAGGGGTGTAGAACTTCTAATCACTTAGGATTTGGGTAGAATGATGAGGATGGATCCATGTATGCATGAATTGCTCCTAGTCTTAGATAAATTTTGCATAATGATCAAGCTCCTTGATTTTTGAGTGATTGCCACCTTGAAATGATGCATTGAACCCTCCTTTTCATCCATATTAGACCATTTGATCACCTAACCAAATGATTGAGATCATGTGCCCATTTGTGAGACTTCACCTTGTGTGTGTGTGTGTGAATCAATGTGAGGGCTGGTTAAGAGAACATGTTGGTTGATAGGCATTGCATCTTGTGTAGAGGCATAAGAGTCATTGATAGGCCTTGTGAAGCTAGAGCATAATAAGAAAGTTTTGCTCATGCTATTTGCTATGTTTCTTTAGGATGTCAGGTTGAGTGCTATGAGTGTTTCCTGTGGCTTTGTTCCCATCCTTGCATCCACCCCCCTTGTGTTTGAAAAGTTTACTTGAGGACAAGCAAAGGTCTAGTGTGGGGGAGTTGATGTCTTGCATATTTACATGTTTTTAGCCATCATATCTTATTCATTTTTGCTCATTTAGATTAGGCATTAGGCATCTTTAGGCTCATTTTGCATTCATAAGTCCCTATTAGGTGTTGGAGCACACTTTGGAGATATTGAAGATGTTTGGGAGTTTTGTGATGAAAAAGAAGGGTTAAAGATGAACATGGACAGAGGCCTTAGGAATACCTTCTGATGCTAATATTTGGTGGAGACATGGCATTCTGAGTTAGCTTTCCAATGGAAGTGGTTTCAAGACATTTGGAGCCATATTGGAGGAGTTATGATCAATTGAGTGGAAGCATGTCAAGCAACCCGGGTAACCACACCCGAGCCAAACCATCAGGTCATGCTAGATGAGCTCAGTACGCGGCCCGTACCACTCGAGCACGAGGACCCGCACGGGATGAGAGCTGGACGACACGCGGGTGCACACAACCGGGGAGAATCACCCGCACGGGACGGACAAGGGACGGACGGACTGGACGACCAAGGACGCACCCGACCTTGCCTCACCCGCGTACCAGCAGACACCCGACAGCACCTGCCCGACCTAGACTGCCCGCACGTTCAGACGAGCTCCGGACACTTCCAGCACCACCCGGACCAGGACACTCGGACGTCCCACAGTCCCTCCTACCCGCGTACCAGCCTGCACACCCGACTAGTATCACCCGGCCAGCACCACCCGCACGTCCTACCACCAGCTGGACGCCCACCACACGGCCGAACACACCCGGCCTAGAGAGGCCGCACGGCCTGGACGCCGGACGAGCAGGACACACCCGACCTGGACACACCCGGTCTGGACAAACACTAGCTGACCCGGGTGGCTCAGCTTCTTCCTTTCTTCCTAGCTTCTCATTGGTTGAAAATCAAGTTGGCCAAGGTCCTTTTAGTAATTTTTATTTTATGTTTCTAAGGGTTTCCAAGCCCCATATAAATACTCTTGTATCCCCTTTGAGGGACTTATCTCATGATCTATCTAAGAACACATTAAACCTCTTGAGAAAAGTTTCATCTTGATTCATAATCTCATCTTGTCTTTGTGTTTTTGATTGTTTGATTTCAAATCCTTTCTTTCTCTATATGTTTAAGCTTGAATCTATCATGGGTTTAAGAGTAAGCATGTGGATTAGTGAGTAGATCCTTCTAAGATCCATGGGTTAGGGTGATAGAGAGTGATTAAGTTAGATCCAAGGTGTCTATTGTTAGATCTATCATTTCCTTGCATAGATTTGGTGTTTTTAAAGCTATATTTGAGTTGGCCTCTCAAGCATAGAGCTATAGGCATTTCATGCCCGGAAGGTGTTCTATGAAATGCCTGAACCAACTCATCTATGTTTTTAGCTTGCTTTGCCTAAGGGATTAGTTGTCAAAGGAGCTAGGATTGCTATTAGACTCATTCTCCATGTTTGCTTTGATCATTACAGCCAAAGGGATTTGGTGTACTTGGGTGATCATTGCAAAAGAGCATTCATCTAGGGATAGAGCTTGCTGAGTTTTGTTGTCTAGGCATAAGGATTAGATTGATTGAAAAGTTAGCATCTTGGATTGAAGCTTAATCATTTGATATCAAGTCCCTATACCCATGGGTCTCACTCTCCTCATAAGAAAGAAAGTTCAATCTTTTATTGCATTTTTAATATTGTCTTAGTTTCACAATCATCCTCTCATCTTGTTTAGACTTAGATTAAGCATGAACTTGCATTCCCTTTGCATTAAAATCTCTTAGAATTGGATTGACATCTTGTATTCTACAACATTTGATTAGGACCTGAAAAGGCCTATCATCAAGGTTTAGATCTCTATGGTCAGAGTTGGAAATGTTGAGACCAAACACAACTGATGCTAATGAGTTAAACAAAAGACGTGAGCAAGACAAGGTGTTTGGCTTGCTTCTTACATTGAACCCAGCTTACAATAGACTCATCCAGCACTTGTTGAGAGCGGACACACTTCCTGACTTGGAAGATGTGTGTGCTGGATTCAGAAAGAGAAAGGGTCCATTGGGTTGTTTGGAAGAAAGGGGGACCTGTCACTTGCAAATCAAGCCTCTCAGACTGAACAAGGCGAAGCTCCACAAGCAATCAAAGCTGCGCATGGGAAGTATGAAGATAGGAGGTTCAATGGGAATTGTGATCACTGCAAGAAGCCTGGTCACAAGAAGAGTCAATTCTGGATTCTCCATCCACATCTCAAGCCAGCTAAGTTCACGAAGGACCGTGAAGCAAGAGCACACATTTCAGAGGGTTCAAGTGGAGCTGGCACTAGCAAGAACAATGAAGGGGAGAAGTGTGAAACTGACAATGGGAAGTCTTTGGTAGCTTACTCTGGTGGTACAAACACGCGCAGCAACAATGATCATGACTACCTCAAGAAGTCTGATCTAGATGCCCTCATCAAATTGTTCAAGGATAATGGTAACATCTTTGGGTACTCCTATGATGCGTCTATGATTGCTAGGCTGTAGAGAACCCTGGTTATTGGAATAGAACTGATAGGTTGCCTGATAGCTCAATTAAGATGCATAATCATTCTAGTAATGTTGATATTGCTAGGATTGATCATGCATATAAACCATCCAGTATCGTGGCTTATCTTGCTAGTTCTCATTCATGTAAACCTCTGATTTTTGATTCTGGTGCATCTCATCATATGATAAGTGACACTAGATTGATTAAAAATGTAGAACCTACTCAAGGAAATGTGATGATTGCTACTGGTGCTAAGATTCCTATTAGAGGAATAGGAAGTCTTAAGCTGTTTAATAAGGAGTCTGGAGCTTTCTATATGCCTGAATTCACTTCAAATTTGTTTTCTGTTAAGAAATGTGCTAATGCTAATGATTTGAACTGCAATGTTATATTCAGTCCTACTGATGTGAAGTTTCAGGATATTGAGAGTAGGAAGATGATTGGAAAAAGAGTAACCAAAGGAGATTTATATATGCTTGAAGATATTGCTCCTGTTTCTGATATTAGTTGTTCATTTACTTCTGTTTCTGCCTCTAGTCTGAATAAAAATGCATTGTGGCATGCTAGACTAGGACACCCTCATAATAAGGCTTTAAAACTGATATTGCCAGGTGTTTCTTTTGAGAATAATGAATGTGAGGCTTGTATTTTAGGCAAGCATTGTAAAACTGTGTTTCCCAAATCATCTACTGTTTATGAGAAATGTCATGATCTTATTCATTCTGATGTTTGGACTGCTCCTTGCCTATCTAGAGAATCTCATAAATATTATGTCTCATTCATTGATGAAAAATCCAAATACACCTGGCTAACACTAATTCCGACCAAAGATAGGGTGCTTGATGCATTTAAAAATTTTCAATCATATGTGACTAACCATTATCATGCCAAGATTAAGATTTTCAGGTCTGATAATGGTGGTGAGTACATTGGTCAAGCATTCAAGCAGCACTTATCCCAGCATGGCATTCTTCATCAAACGAGCTGCCCTTATACTCCTCAACATAATGGAGTAGCTGAAAGGAAGAACAGACATTTGATGGAAGTTGCCAGGTCTATGATGTTTCAAGCCAATGTTCCCCAGAGGTTTTGGAGTGATGCAGTGGTGACAGCATGATACCTGATTAATAGAACTCCAACTTTAGTCCTTGGGGGACAAGGTCCCTTTGAAGTGTTGAACAAGTATAAGCCATCCTTGGAGCATATGAGGATCTTTGGGTGTTTGTGTTATGTGATGGTACCTGGAGAATTAAGAAACAAGATTCAGGCCAGGAGTACAAAGGCCATGTTTATTGGATACTCAGCAACTCAAAAAGGCTATAAGTGCTATGACCCGGAGACAAGAAGAGTGCTGGTATCTAGAGAATACTCTTCTTCTGATCTCTTCATCCCTTTAACCTCATTACTTCATGTCTTCTTATTCTGATCAATACTCCCCCTCAAGCTTATCCCAATGCAATGGTCAAGCTTGGAAACCTGAAGACTTACCTCATTAAAACCTTAGTATGCAAAACCTAGTGGGACAAAAACATACTAAGGAAAAAGAGTAGAAGCTCCATGGCTAAGGGGCTTACTCCCGAGTGCTGCCAATGAGTCCAAGCTTTGGATAGATGGACTCACACACCCTTGTGCTTGCGGCCTTGGTAAAGATATCTGCTAGCTGATCTTCACTCCTAGTATAGCATGGTAAGATGACTCCTTGTATCACCATCTGCCTCACTTTATGGCCGTCTACTTCAATGTGTTTTGTCCTCTCATGGAAGACTGAGTTTGAGGCTATGTGTATTGCTGATTGATTGTCACAATGCATGGTGATTGGTTATGTGATCTCTATGCCCAAGTCTTTGAGAAGTCCTTTGATCCACACCAGCTCATTTGTAAGCTTCCTCATGGCTCTATATTCTGCTTCAGCACTTGAACATGACACAAGCTTTTGCTTCTTGCTCTTCCATGTCACCAGATTGCCTCCAATGAAGGTGCAGTAGCCTGTGGTTGATTTTCTATCATTCTTATCTCCTGCCCAATCAGCATCACAGTATCCTACCACTTCGGTGTTCCCATTGCATCCCATCCATACTCCTTGACCAGGAGATCCACTTAGATATCTTAGAATTCTCTCCACCATTTTCCAGTGATGAACTTTTGGCACTTGCATATGCTGGCTCACCTGGTTCACAGCAAAACAAATATCAGGTCTAGTAATGGTTAAGTAGATGAGCTTACCCACTAGTCTCCTTTATTGTTTTGGATCATCAAATGGAGTTGCTTCATACTCCCCCTCACGCAAAATCTTGTAACCATCTTCAAGTGGAGTCTTTGCTGGCTTTTCTCCAAGCATACCTGCTCCATTCAAAAGATCAAGTGTGTACATTCTTTGGGATAAGAAGAGCCCCTCCTTGGATCGACAGACTTCTATTCCAAGAAATTACTTTGGCTCTCCAGGGTCGTTAATATCAAATACAGACTTTAAGAAAGCTTTAATGGTTTGTATACCTTCCTTGTCACTCCCTGTGATGATGATATCATCAACATACACAAGAATGACTACTATACCTTGTTGGCTGGTGAGAGTAAAGATGGTGTGGTCTGCCTCAGATCGGTTGAATCCCCTTCCATTCAGGGTGGTGCTGAGTTTATGATACCAGGCTCTTGGGGATTGTTTTAACCCATAGATAGCTTTCTTCAGTCTGAGTACATTGCCTGGTTTAACCATGTCTTCAAGGCCAGGGGGAGGTCGCATGTAGACTTCATCCTCTAGTTCTCCTTAAAGAAATGCATTCTTCACATCCATTTGCCATAAGTCCCACTCCAAGTTGGTTGCAAGTGAGAGAAGGATTCTGATGGTGTGAAGCTTTGCTACTAGTGCAAAGGTGTCGAAGTAATCTTCTCCATAGGTTTGAGTGAATCCTCTTGCAACTAGCCTTGTCTTCTTCCTTTCTGGCTTTCCATTGGCTAAGTACTTAATTGTGTAGAGCAGCCTGCTTGTTACTGCTTTCTTACCTTTGGGAGTTCAGCTTCAAACCATGTACCCTTCTGAATCATAGCACCAATCTCATCTTCTACTGAGGCTGTCCAGTCATCATCTACCATTGCTTCTTCAAAAGTCTTTGGAATCCATTCCTGATCCAAGTTGCTCATGAATGCTTGGTGTTCTTCTGGATATTGAGCCAAAGAACACACAACTTGCACTGGATGAGCTACTGCATTGGCATTGAAGTAGATTCTTGTATTCTTCCAGTGCTCTGGTCCATATTTGATTCTGGTACTTCTCCTTAATGGTTGCAACTGTTCTGCCTCAACTTCTTGTGGATCAGCTTCATCTTGTACAGAAGTGATATGATCATGGACCAGTCAGCGAAAGGAGACAATGAGATGATGGATGAATCAACTACTGAAGATGTCTTAGCCATACCAGAAGGTCATATTACTCGTTCAAGGAGCATACAACTCAAGCAAGCCATTGGAGGATTACTCATGTTGTCCTGGAAGCAATAAGAAGGTCTTGGAATAAGCTTGATCAACCAAGACACACTCACCACTATTCAAGCCATTCCATCTTCTACATGATCATCAAATGAGCAAGTGGCATATGTGTGCTCTTTTTCCCTATCTTTGGTTTTGTCCCACTTGGTTTTCCAAGGATAGGTTTTTAATGAGGCCATATGTTGCTTACACATCTCTCATTTGATGATCTCGGACCAACCTTATGTTATATTTCTATCATATGTTTTTGAACCAAACTTTATGTACTTGAAACCAAGGGGAGCGTGTTCCGTTATTATGTTTCCTTGAGCTTGTGCTTGTACAAGCCTCACTATATAAGTGTATCCGAAAACCATAGCATCTATCAAGTTATCTTTTCACATAAACTTTTATCTTTGTTCTCTCTTCTTTTTGTTCTCAAGTCGGCGAGTGATCTTGTTGGTGTGTAGTAACCAACAGCCCAAGAGTGTCTATCTTGGTGTGTCATATCCGTTGAAGTCACTTAGGAGTATCAGGAGTCCTTTCACAACTCTTTGTGTCACCATTCATTCCACAAACCTTGAAGACCTTGAGTCTCTGATTTGTTCTTGAAAGGATCTATCCCCAACTAACAAGAGAAGCATCCTAGGAGTGTATTATGTGGTATCAGAGCAACTCTGGCTAGGGAAGTTCTCGTTTTCTCAAGTTTTCGTGTAGATCTGTTCATCAACTTCATAACCATTGCTAGATCTGTTTATGTTTGTCTCAAATCTGATAGATCTAAGTGTTTTGATAAGAGTTTCAAAAAAGACCACTCATATTCTTGTTGATTACGGTTTCAAAATTGCTAGATCCATAAGTTGTTTGTGTTTTTGTGAGTCGATTTGTTCTTATAACCATAGATCTGTGATTGTTGAATCATATTTTCATCTGTTGAATCTGATCTATTTGTTTAAGTGTCAAAAGTGTTTAAAATCGAACCTGATCCATGTAGCTTAAGTTTCTTTCTCGTGTATGTGTTTCCTTATTTGAATCTATCTCGTTTTGTTTCTTTGAACTTCTTACTGGTTGAATCCTTTTGTTGTCTCAGGTACTATGGCTAATGATACGGAGGACGATGAAGGAGTTAGTCTCGAACATAAAGCTTTGCTGGAAGCTTTTACTCGCCGTATGCATACGATGATGGAAACGAGATTGGACACTTTCCGCGAAGAACTTGATGCGCAGTCTTCAGAATCTTGACATGAACCAATGCAGAACCGACGATATCAGACTAGACGTGAGCATGATGGTTCAGAGGAGACAGATAACTACTATGAAATAAATCAACACAGCTCAGATTCTAGGCATAGCAGCCGAAGCAACCGTAGACACAGACGTGATCATCGTTAACGTAATGAGCTTGCTGGATTGAAACTGAAAATCCCTCCTTTCCATGGAAAAGCTGATCCAGATGCTTATCTTGAGTGGGAGAAGAAGATTAAGCTTGTCTTCAACTGTCAGCACTACACGGAGCTTAAGAAGATTCAAGTTACTGCTACTGAGTTCTTTGACCAGAATTAAGTTCTTCTTTGAATGACTCTTGGATGATCACGACCAGGACTTCTATTTCTGCTATTTCTTTATGAGAAACGCTTTGAAATGGACTGATCAATGGGCTGGTCAAATTTGGTGTAAAACAAACTAATATTGAAATTGTTATGATCTTTTCCTTGAGCTGAAAAAGGCCCATTTCGCCCAGCAAGTATATCAGCTCCTTCTTCAGTGTCAGCTAGCTAATCCAGCTCCAAATAAGTGTCACTTAGCTCAATCAGCTCCTCTTCAGCTCCTGGTGCAGTGTCACTTAGTTCACTTAGCTCATTCAGCTCATCTACAGTCTCTTGAGCTGATTTTAGCTTGTACACACTCTCTTCAGCTGGTTTCAGCTCGGTATGGTCACCATTAATCCATCCTGGTTTGTCCTTTGTTGACGAATCAGCTGGCTCAGCCATGATTACATCATCCCCTCCTCCTTTGAAAATATTTGTCCTCAAATCTGTATCTCCTACATCAAAAGGAAACAAGTAAGAAGCAAGACAAATAACCAAGAAAATAAGCATGAGAGTAATATCAAAAGAAGGTTTTGGACAGAAACGTCCTTGGAGTTTTGAAGTCATTTTCCTCAAGTACTTCCATCTCCAAATCTCAGGCTGGTAAGCATGGTATCTTCTTTCGTCTCTTACACTCCTTTGAGACTGAACCTGTTTATCCTGGACACTCAAAACAGAAACTAGAATACCAGGATCATATGTGCAAGACATGTTCTTAATCTGATCCATAACAAAGAGTTTCTTTCTGAGAACAGATTGCACTTGTTTCAGACTTTCACAACACCTATCAAAGTAAGTATTGTATACCAGAATGGTGTCAAGGCACGAAATAACAAAGTTCCTAAAGAACAATTTCAGTTCAGGCACAAGTTTCTCAGATGTAGAACACAAAAGATCAAGTTCAAACCGAGAATTACTTAACCAAGGCTTAACATGTCTATCAAAGAATGTGTTGTAAACCAGAATGATATCAAGGCACACAACAGCATGGATCAACTTCAAAACGTGCCCCATTGATCAGAATCAGAACTCACAATGTTAAGTTCAAGTAAAGATTCACTTAACACAGATTTCAAATGATCAGAAGATTCATCAAAGAATGTGTTGTACACTAGTATATCATTGAATCTCCAAACAATATCATTCTGTAAGCATGATCTTAAAACAAAAGAAGATCTATCAATTTCAGAACAAGAATGAACAGGTTTCAAAACAGAATCACAATTAAAATCGGTTTCAGCTTTAAGTGATTTTGTCTTCTGCAAATTCCTAACCTTAAATTCGTCCAAGGCACATGTTGATTCAAACAAATAATTAGTGACCAGTTCATGTCTATAAAAACTCATGTTAAGGCCATTATCATCAAAGCAAGCAAAAGAATCACAAGGTTTTCTGAAAAAGAAATTAGATTGCTGCAAAATAAGGTCAATTCTGTTTTCAGAGTGATCAAGGCTTTTCTTATGCTCCATAAACTAATCAAAACTTAAAACAAGACCAGGATTGAGTTCACTAACAGACTGAAAACGTTTTTGATCAGAGATTTTGTCAGGTTTAAGTTTCTTAAAAGAATGAATCATGTTATCAAAAACGATTTTCAAACACAAAATTCTTTGACTTTCTCAAGACCAAAACGTGTTACATCCTTAGAATCAACCATAACAAACAATGCAGGCACAGAATTGATGACACTAAGTTCCTTACAGTGCTCTTGCAGGTTAAGAGACAAAGGCGCAGGACTTGTTTCTGATTCCAAGTTTTTCTGCTGCTCCAACACTTCACTTTGTACCACAATCGATTGTTCTGTTTCTGGTGAGTGTTCTTCTGAGACCTGAGACACTGAAACAATACTACTCGGTTGCACCGGTTCAAAACAAGTTAGTTCATCATAGGTATTATTGACAACAAGTACAGATTGAGAAGAGAAAAGAGAAAACTCATTTTCTGTCTCAGTTTCTTTTATTACCTTAGATGGCTTTGTTTTCAGCTCTTGGTTAGCTGGTTGCTTCTTAGAACACAGTGGCTCATTGGCTCTTGAGATAGGACGTGGGTTTGGCCTTCTTTGCTTATGTGACTGAGACTTTTCTGGCTGATCACAATCATAGCACCATGGCTCGGTTTTTCTGTAGTAGCTACCAAAGTGTTTCTTCATGACATCTTTGAGCTCAAACCAGCACCCAACTTGTGCTACTCCTGTTCTTCTCCTGGTAGTAACAAGCTGATCCCACCATTGAATGGCATCTCCACAGAACTTTGATGTAGCCAATCTAACCTTCTTGCTTGGTGAGTAGTTGGGACCCTCAAAAACAAGTTCCATTTTATGTTCCCATTCCCAGTAGCCATCATGGTCGTTTTTGCCACAGAAAGATGGTATCTTGCTCCTCCTTTTGGTCTTAGCATCCTTCTGAACCTGAGAAACATTACTAAAAAGATTATCAGCAGAAGTTCTTTCAAATTCAAATTGTTTTTGCATCTCTAGTCTCATGGTAGCCAGCAAGGCATCCATCTGGATTTTACTCAATCTCACAGTAGGTGTCTCCTTTCTTTTACTGACATCTCCAGCCATGGTTTCCTGTTACAACTCAACAAGAAAGGTTAGTACACAAATAGATAGCCGAAGCCTCTCTTCACTAAAGTGTTTCTCTCAAGTTTTTCTGTGCTTTTTCTCTGTGAATCCAGTAGCTCAGCAACAAACAAAGTTGAAGCCTTTAAAGAGTCAATCCTCCACCCCAAAATAGAAGAAGAAGATAAACAGATTGCAACATTTTTGGTTGCAAGGAGCTTTACCACCAGAGACTGGATTTCTCTTTAGTCTGGCTGGATTTCTCCTCAGCCTTTTCAGATTCTTTTGATCAATTTTTTTTTTAACTGGTTGGCCCCCTTGCAGATACAGAAGATAGGTAGAAAATAAGAACAGATCTAACAGAGAAGATGAACAGATCAAAAGAAAACAAGGTTCCCAAAATAGAGAAGAAGAAATCGAAAACAAACCCTAATCAGAAGCCCCCAATCTGCTCTGATACCACTTGATGGAACCCTACTCGGTTCTAAATCCCGTTGATGATCTAGAGGGTTGATCTGGGTCGTTCTCCTTGTGGTTCTAACACACACTGACTTGTTTTTGATAGATTGATGGATGGATTGTGGAGGAAGGAGAAAATGGTGGTGGTTCTTCAGTGTAAGACCTATGAACTGATCAGGCACTTGTGTAGATGCACCAGAGATCGTGAGCATCACACCCACAAACAATGATCTAAGGCAAAAGTGCTTTGCAGAGAATTAACTCCTAAGCATACAATGTTCAGAAGCTGAACAAGGGATTCACAGATTTGAAAGAGTTTTTAAACAAAAAGGTGAATGAATCTTATTGAGGTCGTGCAGCATACATATATAGTCTTACAAGAATTTAGAAAGCTTAGAAATTATGTAGAAAAACTAGACAAAGACTTAGCTAAAAACTAGAAAACAAAGAACTAGGCAAGACTTGACTTTTGACCAGAATTAAGTTCTTCTTTGAATGACTATTGGATGATCACGACCAGGACTTCTATTTCTGGTATTTCTTGATGAGAAAGGCTTTGAAATGGACTGATCAATGGGCTGGTGATGTCTTGCATATTTTCATATATTTAGCCATCTTTTTATTGCATTCTTTGAGTTATAGGCCAAGGTTTAGGCATGTCTAGGATCATTTTGCATTCGTTTGTCCTTATCAGGTGTTGGAGTATGCTTTGGTGAGATTTGAGGTGTTTGGGAACCTTATGACCCAAAAAGAAGTGAAGAATCAAGATTGTCCATAAGAAGAGAAGTGAAATCAAGAGAAGAGAGTTGGACCGGGTGGCCTTGACCGGCTACACACACCCGGACGGATCAGATAGGATCAGCACGTCCGGATGACCGGGTTGATGCGTCCGGACTCGAGTAACCGGACGGGAGAAGAGACGGACAGCCGGGGAGACGCGTCCGGGTAGGAGCACCCGGTCAGGAGGAACCCGGAGCAGACTGAGGGACGTCCGGGGTGGCACGTCCTGGTGCTCCAACTGATGGACGGCCGGGGAGACACGTCCTGGTAGGAGCACCCGGACGGGAGAGAAAGATGCGTCCAGACCGAGGGACGACCGGGGCAGCCTGTTCGGCTAGGAGTACCCGGTCGTGAAGAAGGTGCTGAGGACCGGGATGAGACGGCCGGGGTGAGACGGACGGCCTATAACCCGGACGGAGCAAAGAACGCGGCCAGCTGGACGGCCGGGTGAGCTGGACCGGGTTGGAAGGTGTTGATTCACCCCTGACCGAGTTTTATACTTCATTCCTATTGGTTTAGACCCATTTAGCTTAAGGGGTTTTTAGTAATCTTAATTTATGTTTCTAGGGCTTTTAAGCCTAACTATAAGTACCCTTGTTATCCCTAATGTGGGATTTATGTTATTTTCTATCTAAGAACACATAAACCTTTTGAGTAAAGCTTCATCTTTGATTCAGAATCTCATCTTATCTTTGTGTTCTTGATTGCTTGATTTCATCTCCTTTCTTTCTCTATATGTTTAAGTTTGAATCTCTCATGGGCTTAAGAGTAAGCATGTGGATTAATGAGTAGATCCATTTAAGATCCATGGGTTAGGGTGATTGAGAGTGATTAAGTGTAGATCCAAGGTGCTTAGTGTTAGATCTATCCTTTCCTTGCATTGATTTGGTGTTCTTAAAGCTATATTTGAGTTGGCCTCTCAAACATAGAGTCATAGGCATTTCATGCCCGAAAGGTGTTCTATGAAATGCCTGAACCAACTCATCTATGCTTTTAGCTTGCATTTCCTAAGAGATTAGTTGTCAAAGAAGCTAAGATTGCTATTAGGCTCATTCTTTATGCTTGCTTTGATCATTACAGCCAAAGAGATTTGGTGTACTTGGGTGATCATTGCAAAAGAGCATCCATCTAGAGATAGAGCTTGCTTAGTTTTGTTGTCTAGGCATAAGGAATTAGATTGATTGAAAAGTTAGCATCTTGGATTGAATCTTAATCATTTGATATCAAGTCCCTATACCCATGGGTCTCATTCTCCTCATAAGAAAGAAAGTTTTACTTTTGTTGCATTTACTTATTGTCTTAGTTTAATCATCATCCCCTTTAATGATTGCATTTAGATTAAGCATAGACTTGCATTCCCTCTGCTTTATGGTCACTTAGAACTTGTTCGACAATCTTATATACTACATCATTTGATTAGGACCTTAGAAAAGTCCTTTCATCAAATTGGCGCCGTTGCCAAATTCTAAGTTGATTGTGACATTGGGATTTAGTCACTTGCTTGAGACTAAATCATTTTTCTTTTCTTGTGATATTGATTCTCCTTTTGCATCTCCCTTTGATTTTCAGGTGTATGGACACAAGAAGCAGGGGTGCAACTAACCTGGTTCCCACTGTTGAAGAGATAGCTACACTTGAGAGGGAAATAGCAAGAAGGAGAAGAGAAGAAGAGCAACAGGCTCACATTCAGAGGTTGGGGTTTGAGATGGATGATCACCAGCATCAACCTCAAGATGGCAATGGTCAAGGAGCTGACAACCTTGGACCACAGCACCAGCAACAACAACACCCACAGCGGCCAGCTAGAGCCATAGGCACCTATGAACGTCCTCACATTCATGGCAATAGGACGGGCATCCGCGCACCAGCTGTGGAAGCTAACAACTTTGAGATCAAGTCAGGATTGTTGAGTGCGATTGAGAACAACAAGTACCATGGCTTGGCTGTAGAAGACCCATTTGATCACTTGGACAAGTTTGATAGCTATTGTGGCTTGTCCAAGACCAATGGTGTGTCCGAGGATGCTTTCAAGCTCAAGTTGTTTCCATTCTTTCTAGGAGACAAGGCACGCCAATGGGAGAAATCTCTACCTAGTGATTCCATCACTACTTGGGATGATTGCAAGAAGGCCTTCTTGGAGAAGTTCTTCTCCACATCAAGGACAGCCAAGCTGAGGAATGAGATCTCTAGTTTCCAGCAGAAGAACTTGGAAAGCTTTAGTGAAGCATGGGAAAGGTTCAAGGGGTATCAAGCTAAGTGCCCACACCATGGCTTCTCAAAGGAGAGTTTGCTGAGCACATTCTATAGAGGTGCCCTTCCTGAGTTTAGAGCAAGATTGGATACAGCAAGCAATGGTTTCTTCCTGGGCAGGTCTGAAGAAGATGCTGAGGAGCTGGTTGACAACATGGTGAAGAGTTGACAGTTTATAGTGGAGAACATGACAGAGCTGATAGAACAACCAGAGCTGATGACAACCAGACCAAGAAGGAAATCAAATCCCTGCAAGAGAAGATAGACTTGCTGATTGCTAACCAAGCCAAAAAGGAGCAGATCAACTTTGTGGGTGGTCCAAGTCAGGAAACTCCTCCTAAGGTTAATGAAGTTGAAGGAGAAGGGCAAGAAGAGCTTTTCTTCATCAACAACAATGGTACTTGGTACAGGAATGAGCTTAACTTTCAGTATAACAACTACCAGCAAAGGTCTTATCCCAACAACCAGCAAGGAGGCTATCAACCCAAGCAAAACACTCAGCAAGGGAACTACCAGCCTAGGCAGAATCCTCCTCCTGGTTTTACAAATCATGGCAATCAGTCTACTCAAGCTCAAGGTAGCTCCTCCCAAGCTAAAGCTCCAGATTCATCTATGGAAGCTATGTTCAAACAATTATTGGAAGGACAAGCTAGAGCAGCCAAGGACATTGGCCATGAGTTCAAGACTGCTCACTCCAAGATTGATAGCAGCTATACTGAGCTAAACAACAAGATTAGAGCTTTGGAGAATCAGTTTGCTTCTATGAACTCTCAGCCAAGTTGCCAACAAGGAACACTACCAGGAAAGGCTGAGCAAAACCCCAAGGAGCCAATGAAGGAAATCACTTTGAGGAGCGGTAGAGAGCTACCTCCAAGAACTCTCCCCAAGGATGGTGAGACACTAAGTGGGGGGGTGGCCATCAACATTGATGATGATGTTGTGATTGTAGATGAGAAGGTTGATGAGGAGATTCTAGAAAAGATTGTTGAAGCTAAGGGTAAAGGGAAGGTTGGAGAAGAGAAGAAACCACCAAACCATGGTGAAGTTGCCAATCCAACAAAAGAGTCTTCTTTTGTTCCTCCTCCCTATGAACCTAAGCTGCCATTTCCTGGAAGATTCAAGAAGCAATTCTTAGAGAAGTACAAAGCACTCTTTGAGAAGCAAATGAGTGAAGTTCAAGTCACAATGCCCATCATTGATGCCTTCATGCTTGTCCCTCAATACAGCAAGTTCTTGAAGGATGCTGTGGCTGCCAAGAAGAAAGAAATGGAAGGCATGATGGTTCTTACTCATGAGTGCAGTGCCATTATCCAGATATTGACAATCCCTAAGAAGCTAGAGGATCCAGGCTGCTTTACCCTACCTTGTGCCATTGGTCCTTTGATGTTTGAGAAATGTCTATGTGATTTGGGAGCTAGTGTCAGTCTCATGCCTCTATCTGTTGCCAAGAAGCTTGGTTTCAGCCAATACATGAAGTGCAAACTCTCTTTGGTGCTTGCTTATTGCTCAGTCAAATTCCCCTTTGGTATCCTTGAAGACCTCCCTGTGATGGTCGGAAATTGTGAAATTCCTACTGATTTTGTTGTGCTTGAAATGGATGAAGAAGCTAGAGACCCCTTGATCCTTGGAAGACCATTCTTAGCCACAGCAGGAGCCCTTATCAATGTGAAGGAAGGCCAGATTGATCTTCAATTGGGGAAAGAGCACACTCTCCACTTTGATATCAATGAGGTAATGAAGAGGTCAACTGTGCAAGGCCAAGTGTTTTACATAGAAGAGATGGAAGCTCTTGCTGATGAGCTCCTTGAGGAATTGGCACTTGGAGAGTTGACAATAGGGGACCCTTTGCAGCATGCTTTGACAGTGGATAAAGAGGTCCAAGTGGTTGAGAACCAAGAGAGTGATGCTATTGCGGCCATGCTGGATTCTCGCAAGAAGATTGTTGATAAAGGCCAGTATGAGGAGCTAAAACAAGAGGTGCACCAAGCTGTTTCAGCCACTCAACAAGAGGACACCCAACAAGATGATTGGAGTGAGCTCAAGGCACCAAAAGTGGAGCTAAAACCTCTTCCCCATTGTGTAAGGTACGCATTTCTAGGCCCTAATGAGTCATATCCTGTCATTGTGAGTAGTGAACCTACTGAACTTGAGCTTTCTCAACTTTTAAATGCACTTAAAAAGTTTAGAAAGGCTATTGGATACTCACTAGATGATATTAAGGGGATATCCCCTTCTTTGTGCATGCATAGGATACATCTAGAGGATGAGTCAATGAATTCTATATAGCATCAAAGAAGGTTGAATCCTAACCTGAAGGATGTTGTAAAGAAAGAGATTCTTAAGCTCTTAGATGCTGGTGTTATCTACCCTATTTCGGATTCTAAATGGGTATCTCCTGTGCATGTAGTTCCAAAGAAAGGTGGTATCACTGTGGTTAGAAATGACAAGGATGAATTGATACCAACTAGAACCATAACTGGCCATAGGTTGTGTATTGATTATAGAAAGCTCAACTCTTCATCTAGAAAGGATCATTTTCCATTGCCATTCATTGATCAAATGCTTGAGAGGCTTGCAAACCATCCTTTCTATTGTTTTCTTGATGGGTATTCAGGGTTCTTCCAAATCCCCATACATCCCAATGATCAAGAGAAGACAACATTCACATGCCCCTATGGCACCTTTGCTTATCGAAGGATACCATTTGGGTTATGTAATGCTCCAGCAACCTTTCAAAGGTGCATGATGTCTATCTTCTCGGATCTCATTGAGGATATAGTGGAGGTATTCATGGATTATTTCTCTGTCTACGGATCTTCGTTTTCTGCTTGTTTGTCCAACTTGTGCAGGGTCCTACAGAGATGTGAAGACACCAACCTAGTGCTGAATTGGGAGAAGTGTCATTTCATGGTCAAAGAGGCGATTGTGCTTGGACACAAGATTTCAGAAAAAGGGCATTGAAGTGGACAAGGCTAAGATTGAGGTGATGGTCAGCTTGCCACCACCAAAGACAGTGAAAGACATCAGGAGTTTCCTTGGCCATGCTGGGTTCTATAGAAGATTCATCAAAAACTTCTCAAAGGTTGCTAGACCCATGACCAAGTTGCTGTGCAAGGAGGCAGCTTTCAGCTTTGATGAAGATTATCTTGAAGCCTTCAAGAAGATAAAGGGTGAACTGGTTAGTGCCCCCATTGTCCAGCCACCTGATTGGGACCTCCCTTTTGAGATAATGTGTGATGCTAGTGACTTTGCTGTTGGGGCTGTCCTGGGGCAGAAGAAGGATGGCAAGACTCATGTGATTTATTATGCTAGCCAAACCCTGAATGATGCACAGATGAGGTATGCCACAACAGAGAAAGAGATGCTGGCCATTGTCTTCGCCTTTAAAAAATTCAGAAGCTACCTAGTGGGTTCCAAGGTCATTTTGTATACTGACCATGCAGCTTTGAGACACCTCTTAGCAAAGAAGGGTGCCAAGCCAAGACTACTAAGGTGGATCCTTTTGCTTGAAGAGTTTGACTTGGAGATTAGAGACAAGCCAGGGATTGAGAATGGAGTTGCTGATCACTTGTCCAGGTTGAGGATTGAAGGTGGAATCCCTATTGATGAGGGACTTAGACAAGAGCATGTCATGGCCATCATGTCAGTGGTGGCAGTCATTGAGACTGGAAGAAAAATTGAAGAGGTTAAGGCAGCTGAAGAGAAGGGACCTTAATATGCTGATTTGGTTAACTACTTAGCCACTGGAAAGGAACCATTGGGGCTTGCAGGGTATGAGAAGAAGAAGTTCTACAAAGACTTGAAGAGATACTATTGGGATGAACCATACCTCTACACCCTATGCAAAAATCAGATTTATAGAAGAGTGGTGTCGGAAGAAGAGGTTGAAGGAATCCTCTCACATTGCCATGAATCTTCCTATGGAGGCCATTTTGCTACATTCAAGACTGTCTCAAAGGTGCTACAAGCTGGATTCTGGTGGCCACACATGTTCAGGGACTCACAAGACTTCATTTCAAGATGTGACTCTTGCCAAAGGAGGGGGAACATTACTAAGAGGAATGAGATGCCTCAAAACCCAATCCTTGAAGTGGAAGTATTTGATGTTTATGGGATTGACTTCATGGGATCTTTCCCTTCTTCTTATGGCAACAGATACATCTTGGTGGCTGTGGACTATGTATCAAAGTGGGTGGAAGCAATAGCAAGTCCTACAAATGATTCAAGAGTGGTGGTCAAAATGTTCAAGAGCAATATCTTCCCAAGGTTTGGAGTGCCAAGAGTGGTCATAAGTGATGGAGGTTCACATTTCATCAACAAGGTATTTGAGGGTCTTCTCAAGAAGAATGGAGTGAAACACAAGGTTGCAACACCCTATCACCCTCAAACAAGTGGCCAAGTGGAGGTCTCCAACAAGCAAATCAAGGGAATCTTGGAGAAGGTTGTAGGAACCAAGAGGAAGGATTGGTCAGCCAAGCTTGATGATCCTCTTTGGGCATATAGAACAGCATTCAAGACTCCTCTAGGAACTACTCCTTTCAACCTTGTTTATGGGAAGTCTTGCCATCTGCCAGTTGAGCTTGAATACAAGGCATTATGGGCTGTGAAGCTTCTAAACTTTGACATCAAGTGTGCAAAGGAGAAGAGACTTCTTCAACTCAATGAACTGGATGAGATAAGGATGGATGCCTTTGAGAACTCAAGGATCTACAAGGAAAAGACTAAGGCCTTCCATGACAGGCACATCCTCAAGAGAGAGTTCAAGGCAGGAGATCAAGTGCTTCTTTACAACTCTATACTGAAGTTATATCCAGGAAAGCTTAAGTCAAGATGGTCTGGTCAAATTGTGATCAAAGAAGTGAGGCCTTATGGAGTCATTGTGTTATGGGATAAGCAGGGTAATGACTTCACAGTTAATGGCCAGAGACTCAAGGAATACATGGCCACAATACCAAAGGAGGATGAGACATCAACCCCACTCTCTGATGCTCCCCTTGCCTAACCTCAAAGGAGGCAAAGTCAAGCTAGTGACTTTAAACAAGCTCACTTGGGAGGAAGTCCCATGGTTATCCTTGTAAATATGCATTAGGATTTGTTCTTTTTCAAATAAGCCACTTGGAGAATTGTAAAAGCTTGGGAATGAGTGGGATAAGGCTTTGAGATGGAAGTAGTAAAAAAAAAAAAGGGTTTGGAGGTTTGGACCGGGTAGGGTGGACCGGGGTCGCCTATCCGGACGTGCAGCATGCTGAAGGATCGGACCGGGGTGCGGTGTCCGGGTTGAAGCACCCGGTCGTGAAGCAGACGGACAAACGGACGAAAGGAACGGGCCGGGTACATCCGTCCGGGGTGAGCTACCCGGTCGTGAGAGTGCAGGAACGGACCGGGTACATCCGTCCGGGGTATGCTACCCGGTCGTGAGAGTGCAGGAACGGACCGGGGACGTCCGTCCGGGGTGAGCTACCCGGTCGGGATTCACTTCCCAGCACGACCCGCGCCTCGACCCATGGAGCCCCACGACCCGCGCATGACCCGGCCGCGACCCAAGGTAAGTTTTTCTACCCCTAAACCGACCCAAACCCACCTAAACCGACCCAAAACCCATCCACCCGACCCAGAAACCTTTTAAAACCCTAAGCCACCCTCTCTCTCCTCATTTCAACTTCTTCTTCACATCATAATTCTCTCTAGCCTCCAAGAACATAAATCCCCATAACTTTGTCAAATCTCAACCAAATCACAAATTTCTTTTTCCCACATCCAAGCCTTCCTCCCCTAGATCTAATTCCTTGAATCTTTTCATCTTTATCCTTCATCCAAAGCAAGGTATGGTATCTCTAAGTTCAAATTCGTAACCCTCATGAACCCTAAAAATTTGAACTTGAAATTTGAGCCTTTTCTTGCTAGATTCTTGTAAATTAGACTAGGGAAAGCTTATATATCATGCTGGGTAGTTGATTTCATGGTGGAATTGAGATTAATTTGAACTTTGAAAAATTAGGGTTCATGAGATTTGGGGGTTTTTCATAAAGTGCTTGTTTTAGGTTGTTCTTGGGTTAGATTGGATGCTAGGTTGATGGAGAACTTCAATTTTGACCATTTCAAGCTTGATTGTGCTTAATTGAGTGGTTTTGATTCTTAGGGATTCTTGCTGCTCATATAAAAATAAAAAATAAAAAAAAATTTGAAAAATTTATGAGCATGAGAACTCTCTAGGATGTTCTAAACCCCTTTTTGCTTAAAAGTTTGTTTCTTGTGAGTAATTGATCATTGGAATTGTAATTCTTATGCTTTTGATCATATTCCTCATATTGAAAGCTTTTTCTTTCTCAAGCTTACTCTTTTCCAACGTCTAAAGTTTCAGGTACCAATGGGGCGAAAGAGTGAAGCTGATCTTGAAGTTGAGAAGCAAGAGCGTGCAGCAAGACACACTGCTCAGTTTGGGAAATCTTTGGGTTCACAGCCTGGTACAGAAGACGAGCGCCGCCAGCAAGCCTTGGCACTGCTAAGGAAGAAAGCACAAGCCAAGAAAGATGGGAAGAGAGTTGTTGCTTATAAGAGTGTGGCTGTTGGTGCTCACAAGCAAGCCAAGAGGGATGGAAAGAGATTAGCTATTGGAGACAGTGTGGCTAATGGTACTCACATGCAGGCTCCTCCCAAGAGAGCTAAGGCACCAAGAAACTCTAGTGTGGGAGCTCTTGTGATTGAGAAGACAAACAACAAAGATGATCATACCCTTGCTCACACTATGAGGGCTATGACTCCACCTAGGAGAGCACCAGACCCTGTGCAAGAAGTTGTAGAAAACCTTAACCAGCACAACAGGGAAGAGAAGTTGGCAAGGGCTAGAGCAAAGAAGCAAGTCAAGAAGCCAATGGTTGCAGAAAGTGAAGGTGAAGAAGATGAGACATCTTCTAATGATGAGCATGCTGATCCAAAATCAAAGTATGACAAGAGGGATAGGTCCAAGACACCAACTGAAGATGAACTGGTCGACCTTTTGAGGAATGGCATTGTTTGGGTCCCTACCAGATTTGTTCATAAGATGATCTTGCAAGAAATGTACTTTGATGATGATGTTCAAGCCATGCTTGAGCACATGAAGATGGGCAGCCTCTACTCAGCAGCCTACCCTACTCACAAGGAAGTCTCTTGTCAATTCTTGGCTACACTAGAAGCAACCTTTCACTCTTCCAAGCATGCACAACAAGGATGGGGAGAAATTAAATTCAAGATTGAGGGTAAGGTGTACTCCATGTCTTTCACAGAGATTGGTGAAATTCTTGGCCTTGAGTATCAGAAACATTCTTCATTTCCCACACTCAAGACAGCCCCTAAGGAGAAGACCATTGCTGAATCAATGTGTACCTTGTTAACTGGACAAGGGAAAGGAGGCCAAAAGAAAGAGAAGAATGGTGTTATAAGACATCCGGTCATGCGCTATCTCCACAGGCTGCTTAACCACACCCTCTTCCAGAAGAAAGAGATAGGGAACGTTGCTGGAGACGAGCTGAGATTTCTTCACCAAACAGCCCGACACTTTGTTTCCTTTCCTCAGCTCCCTGTTGTCCCGGATGACTTCTACTCAGATTTTGGTATGGTTGGTTTCCTTGTTCAGCGCTTCGTGCACTACAAGAGTTGGGCTTGGACAAACCGTGACTCAGGTCCTCAGATTGGCATTGGTGGATGGATAACTCCATTACTGGCCTCCCAGGGGATTGATTTGGGTGATGATGGAGTAAGTCCTACTTTCTTGGATGGAGCTTACCTGAAGAAAGCTCAGTTCTTAAGTGGAAGGTTTGATGGGAGATGCGTCTACTCCTATTCACGAGGTGGCAAAAGGGCTGAGCTGTTACTTCCTAACCCAGCACTCATTTCATTAAGCACTTCAGAAGGAGACATCAGCTTTGACATCAGTGAGGAGCACCTCCTTAAGAGTCATGGACCTCTCTGCCCTGTGACCCTTCCTCAAAGTGAAAGAGCAGCAAAAAAGAAGTCTGTCTATGATCAGGGGTACAGCAGCAGAGCCACTGCTCATCTCTTTGGCCCCCCTCGCTATAAATTCGAGTAGTGCACCAGTGTCCTGCCTCTTGGGCCCCTTTGCCAAGCTCATGACCAGATCAGCACCCTCCAGAGGTGGAAAAGAGCTCAAGATAGAACCATTTTCAAGCTCACCCACCAGTGCAAGGAACTGAAAAGAACTGTGAAGAGGCAAGCTGAAGCTTCAGCTCGGTTATTGAAGAAAGTGGCTGAGGTCCTAGCTAGGGGAGCTGTAGCTGGCTGCAAGGCTGAGGACTTTGATCTTAATGCTCTCAATGCACTCCCTCCTCAGCCACTTCATGAACCCTCTGCACCTAGAACCAGGAAGCAAGCTCTCTGCCGCTTGAGGAACCCTTACATCGCCCCATCCGAGTCCGGAAACAAGTCACCATCCCTAAGCACCACTGCTGATGAAGATGACTCTGAGGGTGAGGCATCAGCCTCATCCCACGCTCCATAGAGGTACTCTAACACCCTATCATTGTATATACCATTCATCATTTCATTTAGTTTTCATTTTTCTTTCTTTCTTTGGCCTCTTCTCCACATTTAACAAACACAGAGACTGTGTGAATTAAGTGTGGGGGAGGTGTCAAGTTGCTAATAGTCTTGTGTTTAATGTCATATGCATGCACTTGTAGATAGTTATTGCATAGAAAAACCAAAAAAAAATTGAAAAATTTGAAAAGTACAAAAAGAATCATGTAGTTGCATTAGGATTGAGTCTAGATCATTCACTTGCATAAAAAAAAGAGAAAAATCATCATATAGGTTGCATCATGCATAAGGGGACAAGGATGATAGTCGCCTTGTAAAGATGCACATGCTAAGTTCTTAAAGTGATAACCTTTATAATTGTAATAAGTAGCTTGAGCAATCTTAGGATAGCTTGTAAACTTTGTGCCTTGAAAACTCTTCCTAAAGCTTATTTGATTGATTGATGCTCTCTCTTTGAAGTTTGCTCCTGTCATATTTAGACTCTAAGTCTCTTGCTCATGGTCCCTTGTGTACTAAGTCATGGATAGAACAATTGAGTTGTCCCTCCCATTCTTTGCCTATCTTTTTGGACAAACTCAAGTGGCACTCCACACCCTTAAACCCTTACCTCCTTTCAAGCCTTCATTATTTGTTGAGTGAGGCCTTCTTTGGAAAGCTTTACATGCGCGTAATGTTGAGAGTATTGGGAACGACAATGCCTGGTCTCCATTTTAGCTAGATTAGACATTCATATTGTCTAGCTTCTAGGATGGGGGTGAGTGTTGTAAAGTTTGATCTTTGGAGTGTGAAAAAGAGAGGAAAGAAATGGTAGACTCTTAGAACTCAAAAGTGATTTAGTCTTTAGGGATAAACAAATGAAAAAAAGAGTCTAGCTCAAGTTTGTAATGAAAGTCTTGGCCCCCATTTATAAAAAAAAAAAAAGAGAAAAAGAAAAAGAGAAGAAAAAGTAAAAAAAAAAAAAAAGATGAATAAAGAAAGGGGGCTAGCAAAAGTTGTTATGAGCTAACAAGTGTTTAAAAAGTGTAAAAATCCCTTCTAGACTTCAAAAAGTGAAGAGTTCTAAGTGAGAAAATGTTCTTGAGAGTTTGGGAATTCTTTCGGTGAGTGAAGAGAGAGTGGGGCTTGGCATTGGGGAATAGAGTAAAATTTGCTTTCATGTTTAGGAAAAGGGTAGAACAATGGAGATTGAGCATTGTATGCATGAATTGATCCCTTTCTTAGATATATTACGTGCAATGTCAAAGCTACTTTGTTTTGAGAGTAAACCACCTTCAAAGATCCTTTTTGAACTACTTGATTTATTTTGCATCAAGGCCTTTCTCACCAAACCAAATGACTTGGACCATTTGACCATTTGCAAGATATCTTTTGAGTTTACTTAATGATTGTTAGAGAGCAAATGGATTTGTGGATTGTGGATTCATGATGAGTAACTGTAGGGATCAAAGGAGTTAAGATAGGCCTTGTGAAGTTAGAGTTGGATTAAGTGTTTGCTCTAGCTAGTTGGTATGATTATACAAGGTTATCAAGTTGAGAACTAAGAAGAGCATTCTTTTGGCTATGAGTCCCCTCCTTCAAACCTCTCCTCCTTAGTCCTTACTAGTTTACTTGTGGACAAGTAAAGGACTAGTGTGGGGGGAGTTGATGTCTTGCATATTTTCATATATTTAGCCATCTTTTTATTGCATTCTTTGAGTTATAGGCTAAGGCTTAGGCATGTCTAGGATCATTTTGCATTCATTTGTCCATATCAGGTGTTGGAGTATGCTGTGGTGATTTGAGGTGTTTGGGAACCTTATGACCCAAAAAGAAGTGAAGAATCAAGATTGGCCATAAGAAGAGAAGTGAAATCAAGAGAAGAGAGTTGGACCGGGTGGCCTTGACCGGCTACACACACCCGGACGGATCAGATAGGATCAGCACGTCCGGATGACCGGGTTGATGCGTCCGGACTCGAGTAACCGGACGGGAGAAGAGACGGACAGCCGGGGAGACGCGTCCGGGTAGGAGCACCCGGTCAGGAGGAACCCGGAGCAGACTGAGGGACGTCCGCGGTGGCACGTCTGGGGAGGAGCACCCGGACGATGAGAACTGATGGACGGCCGGGGAGACGCGTCCGGGTAGGAGCACCCGGACGGGAGAGCAAGATGCGTCCAGACCGAGGGACGACCGGGGTGGCCTGTCCGGCTAGGAGTACCCGGTCGTGAAGAAGGTGCTGAGGACCGGGGTGAGACGGCCGGGGTGAGACGGACGGCCTGGAACCCGGACGGAGCAAAGAACACGGCCAGCTGGACGGCCGGGTGAGCTGGACCGGGTTGGAAGGTGTTGATTCACCCCTGACCGAGTTTTATACTTCATTCCTATTGGTTTAGACCCATTTAGCTTAAGGGCTTTTTAGTAATCTTAATTTTTGTTTCTAGGGCTTTTAAGCCTCTATAAGTACCCTTGTTATCCCTAATGTAGGATTTATGTTATTTTCTATCTAAGAACACATAAACCTTTTGAGTAAAGCTTCATCTTTGATTCATAATCTCATCTTATCTTTGTGTTCTTGATTGCTTGATTTCATCTCCTTTCTTTCTCTATATGTTTAAGCTTGAATCTCTCATGGGTTTAAGAGTAAGCATGTGGATTAGTGAGTAGATCCATTTAAGATCCATGGGTTAGGGTGATTGAGAGTGATTAATTGTAGATCCAAGGTGCTTAGTGTTAGATCTATCCTTTCCTTGCATTGATTTGGTGTTCTTAAAGCTATATTTGAGTTGGCCTCTCAAACATAGAGTCATAGGCATTTCATGCCCGAAAGGTGTTCTATGAAATGCCTGAACCAACTCATCTATGCTTTTAGCTTGCTTTGCCTAAGAGATTAGTTGTCAAAGAAGCTAAGATTGCTATTAGGCTCATTCTTTATGCTTGCTTTGATCATTACAGCCAAAGAGATTTGGTGTACTTGGGTGATCATTGCAAAAGAGCATCCATCTAGAGATAGAGCTTGCTTAGTTTTGTTGTCTAGGCATAAGGAATTAGATTGATTGAAAAGTTAGCATCTTGGATTGAATCTTAATCATTTGATATCAAGTCCTTATACCCATGGGTCTCATTCTCCTCATAAGAAAGAAAGTTTTACTTTTTGTTGCATTTTACTTATTGTCTTAGTTTAATCATCATCCCCTTTAATGATTGCATTTAGATTAAGCATAGACTTGCATTCCCTCTGCTTTATTGTCACTTAGAACTGGTTCGACAATCTTATATACTACATCATTTGATTAGGACCTTAGAAAAGTCCTTTCATCAGTTGGTCGAATTTGGTGTAAAACAAACCCATATTGAATATGTTATGATCTTTTCCTTGGGCTGAAAGAGTCCCATTTCGCCTAGCAAGTATATCAGCTCCTTCTTCAGTGTCAGCTAGCTCATCCAGCTCCAAATGAGTGTCACTTAGCTCAATCAGCTCCTCTTCAGCTCCTGGTGCAGTGTCACTTAGTTCACTTAGCTCATTCAGCTCATCTACACTCTCTTGAGCTGATTTTAGCTTGTGCACACTCTCTTCAGCTGGTTTCAGCTCGGTATGGTCGCCATTAATCCATCCTGGTTTGTCCTTTGTTGACGAATCAGCTGGCTCAGCCATGGTTACATCAGATGATATGCTAGATGAATTGCATGGCTCTTTCATATTTTCTAAAATTTATCTGAAAAGTGGTTACCATCAAATTAGAATGAAAGAGGGAGATGAGTTGAAGACTGCATTCAAAACCAAGCATGGGTTATATGAGTGGTTATTCATGCCTTTTGGATTAACCAATGCTCCTAGTACATTCATGAGACTGATGAATCATGTGCTTAGATCTTTCATAGGCATCTTTGTTGTTGTGTATTTTGATGATATCTTAGTTTACATCAAATGTCTAGAGGATCATATAGAGCATCTTAGGGCTGTCTTGAATGTTTTGAGAAATGAAAAGCTTTATGCCAATCTGAAGAAGTGCACTTTTTTCACAGATAACTTAGTTTTTCTAGGCTTTGTTGTAAGTGCAGACGGTGTAAAGGTTGATCAGGAGAAGGTCAAAGCAATACAAGAGTGGCCGAGTCCAACCACAGTGGGAGAAGTAAGGAGTTTTCATGGGCTTGCAGGTTTCTATAGACGTTTTGTGAAGGATTTAAGCACATTAGCAGCTCCACTGACCGAGATAATCAAGAAAGATGTAGGATTCAAGTGGGGAGAAGCACAAGAAACCGCTTTCCAGACTCTTAAAGAGAAGCTTACTCAATCTCCTCTCCTTATACTTCCAGATTTTTCTAAAACATTTGAGATTGAATGTGATGCCTCAGGGATTGGTATTGGTGCTGTATTGATGCAGGATAGAAGGCCTATTGCATACTTCAGAGAGAAACTTGGAGGAGCTACTCTCAACTATGCAACTTCTGATAAGGAGCTATATGCCCTGGTGAGAGCTCTACAAACTTGGCAGCATTACCTATGGCCTAAGGAGTTTGTCATTCACACAGACCATGAATCTCTCAAATACCTCAAAGGACAAAGCAAGCTCCGCAAGAGACACGCCAGATGGGTTGAATTCATTTAAACCTTCCCTTATGTGATCAAATACAAACAAGGTAAGGAAGATATAGTTGCTGATGCACTATCCAGAAGGTATGTTCTCTTGAATACTCTTGATGCTAAGTTGCTAGGCTTTGAACAAATTTAAGAAATGTATGCATCTGATCCTGACTTTCAAGAAGCTTATAATTCGTGTGCTAAGTATGCTGATGGACATTACTTTAGGCAGGATGGATTCTTATTCTATGACAATCGTTTATGTGTGCCTAATTGTTCTTTGAGAGATCTATTTGTCAGGGAATCCCATGGAGGAAGCTTGATGGGTCATTTTGGTATAGCAAAAACTCTTAAAGTGTTGCAGGATCACTTTTACTGGCCACACATCAAACGAGATGTTGAGAGAATCTGTGGGAGATGCACCACTTGCAAGCTTGCCAAATCTATGGTTCAACCACACGGTTTGTACACTCCTTTTCCTATTCCGACTCACCCTTGGAATGATATATCTATGGATTTTATTGTGGGATTGCCAAGGACCAAGACAGGTAAGGATTCTATCTTTGTAGTTGTGGACAGGTTTTCTAAAATGGCACATTTAATGGCTTGCCATAAAACTGATGATGCATTACATGTTGCTAACCTGTTCTTTAAAGAGATTGTGCGCATTCATGGCATGCCTAGGACCATAGTTTCTGATAGAGATACCAAAATTCTTAGATATTTTTGGAAGACTTTTTGATCTAAGCTAGGTACTAAGCTCTTGTTCTCTACTACATGTCATCCACAAACTGATGGGCAAACTGAGGTAGTTAATAGAACTCTTGGAGCTCTCTTGCATGCATTCATCAAAAAGAATTTGAAATCATGGGAGATTACTTACCTCACTGTGAATTTGCTTATAATCATGCTCAGCATTCTGCTTCTAAGTATTCTCCGTTTGAAATTGTTTATGGGTTCAATCCCATCTCACCTTTGGATCTAATGCCTTTACCTGAGTGTGAAAGGGTCAGTATGGATGGGAAAAAGAAAGCAGAGATAGTGCAGCAGATTCATGAGCAGGCGAGAAGAAACATTGTTGAGAAAACCAAGCAGTACACCAAAAGAGCAAACAAACGCAGGCGTGAGATGATCTTTGATGTAGATGATAAAGTGTGGGTTCACTTGCGCAAGGAGAGGTTTCCAAGAGAAAGGAAGTCTAAGCTCATGCCGCGGATTGATGGCCCTTTTGAAGTCATCCAGAAAATCAATGACAATGCCTACAAGCTTGATCTTCAAGGTAAGTATGACATAAGTGAAAGCTTTAATGTTACTGAATTGGCTCCTTTTGTTGAAGATGAGCTAGATTTGAGGACAAATCCTTTTCAAGAGGGAGGGGATGATATGATCATGGACCAGTCAGCTATAGGAGACAATGAGATGATGGATGAATCAACTACTGAAGATGTCTTAGCCATACCAGAAGGTCCTATTACTCTTTCAAGGAGCAGACAACTCAAGCAAGCCATTGGAGGATTACTCATTTTATCCTGGAAGCAAGAAGAAGGTCTTGGAAGAAGCTTGATCAACCAAGACACACTCACCACTATTCAAGCCATTCCATCTTCTACATGATCATCAAATGAGCAAGTGGCATATGTGTGCTCTTTTTTCCTATCTTTGGTTTTGTCCCACTGGGTTTTCTAAAGATAGGTTTTTAATGAGGCCATATGTTGCTTATACATCTCTCATTTGATGATATCGGACCAACCTTATGTTATATTTCTATCATATGTTTTTATTTAATTTTGAACCAAAATTTATGTACTTGAAACCAAGGGGAGTGTGTTCCTTTATTAGGTTTACGTGAGCTTGTACTTGTACAAGCCTCACTATATAAGTGTATCCGAAAACCCCAGCATCTATTAAGTTATCTTTTCACATAAACTTTTATCATTGTTCTCTCTTCTTTTTGTTGTCAAGTCGGCGAGTGATCTTGTTGGTGTGTAGTATCCAACAGCCCAAGAGTGTCTATCTCGGTGTGTCATATCCGTTGTAGTCACTTAGGAGTATCAAGGAGTCCTTTCACAACTCTTTGTGTCACCATTCATTCCACAAACCTTGAAGAACTTGAGTCTCTGATTCAATCTTGCAAGGATCTATCCCCAACTAACCAGAGAAGCATCCTAGGAGTGTATTAAGAAGTGTCTTGCTGTCCATCCTCTGCTTGTTCTTCTTCCCCATCTTAATCATGAGTTTCAGAACTTTGATGACTTGTTTCTGATTCCTCTGGTTCACTGCCCCCCTCAGGATTAAGGTGGGGAGTTTCCAAACCAGGCTCAGCTTGCGGAGCTGCTTGAGTTTGATTCCCTTCTCTCCTTGTTGGCTGGCTAATTCAAAGTCTTTCTAGGATGATTCTCAGGTTGTTTGCTTTGTCTGAGGGTGCATGTAAGAGATCTTTCAGGTTGTCCCAGCTCTTCTCATCATAATATCCCTTAGATTCCAGAAATTTTACATCTCTTGAGACCATCACTCTCCTAGTGTCTGGTACATAGCACTTGTATCCCTTCTGGTTAGCTGAGTATCCAATGAATATTGCTTTAACACTCTTGGCCTCTAGTTTGTTTCTTAGTTCACCTAGAATCAATACAAAACAAGTGCATCCAAACACACGCAAGTGATCAATGGAGGGTCTGGCTTTGTTTAATGTGGGAACCGAAATTCGCACTGTCGATTTTAATGAATAATATTGCGGAGGAAAGCCAAGTTAACCCGACTTTCCTCGAAGGTCCGGATTCTCTGCGTTGCCACACGAAATAGAAAAAGTTAACAGATGAAAAAAATAAAAATTGTGATATTTGCTCAAAGGCGTTTTATTAAATGAAAGATATGAATACAAGGATTCTCCGAAAGACAGAGAAATTTGCGATTAAAGAAAAAGATAGAGTCGCAGGCAGCCAAACGTCCTAGGCCTTGCTCCTCTAGTCTAATCACCTAAACCCTAATTCTTCTAAGCTAGCAAAGTGCTCTAAGTCTAATTTTCGGATCCCCTTCTCCTCTGCTCTTGCTCTCCTTATATACTCACTTCTAGGTCGGTTTGCCTTAGGATGATGGACTTCGCCTTTGGGCCCAAGTTTATCTCTTCAGGAAATATTCCATTTTCGTCGATCTTCGTAATTATCCTCGAGTTTTCCCCTATTTTTCGGTAACTTGATGTTTATCCGATGTTCGGGAAATTGGATAAACTGTCATAGTCTGATTGGGCCTGAATTCTTAAAATCGTAAGTAAGTTCGTGGACTTGTCTTAAGTCGTTGAACGTTTTATACGATTTCTCGGAAAGACTATCTTTCTCGTAAAATAAACCGTATAGCCTAAAGGATCAATGTTCGAGTTAATCGATCTTGTTTTACACGATATCCTCTTTGAGAAATCCAACCTTTCTAATTTCTGTCGTAAAACATCGAGGATGATTCCAATCGAGTCAAATCGAGAGATGTTAATTCCGTAGCCGTGATCGTATCAAACCCACGAGGATTGATCCAAGCAAGCCAAGACGGGATCAGACCGAGCACGATGGGACCGAGACCAGGACGAGGACCGAAACCAGGACGAGGACCGTCGACCGGCGCCAGGGGACCTGCCGCCGGTGCCAGGCCGGCTGCGTCGCGCTTGCCGCCGGCGCCAGGGGGCGTGCCGCCGGTGCCAGGCCGGCTGCGTCGCGCTTGCCGCCGGAGCCAGGGGGCTTGCCGCCGGTGCCAGGCCGGCTGCGTCGCGTCTGCCGCCGGCGCCAGGGGGCTTGCCGCCGGCGCCAGGCCGGCTCCGTCTTGCCTGCCGCCGGCGCCAGGGATTCTCTGCCGTCCGTGGGTTCTCCGTCGCCCGATCCTTCCTCCGTTGACCGTTCGTGCGGGAAATCTTTAAGTTTGGAAAGATCTTTAGCCGTTGATTTCGAGATAACCGTTTTCAACCCCAACAGTTAGCCCCCCCAGCTCGTGAGATCGGAGACGATTTTGCGGGCGAATGATTCGAGTTTTCTGAAAATCGAAATTTTCAGCTAACGATTCTTTTCTGCAGGAAATCTACGTCATCATCCCCTCTTTTTTTTATAAATAGCCAGCCATCCGCAGGAAATCTACGTCCCAGCTTGAGGTTCGTATCAGCGACCTTGAGCGTGACCTTGGGAAGACCGCGAGTTCACTACTCAAGGTGAAGAAGGAGAAGAAGAGCAAATCCTCGGAAGTCCGCCGCCTTCAGCAGAAGATCCAGACTCATGAGGAGATGGACGCCCATAGATCCTCGGAGGTTTCCGATGCTCGTGACGACTTCTTTGGTCGTCTGACGAGGATGGCCATCCTGTTTGAGTCCTTGATAGCTGTCCGCAAGAGGGACTTGGCTTTAGCGGGGATCGAGGGGAGTATGAGCAAGCTCGAGTTGCTTCGGGGTAACGAGGCCCTCTCTTTGGACTCGGAGGAAGCCAGACTATCGTCCTGTAAAGGAGAGTGGGCGACCTTCGAGGGAGACTTCGATTCGATCCTTGCTGGCCTGCAGGCCGAATGCACCCTTGCGCCGACCTCCGAGGACTCACAAGATCAGGAGCGCGCGGAAGAGGATTGCGAGGCTGGCGCAGACGAGTCGGGTAGTGGCGGTGCGACCGAGGGAGGCGACGGCGAGGCTGTCCCTATCGCGGGTGAGTGTGAGGATGAAGGTGACGCTCCTGGGAGCGTCTAGGTTTATCAATCCCTTCGGGGATTTTGTTTTATATGTGTTTCGGCCGTTAAAAGGCCATGATGTATTTACCGGGACTGGCCGTTGGTGGCTTCGAATCCCTGCCCCTTTTTGGGGCTTTGTTTGAACTTTTGCGGTCTCAATCTATGAAACGTTTTTCGATTATTTATGAACTTCTGTTTTTTCGAAGTATGAGAAAGAGGGTGTGAGTTGTCGTCTCATTCCTAGTTCCCTGATGATCACCATACCTATTGTTTGCATAAAGCGAGATTTTCCGCTGTTTACCAATTTACGCGAAAAGTTCGTGAAACGAATAGGCTTAAGTGAAGAGACAAATTTTTTGATCTCGTATACCATACTATGTCTGTGAGATGTCAAGATCCAGCGCGGCTGGGTTTAGGGAAAGACCTAGGTTTACTCTCGGACTGAGGCTTTGCGATGACAAATCGGCTTTCGTTTTGCCTGTTACCGTTTAAAATCCGCGAATTGTTGTCGGCTTATATGATTAGTCTGGGCGTGAGTCGAGCTACTTCCTTTACGAAGAGCTAAACAAAAATTTGGATTTCTTGAATAGCGCGCTATGTTTATCCTTGTCGGATGCAAGAGAGCCTACCCCTTGAAGGGCGGCTATTTGTCTGCTTGGGACGTTAGAGTTCGTTTGTTGTGAACAGCAACAACGAAATGATACCGTTTGGAGGTGTGAAAAGTTTGGGAAAATGATTGTTCGAGCGTGAAGCGACGTCTCGCGGTGCTGCGAAAAAATTTTCTTTATGCCATAGTAAGGTCTATGGGCTTTGTAGGAGAAGTCCGAGAATTATTTTGGGTGAATTTTTGGATGTGGTAATCGCTTTGTGGATACTAGATCCGTTGTCATAGCCGTTTCGGCTGATTTGAAAAAGTCGTGAAAAAGTTTCGAAAATTTTAGTCTTCGAAATTTGTGGGAGTATACGAGTATACGTACCCACTCCCCCCCCTTTTTTTTAATTGGGGGGATATATGAACCCGCCGGTTGGCGAGTTGCCTACGTACCCTTGTCTAGGGATCAAGCCATCTCGTAGTTCTTTTGTACCACGTTTTATCGTTTAGTGGTAGTATTTTTTGAGGTGCACCGCATTCCAAGTTCTCGGGATTTTGACGTCTTGCATGTTTGCGATTTGGTATGAGCCTGGTCGGACTACTTTTATTACTTTGTAAGGTCCTTCCCAGTTCGTCCCCAGTTTTCCCGCGTTTCGTTGGGCAGTGTTTTGGAAGACTTAACGCAAGACTAAATCGCCTTCCTTGAACCTGCGATGGCGTACGTTTGCATTGTAGTATCTGGCGGAAGCGTACTGGTAATTTTGTATCCTGATGAGCGCTTGGTCGCGACGTTCGTTCAGGTCAAGATTATCCAGCAGCATGGCGTTGTTCAGATCTTCCCGTTCGGGGAGAAATCTTCCGAGTACGCCGGGAAATTCTACTTCCGCTGGGATCATACATTCTGTTCCATAGACCAGGGCAAAGGGAGTTTCTCCCGTTGCCCGCCTACGAGTCGTTCGGTGAGACCAGAGAACTCCTTCGAGTTCTTCGGCCCATCAACCCTTCTTGGCTTCTAAGCGCTTTTTCAATCCGTCTAGGATAGTTTTGTTTATAGTTTCAGCCTGTCCGTTGCATTGCGGATACCTGGGAGTTGACTTTGTAAGTCGTATTTTCCACTTTTCGCAGAATGCTTTGAATCGAGCAGAGATAAACTGAGATCCGTTATCTGTTACGATTTCGTACGGGACCCCATGTCTAGTTATGATATATTTCCAGACGAAGTTCTCGACTTGTGTGTCTTTGATACTTGCGTAGGATTCTGCTTCTACCCATTTGGAAAAGAAATCCGTGAGGACTAGGAGGAAGCGTTTTTGTTTTGATGGATGCATAGGTCCGACAATGTCCATGGACCATCGCATGAAAGGATAGGAGGACGAGATTGAGGAGAGGATTTCCGTGGGTTGATGGATTGTTGGAGCATGCCTTTGGCATTTCTCGCACTTCCGGGCGAATTTCTCGCAGTCTTTTATCATGGTTGGCCAATAATAACCATGGCGTTTGATTTTGACTGCGAGAGATCTTCCGCCAGAATGATTTCCGCATGATCCAGAATGGACCTCTTCCATGATTCTTCTTGCCCTTTCTCCTTCTGCGCATGTCATGAGAGGACCGGAGAAATGCCACTTAAAATTTCCTCCCTCTATCGTGACATACCGTGCCGCTTGGGTTTTCACTTTACGGGCCGCCCATTTTTCGGCGGGTAAGGTTCCATTCACGATATAGGCTCGGATTGGTTCTAACCAAGGGCTGTCGCAGCCATACTCGGTTTGGTCCGCATCCGCTTCCGGTTGATCCTCGACTTCTTCCGCATCTTCAATCTCTCCTCTGATTAGATTGACGACCACTGGTGGTCCGATGCTCGGATGTTCGATGAATTCGACGGGGATTATCCTTTTGAGCCCTGGATCTGAGCTTGAGGCGAGGGCAGCCAAGGCGTCGGCCTGGACGTTTTCCGAGCTAGGGATTCTGGTCAGGGGGAACTGGTCGAAACTACGAGCCAGTTCTTGGACGAGTTTCAGATATGCGTCCATCCGTTCGTCCCTTGCTTCATACTCTCCGCTGTATTGGTTGGCGACTAACTGAGAATCGCAGTAAGCGTGAATATTATGGATTTTTAATCCATGGGCTAGCCGCAAGCCTGCGACGAGTGCCTCATATTCTGCCTCATTGTTTGAAGCATGAAAAGCCAATCGAAATGACTGTTCTAGGATTTCCCCGTTAGGAGAGGTGAGTCGAATTCCGATTCCGGACCCTTGTTTGGACGAGGATCCGTCGACGTGGAGGACCCAAGTTGAGTTCGTCTCCTCGTTAGTCATGTCTCCAGTGGGTAATTCTACCAAGAAATCCGCAAGCACCTCGGACTTTGCACATGTCCTTAGGCGATACTCGATGTCGTATTCACTTAGTTCAATTGCCCATTTTGCGAGCCTACCGGATTGGCTCGGACTGTGCAGGATTATCCGCAGAGGGAATGTGGTGAGAACCACTATAGTATGAGACTGGAAATATGGTCTTAGTTTCCTTGCCGAGGTTATGACGGAGAATGCTAATTTTTCCATTAGCGGGTATCGAGTTTCCGCATCCAGCAACGTCTTGCTTACGTAAAAGATTGGCTTTTGTTCGCCGCGTTCTTCTTATATCAGGACGCCACTGACTGCTGTTGCGGAAACTGTGATATAGAGGAAAAGAGGTTCACCTTCCACCGGTTTTGTGAGAACTGGTGGAGTGGCCAGGTAATGTTTCAACTGTTGGAAAGCCTTTTCACATTGCTCGGACCATTCGAACTTCTTGTTTCCCTTCAACGTTTCGTAAAACGGTAGGCACTTATCTGTGGAGCGCGAGATGAAACAGTTCAAAGCCGCGACTCTTCCGGTTAACCTTTGGACTTCTCGCTTGGTTCTCGGGGAGGCCATCTCTATCAGTGCGTCGATTTGTTTAGGATTGGCCTCGATTCTGCGATACGTTACGAGGTATCCGAGGAATTCTCCCGATGCCACTGCGAATCTGCATTTGGCTGGGTTGAGTTTCATGTTATGCTGGTTGAGTCGTGCAAAACATTCCTCTAGGTGGGTTACATGATCGTGTTCGTCAAGAGTTTTTACGAGCATATCATCGATGTATACTTCCATAATTTTTCCAAGTTGCTCGGCAAACATTTTGTTGACGAGTCGCTGATACGTTGCACCCGCGTTTTTAAGACCGAAAGGCATTACCTTGTAGCAATACGTTCCGCGGTCTGTGATGAATGCAGTTTTTTCGCGGTCGTCGGGATTCATCATGATCTGATTGTATCCGGAAAAAGCGTCCATGAATGATAGAAGCTTGTTTCCCGCAGTTGCTTCGACCAGCCGGTCGATGTGTGGGAGCGTTAAGCAGTCCTTTGGACATGCTTTATTCAAATCCGTGAAATCGACACAGACTCGCCACTTGCCGTTCTTCTTTTTTACCACGACAGGGTTGGAAAGCCAGTCTAGATACCTAACTTCTGTTATCGACCCTACTTTGAGGAGTCTTTCGACTTCCTCGTTGACTGCAGTGGCACGCTCAGGTCCCAGCTTTCGTCTCTTTTGTTTTACGGGTTTGTGAGTAGGGCCGATGTTAAGTTCGTGACATGTTACGCTAATGTCGATTCTCGGCATATCCTCCGCAGCCCAAGCGAACGTACCGAGGTTCATCTGAGGCATGCGATGAGCTCTGCTTTTATTGGTTCGTGGAGGTTAGCTCCGATTTCGACGCACCGTTCCCGGAAGGAATCGTCGAGGCAGATCGAGACCACCGGTTCGCAGGTTGGTTCACGCTTCCCTTCTAGGGCCTCAGCTCTTTGAGACTGCCAGGAGGTTTCCGGCGAGTCGTGAATCGTTTGCTTTTTCCGAGAGGTGTCGATTTTGGAATTTTTCCGTTTTAGTTCGGTAGCGAGGTAGACCTGTGCCTCTCCGTGACTACCATGTATCGTTTCGACCCCGAAAGGTGTCGGGAACTTGAGGCATAGGTGGAATGTTGATGGGATCGCTCTCATGGAATTTAGCCAAGGAGTTCCAACTATCGCGTTGTAGGATGTTGGACCATCAATCACCAGGAATTCCGTGTTTTTGGCGACGCTCCCGGCTCTGACTGAGAGGTTTGTCGAACCGAGGCTCATAACTCTTCCCGAGAGTCCGAGTACTGGGCTGGGGTCATCTGTAAGGATGCTTAGATCGACGCCCATCCTCTCGAGGGTGCTTTTATAGATAATATTAGTCGAGCATCCGGTGTCGACTAATACCCTTGCTACGTCAATATCCTGGATCGTGAGTTCTATTACGAGGAGTTTGTTGTGAGGTTTGGCCATGCTGGCTGGAGGAGATACCCGGCAGTGAAAGCTTTCCTCTCCAGAGCAAATGATGGTATAGCAATGAACATCGAGATGAGACTAGGAAAGATGGTCCGAAGAATCTCGATAGTAGTTCCATGAACAATCCTTTGTGGGATGAACTTCGATCGATTGGTGGTTTTCGAGTTAGAGAATCCGTCCCCCCCCCCTCCTTCTAGCGCCAAACTGTGGGAACCGAAATTCGCACTGTCGATTTTAATGAATAAGATTGCGGAGGAAAGCCAAGTTAACCCGACTTTCCTTGAAGGTCCGGATTCTCTGCGTTGCCACACGAAATCGAGAAAGTTAACAGATAACCAAAATAAAAATTGTGATATTTGCTCGAAGGCGTTTTATTAAATGAAAGATATGAATACAAGGATTCTCCGAAAGACAGAGAAATTTGCGATTAAAGAAAAAGATAGATTCGCAGGCAGCCAAACGTCCTAGGCCTTGCTCCGCTAGTCTAACCACCTAAACCCTAATTCTTCTAGGCTAGCAAAGTGCTCTAAGTCTAATTTTCGGATCCCCTTCTCCTCTGCTCTTGCTCTCCTTATATACTCACTTCTAGGTCGGTTTTCCTTAGGATGATGGACTTCGCCTTCGGGCCCAATTTTATCTCTTCAGGAAATATTTCATTTTCGTCGATCTTCGTAATTATCCTCGAGTTTTCCCCTATTTTTCAGTGACTTGATGTTTATCCGATGTTCGGGAAATTGGATAAACCGTCATAGTCTGATTGGGCCTCAATTCTTAAAATCGTAAGTAAGTCCGTGGACTTGTCTTAAGTCGTTGAACGTTTTATACGATTTCTCGGAAAGACTATCTTTCTCGTAAAATAAACCGTATAGCCTAAAGGATCGATGTTCGAGTTAATCGATCTTGTTTTACACGATATCCTCTACGAGAAATCCAACCTTTCTAATTTTTGTCGTAAAACATCGAGGATGATTCCAATCGAGTCGAATCCAGAGATATTAATTCCGTAGCCGTGATCGTATCAAACCCACGAGGATTGATCCAAGCAAGCCAAGACGGGATCAGACCGAGCACAATGGGACCGAGACCAGGACGAGGACCGTCGACCGGCTCCAGGGGACCTGCCGCCGGCGCAAGGCCGGCTGCGTTGCGCTTACCGCCGGCGCCAGGGGGCGTGCCGCCGGCGCCAGGCCGGCTGCGTCGCGCTTGCCGCCGGCGCCAGGGGGCTTGCCGCCAGCGCCAGGGGGCTTGCCGCCGGCGCCAGGGGGCTTGCCGCCGGTGCCAGGCCGGCTGCGTTGCGTCTGCCGCCGGTGCCAGGCCGGCTGCGTCGCGTCTGCCGCCGGCGCAAGGCCGGCTGCGTCGCATCTGCCGCCGGCGCCAGGGGGCTTGCCGCCAGCGCCCGGCCGGATCCGTCTTGCCTGCCGGCGGCGGCAGGGATTCTCTGCCGCCCGTGGGTTCTCCCTCGCCCGATCCTTCCTTCGTTGACCGTTCGTGCGGGAAATCTTTAAGTTTGGAAAGATCTTTAGCCGTTGATTTCGAGATAACAATTTTCGACCCCAACATTTAATACCTCATATGTGTTAAACTTAGCATAGAAGAGTGTATGAATAATGAGATGAGGAGTTACATGACGGCAGGAGAAAAGTTACCATGCAATAAAAATAAGTTACCATGCAGTAAAAATAATATGGAGTTACTGTGAGGTAAAAGGAAGCTGGTTAAAGAATGGAGAAGACTCTGGTGTATGGAGAAGGTCAGCACAGTGATCAGACCGTTGAGGGAAGAGCACTGGTGCGCTTGGCTAGGTCATGACAGGCTGGAAAGGTGCCAAGCGTGTGAGCAATGTGGACTGGCCATTTCAAAATAGGCGCTCCCCTTCCTCTTACTTTACATGCTTGCATTAGTAACTCTGACCTTGTAAACCCTTATGTCTCTTACTATATATTTGTAAGGACCCTCTCTTAATAAGATCAACGAGTTATGAGACTCTTTCTTTCTAATCTCTCTTATTCATCATGATTCTCAAATATTCTTAAACATGGTTACTAATTAATCTCATCACAAATCTCTCTCAATCTTGTTCCATTCTCATCTATTCTCTTAATACCTTCTCTAAATTCAAATATAATATGGTATCATAGCCTGGTTGGCTTTGGTATTAGGAGATCTCGTTCCTTCTTTCTGTTCTTGTTGGTGTTCTTGTGTTCTTGGAGTCTTACTTGAAAGCTCTGGTTATTTCCGTGAAGTATTGTGATAAAGCTGGGGTCTTGTGTGCTGGTTCTTGAGCTCGTGTGTTCTTGAGATCTAGTATTGTGTGTTCTTCAGCTGGGTTGCAAGTTTGAAGCTTTGTGGTCATTTCCGGTTGCATTGAAAGGAGGTTCAAACTACTTACTTTGGTCACGACTAGTGAAGACTGCTATTGGAAGGCTAGGGCTTTGGAGTCACATCACAGATGATGGTCCGGAGCCAGTGGATAAAGAAACTGAAGAAGGTGATGGGAGCAAACCCTCGCCTTGACTGACGCAAAGAAATGGGTACAAGAAGATCTAATGGTTCTCTCCGTGTTACAAGGATCTCTTGAAGTCCCTCTCCCTGAAGCTTACAGTTACTGTGAAACTCCTAAACAACTGTGGGAAACACTCTTGAAGACGTTTGGAAATGTTTCCAACATCAGTCGTGTGTTTGAGCTAAAGAGGACAATCAATTCCATGAAGCATGATGGAGGCGAGCTCACTAAACACATGGGAAAGTTTGGATCTTTGTGGTCTGAACTTGAAAGTCTAAGACCCAACACTACTGATCCAGCCGCACTGATGAAAAGGAGAGAGAAAGATCAATTGCTTGGGCTTCTGATGACATTGGATCATTGCTACAAGGATGATATCAAGCATATCTCGAGATCACCAACTCTACCATCAATGGAGGAAGTTTATGCACAACTCCAAAAAGAGTAGGGGTCTCTAGGTCTCTTTGGAGGAAAGCAAGAGCTTATTGTGGCTCATCAAATTGAAGAGATGCAAGCTAACAAAGCAGCTGCATACCGTGGTGAAGGAAGAAAGTATGAGAAGTATGATGGAAACTGTGAGCATTGCAAGAGGACGGGTCATAAGAAGAGCCAGTGTTGGATTCTACATCCCCATCTAAGGCCAAACAAGTTTAACAAGGATCGGGAAGCAAGGGCTCACCTTTCTGCTGAAGCAAATGGTACTGGTTCCTCTAGAGCTTGTTCAAGTGTGAAGGCGGGTGAAAGTGAAGGCCGGGCCTTGGCTTCTCATCAGCTGAGTGGAAAGAGCTTGGATCAGGAGGTGTTTACAAAGGCCGCCATGGAAGCTCTCATCAAATCTCTTAAGGAGTCTGGTAACAAACTCGGAAACACTTTTCGATACTCATATGCTGCTCATACTATGCCTAGTATCACTGATAAGTTGCTAGACATCTTTGAAAGCTCATATACTGCTTCTACTGAACCAAGCATTTCTGATAAATTATTAGGAATTCTAAAACTTGAGAAATGGATCACCTAGGACTCATATTGCTAAGAACATGCATAAGCCTTTGATCATAGATTCTGGTGCATCTCATCATATGATTAGTTATTATCACCTGATTAAAGATATAGAATCTGCTTATGGTCATGTCATGATTGCTAATGGAGATAGAATTCCTATTAGAGGCATTGGTAAACTGAAACTGTTTGATAAGGACTCTAAAGCCTTTTTCATGCCTAAATTTACTTCAAACCTCTTATCTGTCAAGAAATGCACTACTGATCTTCAATGCAATGTTATTTTTAGTCCTAATGATGTGAAGTTTCAGGATATTAACAGCAGTAAGTTGATTGGACAAGGAGCAACCAAGGGAGACCTTTATATGCTTGAAGACTTAGCTCCTATTTCTAATTCTTGTTTCTCTTTTAGTTCAGTTTTGCCTATGAATAAAAATGCTTTGTGGCATGCTAGGCTAGGACATCCACATGTTAGGGCCTTAAGCATTATGTTACCAGGTGTCATGTTTAAAAATAATGATTGTGAGGCTTGTATTTTGGGAAAATATTGTAAGACTGTGTTTCAAAGATCATCTACTATCTATGAGAACTAATTTGATTTGATTCACTCTGATGTCTGGACTGCTCCTTGCTTATCTAAGGATGATAATAAGTATTATGTCACATTCATTGATGAAAAATCCAAATATACCTGGTTAACACTCATTAAAACTAAAGATAGGGTCCTTGATGCATTTAAAAACTTTCAAAGCTATGTTACTAACCAATATCATTCCAAGATTAAGATTTTCAGGTCTGATAATGGTGGGGAGTACACTGGCCATGTATTGAAGGATCATCTAGCTCAACATGAGATTCTCCATCAGACTAGTTGCCCCTACACTCCTCAACAGAATGTAGTGGCTGAAAGAAAGAATAGGCATCTCATGGAGGTAGCTCGGTCCATGATGTTCCATAAGAGTGTTCCTAAGAGGTACTGGAGTGATGCTGTGATGACTGCCTGCTACTTAATCAACAGGATACCAACTAGAGTCCTAGAGAATCAGTCTCCTTTTGAGGTTCTGAACAAGAGTAAACCAGTCCTAGATCACTTGAGAATCTTTGGGTGTGTGTGCTATGTGATGGTACCAGGCGAGCTAAGAAACAAGTTAAAGGAAAGGAGCACCAAGGCTATGCTTGTTGGATATTCTACATCCCAAAAGGCATACAAATGCTTTGACCCAGCGGCTAGAAGAGTATTGGTGTCAAGAGACGTGAAGTTCATGGATGAGAAATGGTATTATGATGGGAAGAATTGGGAAGACCTTGAGAGTCTCTCTCAACCATCAGATAAGGCTGCTACCTTGAGAAATATTCTAGAGGGACTCTCTATTGGAATGTCCCAAGATCATAGCAGGCGTGAAGAGCCTCCTTTAGTTGTTGCTGAAGAACCATCCCACTTTGAACATGAGGGGGGAAATGAAGAAAATCAAGGCTTGGGTGAAGGTGGAAATCTAGGAGATCAAGGCTCTGATGTTGTTCCTGTCCAAAGTGGAGAAGACACTACAATAGAAATTCAGACTGAAGGTCAAGAATCTGAAGAAGAAGATCAGATACAAGAAGAAGCAGCTGTTGAAGAAGAAGTGGTTGTTCCTTTGAGAAGAAGCACACGGCAAAGGAAGGATCCTTCCAACTGGGTAAACACGAGAGTGTACTACAATGCCCATGCTGTGGAGCATCCTTCCCAAGCAGTGTGTTCCTTTGCTGAGTATCCTAGAGAGCATTGTGCTTTCATCACAAGCTTAGACAAGAGCTTTGTTCCAAGGTCATATGAAGAAGCAATGATGCATGAGGATTGGAAAGAATCTGTTGGAGATGAAGCTAATGCTATGATAAAGAATGACACTTGGTATGAGAGTGCCTTGCCAAAAGGGACGAAGGCAGTGACTAGTAGATGGATCTTTACTATCAAATACAAGCCTGATGGAACTGTGTATAGGAAGAAGACAAGACTGGTGGCAAGAGGGTACACTAAGACATATGGAGAAGACTAAATTGACACATTTGCCCCTGTTGCCAAGCTGCTCACAATCAAAATAGTTCTATCTCTTGCTGTGAATTTTGAGTGGTTGCCAAGCTGCTCACAATCAAAATAGTTCTATCTCTTGCTGTGAATTTTGAGTGGGGACTTTGGCAGATGGATGTGAAGAATGCTTTTCTTCAAGGAGAACTAAAAGATGAAGTATATATGCATCCTCCTCCAGGTCTAGAGAGTCTAGTGAAGTCAGGGAATGTCTTTAGATTAAAGAAGGCTATTTATGGTCTTAAGCAATCTCCTAGAGCTTGGTATAATAAGTTGAGTACAACATTGAATGGGCGAGGCTTTAGGAAGTCTGAGTTGGATCACACTCACCACTTCCTCAGGAGTTATCTGTCTACTTGTATATGTGGATGATATAATCATAACTGGCAGTGACAAAGAAGGGATTCAAGCCACCAAAGAGTTTCTAAAATCAGTATTTGAAATAAAAGACTTGGGAGAGATGAAGTATTTCCTTGGGATTGAGTTGTGTAGATCAAAGGAAGGGTTGTTTATCTCTCAAAAAAAGTATGCATTGGATATATTGAAGGATGCTGGTGTGTATGGAGGAAAAACTGCTAGAATGCCTATCGAGGATGGGTATAAGATACCACGTGAGGGGGAGAAAGAAGATGGCAATCCATTCCATGATCCCAAGCTGTATAGGAAGCTTGTAGGGAAGCTAATATACTTGACCATTACAAGGCCAGATATATGCTATGCTGTGAATCAAGTGAGCCAGCATATGCAAGTTCCAAAGGAGCATCACTGGCGCATGGTTGAGAGAGTTCTCATGTATCTGAATGGAACTCAAGGTCTTCGGATATGGATGGGCTGCAATAGAAGCACTGAAGTTGTGGGTTATTGTGATGCTGATTGAGCTGGTGATAGAGCTGATAGAAGGTCTACAACCGGCTGCTGCACTTTCATTGGAGGAAACATGGTAACCTGGAAGAGTAAGAAGCAAAAGGTGGTATCATGCTCTAGTGCTGAGGCTGAGTATAGAGCTATGCTGAAGCTTACCAATGAGTTGGTCTGGATCAAGGGGATTTTGAAGCATTTTAAGATAGATCAATCAACACCAATGACAATGGATTGTGATAATCAAGCTGCTATTCACATTGCTACAAACTCGTTTCATGAGAGGACCAAGCACATTGAAGTTGATTTCCACAAGGTGAGGCAGATGATAGTCTTGGGAGTAATCTTGCCATGTTACACAAAGAGTGAAGATCAGTTGGCAGATGTATTTACCAAGGCAGCTAGGCAGAAGACAATGGAGTCCATACACATCAGGTTAGGACTCATTGATCTCTCGCCTAAGAGCTAGTTCATACACTCTCCTGATCAAGAGATCTTTACTCTTTTTCCCTCATCAAAGTTTTGTCCCATTGGGTTTTTTTTGATGAGGTTTTTAATGAGGGAGATCTCATGATCCTTCCAAGCTTGACTTGTTCCACATGGTCAAGCTTGAGGGGGAGTGTTAAACTTAGCATAGAAGAGTGTAGGAATAATGATATGAGGAGTTACATGAGGTCAGGAGAAAAGTTACCATGCAGTAAAAATAAGTTACCATACAGTAAAAGTAATATGGAGTACTGTGAGGTAAAAGGAAGCTGGTTAAAGTATGGAGAAGACTCTGGTGTAGGGAGAAGGTCAGCACAGTGATCAGACTGTTGAGGGAATACCACTGGTGGAAATGGCTAGATCATGACAGGCTGGAAAGGTGCCAAGCGTGTGAGCAATGTGGACCGGCCATTTCAAAATAGGCGCTCCCCTTCCTCTTACTGCACATGCTTGCACTAGTAACTTTGCCCTTGTAAACCCTTATGTCTCTTACTATATATTTGTAATGACCCTCTCTTAATAAGATCAATTAGTTATGAGACTCTTTCTCTCTAATCTCTCTTATCCATCATGATTCTCAAATATTCTTAAACATGGTTACACATTAATCTCATCACAAATCTCTCTCAATCTTGTTCTATTCTCATCTATTCTCTTAATACCTTCTCTAAATTCAAATCTAATAATATGGAGAGACATCATGGAGAACTCTTGTGGGGGTTCTGTTAATGAGATAGCAAGCGGCCACTATAGCATCACCCCAAAATCTCTTTGGGACACTTGTATGGAACATCATGCTTCTGGCTACTTCCATGAGATGTCGATTCTTTCTCTCTGCCACTCCATTTTGTTTATGGACAACTTGTTTGATGAATGATTCCATGTTTGGCTAGGTGAGTTTTGAAGTCATTGCTTTTGTATTCCCCACCATTATCTGACCTAAATATTTTTATCTTGGCATTAAAGTGATTAGTAACATAGCTTTGAAAGTTCATAAAAGCTTCAAACACTCTATCTTTAGATGTGATTAATGTCAGCCAAGTATATTTAGATTTTTCATCAATAAAGGTGACAAAGTACTTGTGATTGTCTCTTGAAACACAAGGTGCAGTCCAGACATCAGAATGAATCAAATCAAAGCAATGCTCATAGATAGTACTTGATTTGGGAAAAACAGTCTTGCAATGTTTACCAAGGATACAAGCTTCACAGCTATCATTTTTAAAAGAGAGATTAGGCAACATCATACTTAAAGCTCTAGAATGAGGGTGGCCTAATCTAGCATGCCAAAGAACATCAGAAGCAACAACAGGAGTAGAACTAAACACATAAGGGAAATCAGAACTAAGTTTGGTGTCTTCAAGCAAATAGAGGCCGCCCTTGCTCACACCTTTTCCAAGCATCTTACTAGTCTCAGAATCCTGAAAATGTACATCATTAGGGCTAAAGATAACATTACAGTTGAGATAAGTAGTAGCCTTCTTTACTGAGAGCAAGTTAGAGGTCAAAGATGGCATATAAAAAGGTTTAGACTCTTTCTCAAACAGTTATAGATTTCCTATGCCTTTAATTGGTATCCTCTCTTCATTAGAAATTACTACACTTCCTAATGCAGGTTCAACATTGCTAATAAGATTAGAATCCTTAATCATGTGATGTGAAGCTCCTGAATCAATTGTTAATGGTTTGGCATTAAGAGATGAATTGAAAAGATTACTCCTAATGTTACCAGAGTTTGCATTGAGGGCTTTGATCAAGGCCTCAATGTCAGACTTGCGGATGAATGCATCATCTTGGAGAAGCTGGGAGGAGGAACCAGTAGCATAAGAAGTGGAGATCATTGCTCTCCCATCACTAGCTGGACGCATGAACTGAGTTCCTTGCTGGCCAGTTTGTTGTGCAGCCTCATGACCTCTTGCTTGGCTGTATCTGGATGGTGGCCTGAGATGTGGGTGAAGAATCCAGCATTGGTGCTTCATGTGTCCCTCCTTCTTGCAATGCCCACAAAGACCCTTTCTATTATCTTGTTTGGCAAAGGCTGTGTTTGCGGTTGCTGCTTCAGCTTGGTGCGCCATGTTCAAGCCTCCCTTTCCACAAAAGAGACCCATCGAGCCTATCTCCTTCTGAATCTGGCTGCAGACAACACCTATGGAAGGGAAATTTTCTGCTCTTAAGATGTGCTTGATGAGGTCCCCATAGTTGGCGTTGAGAGTCAGCAGCAGAGCAAACACTTTGTCTCGCTCACGCCTTTTCTCCAAGGCAGCAGGGTAAGCCGTGTGTGGCCTCAGCATTTCAATATCTGACCAGAGTGCACTGAACTTCCCAAAGTGGCGGTTGAAGTCCATATCTTCTTGGTTCAGGTAGCTGATAGCTTTCTTCACTTCATAAACTCGGCTCAGGTTGGATGCGTTTCCATAAACCTTCTAAAGTGTCTCCCAAAATTGCTTTACTGTAGTACAGTGAGAGTATGACTCAATAAGAAGAGCATCAAGGGAGCTTTGGAGGATAGAGAGAACCATGAGGTCTTCTTGACTCCATTTATCTTCATCTACCACCATCAGCTCCGTTCCATCTTCTCCTGGGCTGGTTTGCTTTGGCGCCTCACTTGAAGTGATATGGGACCATAAGCCTCTTCCACCAAGGGCGTTTTTAGTCAATCTTGACCAGACAGTGTAGTTAGGCCCTTTTAGGGTGACTGGAAGTACCACGGTCTTACCTTGCTCCATCTTGAGTTTGCTATGGACCGTTGGGTAAAAGGAAATGGTTGAGATTTTGAGAAAAGTAAACCGAGAGAATGAAAGAGAATGGGAATTAGAGTAGCTTTGCGGAATAAATAAGAGTTTCAAGAGCTTGTAAGCTCTGATACCATGTAAGTTTGACGAAGAATAAGAGTAAGAACACACAAGAAAAAGTGAGAGAGAGAGAGAGAGAGAGAGAGAGAGTTTGATCCGGAATTAAAGAGAGGGAGAGTGTAAGAGTGTTTGTGTCGCCAAGAGTTTAGAGAGAATAGGGAAGGATTCTTTTTCCTTAAATCAGACATAAGAGGGTTACAAGGTATTTAAAGGCAATCAGGAGAGAGTAGAAAGAATAAACAAATGTGGTCTGGTCGAGGGAAAGCGACCTGCCCAAACGGCTCCCAAGCCTTAAGCTAACATGTGACTTTTATATTAAACTAATCCAACTTGCTCCAACTTTCTCTCTTCAACTCCAACGGTCTCCTTCTTTATTCAAAGTGCTTTGGTCGACATTCTGATGAGTTCCTTTGCCTCCAAGTCACGTTAGGTCTGTGATGCAAGTTAGGTCTGTCCGTACAAGTTGTACGGATCAACTCCCATGATCTATTCTTCTCATCATCTCCTGATCTCTCTTCATGTACATTGCCTCATATCTCCTCTTTATCTTCTTATGCTCAATACAGTTTCCCCACCTTGATCATGAGGGGGGTAATATACAAGAAGAACATCTCAAATAGGAGAGGGAAGAGAGTTCTACTTCACAGGATCAATGTGTGGCGTCAAGTGATCATCAAGATGGGGCTGAAGCAAGTCAGCTAGAAGAAGATGGAACTAGTGATACTCATGATGAGCTGCGGCCAGTAGAACAAGAAGTGCAACCAGTAGAACAGGTGGTGGAACCAGAACCAGCACCAGTATTGAAGAGAAGCACGGGGGTGAGGAAGGATCCTTCCAACTGGGTAAACACTCACGTGTACTACAATGCTGATATCTTGCATATTTACATGTTTTTAGCATCCATATCTCATGCATTTTGATCATATAAGTTAGGCATTAGGCATCTTTAGGTACATTTTGCATTCATTTGTCCTTATCAGGTTTTGGAGTATGCTTTGGTGTGATTTGTGGTGTTTGGAAGCCTTATGGCCCAAAAAGAGGTGAAGAATCAAGTTTGGCCATGAAAAGAGAAGTCAATCCATGATCTGGTCAAGAAAAATATGAGCATGGACGGAGGCCTTAGAGATATCTTATGATGCTATGATTTGGTGGAGATACAGCATTTTGAGTTATCTTTCCAATAGAAGTGGTTTCAAGTCATTTGGAGCCATATTGGAGAAGTTATGATCGATTCATTGGAAGCATGTCAAGACACCCGACCTGGACACCCGACCTAACCTACCCGCACGGGTTGGGCGAGAGATGATGGACGCCAGGGAGTGTACCCGGCCTCACACACCCGGGATGAGAACCCCGCACGGCTCCACACACCCGGCCTGGCATACGCGGCCTGAAGGACCCGCACGGCTCACATACGCGGCCAGCACACGCGGCCTGAAGCACCCGCACGGCTGGAAGGCTGGACGAGAGTCTGGTACGCGGGTCGGCATACGCGGGTCAGACCTCGACCACCTGACCCGGGTGGCTCCAAAGCTTCTTCCTTTTGGCTTGATTCTGATTGGCTGAAGACTTAATGACCTCATGGGCATTTTAGTATTTTTCTATGATGTTTTTAGGGCTTCTAACCCTTGTATAAATACTCTTATATCTCCCAATTTGGGACTTGTCATTTTTTCTCTCAAAAACACATTTGGATCTTGAATAAAGTTTGGATCTTGGATCCTTTTTCTTCTTTTATTCTTGTGTTCTTGAGCATCTGTTTCTCTCTAATCATGGTTAACCATGAATTCTTCATGGGTTTAAGGGTAATCATGTCTATTAGAGAGTAGATCATCTTAGGGTTCATGGGCTTGGGAGATTTTGGGTGATTAAGTGTAGATCCAAGGTGCTTAGTGTTATATCTATCCTTTCCTTGCATTGATTTGGTGTTCTTAATGCTATATTTGGGTTGGCCTCTCAAGCATAGAGCCATAGGCATTTCATGCCCGAAAGGTATTCTATGAAATGCATGAACCAACTCATCTATGCTTTTAGCTTGCTTTGCCTAAGAGATTAGTTGTCAAAGAAGCTAGGATTGCTATTAGACTCATTCATTATGCTTGCTTTGATCATTACAGCCAAAGAGATTTGGTCTACTTGGGTGATCATTGCAAAAGAGCATTCATCTAGAGATAGAGCTTGCTTAGTTTTGTTGTCTATGCTTAAGGTTTATAGATTGAATGTTTCTGCCACCTTTAGATTGAAGCTTGATCACCCAAGGTCAATTCCCTTGCCCCATAAGTCCTATTTCTTCATATTGAAAGAGAGATCATTACTTTATTGCATTTTAGTTTAGTTTTAGTTCATTTCACTCCTCTCATCTTGATTGAACTTAGATTAAGCATGAACTTGCATTCCCTTTGCATTAAGATCTCTTAGAATTGGATTGACATCTTGTATTCTACAACATTTGATTAGGACCATAGGAAAGTCCTTTCATCAACTCTTGAAAGCATTGTTGATGTATTCACCTCCATTGTCTGATCTCAGTACCTTCACAGAAGCATTGTATTGATTAGATACATATGCTTGGAAGTTCATAAAAGCTTCTTATACCCTATCTTTAGATGGAAGCAATGTAAGCCAAGTATACTTAGACTTCTCATCAATGAATGTCACAAAATACTTGTGACTATCTCTAGACATACACGGTGCAGTCCACACATCTGAATGAACTAGATCAAAGCAGTTCTCATAAGTAGTCTCTGATGTTGGGAAAACAGTCCTACAATGCTTTCCTAATATGCATGCTTCACAATCCAAGTTATTAAATGACATATTATGCATGATCAATTCAATTGCACGAGCATGAGGATGTCCCAATCTAGCATGCCAAGTCATCCTATCAATCTTCTCAGCAGTACTACTCAAACATATAGAGTCAAAGGGTTCAGCAGTCTTAGCGAATTGGAGATGGTATAGCTGATTCTTGCTGTCTCCTCTACCAAATGTTGAGATGAAGACCAAGAAGTGAAGAGAAGAAGCTTTGGGGTTCAATGAAGTGTTGAGGCTGAAACAGTAACTTTAAAGTTACTGTGGTAACTTGGGAAGTTACCTGATGAGATGAAAGTAACTTGGGAAGATCCAACTCGACCAGAGTTACCATTTACACTTACTGGAGCTGATTGCAAGATAAGGAAGAAGGGGAGCACATCCAGGCTGTCATGTGATGGAAAGAAGGAAAATGCTTTAGCACTATTGCAAGCATGTGAGAAAGCTCAGCCAAGTATTTTAAAAGGAGTTCCAGCCTGTCCATTGACTCCACATGCTTATAGATTTTGAAATCCCTGTTGCTCTCTCTATATATTCTTGTAAACCTCATTCTTGATAGAATGTGAGAATTAATGTGAGATGAAGTGAGAAATATGAAGAATGAAAGGAGTGAGATAGCTGGACGAACTAGAGAGAGAGTATGAAGTGAGGAACTGAATTCCTTGATTGATTAAGTTGCTGGAGAGTTTACAAAAATAGGCAATACAAAATATCTTAGGAATCTATTAATTTAATAAGCCCCGAAATAAGATTAAAGTAATGAGGAAGAGTCCAACTGCTTTGGAGCAGACACAGCAGGTTGAAAGTGACATGTCCCAGCGGTTGTCTTGACCATAAGCCTTAGCTCTTCACGTGACATACCTCCTCAACGTTCCTATTGTCTTGGCGAGCTTAATTGGGACTTTCTGATTAATTCAACTCGCCACTTAGCTTCCTTGGCTTGCACTCCGATGATGGACTTTTCAAGAATCCAATCAAATGTTGTAGAATACAAGATGTCAATCCAATTCTAAGTGATTCTAATCAAAGGAAATGCAAGCCTATGCTTAATCTAAGTGCAGCCATGATGAGAAGATGATTATAACTAAAGAAATACTAGAAATGCAATAAAAGAGTGAACTTTCTTTCTCAATGAGGCAAGGGGATTTTTGGGACAAGGAAATTGACTTTGGGTGATCAAGCTTTAATCTAAGATGGCAAACATTCATTCAATCTAACACCTTAAGCCTAGACACAATCCTAAGCAAGCTCTATCTCTAGATGAATGCTCATTCACAAATATATCTCAAGCATCTAATCTCTTAGGTTGAATAATATGAAAGCAATCATTAAGAACTAGTCCATTAGCTATCTTAACACCTTTAACAACAAATGTCTTTGGTAAAGAATGTTAAAATCATTGGAGAGTTGGTTCAGGCATTTCATAGAACACCTTTCGGGCATGAAAAGCCTATAGCTCTATTTTGAAGAGGCCAACTCCAAAATAGCAAGAAGAACCCTCTACAAGCAAGGATCACGAAGGATCTACCCTAGAACATCTTAGATCTACACCTAATCACCCTTAGTCTCCCAAGCCCATGAACCCTAGATAGATCTACTCACTAATAGCCATGGAAAACCTCAAAATCAATGATGATTCAAGGCTAAAATTGATTAGAGAAGAAGATAATCTAATAAACACAGAAGAAATGAGTTGAAAAGGATCAAAGATCAAAACTTTCTTCAAGATCTAAATGTGTTTTTTGAGAGAAAATAAGTTGTTCTCCTCAAGGAGATTACATAAGTATTTATACATAGGCTTAGAAAACCTAGGAACATCATTAAAAATTACTAAAAAGTCAATGGAGTCAATTAGGCTTCAGCCAATAGGAAACCAGCTTGAATTTCGGTCAGGGTTGAGGAAATGGCCCAACCGGTCCAACCATCCCGGTCAGCCCTGTTCCGGTCGTCCAGCCGTCCCGACTGGGGTCAGCATCCAAGACTGTCCTACCCGGCCGGCCGGACGCGTCCTGCTCGGCTTCTTCCCGACCGGGTGCGTGCAACCGGTCTACTCTTCCCGGTCCTGCCTTGTCCATCTCGAGCTTCTCCCGACCGGGTAGCTCATCCCGGTCCAATCTCCCCAGCCTGGTCGTCCAGCAGTGTCACTCCTGACCGGGTGGCTGTACCCGGACTAGTCTTCCCGCCCAGCTTGATGTGCTTTTAGTAAACTGATCATAACTCCTCCAATACAGCTCCAAATGACTTGAAACCACTTCCATTAGAAAGCTAACTTAATTTTCTGTGTCTCCACAAAATCTTAGCAACAGCAGACATTACTAAGGCCTCCTTCCATGCTCATCTTTGTCTCGACCAGATCATGGATTGACTTCTCTTTTCATGGCCAAACTTGATTCTTCACCTCTTTTTGGGCCATAAGACTCCCAAACACCTCAAATCACACCAAATCATGCTCCAACACCTGATAAGGACAAATGAATGCAAAATGGATCCTTACGATGCCTAATGCCTAACTTATATGATCAAAATGCAAAAGATATGGATGCTAAAAACATGTAAATACGCAAGACATCAACTCCCCCACACTAGACCTTTATTTGTCATCAAGTAATCTTTTCAAAACACAAGGAGGAAAGACATAGAGATGGAAGCAAAGCCAAAAGAAATACTCATAGCCCTCAACTTGACATCCTAAAGAAACATAGAAAATAGCATGAGGAAAACTCTCTTATTATGCTTTAGCTTCACAAGGCCTATCAATTACTCTTATGCCTCTACACAAGATGCAATGCTTATCAACCAACAAGTTCTCTTAACCAGCCCTCACATTGATTCACACATTCACACTCAAGGTGAGTTCTCACAAATGGGCACATGATCTCAATCATTTGGCTAGGTGATCAAATGGTCTAATATGGATGAAAAGGAGGGTTCAATGCATCTTTTTAAGGTGGCAATCACTCAAGAATCAAGGAGCTTGATCATTATGCAAAGTTTATCTAAGACTAGGATCAATTCATGCATACATGGATCCATCCTCACCATTCTACCCATTCCTAAGAGATTACAAGTTCTAAACCCCTTTTTATTCATTCCATAACCCAAAATGAAAAATACTCACATCACTCACCCAATGAACAATTTTCTTTCTTCAAGATTCAACCACTAAGGACCGTTTTATTCACAATTCACATTTCTAAGCTCTAACACTTTTTGTTTTCCTTTCCCCACTATCTTATTGAATCTTTCTTTTTTCCTTTTCTTTTTCTTTTTCTTTTCTTTTCTTTTTTTTTGTGTAGGGGGTAGGTCTCAAACATTACACAAGAGCTTTCTTATTTTTATTTTCTGTTCTAGGTCCCTAGGGTTTTTCTCTTTCTCAATGATACTCTTTTGTTCATAAATCTCAACATTGTTACACTCCAAACCCAAGATATAAACCATTAAGTAACAAAGACCCCACTCACCATCCTAAAAGCTAGCTCAAATGACGACCCTATGCTAGCAAGAGATGAGAACAAATCCATGTCGCTCCCAATACTCTCAAGATTTTGCACATGACAAGCTATCAGAAAAGGCCTCACTCATGCAAATCAATGTAGGCTTCAAAGAATGGCTATGGCTCAAGGGTATGGAAGTGCCATTTGGGTTAACAAAGAGTGTTATAATGGGGAAAGATAACCCAAATGTGTATAAGATCCATGATCAAGTATGCAAATGCCCATATGCAAGAGAAATTAAGTTCATTCAAGTCTAAGTTCAGGTTGGAGCTGGTTTCAAGAACAATGCCAATATCAAGCGAGCAAGCAAGTTTCAAGAAGAGTTTTCAAGGCTCAAAGCATGCAAGCTTTTCAAGATATGCTTAAGCTACATGATATGTTTAACTAGGGTGCTAAATTTTGTGCAAACAAGTGTTCTTTACAAGGAAATGCTCCATATGCAAATGAATGCAACCTATATGCTCTAGACTCAATCTTAAGGATGCAAGTGATGCAATCTACATGATTCAAAAATTTAAATTTTTTGGATTTTCTATGCAAATATGAATGTACAATGCAATGCATGAGACTCAAAATCACAAAGCAAACTTGATCAAATACTTGGTATCTCCCCCACACTTAAATCACACAGTCTCTGGGTGAGTAAGAGAGAAGGAGATACCCCAACAAGACAAAAGCAAATGTATATACAAGAAGGGTTGGAGTGATACCTAAGAAGGAGGTTTGGGCGTGGTGTTTGGTTCATAGCAACTAGAGGAGGCTGCTACATGGCAATCATAGGGCTCAGGTGGTTAATCACCTTTTTTCTCTCCTCTAGTGCTTGGCTCAACCTGAAAACCCTGACCACTTTTATTAAAAAAAAACTTAATGGAAAATTGAAATTGCAAAGCTATGTACAAGGATAACCATGGGACTTCCTCCCAAGTGAGCTTGTTTTGAGTCACTTAGCTTGACTACGTTGTCTCTTGAACTAGTAAGAAGGAGGATCCTTCCTACCTTCAAGGGCAAAATCGTCTCCGAGTCTTACGGGCTAGGGGGCTAACTGTTGGGGTCGAAAACGGTTATCTCGAAATCAACGGCTAAGATCATTTCCTGTCTACGGACTTTCCGCGAAAAGGATCAACAAAGGTTGGATCAGAAAAGAACTGGCGCGACCAAGGCCCCGGGCGCCGGGCATCGGCTCGCCCGTGCTGGCAACGGGCGCCGGGCGCCGGCTCGCCCGTGCTGGCACCGGGCGCCGGGCGCCGCTCGCCCGTGCGGGCACCGGGCCTGGGAGCCGGCTCACCGTGCTGGCCCCGGGCACCGGCGCCGGCTCGCCCTGCAGGCCCTGGGCTTCGGCGCCGGATCGCCCGTGCTGGCACCGGGCGCCGGGAGCCGGCTAGCCCGTTGCTTGTCCCGGGCGCCGGGCGCCGGCTAGCCCGTGCTGGCACCGGGCTTCGGGGCCGGCTCGCCCGTGTGACCAGGGCGCCGGCTCACCGTGCTGGCCCGGGCGCCGGGCGCCGGCTCGCGTGCAGGCCCAGGGCGTCGGGGCGCCGGAATGCCCGTGCTGGCCCCGGGCGACGGCTCGCCCGTGCTGGCCCCGGGCGCCGGCTCGCCTGTGCTGGCCCTGGGCGCGGGCGCGGCTCGCCCGTGCTGGCCCCGGGTACCGGGCAGGCTCACCCATTGATGGCCCCTGGCGACGGGCGCCAGCTCGCCCGTGCTGGACCCGGGCGCCGGGCGCCAGCTCGCCGTGCTGGCCCCGGGGCGGGCGCCAGCTCGCCCGTGCTGGCCCCGGGCGCCGGGCGCCAGCTCGCCTATGCTGGCCCTTTCGCCGGGCGTCGGCTCGCCCGTGCCGGCCCCGGGCGCCGGTGCATCCAGTCTGTTCCCAGCTCGTCCGATTTAGATCGCACCTCGTGGTTTCCGTGAAGTCATAGCACCTTAGCTATGGACCTAAAGTTCCTCGGTTCAGCTAGATTGGAGTTATCCTCGAAGCTTTACAACTAGAGCAAGGAAGGATTGTTCTTCCGCAAAATGTATCGTGTAAAACAAGGACGATCAACTCGAACATCGATTCTTTAGGCTATACGATTAATTTTGCGGAAACGATAATCTTTCCGAGAAATTGTACGAACGTTCGAGGGCTTGAGGTTTGTCCATGGGCTCCCTTACGATTTTGGAGACCCAAGCCCAATAAGAGCTATGACAATTTATCCTAACTTATTAAAGTATTTATCCTAACTTATTAAAGTAGGATAAATTTTAAGTTTCCGCAGATAAATGTCAATGCTCGAGGATAACTACGAAGATCGACGGAAAATGGAATGTTTCCAAAAGAGATAAACTTGAGCCCAAAGGCGAAAGGTTAAACGGGCCACCGACCTAAAGTTACTATATAAGGAGGGCTGGGGCAGAAGAGAAGAGGATCCGAGATTTTAGACTTAGAGAACTCCTGCTAGCTTAGAGAACTCCTGCTAGCTTAGAGAACTTAGGACTTAGGTGGTTAGACTAGTACGGAAAGGCTTAGGACGTCTTGGCCGCCTCTTGTTCTGTTGTTCCGACAGTTAGCATATCTCTACTCCTCTCGGAGAAATCTTGTATTCATATTTTTAACTAATAAAATGCCTCTGAGCGACCATTCATCTTTTATCTTGCTACTTATCTTTTATCGATTCTAAAGTGATTACGCAGAGAATTCGGACCTTCAAGGAAGATCAGGTTAACTCGGTTTTCCTCCATACTTGTTCATGAAAAATTGACTGTGCGAAATTCGGTTCCCACAGCCTTCGCAGTTAAGGTCTCCACCTGTTTTGCGAGAGAGGCAACGAGTTTATCTTGTTCGTCCGACTTTTTCTGAGCAGAAGCGAACTGTTCTTTCATCTGGGCTAATGCCGCGGCGTCAGTGGTTACCGTTGACATGTTTCCAGTTGGGGTTAGATTAACACTGGGATCGACGGGAGGCCCGTCGGGCACCTGTTTGTCTTTGTCGGTGTCGATCGTCATACCTGACTGAGTGTGTGTGGTTGCGTGAGAGATAGATCCGTACCCCCCCCCCTTCCTTCTAGCGCCAAACTGTGGGAACCAAGATTCCCACCGTCGAGTTTTGTTAATCGGAGGAAAGCAAAGTAAACCTACCTTTCCCTGAAGGTCCTGGTTATCTGCTGGGCCACACACAACGCAATCAATAAGACGAAAAGTATGCGATAATAAATCGTAAGAACAAAAAGAGAGCAAAAAGATCTTATATCCGAATCTGCGTTTGAGCGTGGACAACAGGTGAGAGTCTCGGCTACGAGAGTGATATCTTGCATATTTACATGTTTTTAGCATCCATATCTCATGCATTTTGATCATATAAGTTAGGCATTAGGCATCTTTAGGTCCATTTTGCATTCATTTGTTCTTATCAGGTGTTGGAGTATGCTTTGGTGTGATTTGAGGTGTTTGAAAGCCTTATGACCTAAAAAGAAGTAAAGATTCATGTTTGGCCTTGAAATGAGAAGTGAAATCATGAGATGGAGAGATGGTCCGGGGAGACCAGACCGGGTACACATACCCGGTCGGCTGGGAGCCAAGCAAGACGCGTCTGGACGGAACAGACGGCCGGGTAGATCAGTCCGGGTTCGAGCAGCCGGTCGGGAAAAGAGCAGCTGGATGAAAGTGGTCCGGGATGACTAGGCCTGGGAGAGTACCCGGTCGTTTGAGAGGTGCTGGAGGAGACCAGGCCGGGGAGATCAATCAAGGTTCGAGCAGCCGGTCGGGAAGGACGCCAGCAGAACGGAAGGCCGGGGAGCCCAGACCGGCTTGATTTACCCGGGCAATGAAGCAGCACACGCGCATCCGGACCGGCCGGGGACAATGGACCGGTTTGGAGCACCTGGACGATGAAGAGCATGAAGTGGACCGGGGAGCCCTGACCGGCTTGCTGCACCCGGTCGGGAGAAGCACATGAGGCAGGATGTCCGGACGACCGGGGAGACGTGTCCAGCTTGCTGCACCCGGTCGGACTGGACGATGCGCGGCCAGAACAAGGACAGACTGGGGTGGGACGACCGGGATGGACCATTTGGTTTACCCCTGACCGAGTTTTCATGCTTTCTTCCTATTGGTTGAGACTCATTTGGCTCAAGGACTTTTTAGTAATTTTTCATGATGTATCTAGGTTTTCTAAGCCTAGTATAAATACATTTGTTATCCTTATTATGGGACATATGTTATTTTCTCTCTAAGAACACAAACCTTTGAGTAAAGTTTTATCTTTGAATCATAATCTCATCTCATCTTTGTGTTCTTGATTGTTTGATTTCATCTCTTTTCTTTCTCTACATGTTTAAGCTTGAATCTCTCATGGATTTAAGAGTAAGCATGTGGATTAGTGAGTAGATCTATTTAAGATCCATGGGTTAGGGTGATTGAGAGTGTTTAAGTGTAGATCCAAGGTGCTTAGTGTTAGATATATCATTTCCTTGCATGATTTGGTGTTCTTAATGCTATATTTGTGTTGGCCTGTCAAACATAGAGCCATAGGCATTTTATGCCCGGAAGGTGTTCTATGAAATGCCTGAACCAACTCATCTATGCTTTTAGCTTGCTTTACCTAAGGGATTAGTTGTTAAAGAAGCTAGGATTTCTATTAGACTCATTCTTAATTTTGTTTTGATCATTACAGTCAAAGGGATTTGATGTACTTGGGTGATCATTGCAAAAGAGCATTCATCTAGGGATAGAGTTTGTTCAAGCATAGTGTCTAGGCATAAGGAATTAGATTGACTGAAAAGTTGGAATCTTGGATTGAAACTTAATCATTTTAGATCAAGTCCCTTTACCCATGGGTCTCATCTCCTCATAAAGAAAGAAAGCTTTACATTTTATTGCATTTTAGATATTGTCTTAGTTTAATAATCATCTCCTTTAATGATTGCATTTAGATTAAGCATAGGCTTGTATTCCCTTTGCTCTGTGGTCACTTAGAACTGGTTCGACAATCTTATATATTACATCATTTGATTAGGACCCTTGAAAAGTCTTTTCATCAAATTGGCGCTGTTACCAAATTCTAAGTTGATTGTGATATTGGGATTTAGTCACTTGCTTGAGACTAAATCATTTTTCTTTTCTTGTGATATTGATTCTCCTTTTGCCTCTTCCTTTGATTTTTATGTGTATGAACACAAGAAGCAGGGGTGCAACTAACCTGGTTCCCACTGTTGAAGAGATAACTACACTTGAGAGGGAAATAGCAAGGAGAGAACAGAAGAAGAGCAACATGCTCACATTCAGAGGTTGGGGTTTGAGATGGATGAACACCAGCATCAACCTCAAGATGGCAATGGTCAAGGAGCTGAAAACCTTAGACCACAGCAACAACAACACCCACAGCGGCCAGCTAGAGCTATTGGCACCTATGACCGTCCTCACATTCATGGTCATAGGACGGGCATCCGCGCACTAGCTGTGGAAGCTAACAACTTTGAGATCAAGTCAGGGTTGTTGAATGTGATTGAGAACAACAAGTACCATGACCTGGCTGTAGAAGACCCATTTGATCACTTGGACAAGTTTGATAGCTATTGTGGCTTTTCCAAGACCAATGGTGTGTCAGAAGATGCCTTCAAGCTCAAGCTGTTTCCTTTCTCTCTAGGAGACAAGGCACGCCAATGGGAGAAATCTCTGCCTAGTGACTCCATCACCACTTGGGATGATTGCAAGAAAGCCTTCTTGGAGAAGTTCTTTTCTACATCAAGGACAGCCAAGCTGAGAAATGAGATCTCTAGCTTCCAGCAGAAGAATTTGGAAAGCTTTAGTGAAGCATGGGAGAGGTTCAGAGGCTATCAGGCTAAATGCCCCCACCATGGCTTCTCAAAGGAGAGTTTGCTGAGCACATTCTACAGAGGTGCCCTTCCTGAGTTCAGAGCTAGATTGGATACACCAAGCAATGGATTCTTCCTGGGCAGGTCTGAAGAAGATGCTGAGGAGCTGGTTGACAACATGGTGAAGAGTGACTCAGTTTACAGTGGAGAGCATGACAGAGCTGATAGAACCACCAGAGCTGATGACAACCAGACCAAGAAGGAAATCAAATCCTTGCAGGAGAAGATAGACTTGCTGATTGCTAACCAAGCCAAACAGGAGCAGATCAACTTTGTGGGTGGTCCTAGTCAAGAAAATCCTCCTAAGGTTAGTGAAGTTGATGGTTTAGAAGGGCAGGAAGAGCTTTGCTTCATCAACAACAATGGTACTTGGTACAGGAAGGAGCCTAACTTTCAGTAAAACAACTACCAGCAGAGGTCTTATCCTAACAACCAGCAAGGAGGCTATCAACCCAAGCAAAACACTCAGCAAGGGAACTACCAGCCTAGGCAGAATCCTCCTCCTGGTTTTACCATTCAAGGCAATCAGCCTACTCAAGCTCAAGGTAGCTCTTCCCAAGCTAAAGCTCCAGATTCAACTTTGGAAGCTATGTTCAAACAGCTACTGGAAGGTCAAGCTAGAACAGCCAAAGACATTGGCCATGATTTCAAGACTGTTCACTCCAAGATTGATAGCAGCTATACTGAGCTAAACAACAGGATAAGAGCTTTGGAGAATCAGTTTGCTTCTATGAACTCTCAGCCAAGTCGCCAACAAGGAACACTACCAGGAAAGGCTGAGCAAAACCCCAAGGAGCCAATGAAAGCAATCACTTTGAGAAGTTGTAGCCATCAACATTGATGATGATGTTGTGATTGTAGATGAGAAGGTTGATGAGGAGATTCTAGAAAAGATTGTTGAAGCTAAGGGTAAAGGAAAGGTTGGAGAAGAGAAGAAAACACTAAAACATGGTGAAGTTGCCACTCCAACAAAAAAGTCTTCCTTTGTTCCTCCTCCCTATGAACCTAAGCTGCCATTTCCTGGAAGATTCAAGAAGCAACTTTTGAAGAAGTACAAAGCACTCTTTGAGAAGCAAATGAGTGAAGTTCAAGTCACATTGCCCATCATTGATGCCTTCATGCTTGTCCCTCAATACAGCAAGTTCTTGAAGGATGCTGTGGCTGCTAAGAAGAAGGAAATGGAGGGCATGATAGTTCTTACTCATTAGTGCAGTGCCATCATCCAGAGATTGACAATCCCTAAGAAGCTAGAGGATCCAGGCTGCTTTACTCTACCTTGTGCCATTGGTCCTTTGATGTTTGAGAGATGTCTATGTGATTTGGAAGCTAGTGTCAGTCTCATGCCTCTATCTGTTCCCAAGAAGCTTGGGCTCAGCCAATACAAGAAGTGTAAACTCTCTTTGGTGCTTGCTGATCGCTCGGTCAAATTCTCTATTGGTATCTTTGAAGACCTCCCTGTGATGGTGGGAAATTGTGAGATTCCTACTGATTTTGTGGTGCTAGAGATGGATGAAGAAGCTAGATACCCCTTGATACTTGGAAGACCATTCTTTCCACAGCAGGAGCCCTTATCAGTAAGAAGGAAGGCAAGATTGATCTTCATTTGGGGAAAGAGCACACTCTCCATTTTGACATCAAGGAAGTGATGAAGAGGTCAACTGTGCAAGGCCCAGTGTTTTACATTGAAGAGATGGAAGCCCTTGCTGATGAGGTTTTTGAGGAATTGGCACTTGAAGAGTTGGAAATAAAGGACCCCTTGCAACATGCTTTGACAGTGGATAAAGAGGTCCAAGTGGTTGAGAACAAAGAGAGTGATGTTGTTGTGGCCATGCTGGATTCTCACAAGAAGATTGATGATGAAGACCAGTATGAGGAGCTTACACAAGAGGTGCACCAAACTGCTACAGCCACTCAACAAGAGGACACCCAACAAGATGATTGGAGTGAGCTCGAGGCACCAAAAACGGAGCTAAAACCTCTTCCCCATGGTGTAAGGTACGCATTTCTAGGCCCTAATGAGTCATATCCTGTCATTGTGAGTAGTGAACTTACTGAACTTGAACTTTATCAACTTTTAAATGCACTTAAAAAGTTTACAAATGCAATTGGGTACTCACTAGATGATATTAAGGGGATATCACCTTCTTTGTGCATGCATAGGATACATCTAGAGGATGAATCAATGACTTCTATAGAGCATCAAAGAAGGTTAAATCCTAACCTGAAGGATGTTGTAAAGAAGGAGATTCTTAAGCTCTTAGATGCTGGTGTTATCTACCCTATTTCAGATTCTAAATGGGTATCTCCTGTGCATGTTGTTCCAAAGAAAGGTGGTATCACTGTGGTTGAAAATGACAAGGATGAATTGATACCAACTAGAACCATAACTGGCCATAGGATGTGTATTGATTATAGAAAACTCAACTCTGCATCTAGAAAGGATCATTTTCCATTGCCATTCATTGATCAAATGCTTTAGAGACTTGCAAACCATTCTTGAGAGACTTGCAAATGCTTGAGAGACTTGCAAACCATTCATTGATCATTTTAGCTTGCTTTACCTAAGGGATTAGTTGTTAAAGAAGCTAGGATTGCTATTATACTCATTCTTAATGTTTGTTTTGATCATTAGAGTCAAAGGGATTTGATGTACTTGGGTGATCATTGCAAAAGAGCATTCATCTAGGGATAAAGTTTGTTCAAGCATAGTGTCTAGGAATAAGGAATTACATTGATTGAAAAGTTGGCATCTTAGATTGAAACTTAATCATTTTAGATCAAGTCCCTTTACCCATGGGTCTCATCTCCTCATAAAGAAATAAAGCTTTACACTTTATTGCATTTTAGATATTGTCTTAGATTAATAATCATCTCCTTTAATGATTGCATTTAGATTAAGCATAGACTTGTATTCCCTTTGCTTTGTGGTCACTTACAACTGGTTCGACAATCTTATATACTACATCATTTGATTAGGACCCGTGAAATGTCCTTTTATCAGAGAGCTGTCGGTAAGTTCGCTAGTCTAGCAACCTAAGTTCTAACCTAGTTGAGTTGCAGCTCGGTAGTAAAAACGGAAAATTTTCTAAATGGCTCTAAGTGCTAGGTTTGCTCTGATATGCTCTTTTTCTTTCTTGCTCTTCGTCCTAAGTCCTCTTTATATTCTCCTCCTTTAGGTCGGTTTACCTCCTCTCGGGCCGGACTTGTCGCGAAGCGGGCTTTTCCATATCTCGTTTTTCTTCGTGATCATCTTCGGAAACTTGACATTTATCTTGGCGGAAATTTGACATTTATCTTCACGGAAATTTGACATTTATCTCTTCCCGCGGATGAGATAAACCGTCATTCTAGTCTTTGAGCTCAAGTCTTTTGGGATCATAGATGGGCCGTTGTCCACAATTCGGACACTCTTTGGGCCGTATCGAGACTTAAGCGTTTTTACGATTTTACTTGCGAAGTAGCCGTTGGTATAGGCATGATTTTCCCAACGGAGCCTCGTCTCTTCGCATAGCCGAGGAAGTTGATGTTAAGTTAACCGTAAACTGTTCTATTACGAAGAGTGGGAAACCGTTCGAGAGACATAACCTTCCCAATTTCCCGAAGACTTTCGACGATGTTTTTAGACGGAACATTGGTATTGCGTCCATGGACCCGAGGACTGAGTTACGGAAACATCGGACGAAGATGCATGGTTATGGGATGGGACCGGGTTCGAATGGTCGAAGAAGGGTTGGCCGCGCTCGCCAGGCGAGCTGACCCGCGCTACGGTCGAGCTCGCCGGCGAGTTGACCCGCAATGTGGTCGTACTCGCTGGGCGAACTGACCCTTGCTACGGTCATGCTCGCCGGTGAGTAGACTCGCAACGCGGTCGTACTCGCTCGGCGAGCTGACCCATGCTACGGTCATGCTTGCCGGCGAGTAAACCCGCAACGCGGTCGTACTCGCCCGGCGAGCTGACCCGTTCTTTAGTCGACCTCGCCGGCGAGTTGACCCGCAATGTTGTCGTACTCGCCGGGCGAGCTGTCCCGTGCTACGGTCGTGCTCGACGGCGAGTAGACCCGCAACGCGGTCGTACTGGCCGGGCGTGCTGACCCGTGCTACGGTCGTGCTCGCCGGCGAGTAGACCCACAACACGGTCGTACTCGCCCGGCGAGCTGACCCGTGCTACGGTCATGCTCGCCGGCGAGTAGACCCGTAACGTGGTCGTACTCGCCCGGCGAGCTGACCCGTGCTTTGGTCGAGCTCGCCGGCAAGTTGACCCGCAATGTGGTCATACTTGCCGGGTGAGCTGACCCGTGCTACAGTCGTACTCGCCGGCGAGTAGACCCGTGCTCGTCGGGCGATCCGTTTCGGTTATTCATTTTCTTGGCTTTTGAAGTTTTGACCGAGATTTGATTTTTCCGAGAACTTTCGGGCATCGATTCCGCCGTGACCGATTTTGACCCCAACAATTGAAGAAGGAGTAACCAAGGGAGATTTATATATGCTTGGAGATCTTGCTCTTGTTTCTAATTTTAGCTGCTGTTTTTCTACTACTACTAGTTTAAGCAAAGATGCATTGTGGCTTGCTAGACTAGGACACCCTCATAATAAAGCTTTAAAACTGTTGTTGCCAGGTGTTTCTTTTGAAAATAATAACTGTGAGGCTTGTATTTTGGATAAACATTGCAAAGTTTTATTTCCAAACTCCACTAGTGTTTATGAAAACTGTTTTGATCTTATTCACTCTGATGTTTGGACTGCTCCTTGTTTATCTAGAGATAGCCAGAAGTATTATGTGTCTTTTTTTGATGAAAAATCAAAATACACCTGGCTAACAATAATTCCAACCAAAGATAGGGTATTTGATGCATTTAGAAACTTCCAATCATATGTCTCTAACCATTATCATGCCAAGATTAAGATTTTCAGGCAGATAATGGAGGGGAGTACACAAGTCATGCATTCAAAGATCACCTATCCAAGCATGGAATCCTTCACCAAACAAGCTATCCTTACACTCCACAATAGAATGGTGTGTCTGAGAGGAAGAATAGGCAGTTAATGGAGGTCGCCAGGTCCAAGATGTTTCAAGCTAATGTACTCAATAGGTTTTGGAGTGATGCTGTGGTCACTGCTTGCTACTTGATCAACAGAACTCCAACTTTGGTGCTGCGAGGACAGTCACCTTTTGAGGTTTTAACCAAGTACAAGCCAGCTTTGAGTCATCTTAGGGTCTTTGGGTGTCTGTGTTATGTGATGGTACCTGAAGAGTTGCGCAGCAAGCTAGAAGCAAAGAGTACCAAGGCTATGTTCATTGGGTACTCTCCAACTCAAAAGGGCTACAAGTGTTATGATGAACACTCAAGAAGAGTGGTGGTGTCTAGAGAGGTGAAGTTTGTGGAGGAAAGAGGATATTATAAGGAGAAGAATCAAGAAGATTTGAAGGATCTTACCTCAGATAGAGCATCTATCTTGAGAACCATCTTGGAAAACCTTGGGATCAATCTGAACCAAGGCCAAAAAGGTGGAGGATGTGCACCAAGGAGTGTACCAGCTGCTGATGGAGTTCATACTGATGGAGTTCATACTCCCCACCTTGATCATGAGGGGGGAAGTGAACCAGAAACTCTCAGCCAAGGAAGGGAAGAGAGCTCAAGAGGTCAAGAGAGTTCTGGCTCTCATGATCAAAGTGGTGATGAAGGTGTGGAGCCTAGAGATCATCAAGATGAGGCTGTAGCAAGTCAGCCAGAAGGATTAGAGTCTAGTGAAGATGCACAAGAGGAGGAGTTCCAAGATGCACAAGAAGAGGCGCCTGTCCAAGGGCCTATGTTGAGGAGAAGCACACGGATAAGGAGGGATCCTTCCAACTGGGTAAACACGAGAGTGTACTACAATGCCCAGGCTGTGGAGAATCCCTCTCAAGCTGTGTGCTCCTATGCTCAATATCCAGGAGAGCATTGTGCTTTTCAAGTGAGCTTGGATGAGAGTTATGTTCCAAGAAGCTATGAAGAGGCAATGCTAATACAAGAGTGGAGAGATTCAGTCAATGCTGAGCCTGATGCTATGATCAAGAATGATACATGGTATGAGAGTGCTTTGCCAAAAGGAAAGAGAGCTGTGTCTAGTAGATGGATCTTCACTAACAATTATCTTCCAAATGGGAAGATAGATAGGCGCAAGACAAGGCTGGTAGCAAGGGGGCTTTACTCAAACCTAGTGAGAGGACTACATTGATACCTTCGCACCTATTGCCAAGCTCCATACTATCAGGATAGTTCTCTCTATAGCTGTGAACCTTGAGTGGGATCTTTGGCAAATGGATGTGAAGAATGCCTTCTTACAAGGAAAGCTTGAAGATAGGTCTATATGCATCCACCTGCTGGTCTTGAGCATTTGGCGAAGAAGGGAAATGTCTTGAGGCTGAAGAAAGCTATCTATGGTCTTAAACAATCTCCTAGAGCTTGGTATCACAAGCTAAGCACAACCTTGAATGGGAGAGGATTCAGGAAGTCCGAGCTTGATCATACCCTCTTTACACTTGTCACTCCCTCAGTTATTGTTGTTCTCCTTGTGTATGTTGATGATATCATCATCACTGGTAGTGATAAGGATGGTATCAAGGCTACCAAGGAGTTTCTCAAAAAAAATTTTGAGATTAAAGACTTGGAGAGATGAAATACTTTCTTGGCATTGAGTTGTGTAGAGCCAAGGAAGGGTTGTTCATTTCTCAAAGGAAATATACACTTGATCTTTTGAAAAATGCAGGTGCTTATGGAGGAAAGACAGCCAAGATGCCCATGGAAGATGGGTATAAGGTTCCACGTGAGGGGGAGCCTGAAGATAGCAAGTCATTCCATGATCCAAAGCTTTATAGAAAGCTAGTTGCTAAGCTAATCTACTTAACCATCACTAGACCTGACATTTCCTTTTCTGTGAATCAGGTGAGCCAGCATATGCAAGCACCAAGAGAGCATCACTGGCGCATGGTGGAGAGATTGCTAATGCACCTGAATGGAACACAAGATCTTGGTGTGTGGATGGGTTGCAACAGAAGAACAGAAGTGGTGGGCTATTGTGATGCAGATTGGGCAGGAGATAGAGCTGATAGAAGGTCAACAACTGGCTATTTGCACATTCATTGGTGGGAACTTGGTGACTTGGAAGAGTAAGAAGCAAAAGGTTGTCTCTTGCTCAAGTGCAGAAGCTGAGTATAGAGCTATGCTGAAGCTGACCAACGAGCTGGTGTGGATCAAGGGCATACTGAAGCACTTGGAGGTTGATCAACCTACTCCCATGACAATGCATTGTGACAACCAGCCGCCATCCATATAGCCTCAAACTCAGTCTTCCATGAGAGAACCAAGCACATTGAACTTGATTACCACAAGGTGAGGCAAATGATTGTGCTTGGAGAGATTCTACCATGTTACACCAAGAGTGAAGATCAGTTGGCTGAAGTGTTCACTAAGGCTGCTAGACAAAAGACAATGGAGTCCATCCATATCAGGTTGGGACTCATTGATCTTGGCAAGAGGAGCTAGAGCCCCTTTACATGAGGTCTTTACTCTTTTTCCCTCATCAAAGTTTAGTCCCAATGGGTTTTCTTTGGTGAGGTTTTTAATGAAGAAGATCTCATGGCATCCAAGCTTGACTTGTTTCACATGGTCAAGCTTGAGGGGGAGTGTTGAGAAGATGTGATCAAAGTATGGAGATGAGGGAACAAGGGTACATGAAGTCATAAGAGGTGAGTGAAGAATGTTCAAGGTCTGGAAAAAGAAAATAACCGGGGAGGACAGTCAGGGTAAGGCTACCCGGAAGGGATTGGACGAGGAAAAGGTCAGGGGAGAAAGGCCGGGTAAGGACACCCGGGCGTGGCTTGTCAAGAAACAGACCGAGTGGACCTGGACGGGACAAGGACCCCGGGCGCAAAAGGATCCGACCGTTAGGAAGGATAAGGAAGGCGCGGAGAGGCTGGCGTGCGCTGGAAAGTAGCCAGCCTCTTCACACATGTGGCTTACCTCATTGGTCGATGCTCCTCCCTTTATGTTGACTCCACATGCTTCTACCTACTAATTGAGACTTAGGAAACCCTTGTGACCTCTACTATATATTTGTAATCACATTTATCAATTATATCAAGCAAGTAATGAGAGTCACTTAAAGTTTTAAAATGTTTTCTAATATCTCTAGTATCCTATTAATCTCTTAATCTCTTAATCTCTTTCTTAATCTTTCTACAATCTTTCTCTAATCTCTTTTATTATTTAAGATCTATAGAAATCTTACAAACCTCTTGCGCATAACAGCCTTCATCTCAGTCCATGTATCAATAGGATATTCACCATTGCGCCTCCTGTTTGTCACCAACTGATCCCACCGGATCAAAGCATAATCATAGAATTCTGTAGCAGCAACTTGAATCTTCTTAATCTCTGAATAATGCTGACAGTTGAAGACAAGTTCTATCTTCTTTTCCCACTTAAGATACACATCTCGATCAGCCTTGCCATGGAAAGGAGGGATTTTAAGCTTTATTCCCGCTAGCTCATTGCGTCTGTGTCTACGGCGCTCATGATCATGCCGAGATCTTCTACTGCTAGGTCTTGAACCGGAGCTATGGCTACTTTTCTCATAGAAGTTATCAGTCTCTTCTGATCCAGCATGTTCATGCTGATTACGTCTGTTCCTTCTTTACTCACGTCTCTGATCAGGTGTTTGTTCCTATCCATCACTCGGACTCTGATCATACTTTTCTTCCAGCAACTTCACCATAGCCTCTATAACTTGTTTGGTGATTGCTTCTTGTAACATTCGGTTCCTTCTCATAAAAGTTGCATCATCCTCCTTGGATCCCATTGCTTCCTGATACCCAAAACAAACTTGAACCAGCAAGTAGTGCAAAGGATTTAGAAATCAAAGAATCCAAATAAGGAAACAGAAATTCAAATCAAAGTGGCAAAGATGATACTTGAGCAACATGCGACGATTTGAACTATATAACTCTCGAAATCGAAACAAAACAGATCAGATTCAACAGATGATGATTTGTTATTCAATGGACTCTGATTTATGCTATCAAGAACAGATCGAAACACAAAACACTAGAAACTTTCAGATCAAACAATCTAGTAACGTAATCGGCAAGAAGGTGAAAGGTTTTGTTTAAAACTTGATCGAAACTATTAGATCTGCCAATATTGAATCACAAAACAATAGATCTATCAATCCTAACAATCAAAACAATCAGATAAAGTGAGAAACAACACACAAGAATCGAAAGATCAAAGATATGAATTGATAAGGAATAGATCTTATGAACTCACAAAAGAGAAATCGAAACTCCCCTTCCAGAGTGCTCTGATACCACTTAATGAACTCCAAGGATGCTTCTCTGGATGGAACTGGATAGATCCTTGCACAAAAGAGTCGAAGGCTCAAGTTTATCAAGGCTGTGGATCGATTGGTAACACAAGAGGCTGCAGAAAGGCTTCTTGATACTCCTAGGCTTAGATCGGATATGACACACCTCACTAAAGCCCTTAGATGTTGGATATTACACACCAACAGACTGCATATTACACACCAGACACTCACAATCTCGACAAGCAAGAAGTGAGAAAACACAAAGGTTTAAAGGAAAGATTTGATTGATTCCTTTGGGCTGCGGCTACACTCACTATATATAGGCTGAGACTTGTACATGCACAAGATCATTAAAGGAACACGCTCCTTGTGTTTCAAATTTCAAAAGAAAATAACAAAACCATAGTCTAATTATAACATAAGATAGAAATGCATCCGAGATGCACCAATGATGCATCACCTAAGAGATATGTAAGTGAACTTGATGCCTCGTTAAAAACCTTGATTAGAAAACCCAGTGGGACAAAACTAATCAAGGGAAAAAGAGTACACCAAGCCACTTGCCTAGATGATGATCAGCTTGATGGTAAGATCACATGAATGGTGATAAGTGTGTCTTGGCGGATCAAGCTTCTTCCAAGACAGTCTTCTTGCTTCTTAGAGGTCTTAAGTATGATTCCTACAGCTTCATTGAGTCTTTTTGTTCTTGCACGAGTCATGGGACCTTTGGGAATGGCTAAGACATCATCTTCTTCAGATGGTTTATCTTTAAGCTCTCCATCTTCACCAACTAGCTTGAACTCTCCATCTTTATCAACTTGCTGGTCCATGATCATATCAGCTAGTCCATTGATAATTGATACGGGAGCTTCTCATCATATGATTAGGGATTCTATACTGATTAGTGATATTAAACCTGCTCTAGGAAGTGTTGTGATTGCAAATGGTGATAGAATTCCAATAGAAGGAGTAGGAAATATGAATCTGTTTTATAAAGAATTTCAAGCATTTTACATGCATGCCTTTTCTAACCTGTTATCTGTGAAGAGAGCAGCTAATGATTTAAATTGCATTGTTATTTTTAGTCCTAATTATGTGTGCTTTCAAGATATTAAGACCAGTAAGATGCTGGGCAAAGGTGTGAGCAAGGGAGAGCTGTATTTCCTTGAAGATACCAAGCTTAGATCAGATTACTCTTATGCTTTTAATTATGCTTCTGTTTTAGCTAATGATGTGTTATGGCATGCTAGATTTAAACACTTTTGTGTTTAAGAGCATGATTCAAGAGATAATCAGATGAAAAGATTAGAGAGATTAAGAGATTCTGGTGAGAGAATAAAGAGAGAGACTCAGAACTCCATTAATTGATAAAGATCAGGTTTACAACATACTTATATGAGAGATACATTGCATTTTCGAAATCAATGGATAAGGAACAGATCCGGAACGTGTGTAGTCAAAGAGAGCCGTTTAAAAGCAGCCAATGGGAGTCTTCACATGCTTGATCCCTTTGGCATCTTTTACCAGATGCTGTCTCTTTTACATCCTGTCTCCAGCCTGTCCAGCTATGACCAAAACCTTATCCAGACTGCTTCTTTCCTATCCAGACTCCTCCTTGGTCGTGGCTTACTCTCCACAATGATGCAAGGTAACATTCCAAGCTCTTAACTTAGTTACCACAGTAAAACTAAAGTTACTATGGTAACTTCTCAAAGTTACTGTCTGCTCCAAATCTCTTACTCTATCAATGTATCCATTCTTTGTCCTCTCATCTCAACACTTGGTCTTCATCTCAACACTCCCCCTCAAGCTTGACAATGTAGAACAAGTCAAGCTTGGAAACAATGAAGACCTCCCTCATTAAAAACCTCACCAAGGAAAACCCATTGGGACAAAACCCTGATGAGGGAAAAAGAGTGGAGACTCCATGGTTAAGGGGCTCAGCTCCTTGGTGTAAGATCAATGAGTCCAAGCCTGGATAGTATGGACTCCATTGTCTTTAATCTCGCTGCCTTAGTAAACACATCTTCAAGCTGGTCTTCACTTCTTGTATAGCATGGCAGAATCACTCCTAGGATAATCATCTGCCTCAGTTTGTGACAATCAACTTCTATATGCTTCGTCTTCTCATGAAAGACAGAGTTAGAAGCAATGTGGATAACCGCTTGATTGTCACAGTGCATTGTCATAAGAGTACTCTGCTCAATCTCCAGATGCTTCAAGATACCCTTGATCCATACCAACTCGTTTGTCAGCTTCAACATAGCCCTGTACTCAGCCTCAGCACTTGAACATGAGATCACTTTCTGCTTCTTGCTCATCCAAGTAACCAGGTTTCCTCCAATGAATGTGCAATACCCAGTAGTTGATCTCCTATCCACTCTATCTCCTGCCCAATCAGCATCATAATACCCAACCACTTCTGTACTGCCATTGCAACCCATCCAAACTCCTTGTCCAGGCGTGCTACTCTAATACCTCAGTATCCTATCAACCATCTTCCAGTGATGTACCTTTGGCGCCTGCATATACTGACTCACTTGGTTCACAGCAAAACATATATATGGTCTGGTGGTCAAGTAGATCAGCTTGCTAACCATCTTTCTATACAGCTTAGGATCCTCAAATAACTGGTTCTCTTCAACCTCTCCCTCACGCAAGACCTTATATCCCTCTTAAAGAGGTGTCTTGGCTATCTTTCCTCTAAGCACATCAGTCTCCTTCAGCATATCCATAGTATACTTCCTTTGAGACATAAACAAGCCCTCCTTGGATCTGCATATCTCAATCCCCAAGAAATACTTCATCTCTCCCAAGTCTTTGATATCAAACATAGACTTGAGGAACTCTTTAGTGGCTTTAATTCCAACCTTATCACTTCCTGTGATAATCAGATCATCCGCATATACCAAAATCACGATGATCCCTGATGGTCCAGTAAGTGTGAAGAGTGTATGATCAAGTTCAGACTTCCTGAACCCTCTCCCATTGAGTGTTGTACTTAGTTTCCTGTACCAAGCTCTAGGTGTCTGCTTCAGCCCATGCCTTCTTCAATCTCAACTCATTCCCTGGCTTCACTAGATGCTCAAGACCAGGAGGTGGGAGCATGTATACCTCATCTTCCAGCTCACCTTGCAAGAAAGCATTCTTCACATCCATTTGCCACAAGTCCCATTCAAGATTCACAGCAAGAGATAGGACTATCCTAATGGTGTGAAGCTTGGCGACTGGTGAAAAAGTGTCAATATAATCTTCACCATAGGTCTGAGTGAACCCTCTTGCCACTAGCCTTGTCTTCTTCCTATCCATAGTTCCATCAGGTTTGTATTTGATAGTGAAGATCCATCTACTAGTCACTGCCTTCTTCCCTTTTGGTAATTCACTCTCATACCAAGTGTCATTCCTTATCATAGCATTAGCTTCATCTCCCACAGATTCTTTCCAATCCTCATGCATCATTGCTTCTTCATAGGACCTTGGAACAAAGCTTGCATCTAAGCTTATCATGAAGGCATGATGCTCTTCAGGAAACTCAGCACAGGAACACACGGCTTGAGAAGGATGCTCCACAGCCTGGGCATTGTAGTACACTCTCGTGTTTACCCAGTTGGAAGGATCCTTCCTTATCGTTGTGTTCCTTCGTAACTCCTGAACTTGAACCTTTTCCTCTGAACCAGTAGACTCTCTGTGTTCATCATCTGAACCAGAACCTGTATACTCTTCTCCTGAATCAGTAGACTCTCTTCCCGAACCAGTAGACTCTCCTTGCTCATCAACACTAGACAGAGGCAAGTTCACTGCTTCCCATGTCTCCTCATGATCATGCTGACCTGAATCCTCTTTGTTTTGCTCTTGCTCACCTGATGAATCTTCTTGGTTGTGCTCTTGCTCACCTGATTCAGTTCCATCCCCCCACTCATGATCAAGAGGAGTTGTTCTTTCAGCTCCACCAGTCTGGTTGGAAGGTTCCCTCCTTCCGGGTTCCTGATCCTGGGATAAACCTATCCCTAGCTTCTCTAACAACACTCTCAGTGTTGTTGCCCTGTCAGATGGAGCTCTGGACAGATCCTCTAGGTCTTCCCATTTCTTCTCCTCATAATACCCTTTAGATTTAACAAACTTCACTTCTCTAGATACCATCACCCTCCTGGTTACTGGATCATAGCATTTGTAACCTTTCTGGGTGATGGAGTACCCAATGAACATTGCCTTAGTACTCTTTGCTTCCAGCTTGTTTCTCTGCTCTCCTGGAGCCATGACATAGAACACACAACCAAAGACACGCAGGTGATCTATGAATGGCCTGCTCTTATTCAACACCTCAAATGGAGACCGGTTCTTTAATATCTTGGTTGGAACTCGATTGATGAGGTAGCAGGCAGTCTGAACAGCATCACTCCAAAACCGTTTTGGGACATTTGCATGAAACATCATCGACCTAGCAACATCCATCAAGTGCCCGTTCTTCCTCTCAGCTACACCATTCTGTTGTGGTGTATAAGGGCAGCTAGTCTGATGCGCAATTCCATGCTTGGCTAGATGACTCTTGAAAGCATTGCTGATGTATTCACCTCCATTGTCTGATCTCAGTAGCTTCATAGAAGCATTGGATTGGTTAGATACATATACTTGGAAGTTCATAAATGCTTCTAACACCCTATCTTTAGATGGGAGCAATGTAAGCCAAGTATACTTAGACTTCTCATCAATGAATGTCACAAAATAATTTTGACTATCTCTAGACATACACGGTGCAGTCTACACATCTGAATGAACTAGATCAAAGCAGTTCTCATAAGTAGTCTCTAATGTTGGGAAAACAGTCCTACAATGCTTTCCTAATATGCATGCTTCACAATCCAAGTGAGTAAATGACATATTAGGCATGATCAATTCAATTGCACGAGCATGAAGATGTCCCAATCTCGCATGCCAAGTCATCCTATCAATCTTCTCAGCAGTACTATTTAAACAAATAGAGTCAAAGGGTTCAGAAGTCTTAGCCAATTGGAGATGGTATAGCTGATTCTTGCTGTCTCCTCTACTAATGACCCTTCCAGTCTTCAAGTCTTGAAACTCAACCTCATCTGGCCTGAATACCACTTGGCAGCCAAGATCAACCGTCGCCTTCTTCACAGACAATAGATTTGAAGTAAATTGGGGCATGTAGAAAGCATTTGTATCTTTCTCAAACAGTTTGAGTTTTCCGACTCCTTCTATTGGGATCATATCACCATTAGCTATCATCACACCTCCAGTGGCTTTCTTCACATCACTTATCAAGCTTCTATCACTGATCATGTGATGACTTGCTCCAGAATCAATGATGATGAGTTTGTTGGATGTGGATGCTTTGGCAGGAGCACCTTGTCTCCGGGTCGTAGCCAAAGCATACATATACTTGACAAACTCATCCCATTCCTCCTTTGTGACACACTCATCTGCTCCTTTAGTTTCTAGCTTCCTCATAACTCCACTGCCCTCTACAGAATCTCCCATGTAAGCTGAGTAAGAACATTTTCCTACTTGCATACTATCCTTGATATCCTTCCTCCATAATCTTCTCATCATAAACCACACCTTAGAAAGTTTTCTCAACTTTCCCTTCTTGCAGCTTGTACCTCTCTTCTATCTATCTGGCTTTCTTGTGTATCTCCCACACATCACAAATGTGTTTAACCAGCTCACATATCTCTTTCATAAGAAAGCTAAAGATCACATCTTGCTTCCTCCTTCCTTGACAACAACTCGGATTTGCTGTATGTGTTTTCACCATACCCAACTCTGATCCTACTTCTCTCAGCCTCCCCACAAGCTGATACAACTCGTCCTCTCCTAGTCTTAGACTGTGGATCACGCCCTTGGCTTCATGAACCTTCAACCTTGCTGTCTGACCTTCTTCATCAGCTATCTCCTTCAAAGGTTTCTCCTTTAAAGGTTCTACCTTTACATGAATCTCCTCCAAACATGCTGTCTGATCTTTCTCAGCAGCTCTCTCCTTTAAAGGTTCTTCCTTTTCTGTCTGGTTTTCCTCAGCAGCTCTCTCCTTTAAAGGTTCTTCCTTTACATGATTACTCCAAATCCCACAGCTTTCCAAAGCTGTTTTCATCCAAGATGACCACACCAACTCGTTTTCTCTCCCTTCTTTCTCTTCAAAACTCGATCTTGCTGTCTCCTCCAAGCCACAACTTTCCAAAGCTCTCTTAGCCCATCTTGACCAAGCGCCATCCCTCTCTTCTTCAAGATCCATGTTTGTACTCGATCTGTGCTTCATTTTCCATGTCGAGATAGTTTGAATCCATCAGAATATCTCACACCACTCAGATAATAAAGACCAGAACTCAAGAACACCAAAAACACTCAAGAACACCCAGATTTTTATGAAAAAGAAATCACACTCTCCCCTTTTGAGCAACCTGGCTCTGATACCATAAACACTTTTGTGTTTTAGAGCATGATTCAAACAATCAGAGACAATTAGATGAAAAGATTAGGGAGATTAATAGATTCTGGTGAGAGAATAAAGAGAGAGACTCAAAACTCCATTAATTGATAAAGATCAGGTTTACAACATACTTATATGAGAGATACATTGCATTTTCGAAATCAATGGATAAGGAACAGATCCAAAAATTGTGTAGTTAAAGAGAGCCATTTAAAAGCAGCCAATGGGAGTCTTCACATGCTTGATCCCTTTGGCATCTTTTACCAGATGCTGTCTCCTTTACATCCTGTCTCCAGCCTGTCCAGCTATGACCAAAGCCTTATCCAGACTGCTGCTTTCCTATCCAGACTCCTCCTTGGGCGTGGCTTACTCTCCACAGTGATGCAAGGTAACATTCCAAGCTCTTAACTTAGTTACCACAGTAAAACTAAAGTTATTGTGGTAACTTCTCAAATTGACTGTCTGCTCCAAATCTCTTCCTCTATCAATGTATCCATTCTTTGTCCTCTCATCTCAACACTTGGTCTTCATCTCAACAAGATTAGGCCACCCTCATTCTCTTGCTTTAAAATTGATGTTACCTAATCTATCTTTGCAAAATGAACCTTGTGAGGCTTGTATTCTTGGTAAACATCATAAGTCTGTTTTCCCATCATCTATGACTATTTATGAGAATTGTTTTGATCTAGTTCACTCTGATGTTTGGACTGCACCTTGTGTTTCTAGAGAAAACCATAAATATTTTGTGACACTTGGCTCACACTGATTCAAAGTAAAGATAGAGTTTTAGAAGCATTTATCAACTTCCAGAACTATGTAACTAATCATTTCAATTCCAAGATCAAAATTTTTAGGTCTGATAATGGGGGAGAGTACACTAGCAATGCCTTCAAACAACACTAGCAAAACATGAAATTATTCATCAGACAAGCTGCCCATACACACCACCACAGAATGGAGTGGCTGAGAGAAAAAAATCGCCACCTTATGGAGGTTGCAAGGAGCATGATGTTCCACACAAATGTCCCGAAGAGATTTTTGGGGAGATGCTGTGGTCTCTGCATGCTACCTTATCAACAGAATCCCAACCAAAGTCCTCAATATTAACAAAGGATATAAAAAGATAAGAGGAAGAGAGGAGCTAGAGAAGAAGAAGATCCGATCTGACTTGTGATTCAAGGTCATCCGTACAATACTTGTGAAGCAAGCATCCAAGGCTGAACCTAACGTGCCTTAGGAGTCAAGGCAAGCTCAGACTTGACTTGGTCGACATTAGGAGAGGAGAAGACCGTTGGAGGCTGCTGAGACAAGGAAAATGATTTAAATAAGAAAGGTCACATGTTCCAAATAAGGATCCAGCCGTTTGGGACATGTCCCTTTCATGCCTTGATCAGAACACATTTATTTATTCTATTTGATTAGTTTAATAGTTTCTGTACTTAGACTAGATTAGTTTATTATTTCTGAAGTGAGGCAACTTGCCTAGCTTTGCCTTTAAATATTTGTAACTTGTTAAACCTTGATTCTAAGGGAAATAGTTCTCCTTTCATATCTCTCTCTCTCACTCGTCCAACTTTCTCTCTCTGTTTCTCCTTAGAGTTCTTCACTCTGTTCTTGTGATTTCTAACATGGTATTAGAGCTATAAGCTCTTGAGACCCTCATTTTTCTTCCGCAATTTAACTCTGAGTTCTTTTCTCTTTGGATTCATCCATTTACTTTCTTAATTCTCTCTTCAGATTTCATTTATCCAATGGATAATAAATCTCTGTTCTTGAATGTTCTTGAGTGTTCTTGAGTGTTCTTTAGTGTTCTTCATCTTTCTGGACTGTGATCACTCTGTTCTGTCCTTTTTCTATTTCTTGAGGGTTTATCTTGATTCTAGTCTTGAGATCTCTCAGTTCCAGAGCTCTTTTCTCCCAAAACCAGTCTTGAAAATTAAAAATTTTCTTGGCGCCTTCTTGAAGAGATGGAGCAGCACAGAGCAGTTTACATTCCATGCACACTCAAGGGACCAGGAAACGACATTACCTGGTCTAGAATGACCAGAGAAGCCCTTGGAGGAAGAGTGTGGGAACCAAAATTCACACCGTCAATTTCCGATAAATAAGATTGCGGAGGAAAGCCAAGTAAACCCGACTTTCCTTGAAGGTCCGGATTCTCTGCGTTGCCACACGAAATCGAGAAAGTTTAATAGATAAAAATAAGAATTGTAATATTTGCCCGAAGGCGTTTTATTAGATGAAAGATACGAGTACAAAGATTCCCGAAAGACAGAGAGATTTGCGATTAAAGAAAAAGATAGAGTCGCAGGCAGCCAAACGTCCTAAGCTTTGCTCCGCTAGTCTAACCACCTAAGCCCTAATTCTTCTAAGCTAGCAGAATGCTCTAAGTCTAATTTTCGGATGCCCTTCTCCTCTGCTCTTGCTCTCCTTATATACCCAGTCCTAGGTCGGTTTGCCTTAGGATGATGGACCTCGCCTTTGGGCCCAAGTTTATCTCTTCAGGAAGTATTCCATTTTCGTCGATCTTCTTAATTATCCTCGAGTTTTCCCCTCTTTTTCGGTGACTTGATGTTTATCCGATGTTCGGGAAATCGGATAAACCGTCATAGCCTGATTGGGCCTGAATTCTTAAAATCGTAAGTAAGTCCGTGGACTTGTCTTAAGTCGTTGAACGTTTTATACGATTTCTCGGAAAGACTATCTTTCTTGTAAAATAAACCGTATAGCCTAAAGGATCGATGTTCGAGTTAATCGATCTTGTTTTATACGATATCTTCTACGAGAAATCCAATCCTTCTAATTTTTGTCGTAAAACATCGAGGATGATTCCAACCGAATTGAATCGAAAGATGTTTATTCCGTAGCCGTGATCGTACCAAATTCACGAGGATTGATCCAAACAAGCTAAGATGGGATCAGACCGAGCATGATGGGACCGAGACCAGGACGAGGGCCATCGACCTGTGCCAGGGGGCTTGCCGCCGGCGCCAGGCCGGCTTGCGGGATGCCTGCCGCGGCGCCAGGCTGGCTTGCCGCCGGCGCCAGGCCGGCTTGCGGAACGCCTGCCGCCGGCGCCAGGCTGGCTTGCCGCCGGCGCCAGGCAGGTTGCGCGACGCTTGCCGCCGGCGCCAGGCTGGCTTGCGTGGCGCTTGCCGCCGGCGCCAGGGGTTCTCTGCCGCCCGTGGGTTTTCCGTTGCCCGATCTTTCCCCCGTTGGCCGTTCGTCGGGAAATCTTTGAGTTTGGAAGGATTTTAGCCGTAGATTTCGAGATAACCGTTTTTGACCCCAACAGTTAGCCCCCCAGCTCGTAAGATCGGAGACGATTTTGCGGGCGAATGATTCGAGTTTTCTGAAAATCGAAATTTTCGGCTAAGGATTCTTTTCCGCAGGAAATCTACGTCATCATCCCCCCTTTTTTTATGATGATACTTACCCCTTCTTTTGCGGACAGTTTGTGTCGCTGATTGACGGATTGCTTGGCGAACGTGGGTCGGAAGTCATTCGTCTATCGAAGGAGCTGGAGTCGTCGCTGGAAGCACTGAAGCGTACTTAGGCTGCACTGCAGACGGTCGAGGACACCCATGCTGCCTAGACGTCCTAGCTTGAGGTTCGTATCAGGGACCTTGAGCGTGACCTTGGGAAGAATGCGAGTTCACTACTCAAGGTGAAGAAGGAGAAGAAGAGCAAATACTCGGAATTCCGCCGCCTTCAGCAGAAGATCCAGACTCATGAGGAGATGGACGCCCATGGATCCTCGGAGGTTGCCGCTGCTCGTGACAACTTCTGTGGTCGTCTGACGAGGATGGCCATCCTGTTTGAGTCCTTGATAGCTGTCCGCAAGAGGGACTTGGCTTTAGTGGGGATCGAGGGGAGTCTGAGCGAGCTCGAGTTGCTTCGGGGTAACGAGGCCCCGTCTTTGGACTCGGAGGAAGCCAGACTATCGTCCTGTAAAGGAGAGTGGACGACCTCCGAGGGAGACTTCGGTTCGATCCTTGCCGGCCTGCAGGCCGAATGCACCCTTGCGCGACCTCCGAGGACTCAGAAGATCAGGAGCACGCGGGAGAGGATTGCGAGGCTGGCGCGGACGAGGCGGGTACTGGCGGTGCGAGCGAGGCTGTCCATATCGCGGGTGAGTTTGAGGATGAAGGTGACGCTCCTGGGAGCATCTAGGTTTATCAATCCTTTCGGGGATTTTGTTTTATATGTGTTTCGGCCGTCAAGAGGCCATGATGTAATTACCGGGACTGGCCGTTGGTGGCTTCGAATCCCTGCCCCTTTTTGGGGCTTTGTTTGAACTTTTGCGGTCTCAACCTATGAAACGTTTTTTCGATTTTTTATGAACTTCAGTTTTTTCGAAGTATGAGAAAGAGGGTGTGAGTTGTCGTCTCATTCCTAGTTCCCTGATGATCACCGTACCTATTGTTTGCATAAAGCGAGATTTTCCGCGGCTTACCGATTTACGCGAAAAGTTCGTGAAACGAATAGGCTGAAGTGAAGAGACAAATTTTTGGATCTCGTATACCATACTATGTCTGTGAGATGTCAAGATCCAGCGTGGCTGGGTTTAGAGCAAGACCTAGGTTTACTCTCAGACTGAGGCTTTGCGATGACAATTGGCTTTCGTTTTGCCTGTTTGAGATTTTAACCTGACTCGTACCGTTTAAAATCCGCGAATTGTTGTCGGCTTATATGATTTTTCTGGGCATGAGTCGAGCTACTTCCTTTACGAAGAGCTAAACCAAAATTTGGATTTCTTGTATAGCGCGCTATGTTTATCCTTGTCGGATGTAAGAGAGCCTACCCTTTTAAAGGCGGCTATTGTCTATTTAGGACGTTAGAGTTTGTTTGTTGTGATCAGCAACAAAGAAATGATGCCAGTTTAGAGGCATGTTACCGTTAGAGGTGTGTTTGTATGTTTTGAGTTCTAGAGACGAGGATTTCGTCTGGAACGTTTTGAGGAAAAGAATGTCCTTCGAGCGTTAGCGACGTCTCGCAGTGCTGAAGGTCGAGTTTTCCTTGTGCCGCATTTCGTTGTTGAAATGTTCGCGGGCTTTGGAGATGTTTTGCGAATGTTCGCAGCCAGAAACTGTTGTTTCGGTTTGGACGCAGGACCAAGGGGTCGCGTAAGTTCGACTCGGGGAGAAGCGTCTACATTCACAGTGCTTCATGAAGTGTTGGCCTTCCGGGATTTGTTTGTATATATTAAGGATGACTCGTATTACTCTTGGAGCCTTGTCACGAGTGTTTCTTTTCATGCCGTGTTTACGGGGCGTATAGAACTTAATCGATTGACGATAATTTTTAAATCTTCCGTTAACCATATGGTTGTTAGGACTGAGTTTTGGTATGAAGAGTTTATCGTATGATTTTCCGATTCTGGGTTATACGACAAATTGCTTGCGTAATAGTTACTTGGCGTTCTATGAACAAATCGTGGATTGTTGTTTTATCCGTTAAGCGATTGGAGCAATGGTCGCTCAGTAGTTTTGGATTGGCATGGAGGCTAGATTCAGCCGTATAGCCAAGGAAGTTGTTGGTAAACGATCAGACCATGACCCTTATTAAGGTCATGTTAGTTTCCGATTGTCCTTAATGGGGATGCCGAATTCAGGTCCGGGCTTTAGGGAAGGGCGTAGTTGGCCGAGGGCCAAATAGCGTTTGCCGAGATAGACATGCCGAGATAGTGGAGTTTTCTGAGTTATGCCTGATGGCTTTTAGAAACGATCTTCCACTTTAGGTCTCAGTTATACGATGAATGGTTCGTATAAATTCTTTTTTGTTGCATGAAAATCGTTTCATTTTATCCGGGGGGAAAAAGTTTAAGGGATCGACGCAGGACACGTGCGGGTTCGCCTGCGTGATTATTTCTTGCTCGGACGTAACCGCGGGGAGTAAAGATAGAGTTTTAGAAGCATTTATCAACTTCCAAAACTATGTAACTAATCATTTCAATTCCAAGATCAAAATATTTAGGTCTGATAATGGGGGAGAGTACACTAGCAATGCCTTCAAACAACACCTAGCAAAACATGGAATTATTCATCAGACAAGCTGCCCATACACACCACAACAGAATGGAGTGGCTGAGAGAAAAAAATCGCCACCTTATGGAGGTTGCAAGGAGCATGATGTTCCACACAAATTTCCCGAAGAGATTTTTGGGGAGATGCTGTGGTCTCTGCATGCTACCTTATCAACAGAATCCTAACCAAAGTCCTCAATATTAACAAAGGATATAAAAAGATAAAAGGAAGAGAGGAGCAAGAGAAGAAGAAGATCCGATCTGACTTGTGATTCAAGGTCATCCGTACAATACTTGTGAAGCAAGCATCCATGGCTGAACCTAACGTGCCTTAGGAGTCAAGGCAAGCTCAGACTTGACTTGGTCGACATTAGGAGAGGAGAAGACCGTTGGAGGCTGCTGAGACAAGGAGAATGATTTAAATAAGAAAGGTCACATGTTCCAAATAAGGATCCAGCCGTTTGGGACATGTCCCTTTCATGCCTTGATCAGAACACATTTATTTATTCTATTTGATTAGTTTAATAGTTTCTGTACTTAGACTAGATTAGTTTATTATTTCTGAAGTGAGGCAACTTGCCTAGCTTTGCCTTTAAATATTTGTAACTTGTTAAACCTTGATTCTAAGGGAAATAGTTCTCCTTTCATATCTCTCTCTCTCACTCGTCCAACTCTCTCTCTCTGTTTCTCCTTAGAGTTCTTCACTCTGTTCTTGTGATTTCTAACATGGTATTAGAGCTATAAGCTCTTGAGACCCTCATTTTTCTTCCGCAATTTAACTCTGAGTTCTTTTCTCTTTGGATTCATCCATTTAATTTCTTAATTCTCTCTTCAGATTTCATTTATCCAGTGGATAATAAATCTCTGTTCTTGAATGTTCTTGAGTGTTCTTTAGTGTTCTTCATCTTTCTGGACTGTGATCACTCTGTTCTGTCCTTTTTCTATTTCTTGAGAGTTTATCTTGATTCTTGTCTTGAGATCTCTCAGTTCCAGAGCTCTTTTCTCCCAAAACCAGTCTTGAAAATTAAAAATTTTCTTGGCGCCTTCTTGAAGAGATGGAGCAGCACAGAGCAGTTTACATTCCATGCACACTCAAGGGACCAGGAAATTACATTACCTGGTCTAGAATGACCAGAGCAGCCCATGGAAGAAGAGTGTGGGAACCGAAATTCACACCGTCAATTTCCGATAAATAAGATTGCGGAGGAAAGCCAAGTAAACCCGACTTTCCTTGAAGGTCCGGATTCTCTGCGTTGCCACACGAAATCGAGAAAGTTTAATAGATAAAAATAAGAATTGTAATATTTGCCCGAAGGCGTTTTATTAGATGAAAGATACGAGTACAAAGATTCTCCGAAAGACAGAGAGATTTGCGATTAAAGAAAAAGATAGAGTCGCAGGCAGCCAAACGTCCTAAGCTTTGCTCCGCTAGTCTAACCACCCAAGCCCTAATTCTTCTAAGCTAGCAGAATGCTCTAAGTCTAATTTTCGGATGCCCTTCTCCTCTGCTCTTGCTCTCCTTATATACCCAGTCTTAGGTCGGTTTGCCTTAGGATGATGGACCTCGCCTTTGGGCCCAAGTTTATCTCTTCAGGAAGTATTCCATTTTCGTCGATCTTCTTAATTATCCTCGAGTTTTCCCCTCTTTTTCGGTGACTTGATGTTTATCCGATGTTCGGGAAATCGGATAAACCGTCATAGCCTAATTGGGCCTGAATTCTTAAAATCGTAAGTAAGTTCGTGGACTTGTCTTAAGTCGTTGAACGTTTTATACGATTTCTCGGAAAGACTATCTTTCTCGTAAAATAAACCGTATAGCCTAAAGGATCGATGTTCGAGTTAATCGATCTTGTTTTATACGATATCTTCTACGAGAAATCCAATCCTTCTAATTTTTGTCGTAAAACATCGAGGATGATTCCAACCGAATTGAATCGAAAGATGTTTATTCCGTAGCCGTGATCGTACCAAACTCACGAGGATTGATCCAAACAAGCCAAGATGGGATCAGACCGAGCATGATGGGACCGAGACCAGGACGAGGGCCATCGACCAGTGCCAGGGGGCTTGCCGCCGGCGCCAGGCCGGCTTGCGGGACGCCTGCCGCGGCGCCAGGCTGGCTTGCCGCCGGCGCCAGGCCGGCTTGCGGAACGCCTGCCGCCAGCGCCAGGCTGGCTTGCCGCCGGCGCCAGGCCGGTTGCGCGACCCTTGCCGTCGGCGCCAGGCTGGCTTGCCGCCGGCGCCAGGCCGGCTTGCGCGACGCTTGCCGCCGGCGCCAGCCCGGCTTGCGTGGCGCTTGCCGCCGGCGCCAGGGGTTCTCTGCCGCCCGTGGGTTTTCCGTTGCCCGATCTTTCCCCCGTTGGCCGTTCGTCGGGAAATCTTTGAGTTTGGAAGGATCTTTAGCCGTATATTTCGAGATAACTTTTTTTGACCCCAACAGTTAGCCCCCCAGCTCGTAAGATCGGAGACGATTTTGCGGGCGAATGATTCGAGTTTTCTGAAAATCAAAATTTTCGGCTAAGGATTCTTTTCCGCAGGAAATCTACGTCATCATCCCCCCCCTTTTTTATGATGATACTTACCCCTTCTTTTGCGGACAGTTTGTGTCGCTGATTGACGGATTGCTTGGCGAACGTGGGTCGGAAGTCATTCGTCTATCGAAGGAGCTGGAGTCGTCGCTGGAAGCACTGAAGCGTACTGAGGCTGCACTGCAGACCGTCGAGGACACCCATGCTGCCTAGACGTCCTAGCTTGAGGTTCGTATCAGGGACCATGAGCGTGACCTTGGGAAGAACGCGAGTTCACTACTCAAGGTGAAGAAGGAGAAGAAGAGCAAATACTCGGAATTCCGCCGCCTTCAGCAGAAGATCCAGACTCATGAGGAGATGGACGCCCATGGATCCTCGGATGTTGCCGATGCTCGTGACGACTTCTTTGGTCGTCTGACGAGGATGGCCATCCTGTTTGAGTCCTTGATAGCTGTCCGCAAGAGGGACTTGGCTTTAGCGGGGATCGAGGGGAGTCTGAGCGAGCTCGAGTTGCTTCGGGGTAACGAGGCCCCGTCTTTGGACTCGGAGGAAGCCAGACTATCGTCCTGTAAACGAGAGTGGGCGACCTCCGAGGGAGACTTCGATTCGATCCTTGCCGGCCTGCAGGCCGAATGCACCCTTGCGCCGACCTCCGAGGACTCAGAAGATCAGGAGCGCGCGGGAGAGGATTGCGAGGCTGGCGCGGACGAGGCGGGTACTGGCGGTGCGACCGAGGGAGGCGACGGCGAGGCTATCCCTATCGCGGGTGAGTTTGAGGATAAAGGTGACGCTCCTGGGAGCGTCTAGGTTTATCAATCCCTTTGGGGATTTTGTTTTATATGTGTTTCGGCCGTCAAGAGGCCATGATGTAATTACCGGGACTGGCCGTTGGTGGCTTCGAATCCCTGCCCCTTTGTGGGGCTTTGATTGAACTTTTGCGGTCTCAACCTATGAAACGTTTTTTCGATTTTTTATGAACTTCAGTTTTTTCGAATTATGAGAAAGAGGGTGTGAGTTGTTGTCTCATTTCTAGTTCCCTGATGATCACCGTACCTATTGTTTGCATAAAGCGAGATTTTCCGCAGTTTACCGATTTACGCGAAAAGTTCGTGAAACGAATAGGCTTCAGTGAAGAGACAAATTTTTGGATCTCGTATACCATACTATGTCTGTGAGATGTCAAGATCCAGCGTGGCTGGGTTTAGGGCAAGACCTAGGTTTACTCTCGGACTAAGGCTTTGCGATGACAATTGGCTTTCGTTTTGCCTGTTTGAGATTTTAACCTGACTCGTACCGTTTAAAATCCGCGAATTGTTGTCGGCTTATATGATTTGTCTGGGCATGAGTCGAGCTACTTCCTTTACGAAGAGCTAAACCAAAATTTGGATTTCTTGTATAGCGCGCTATGTTTATCCTTTTCGGATGTAAGTGAGCCTACCCTTTTAAAGGCGGCTATTGTCTGTTTAGGACGTTAGAGTTCGTTTGTTGTGATCAGCAACAAAGAAATGATGCCAGTTTAGAGGCATGTTACCGTTAGAGGTGTGTTTGTATGTTTTGAGTTCTAGAGACGAGGATTTCGTCTGGAACGTTTTGAGGAAAAGAATGTCCTTCGAGCGTTAGCGACGTCTCGCAGTGCTGAAGGTCGAGTTTTCCTTGTGCCGCATTTCGTGGTTGAAATGTTCGCGGGCTTTGGAGATGTTTTGCGAATGTTCGCAGCCAGAAACTGTTGTTTCGGTTTGGACGCAGGACCAAGGGGTCGCGTAAGTTCGACCCAGGGAGAAGCGTCTACATTCACAGTGCTTCATGAAGTGTTGGCCTTCCGGGATTTGTTTGTATATATTAAGGATGACTCATATAACTCTTGGAGCCTTGTCACGAGTGTTTCTTTTCATGCCGTGTTTACGGGGCGTATAGAACTTAATCGATTGACGATAATTTTAAATCTTCCGTTAACCATATGGTTGTTAGGACTGAGTTTTGGTATGAAGAGTTTATCGTATGATTTTCCGATTCTGGGTTATACGACAAATTGCTTGCGTAATAGTCACTTGGCGTTCTATGAACAAATCGTGGATTGTTGTTTTATCCGTTAAGCGATTGGAGCAATGGTCGCTCAGTAGTTTTGGATTGGCATGGAGGCTAGATTCAGCCGTATAGCCAAGGAAGTTGTTGGTAAACGATCAGACCATGACCCTTATTAAGGTCATGTTAGTTTCCGATTGTCCTTAATGGGGATGCCGAATTCAAGTCCGGGCTTTACGGAAGGGCGTAGTTGGCCGAGGGCCAAATAGCGTTTGCCGAGATAGACATGCCAAGCATAGCGGAGTTTTCTGAGTTATGGCTGATGGCTTTTAGAAACGATCTTCCACTTTAGGTCTCAGTTATACGATGAATGGTTCGTATAAATTCTTTTTTGTTGCATGAAAATCGTTTCATTTTATCCGGGGGGAAAAAGTTTAAGGGATCGACGCAGGACACGTGCGGGTTCGCCTGCGTGATTATTTCCTGCTCGGACGTAACCGCGGGGAGTGAAAGCAGGAGCCAGAAACCTTGTGGAGCAAAAACTGTCTATGACAGTTACCCGTTGGACCCATTATGTTTATTTTACGAAAGTTGCTTTGTATGAATTGACACTACCATACAGAGGATTTTTCGTAAAAGTGATGTAAGAGGGGGTTTTTGTAAAGGTAACTGGAAAGTGTTTCTCACAAATTACTCGCGATATTTGCGATCACGGATTATGTTTTCCTCATTCACTTTTGCGTACTGCGAAGTCGTTTTGCATGAGACCGATCATGTTTTTTCCATAGGCTGTTTTGTTTAAAATATTTTTGTTATAGGAAAGTAATGGATGACCGGTTTCATAGAAAATCGCAGATTGTCAAAGTAGCGATGTTTCCACGGATTGCACGGGAGATGTTTCCGCTATGATTTCGACCTTTGGACGAAAGCTGCTTCGAATTACTCACGGAGTTTTACCGAAGGTTATTTCGTTATTTTTGTAGTTCACCGTCGTGCTATTAGTCTGACGTTGGTACACGTTTCTAGTCGCGAGTTTGCGACGAGAGACGACGTAGAGTTTTCAAGACTATGTTTGTAACGGTTGGGCTATGCCGCTAGCATTTTTTAGACGAATCTTATTGCTGCGAGAGTTTGCTTTGTCAAAAGCGTTGTCTTGATGCTGAAGCAAAAAAGTTTTAGAAGATGGGATTATACGGGTATAGTATACGTACCTACTTCCCTTTTCTTTTTACGAAAGAAAACGGGTTAGCCGATCTTTCGAAGGCTTGTGTACGTTTTTTTCTTTCTTTTAGGAAGCGGGATGAGTATGCTTTAGATCGTGTGGCGATCGTTTCTCGATTTTTCGAGAGACTAGATCGGTTTGCGTGTTCTGCCTGGACAATCAAGGAACGATGGAACAAGACTGAAAATTTTTCCTAAGACTTAGCTTGCTAGACTATCCACCTAGGTCCTAAGTTCCCTAAATTCTACGGCAGTTTGATGTCTTGCATATTTACATGTTTTTAGCTATCATATCTTATGCATTTTTGCTCATTTAGATTAGACATTAGGCATCTTTAGTCTCATTTTGCATTCATAAGTCCCTATTAGGTGTTGGAGCACACTTTGGAGATATTGAAGATGTTTGGGAGTTTTGTGACGAAAAAGAGGGGTTTAAAGATGAACATGGACAAAGGCCTTAGAAGTATCTTCTGATGCTTATATTTGGTGGAGACATGGAATTCTGAGTTAGCTTTCCAATGGAAGTGGTTTCAAGACATTTGGAGCCATATTGAAGGAGTTATGATCAATTGAGTCAAAGCATGTCAAGCCACCCGGGTGAGCACACCCGAGGCCAACCATCAAACCTTGCCTGGACGAGCTCAGGACGCGGCCAGGACGACCCGGGGACAAGCACCCGCACGTCCTGATTGTGCTGGAAGCCTAGAACGGACGCGGACAGTTCCACCCGAGGACGAGGACCCGCACGGGACGAGAGACGAACTGATCACCACGTACCCGGACATGACCACCCGTTCAACAGCCCCCGCGTACCAGCAGATACCCGACAGCACCTGCCCGACCTGGACGACCCGCACGTCCTGATGCTAGACGAGTTCCGGACGTGGCCAGTACCACCCGAGGATGAAGCCGCGTATGAGGACGGACGCTGGACGTTCCACCCGGCCACACACACCCGCGCATGGAAGCACCCGGACAGGACTACCCGGCCAACAGCACCCGCACGTCCTGCTAGCTGCTGGACACGGACCACGCGGCCGAACTCACCGGGCCTAGAGAGACCGCACGGTCTGGACGCTGGACGAGCAGCACACACCTGGCCTAGCCATACCCGGCCTAGAAGAATGCCATCCGACCAGGGTATCCGAGCTTCTTCCTTTTGGAGCATTCTGATTGGTTTAAACCTTTAATCTTCTAAGGGCTTTTTTGTCATTTTTATTCTATGTGTTTAAGGCTTTTAAGACCACTATAAATACTCTCATAAACTCAAGTTTGAGACTTATGTTATTTATGATCTAAGAACAAAAACCTTTGAGTAAAGCTTCATCTTTGATTTATTATCTCATCTCATCTTGTGTTCTTGATTGTTTATCTCATCTCCTTTCTTTCTCTATATGTTTATGCTTGAATCTCTCATGGGTTTAAGAGTAAGCATGTGGATTAGTGAGTAGATCCTTCTAAGATCCATGGGTTAGGGTGATAGAGAGTGATTAAGTTAGATCCAAGGTGTCTATAGTTAGATCTATCATTTCCTTGCATAGATTTGGTGTTTTTAAAGCTATATTTGAGTTGGCCTCTCAAACATAGAGCTATAGGCATTTCATGCCCGGAAGGTGTTCTATGAAATGCCTGAACCAACTCATCTATGCTTTTAGCTTGCTTTGCCTAAGGGATTAGTTGTCATAGAGGCTAGGATTGCTATTAGACTCATTCTCATTGTTTGCTTTGATCATTACAGCCAAAGGGATTTGGTGTACTTGGGTGATCATTGCAAAAAAGCATTCATCTAGGGATAGAGCTTGCTTAGTTTTGTTGTCTAGGCATAAGGATTAGATTGATTGAAAAGTTAGCATCTTGGATTGAAGCTTAATCATTTGATATCAAGTCCCTATACCCATGGGTCTCACTCTCCTCATAAGAAAGAAAGTTTTGCTTTTTGTTGCATTTTGCTTATTGTTCTAGTTTAATCATCATCCTCTCTAATGGTTGCATTTAGATTGAGCATAGGCTTGCATTCCCTCTGTTTCATTGTCACTTAGGACTGATTCGACAATCTTATATACTACATCATTTGATTAGAACCTGAAAAGTTCTATCATCAAATTGGCGCCGTTGCCAAATTCTAAGTTGATTGTGACATTGGGATTTAGTCACTTGCTTGAGACTAAATCATTTTTCTTTTCTTGTGATATTGATTCTCCTTTTGCATCTTCCTTTGATTTTCAGGTGTATGAACACAAGAAGCAGGGGTGCAACTAACCTGGTTCCCACTGTTGAAGAGATAGCTACACTTGAGAGGGAAATAGCAAGAAGGAGAAGAGAAGAGGAGCAACAGGCTGACATTCAGAGATTGGGGTTTGAGATGGATGATCATCAACCCCAAGATGGCAATGGTCAAGGAGCTGACAACCTTAGACCACAGCGCCAGCAACAACAACACCCACAGCGGCCAGCTAGAGCCATTGGCACATATGACCGTCCTCACATTCATGGCAACAGGACGAGCATCCGTGCACCAGCTGTGGAAGCTAACAATTTTGAGATCAAGTTAGGCTTGTTGAGTGTGATTGAGAACAACAAGTACAATGGCTTGGCTGTAGAAGACCCATTTGATCACTTGGACAAGTTTGATAGCTATTGTGGCTTGTCCAAGACCAATGGTGTGTCAGAAGATGCCTTCAAGCTCAAGCTGTGTCTATTCTCTCTAGGAGACAAGGCACGCCAATGGGAGAAATCTCTACCTAGTGACTCCATCACTACTTGGGATGATTGTAAGAAGGCCTTCTTGGAGAAATTTTTCTCCACATCAAGGACAGCCAAGCTGAGGAATGAGATCTCTAGTTTCCAGCAGAAGAACTTGGAAAGCTTTAGTGAAGCATCGGAAAGGTTCAAGGGATATCAAGCTAAGTGCCCACACCATGGCTTCTCAAAGGAAAGTTTTCTGAGCACATTCTATAGAGGTGCCCTTCCTGAGTTTAGAGCAAGATTGGATACAGCAAGCAATGGTTTCTTCCTGGGCAGGTCTGAAGAAGATGCTGAGGAGCTGGTGGACAACATGGTCAAGAGTGATTAAGTTTACAGTGGAGAACATGACAGGGCTGATAGAACAACCAGAGCTGATGACAACCAGACCAAGAAGGAAATCAAATCCTTGCAAGAGAAGATAGACTTGCTGATTGCTAACCAAGCCAAGAAGGAGCAGATTCACTTTGTGGGTGGTCCAAATCAAGAAACTCCTCCTAAGGTTAATGAAGTTGAAGGGTTAGAAGGGCAAGAAGAGCTTTGCTTCATCAACAACAATGGTTCTTGGTACAGGAAGGAGCCTAACTTTCAGTACAACAATTACCAGCAAAGGTCTTACCCCAACAACCAGCAAGGAGGCTATCAACCAAAGCAAAACACTCAGCAAGGGAACTACCAGCCTAGGCAGAATCCTCCTCCTGGTTTTGCAAACCATGGCAATCAATCTACTCAAGCTCAAGGTAGCTCCTCCCAAGCTAAAGCTCCAGATTCATCTATGGAAGCTATGTTCAAACAACTATTGGAAGGTCAAGCTAGAGCAGCCAAAGACATTGGCCATGAGTTCAAGACTGTTCACTCCAAGATTGACAGCAGCTACACTGAGCTAAACAACAAGATTAGAGCTTTGGAGAATCAGTTTGCTTCAATGAACTCTCAGCCAAGTCGCCAACAAGGAACATTACCAGGAAAGCCAGAGCAAAACCCCAAAGAACCAATGAAGGCAATCACTTTGAGAAGTGGTAGAGAGCTACCTCCAAGAACTCTCCCCAAGGATGGTGAGAAACTAAGTGGGGGGGGGGGGTGGCTATCAACATTGATGATGATGTTGTGATTGTGGATGAGAAAGTTGATGAGGAGATTCTAGAAAAGATTGTTGAAGCTAAGGGTAAAGGAAAGGTTGGAGAAGAGAAGAAAACACCAAAACATGTTGAAGTTGCCACTCCAACAAAAGAGTCTTCTTTTGTTCCTCCTCCCTATGAACCTAAGCTGCCATTTCCTGGAAGATTCAAGAGGCAACTTTTGGAGAAGTACAAAGCACTCTTTGAGAAGCAATGGAGTGAAGTTCAAGTTACAATGCCAATCATTGATGCCTTCATGCTTGTCCCTCAATACAGCAAGTTCTTGAAGGATGCTGTGGCTGCCAAGAAGAAGGAAATGGAAGGCATGATGGTTCTTACTCATGAGTGCAGTGCCATCATCCAGAGATTGACAATCCCTAAGAAGCTAGAGGATCCGGGCTGCTTTACTCTACCTTGTGCCATTGGTCCTTTGATGTTTGAGAGATGTCTATGTGATTTGGGAGCTAGTGTCAGTCTCATGCCTTTATCTGTTGCCAAGAAGCTTGGGTTTAGCCAATACAAGAAGTGCAAACTTTCTTGGGTGCTTGCTGACCGCTCAGTCAAATTCCCCATTGGTATCCTTGAAGACCTCCCTGTAATGGTGGGAAATTGTGAAATCCCCACTGATTTTGTTGTTCTTGAGATGGATGAAGAAGCTAGAGACCCCTTGATCCTTGGAAGACCATTCTTAGCCACAGCAGGAGCCCTTATCAATGTGAAGGAAGGCAAGATTGATCTTCATTTGGGGAAAGAGCACACTCTCCATTTTGATGTCAACGAGGTAATGAAGAGGTCAACTGTGCAAGGCCAAGTGTTCTACATAGAGGAGATGAAAGCTCTTGCTGATGAGCTCCTTGAGGAATTGGCACTTGGAGAGTTGACAATAGAGGACCCTTTGCAGCATGCTTTAACAGTGGATAAAGAGGTCCAGGTGGTTGAGAACAAAGAGAGTGAGGCTATTGCAGCCATGCTGGATTCTCGAAAGAAGATTGTTGATAGAGGCCAGTATGAGGAGCTTAAACAGGAGGTGCATCATGCTGTTTCAGCCACTCAACAAGAGAACACCAAACAAGATGATTGGAGTGAGCTCAAGGCACCAAAAGTGGAGCTAAAACCTCTTCCCCATGGTGTAAGGTACGCATTTCTAGGCCCTAATGAGACATATCCTGTCATTGTGAGTAGTGAACTTACTGAACATGAGCTTTCCCAACTTTTAAATGCACTTAAAAAGTTTAGAAAGGCAATTGGATACTCACTAGATGATATTAAGGGGATATCACCTTCTTTGTGCATGCATAGGATACATCTAGAGGATGAATCAATGACTTCTATAGAACATCAAAGGAGGTTGAATCCTAACCTTAAAGATGTTGTAAAGAAGGAGATTCTCAAGCTCTTAGATGCTGGTGTTATTTCAGATTCTAAATGGGTATCACCTGTGCATGTAGTTCCAAAGAAGGGTGGTATCACTGTGGTTAAAAATGACAAGGATGAATTGATACCAACTAGAACCATAACTGGCCATAGGATGTGTACTGATTATAGAAAGCTCAACTCAGCATCTAGAAAGGATCACTTTCCATTGCCATTCATTGATCAAATGCTTGAGAGACTTACAAACCATCCTTTCTATTGTTTTCTTGATGGGTACTCAGGGTTTTTCCAAATCCCCATACATCCAAATGATCAAGAGAAGACAACATTCACATGCCCCTATGGCACCTTTGCTTATCGAAGGATGCCATTTGGGTTATGTAATGCTCCAGCAACCTTTCAAAGGTGCATGATGTCTATCTTCTCGGATCTCATTGAGTATATAGTGGAGGTATTCATGGATGATTTCTCTGTCTACGGATCTTCGTTTTCTGCTTGTTTGTCCAACTTGTGCAGGGTCCTACAGAGATGTGAAGACACCAACCTAGTGCTGAATTGGGAGAAGTGTCATTTCATGGTCATGGAGGGGATTGTGCTTGGACACAAGATTTCAGAAAAGGGTATTGAAGTGGACAAAGCTAAGATTGAGGTGATGGTCAGCTTGCCACCACCAAAGACAGTGAAAGACATCAGGAACTTCCTTGGCCATGCTGGATTCTATAGAAGATTCATCAAGGACTTCTCAAAGATTGCTAGACCAATGACCAAGTTGCTGTGCAAGGAGGCTGCTTTCAGCTTTGATGAAGATTGTCTTGAGGCTTTCAAGAAGATAAAGGGTGACCTTGTTAGTGCTCCCATTGTTCAGCCACCTGATTGGGACCTCCCCTTTGAGATAATGTGCGATGCTAGTGACTTCGCTGTTGGGACTGTCCTGGGGCAGAAGAAGGATGGCAAAACTCATGTGATTTATTATGCTAGCCAAACCTTGAATGATGCACAGATGAGGTATGCCACAACAGAGAAAGAGATGATGGCCATTTTCTTCGCCTTTGAGAAATTCAGAAGCTACCTGGTGGGTTCTAAGGTCATTGTGTATACTGACCATTCAGCTTTGAGACATATCCTAGCAAAGAAGGATGCCAAGCCAAGACTACTAAGGTGGATCCTTTTGCTTCAAGAGTTTGACTTGGAGATTAGAGACAAGCCAGGGATTGAGAATGGAGTTGCTGATCACTTGTCCAGGTTGAGAATTGAAGGTGGAATCCCTATTGATGAGGGCCTCAGAGAAGAGCATGTCTTGGCCATCATGTCAGTGGTGGCAGTCATTGAGACTGGAAAAAAGATTGAAGAGGTTAAGGCAGCCGAAGAGAAGGGACCTTGGTATGCTGATTTGGTTAACTACTTAGCCACTGGAAAGGAACCATTGGGACTTGCAGGGTATGAGAAGAAGAAGTTCTACAAAGATTTGAAGAGATACTATTGGGATGAACCACACCTCTACACCCTATGCAAGGATCAGATTTATAGAAGAGTGGTGGCTGAAGAAGAAGTTGAAGGAATCCTCTCACATTGCCATGGATCTTCCTATGGAGGCCATTTTGCTCCATTCAAGACTGTCTCAAAGGTGTTACAAGCTGGATTTTGGTGGCCACACATGTTCAGGGACTCACAAGACTTCATTTCAAGATGTGACTCTTGCCAAAGGAGTGGGAACATTACTAAAAGGAATGAGATGCCTCAAAACCCAATCCTTGAAGTGGAAGTGTTTGATGTTTGGGGGATTGATTTCATGGGACCCTTCCCCTCTTCCTATGGCAACAAATACATCTTGGTGGCTGTGGACTATGTATCAAAGTGGGTGGAAGCAATAGCAAGTCCTACAAATGATTCAAGAGTAGTGGTCAAAATGTTCAAGAGCACTATTTTCCCAAGATTTGGAGTTCCAAGAGTGGTCATAAGTGATGGAGGTTCACACTTCATCAACAAGGTATTTGAGAGTCTTCTCAAGAGGAATGGAGTAAAGCACAAGGTTGCAACACCTTATCACCCTCAAACTAGTGGCCAAGTGGAAGTCTCCAACAAGCAAATCAAGGGGATCTTGGAAAAGGTTGTAGGAACCAAGAGGAAGGATTGGTCAGCCAAGCTTGATGATGCTCTTTGGGCATATAGAACAGCATTCAAGACTCCTCTAGGCACCACTCCCTTCAACATTGTCTATGGAAAGTCTTGCCACCTGCCAGTTGAGCTTGTATACAAGGCATTGTGGGCTGTGAAGCTTCTAAACTTTGACATCAAGTGTGCAAAGGAGAAGAGACTTCTTCAACTCAATGAGCTGGATGAGATAAGGATGGATGCTTTTGAGAACTCAAGGATCTACAAGGAAAAGACAAAGGCCTTCCATGACAGGCACATCCTCAAGAGAGAGTTCAAGGCAGGAGATCAAGTGCTTCTTTACAACTCTAGACTGAAGTTATTTCCAGGAAAGCTAAAGTCAAGGTGGTGTGGTCCATTTGTGATCAAAGAAGTGAGACCCTATGGAGCCATTGTGCTTTGGAACAAGGATGGTGGAGACTTCACAGTGAATGGCCAAAGATTCAAGGAATACATGGCCACAGTACCAAAGGAGGATGGGACATCAACCCCACTCTCTGATGCTCCCCTTGCCTAACCTCAAAGGAGGCAAAGTCAAGCTAGTGACTTTAAACAAGCTCACTTGGGAGGAAGTCCCATGGTTATCCTTGTACATATTGCATTGGGATTCTTTTTATTTTTCATCAAAAAGTCCTTTGAATGATGATGGGGCTAGGTTGGGAGCTTGAGAATGAGTTCACTGAGGTTATGAGATGGAAGAGACATGAAAGGAAGTGGGTTGGTTCAGAGATCAAGAAAAAAAAAAAGGAGGTGAAATTCAGAATTTGAGGTTTGGACGGACGCACCCGGGTGGTGCTACCCGGGACATGGCACCCGCACGGGTGAATCAAGCAGGACGGACGGACGAGCCAGCGGACGTACCCAGGTGGACCTACGCGGGACGCAACGCCCACACGGGACGGGCGAGCACCCGGGTGGACCTACGCGGGACGCGACTTCCGCACGGGACGAAGGGGAGCACGCGGGTATACATACCCGAGTCGTCCGAACGCCCCAGCACCCGCGCACCAGCTTGACCTGCGTGACGACCCAACTGCGACCCGCCCGGCCCAGGTAAGTGTTTCTTCCCCTTTTTCCGACCCAAACCCACCTAAACCCGCCCAGAACCATCCCTACCCGACCCAGAAACATTTTAAAACCCTAAGCCACCCCCTTTTTCCTCATTCCATCTTCTTCCTCACATCAAAATCCTCTCTAGCCTCCAAGAACAAAAATTCCCATAACTTTGCCAAATCTCAACCAAATCACAAGTTTCTTCTTCCCACATCAAGACCTTCCTCCCCTAGACTTAATTCCTTGAACCCTTTCATCTTTATCCTTCATCCAAAGCAAGGTATGGTATCTCTAAGTTCAAATTCGTAACCCTCATGAACCCTAAAAATTTGAACTTAAAATTTGAGCTTTTTCTTGCTAATTTCTTGTAAATTAGACTAGGGAAAGCTTGTATATCATGCTGGGTAGTTGATTTCATGGTGGAATTGAGATTAATTTGAACTTTGACAAATTAGGGTTCATGAGATTTGGGGGTTTTTGAAAAGGCTTTTACTTTTGGTTGATTATGGTCTAGGTTGATTGGAATTGATGTTCTAGAGCTTGTTTAGCATTCAATTTCAGCTGGCTTGATGTTTTTACTTGGAATTCAGATTGATTAAGTTCCCTTGTAAAAAAAAAAAAAAAAATTTGTGAACTTGGGAGCTTGATTACTTTGATAGTCTTGCTAGGTTGCTGGTTCTAGACTAGGTTTGTAAGTGTTCATTCCATCTCTTATCTTTTCCAGCATATTCTCTCTTCCTTGTGCTTTATCTTGTCCAAGTCTTGATATTTTTCAGGTTCCAATGGGAAGGAAAGATGAGAAACTGATTGCACAAGAGAAGGCGGAGGCTGCTGAGAAACACACTGCTAGGTTCGGAAAAACGTTAGGCTCCATGCCTGAATCCGAGGAAGAACGTAGGCAACAAGATCTGGCTATGTTGAGAAAGAAGGCACAAGCCAAGAGGGCTGGACACAGATTGGTTGATGGGGCAAACAAGCAACCCAAGGATGAAGGAAAAAGAGTGGTTGATGTTGGTCATAAGACTAGCAAGGAGGATGGCAAGAGGTTAGCTAGTGATGAGAGAGTGCTTGATGATGCTTACAAGAAGGCCAAGAAAGATGGAAAGAGAGTGGCTGTTGGTGATGATAAGAACACTCCTTCAAAGAAGGCTAGAGCTCCAAGATCTCACAGTGTGGGACCTCTTGTTTTGGAGAAGAACACAAAGAAGGATGCTGAGAAACCCACACCTCCCACCAAGGTCAGAATCAAGGCACCAAACCCAAAGACATTGGCACCTCCACCCTTGGAGCCAGTGGATGCTACTGTTGAAGAAGCATCATCTCCAAATGGAAATGTGGCTGAGCAAGAAACCTTCGAAAAGTTAGGGTTCAACCCTCATAGAGATTGACAAAAGAAGCCGACTGAAGTTGAACTATTGGAGCAAATGAGGCAAGGAGTATCTTGGCCTCCAACCAGATTTGCTGATGTGAGGCTAATGAGGGAGCTAGAGATTGACCAAGACATGAAAGATTTGCTTGCTCTCATGAACATGGACAGTTTCTACTCAATGGCTCACCCAACATATAAAGAAGTCTCTTGTCAATTCATGGCATCCTTGGAGGTCACATTCCACTCTTCTCTACATGAGGAACAAGGGTGGGGAAGAATCAGCTTCAAGATAGATGGGAAGCCTTATTTCATGACCTTCACTGAGATTGGAGAGGTGCTAGGCCTCAAGGATTTGAAGGAGTCCTCTTTGCCTAAGCTGAAAGGGCTTCCTAAAGGAAAGACCCTTGCCCACTTCACTTACAAGTTCTTATCAGGCAAGGATAGAGTGTCCAGCAGAGACAAGAATGCATCTATCAGACATCCATCAGTCCGCTACCTCCATAGGCTGATTGTCCACACCATCTACCCAAGGAAAGAGCCAAGCAACGTGAATGGAGAAGACTTGAACCTCATGCACCAAGCCATCCAACACTTTTCCTTACCTCCTCACCTACCTGAAGTTCCCACTGATTTCTACGCTGAGTTTGGTATGGTTGGATACTTTGTGAGGCGCCTTATGTACTACAAGGAGTATGCTTAGACAAACAGGGATCTAGAGGCTCAGATTGGAATAGGCGGCTTGATCACACCTTTGCTTGAGCACCAGGGTATTAACTTGGGAGATGATGCATCCGGTCCCTCTTTCATTGATCTCACCTACTTGAAGTCAGCTCATTACTTCTCTGGAAGATACAATGGGAAGTGTGTTTACTCGTACTTGAGAGGCCCCACCACAGTTGAGCTGCTTCTCCCTAACTATGAGCTCACTACCTTGAGCACACCAGGTACTATGAGTTTTGATATCAGTGAGCAGCATCTCCTGGGCAGTCATGGAGCTCTTGGCCCTATGACATTGAACATGAACGAGAAAGCAGCAGCAAAGGCAGCTAAGTTTGATCAGGGATATTCCAGCAGAGCCACAGCTCATCTCTTTGGTCCTCCTCGCTATACGTTTGAGCAATGCACAAGTGCTTTGCCTATTGGTCCCATTCGCCAAGCTCATGACCAGATTAGCACACTGCAAAGGTGGAACAGAGCTCAAGATAGGACCATCTTCAAGCTCACCAAGAAGTGCAAGGAATTGAGGAAAACTGTGAAGAGACAAGCTGAAGCTTCAGCTAAGTTCATGAGAAAGGTTGCTGATGTTCTGACTAAGGGAGCTGTAGCAGGCTGCAAGGCTGAGGACTTCGATCTTGAGACTTTCCTTGCACCACATCCTCTACCCCTTCTTGACCCAAACGCACCACAAACCGAGAAGCAAGCCCTCCGCAGCTTGAGGAACCCCTACATCGCCCCATCCGCGTCCGGAAACAAGTCACCAAGCCTAAGCACCACTGCTGATGAAGATGATTCTGAGGGTGAGGCATCAGCCTCATCCCATGCTCCATAGAGGTACTCCAACACCCTATCATTGTATATACCATTCATCATTTCATTTAGTTTTTTGTTTTTTTTTCTTTGGGCCCTTCTCAACATTTAACAAACACATAGACTGTGTGAATTAAGTGTGGGGGAGGTGCCAAGTTGCTGATCATCTTGTGTTTTATGTCATAAGCATGCATTTGTAGATTGTAATTGCATAGAAAAGCCATAAAAATTTGAAAAATTTGAAAAGCACAAAAAGAATCATGTAGTTGCATTAGGATTTAGATCATTCACTTGCATAAAAAAAAAAAAGAGAAAAAAAAATCATCATATAGGTTGCATCATGCATAAGGGGACAAGGATGATAGTTTCCTTGAAAAGATGCTCATGCTAAGTTCTTAATGTGATACCCTTTATAAGCATAGTAAGTAGCTTGAGCAATCTTAGGATAGCTTGTAAACTTTTTGCCTTGAAATCTCTTCCTAAAGCTTATTTGATTGATTGATGCTATCTCTTTGAAGTTTGCTCCTGTCATATTTAGACTCTAGTCTCTTGCTCATGGTCCCTTGTGTACTAAGCCATGGATAGAACACTTGAGTTGTCCCTCCCATTCTTTGCCTATCTTTTTGGACAAGCTCAAGTGGCACTCCACACCCTAAAACCCTTACCTCCTTTCAAGCTTTCATTATTTGTTGAGTGAGGCCTTCTTTGGAAAGCTTTACATGTGCATAATGTTGAGAGTATTGGGAACGACAATGCTTGGTCACCATTTTAGCTAGATTAGACACTCATAATGTCTAGCTTCTAGGATGGGGGTGAGTGTTGTATGGTATGATCTTGGGAAAGTGAAAGGTTTATGAAAGAAAAGGTTGACTCATGAGACTCTATTGTTATAAGTGATTAAGTCTAGAAGGGATAAGAGGAATGAAAGATTGTAAGCTCCAAGTTGTTAAAAAGTCTTGGCCCCCATAAAAAAAAAAGAAGAAAAGAAGAAAAAAAAAATAATGAAAGGGGGCTAGCAATATCTAGAAAGAGCTGAAAAGAGTTTAAAATGTGAAAATTCCCTTGTAGACTTCATTAAGAAAGAGTTTCAAATGAGAAAATATCTTGAATATTTGGGGGAAATCTTTGGGTGAGAGATGTGAGTGGTACTTTGGCATTGGAAATAAGGATGTAATTTATGTATTTGGGGAAAGGGTAGAACAATGGAGGTTGAGCATTGTATGCATGAGTTGATCCCTTTCTTAGATATATTATGTGCAATGTCAAGGCTACTTGTTTTGAGAGTGAACCACCCCTTGAAAGATCCCTTTGAACCCCTTGTTTCACTTGAATAAAACCTTCTACCACCAAACCAAATGACTTGGACCATTTGACCATTTGCAAGAAGTCTTTTGAGTTTGCTTAATGATTGTTAGAGGGCAAATGGAATTGTGGGTTGTGGATTCATGATGAGTAAGTGTAGGGATCAAAGGAGGTAAGATAGGCCTTGTTAAGTTAGAGTTGGATTGAGTTTTTGCTCCTGCTACTTGGTATGTTTATGCAAGGTTATCAAGTTGAGAACTAAGAAGAGCATTCTTTTGGCTATGAGTCCCCTCCTTCAAACCTCTCCTCTTTAGTCCTTGCAAGTTTACTTGTGGACAAGTAAAGGACTAGTGTGGGGGAGTTGATGTCTTGCATATTTACATGTTTTTAGCTATCATATCTTATGCATTTTTTCTCATTTAGATTAGGCATTAGGCATCTTTAGGCTCATTTTGCATTCATAAGTCCCTATTAGGTGTTGGAGCACACTTTGGAGATATTGAAGACGTTTGGGAGTTTTGTGACGAAAAAGAGGGGTTTAAAGATGAACATGGACAAAGGCCTTTGAAGTATCTTATGATGCTTATATTTGGTGGAGACATGGAATTCTGAGTTAGCTTTCCAATGGAAGTGGTTTCAAGACATTTGGAGCCATATTGAAGGAGTTATGATCAATTGAGTCGAAGCATGTCAAGCCACCCGGGTGAGCACACCCGAGGCCAACCATCAAACCTTGCCTGGACGAGCTCAGGACGCGGCCAGGACGACCCGGGGACAAGCACCCGCACGTCCTGATTGTGCTGGAAGCCTAGAACGGACGCGGACAGTTCCACCCGAGGACGAGGACCCGCACGGGACGAGAGACGAACTGATCACCACGTACCCGGACATGACCACCCGTTCAACAGCCCCCGCGTACCAGCAGATACCCGACAGCACCTGCCCGACCTGGAAGACCCGCACGTCCTGATGCTAGACGAGCTCCGGACGCGGCCAGTACCACCCGAGGATGAAGCCGCGTATGAGGACGGACGCTGGACGTTCCACCCGGCCACACACACCCGCGCATGGAAGCACCCGGACAGGACTACCCGGCCAACAGCACCCGCACGTCCTGCTAGCTGCTGGACACGGACCACGCGGCCGAACTCACCCGGCCTAGAGAGACCGCACGGTCTGGACGCTGGACGAGCAGCACACACCCGGCCTAGCCATACCCGGCCTAGAAGAATGCCATCCGACCAGGGTATCCGAGCTTCTTCCTTTTGGAGCATTCTGATTTGTTTAAACCTTTAATCTTCTAAGGGCTTTTTTGTCATTTTTAATCTATGTGTTTAGGGCTTTTAAGCCCACTATAAATACTCTCATAAACTCAAGTTTGAGACTTATGTTATTTATGATCTAAGAACAAAAACCTTTGAGTAAAGCTTCATCTTTGATTTATTATCTCATCTCATCTTGTGTTCTTGATTGTTTATCTCATCTTCTTTCTTTCTCTATATGTTTATGCTTGAATCTCTCATGGGTTTAAGAGTAAGCATGTGGATTAGTGAGTAGATCCTTCTAAGATCCATGGGTTAGGGTGATAGAGAGTGATTAAGTTAGATCCAAGGTGTCTATAGTTAGATCTATCATTTCCTTGCATAGATTTTGTGTTTTTAAAGCTATATTTGAGTTGGCCTCTCAAACATAGAGCTATAGGCATTTCATGCCCGGAAGGTGTTCTATGAAATGCCTGAACCAACTCATCTATGCTTTTAGCTTGCTTTGCCTAAGGGATTAGTTGTCATAGAGGCTAGGATTGCTATTAGACTCATTCTCATTGTTTGCTTTGATCATTACAGCCAAAGGGATTTGGTGTACTTGGGTGATCATTGCAAAAAAGCATTCATCTAGGGATAGAGCTTGCTTAGTTTTGTTGTCTAGGAATAAGGATTAGATTGATTGAAAAGTTAGCATCTTGGATTGAAGCTTAATCATTTGATATCAAGTCCCTATACCCATGGGTCTCACTCTCCTCATAAGAAAGAAAGTTTTGCTTTTTGTTGCATTTTGCTTATTGTTCTAGTTTAATCATCATCCTCTCTAATGGTTGCATTTAGATTGAGCATAGGCTTGCATTCCCTCTGTTTCATTGTCACTTAGGACTGGTTCGACAATCTTATATACTACATCATTTGGTTAGAACCTGAAAAGTTCTATCATCACAGTTTTCAAGACGTTTTTGTTCCTGTCCTACGAAGAATTAAAACCTTTACAAATTTTTTCGAGAAAATAGTCTTCGAAGGTTTTGGCATTTCCGAAGGAATCCCATTTCCTCGTATAGTCGAGATGATTTGGTGTTTAGAATAACCGTGATCGTTTAATACGATGAATCGAAATCCATTCATCATTCGAACCTTTTATGGTCTTCCGAGATTTCTCGAGTATCGGGATCGAGATGGACTTGGATTCGTAGACTTCCCGTCTTCGAGGGTTTGAGTAATGAGGCTTCGAACTTAGATTCTAGAATATGAGCTTTGTTAAACAATCGAGAAGGCTTTGCGGAAGAATCGTCGTGTTTCTCGAACAATCCGAACATGGGTTTAAGGGAACAAGATGTTGCCGTTGCCCGAGATCACGAAACGATTGCACGGATGGGCGCCAGGACCCCTGCCGCCGGTGCCAGACGGGAGACGACGGGCCTGCCGCCGGCACCAGACGGGAGAGGACGAGCCTGCCGCCGGCGCCAGGCGTGGCGTGGTCGGTCTGCCGCCGGCGCCAGGCACCCTGCCACCGGCGCCAGGCGCGGCGCGGTCGGTCTGCCGCCAGTGCCAGGCGCGGCGCGGTCGGTCTGCCGCCGGCGCCAGGCGCGGCGTGGTCGGTCTGCCACCGGCGCCAGGTGCGGCGTGGTCGGTCTGCCGCCGACGTCAGGCATCCTACCGCCCGTGCCGTGTCCTGCGTCCGCTGATGCTGCTGTTGCTCGACTTCGTCGATCCCCGGGGCTCACGATCCGTTCGTGCCTTCCCGAGAGTTGTTCAGAAGAAGTACGGTTTGCCATGCTTCTATTCCGCGAGTAATCTAGGGTTTCCCCAAGGTTTCGAGGAGTATAAGTTTTATTTTTCCGAGAGGTTCTCGAAAGAAACGTTTTTTGTAGAAACCTTGCTCGTTGCGATTTCTCTAACTTGGTAACAAGACGAATTTTTGGGAAATTGCGAGCTCGTTTTCGTGCTCTTACTGTGGCGGGAAGCCGCGGCTAGGTTTTTGATTTGCTCGAGCACCGTGGCTTTTGCGTAAGCGTTGGCCGTAGGAACAGTCGCTGCTGGAGTTGTTTTACTATCGTTGACGCAAACTGCAAGTTTTTCTTTCATATTTCCGGACATCGGTTTGATCAAGCGCTTTGCGGCCGTATGAGTAAGATTAATCCGTCCCCCCCTCCTTCTAGCGCCAAACTGTGGGAACCGAAATTCACACCGTCGATTTTAATGAATAAAAACGGAGGAAAGCCAAGTTAACCCGACTTTCCCTGAAGGTCCGGATTCTCTGCGACAGCCAACGACAAGTGACCGAATAAATGCGGAAAAGGTTTTGTTAAGATTTGGGACTGGACCTTAAGAAAGGCTGCCTACGTACCCCTTTCGAGGATCAACTCGAACGTAGTTCAGTTTAGAAAGAATTGAACAAGAGATCGAACCGTCTGGGCGGGTTCGTCTAGTATGAGCGTTTGTCATAGAAACAGGTATGTCGAAGATAACGCCTAGGGTTTCTATGTGCGGAGCTCTGAAGTAAAAGAATTGTCCGATCCTTCCGAGAGGAGCGGAGATTTGCGAGCAGGAGGCGGCCAGACGTTCTAGGGCCTGCCTTGCTTGTCTAACCGCCTAAATTCAAGTTCTATCAGCTAACAAGAGCTCTCTAGGTCTCCAATCTAGGATTTTCGGATCCCTTCTCCTCTGCTCTTGCTCTCCTTATATACTCACTTCTAGGTCAGTTTGCCTTAGGATGATGGACCTCGCCTTTGGGCCCAAGCTTATCTCTTCAGGAAGTATTCCATTTTCGTCGATCTTCGTAATTATCCTCGAGTTTTCCCCTATTTTCCGGTGACTTGATGTTTATCCGATGTTCAGGAAATCGGATAAACCGTCATAGCCTGATTGGGCCTGAATTCTTAAAATCGTAAGTAAGTCCGTGGACTTGTCTTAAGTCGTTGAACGTTTTATACGATTTCTCGGAAAGACTATCTTTCACGTAAAATAAACCGTATAGCCTAAAGGATCGATGTTCAAGTTAATCGATCTCGTTTTATACGATATCTTCTACGAGAAATCCAATCCTTCTAGTTTTTGTCCTAAAACATCGAGGACGATTCCAACCGAATTGAATCGAAAGATGTTTATTCCGTAGCTGTGATCGTACCAAACTCACGAGGATTGATCCAAACAAGCAAAGATGAGATCAGACTGAGCATGATGGGACCGAGACCAGGACGAGGGCCATGACCGGCGCCAGGGGGCTTGCCGCCGGCGCCAGGCCAGCTTGCGGGACGCCTGCCGCCGGCGCCAGGCTGGCTTGCCCCGCCGGCGCCAGGCTGGCTTGCCCCGCCGGCGCCAGGCCGGCTTGCGCGACGCTTGCCGCCGGCGCCAGGCTGGCTTGCACGACGCTTGCCGCCGGCGCCAGGCCGGCATGCGCGATGCTTGCCGCCGGCGCCAGGCCGGCTTGTGCGACGCTTGCCGCCGGCCTGGCCGAGCATGATGGGACCAGACCGAGCATGATGGGACCGAGACCAGGACGAGGGCCGTCGACCGGTGCCAGGGGGCTTGCCGCCGGTGCCAGGCCGGCTTGCGGGACGCCTGCCGCCGGCGCCAGGCTGGCTTGCCGCTGGCGCCAGGCCGGCTTGCGGAACGCCTGGTGCCGGTGCCAGGCTGGCTTGCCGCCGGCGCCAGGCCGGCTTGCGGAACGCCTGCTGCCGGCGCCAGGCCGGCTTGCGGAACGCCTGCCGCCGGCGCCAGGCTGGCCTACCGCCGGTGCCAGGCCGGCTTGCGGGACGCCTGCCGCCGGCGCCAGGCTGGCTTAACGCCGGCGCCAGGCCGGCTTGCGGGACGCTTGCCACCGGCGCCAGGGGTTCTCTGCTGCCCGTGGGTTTTCCGTTGCCCGATCTTTCCCCTGTTGGCCGTTCGTGCGGGAAATCTTTGAGTTTGGAAGGATCTTTAGCCGTAGATTCCGAGATAACCGTTTTTGACCCTAACAAAGAGGTCTTTGGGAGCATGTTACTTCAAGTTCAGCACCAAAGCAGATCACCCAAGGAGAAGTTGGCAAGGAGATTGTAGTGGTAGATGAAGGCAAATGGGGTCAGGAAGATCTCATGGTGCTGTCTATTTTACACAGCTCCCTTGATGGTCCTCTTATGGACACTTACTCACACTGTAGAACTCCAAAACAGTTGTGGGATACTCTGCAAAGAGTGTATGGCAACACTTCAAATCTTACTAGAATCTATGAAGTGAAGAGAGCCATCAACACCTTGCAACAAGAAGAAGTATACTTCACCAAACACCTTGGGAAGTACAGTTAGCTATGGTCAGAGCTGGAAATGCTAAGGCCCAGCTCCAATGATCCTGAGATAATTGAAGCCAGGCGTGAGCAAGACAAGATCTTTGGACTGCTTTTCACACTCAGCCCAAGCTTCAATGATGTGGTCAGGCACATTTTGAGAAAAAAGGAGCTTCCAAGCTATGATGAAGTGTGTGCTCAGCTACAAAAGAAGATAGGCTCAGATGGACTCTTTGGTGGTGGAAAAGGAGACTTATCTATGGCACACAAGGCTGAGAAAGTAGAGAGTGCTTCAGCTAACAAGGGACACTTCAAGCCAAGAGGAGGAGGAGACAAGTCAGTAACTTGTGAGCATTGCAAGTATAAAGGACACTCCAAGACTAACTGCTGGATCCTTCACCTTCACCTCAGGCCAGCTTCAGCCAACAAGACCTACCAAGCCAGATACCATGAAGCAAGAGCTCAGGAGCATCCAGCACCAAGCTACTTGCGCATGGGAGATGATGGGAAAGCTTTGGTCTCTACAACCCTCACTGTGTTAAACTCAGCATAGAAGAGTGTATGAATAATGAGATGAGGAGGTATTTGAGGTCAGGAGAAAAGTTACCATGCAGTAAAAATAAGTTACCATGCAGTAAAAGTAACTTGGAGTTACAGTGAGGTAAAAGGAAGCTGTTTAAGGTATGAAGAAGTCTCTGGTGAAGGAAGAGGGTTAGCACAGTGATCAGACCGTTGAGGGAAGAGACTGGTGCGCCTGGCTAGCTCATGACAGCCTGGAAAGGTCTCTAAGCGTGTGAGCATTGTGGACCGGCCATTTCAAATGGGCGCTCCCCTTCCCTCTTACTTCACATGCTTGCACTAGTAACGTTGACCTTGTAAACCCTTGTGTCTCTCACTATAAATTTGTAATGACTCTCTCTCAATAATAATTAACGAGTTTTGTAGTCTCTCTCTCTTGTTCATCATGATAATCAAAGACTCTTAAATCATGGTTACTTAATCTCTTTTCAAATCTTTCTTAATTCTCTCTAAATCTCTTTTACTCTCTCTAATCTACCATTAATCTCTTAATACCATCTCTATTCTAAAACCTCATATGGTATCAGAGCCTGGTTGGCTTTGGTATTAAGAGATCTAGTTCCTTCTTTCAATCATTCTTGTGTTGAGATTCTTGCTCTTGTGTGTTCTTGTGGTGTATCCGAGAAGTTTTTGTGATAAAGTTGAGATCTTTGGTTCTGGTTCTTTAAGTTCGTGGGTTCTTGAGGTATGGTGCTGTTGGTTCTTCAGCTGTGTTGCAAGATTGAAGCTTTGAAGGTCATTTCCGGTTCATAGAAGAAAAGATGGATGCAAACAACTTTAGCAAACTGGTTACTGTCCTGGTTGCTTTGAAAGGAGGTTCAAACTACTTGCTGTGGTCTAAGCTTGTGAAGACTGCCATTGGAAGATTAGGGCTTTGGGGTCACATCACTGATGATGGTCCAACGCCAGTGACCAATGAAGACAAAGAAGAAGAAGGTGAAGGGAAAGCTCTTTCCGTGGTTGATACAAAGAAGTGGGTACGAGAAGACTTGATGGTGCTCTCAGTACTGCAAGCATCTCTTGAGGTCCCTCTTCTTGAGGCTTACAGCTAGTGTGAGACTACCAAACAACTGTGGGAGACACTCTTGAAGAGGTTTGGAAATGTCTCCAATATAAGCCGTGTGTTTGAGTTGAAGAGATCCATTAGATATATATCCACCTCTGGAGGGTGATAATCTTTTCATGAGCTTGGCGAAGGGGCCCAAGAGGTAGGACACTGGTGCATTGCTCGAACTTGTAGCGAGGAGGACCAAAGAGATGAGCATTGGCTCTTCTGGTGTGCTCCTGATCATAGGCAGACTTTTTGCTTGCTGCCTTCTCACCTTTGGGAAGGGTCACAGGGCAAAGGGGTCCATGACTCCTAAGGAGGTGCTCCTCACTGATGTCAAAGCTGATGTCTCCTGAAGTGCTCAATGAAGTGAGTTCTGAGTTAGGAAGCAACAGCTCAGCCCTTTTGCCACCTCTCGAATAGGAATAGACGCATCTCCCATCAAACCTTCCACTTAGGAACTGAGCCTTCTTCAGGTAAGCTCCATCCAAGAAAGTAGGACCTACTCCATCATCACCCAAATCAATCCCTTGGTAAGCCAATAATGGAGTTAGCCATCCACCAATACCAATCTGAGGACCTGAGTCACGGTTTGTCTAAGCCCAACTCTTGTAGTGCATGAAGCGCTGAACAAGGAAGCCAACCATACCAAAATCGGAGTAGAAGTCATCCGGGACAGCAGGGAGCTGAGGAAAGGAAGCAAAGTGTCGGGCGGTTTGGTGAAGGAATCTCAGCTCTTCTCCAGCAACATTCCCTATCCCTTTCTTCTGGAAGAGGGTGTGGTTAAGCAGCCTGTGGAGATAGCGCATAATGGGATGCCTAATAGCGCCGTTCTTCTCTTTCTTGTGGCCTCCTCTCCCTTGTCCTGTTAACAAGGTCCAAATTGATTCAGCAATGGTCTTCTCCTTAGGGGCTGTCTTGAGTGTGGGAAGTGAATAATTTTTCTGATCCTCAAGGCCAAGAACTTCACCAATCTCTGTGAAAGACATGGAGTACACCTCACCCTCAAATCTTGAATTTGATCTCTCCCCATCCTTGTTGTGCATGCTTGGCAGTGTGAAAGGTTGCTTCTAGTGTAGCCAAGAATTGGCAAGAGACTTCTTTGTGAGTAGGGTAAGCTACTGGGTAGAGGCTTCCCACCTTCATGTGCTCAAGCATGGTTTTAACATCATCATCAAAGTACATCTCTTGCAAGATCATCTTATGAACAAATCTGGTAGGGACCCAAGCAATGCCATTCCTCAAAAGATCTACCAGCTCATCCTCAGTAGGTGTCTTGGACCTGTCCCTCTTGTCATACTTTGATTTAGGATCAGCATGCTCATCATCAGAAGACATCTCATCCTCTTCACCTTCACTCTCTGCAACTATTGGCTTCTTGCCTTGCGTCTTTGCTCTAGCCCTTGCCAACTTCTCTTCCATGATGTGCTGGTTAAGGCTTTCTACATTGTCTGGCACAGGATCTGGTGCTCTCCTAGGTGGAGTCATAGCCCTCATAGTGTGAGCAAGTGCATGATCACCTTTGTTGTTGGTTTTCTCTACCACAAGAGCTCCCACACTAGAGTTTCTTGGTGCCTTAGCTCTCTTGGGAGGAGCCTGCTTGTTAGCACCATCAGTCACACTGTCCCCAACAGCTGTTCTCTTTCCATCCCTCTTGGTTTGCTTGTGAGCACCATCAGCCACACTCTTATCAGCAACAACTCTCTTCCCATCTTTCTTGGCTTGTGCTTTCTTCCTTAGCATTGCCAAAGCTTGCTGGAAACGCTCCTCTTTTGAACCAGGCTGTGAACCCAAAGTTTTCCCAAACTGAGCAGTGTGTCTTGCTGCAAGCTCTTGCTTCTCAACTTCTATATCAGCTTCACTCTTTCGCCCCATTGGTACCTGAAATTTTAAACCTTGGAAAAGAGTGAGCTTAAGAAGGAAAAACCTCTCAAGATGAGAAACATGATCAAAAACATAAGAATTCAATTCCAATGATCAGTTACTCACAAGAAACAAAGCATTGAGCAAAGGGGGGGGGGGGGGGGGGGGGGGTTAGAACATGTAGAGAATTCTCATGCTCAAAAAAAAAATATATATATATATATATATATATATATATATATATATATATATATATATTATGAGCAATAAGAATCTCCAAGAATCAAAACCCCTCAATCAAACACTAGCAAGCTTGAATCAGCCTAAATTGAAGTTCTCCAGCAACCTAGCATCCAATCTACCCCAAAAACAACCCAAAACAAGCACTTTATGAAAAACCCCCAAATCTCATGAACCCTAATTTTTCAAAGTTCAAATTAATCTCAATTCTACCATGAAATCAACTACCCAGCATGATATATAAGCTTTCCCTAGTCTAATTTACAAGAATCTAGCAAGAAAAAACTCTAATTTCAAGTTTAAATTTTTAAGGTTCATGAGAGTTACGAATTTAAACTTAAAGATGCCATACCTTGCTTTGGATGAAGGATAAAGATGAAAAGATTCAAGGAATTAGACCTAGGGGAAGAAAACTAGGATGTGGGAAAAATAATTTGGTGATTTGGATGAGATTTGACAAAGTTATGGTGATTTTGGTTCTTGGAGGCTAGAGAGGATTTTCATGTGAGGAAGCAGATGAAGTGAGGAGAGAGAGGGTGGATTAGGTCTTAAAGGGGTGTCTGGGTGGGTCAGGGTCGGGTCTGGGTAAGGGTAGGTGGGTTTGGGTCTTGAAAAAGGAAGAAAAACCTTACCTGGGTTGCGGCCGGGTCAGGGTACGGGTCTGGTGCTCCGGTGGGCTGGCGCGCGGATCCTGATGTGCGGAAGCAATCCGACCGGGTGCCTTTACCCGGACAGGCCACCCCGGTCCTCAGCAGGTTCTTCACGACCGGGTGGATGTACCCGGACGCTTGTCCCCGGTCTGCTCCACCCTGCTTCCCGACCAGGTAGATGTACCCGGACGCCTGCATCCCGGTCCTCTTCATGCTGCCATCCGACCGGGTAGGCGACCCCGGTCCACCCTACCCGGTCCAAACCCCCTCTTCTCCTTTTTATTTTTTATTTTATTTTTATTATTCAAATCCCATGCCATCACCTTCCTATGGCCTCAACACCCTCCAAGAAACTTTAAAAAGAAATCCTAAAGCAATATTTCCAAGGATAACCATGGGACTTCCTCCCAAGTGAGCTTGTTTAAAGTCACTAGCTTGACTTTGCCTCCTTTGAGGTTAGGCAAGGGGAGCATCAGAAAGTGGGGTTGATGTCCCATCCTCCTTTGGTATTGTGGCCATGTATTCCTTGAGTCTCTGGCCATTCACTGTGAAGTCTCCACCATCCTTGTTCCAAAGCACAATGGCTCCATAAGGTCTCACTTCTTTGATCACAAATGGACCGATGTGAGCATGTCTATATCGATCGACAGTACATAACTTGCAGTGACTGATGGTAACCTATTTCCATCGATCGACACCTAATTCGGTCAGGTATATCGATTCTACTTGTTACTTTGTGTAATTATGATTTATATCCTCGACATAACTCCGGCTGGATATACACTGGGGACAGTGTATAATTAAGTCTGGGGGATGTTTACTTATATTGGTTTATTGTGAGTCTTATAAAATCTTTTTCAAAAGTTTTTATTGAGTCAAGAAGGGGATAATGAACTTATTAGATTTATGCTTGTTATCTAACCACTCTTTAGCACCATTCTAGACTTACTGATTGCAGATAGTACTAAAGATACTAAAGTGGATCAACCTGTCAACTATCAACACTTGCTGAGATTGTTTGAAGGAACCAAAGCTGACCTCCGACACTAAATCTGACTCAATTGCTTGTCTTGGGGCTTGGTATACTTGGGATCGGATTCTTCAGACAAGTCTGGAAGGTAAAGCCTTGTGTAGATAGTTTTATCACACACTCTCTCTCATTTTCGAATTTAGATTTAATTTTTTATTCAAAAAAAAAAAAATCGAAAATAAGCTTAAATATATGTTCTAGGACTAGTTAGTTATTACTTAGGAAGGAATTCGAACAGGGCTTGGCGGTTACCCCCTTCAAGACTGAATTCATAAGAATTCTATAGGTAAATGATTCGAATAGGGCTTGGTGGTTACTCCCTTCAAGACTTGCTTCGCAATGAATCCTAGGATATAGGTCAAAAAGAAGTGAACGGGACTTGGTGGCTACAACCATTAAGTCTTGATTCATGGAAGCCTTTCCAATCTTGGTCAATATCTTGCAAATAAAAGCAGACTTGACTAGGAGAGAAATAGTAGAGAAAGAGGATAGGAACTAACTTTTACCTGCAGGTCCAAATACTTGTTTGAGAATCCTTCCATCTTGTGATCGATACTCCCAAGGTAAAGCCTCCCAAGGTAAAGCCTACACTTTTATTTATGTTAAGAAATGAGGTTGGTAGAGGGGAATGTCAGACAAGATTTGCTAAGTTGTTGGCTAGGTGAATTTGGTTGCTAAGCTAGGATATGGTATAATGTGCTTTTCTGATTAGGAATTTTTAGAAGTGGATTGCAATATTGTAGCGGTGATGATTCTAAGTTTTAAATCATGTGAGTCCCTGCTGTTTTCAAACCTCTTTCAGAGAGACTGCCTGTTGGTTTTGCTTGAGGACAAGCAAAAGGGTAAGTCTGGGGAGTTGATCGACCATGGATTTTACCCATTTTTAGCCATGGTATATAGGTGTTTTTATATATATTTACTACAATATAGAGTCTATTTAGAGTATTTACAGGTTCAGGTACGTTCTGGAGAAATATGGTGATTTTGGTGTCTTTTGGAGTCTTTTGAAGTGCAGAGCTGCGCAGATGCGTCAGATGTTTAGATATGTATGGAGACCTTCCCACGGTGCTATTGAGCCCATAGTTTGACACAAGATAGAGCTTGGAGTTAGATTTCCAATGCCACTTGTCTGAGGTCAATCCAACGGTTAGATCAAAAGTTATGCCCGTTTTACTGAAGAGTGGTCAGTCTGCCTCGCGAGAGAAGGCTGTCGAGAAGAGCATTGTATGTCGATCGATGCTACACACATCATATCGATCGACATGGATGCCAGGACGTGGGCCAAGTGTATTTTATGACTGAGTTAAGCCCAGAAGTAATCACAAATTACCAAGATGCCCCTGGACGACCTAAAACCCTATTTATGTTATTCTAAGCCATTGTTGACGGCTATGCTTCATACTATTCTAGAGAGAGAAACCTTGAGAGAGGGAAGATCTTGAACTCCCTTTTTTCTTTACTTTGTTCTTCTATTATTTATTCTATTGCAGTATTATTCAGACCATCATAATGTTTCTTAAGAATATGTTTGAGTAGTCCCATTGTTAGATTTAGGTTTCTCACAAGGTTGACTCATGTATTGAAAATAAATCATTGTTAGGGTGTTTAAAATATAGTTCTTCATCTAGTTGTTCTCAATTCTTTGTTTAGGATTAATCATCCTTGACCTAGATCTTAGGATTAATTTGGATAAGTGAGAACTTAGCAAATTTCTGAAAACTAAACTAGTTTGTTCTAATCTGACTGAGAACATATGAGAGTTGTTCATAGTCAGATTAGAGAACCTATCAAACCCGATCTTAAGGCTCGCTGGAAGCAATATCGGTCGACGCAACTATCGTTGTATCGGTCGATATTGTGAAAGGTGCATTGATCGATATTCTATCGAATAATCGATAGACACTTTCTTATGATCATCGATCGATAGTTCATGATCCGAGATCCAGTTGAAGATAATTAATTCGATTAAACCTAAAGTTTGAGTTCAGAACTATGAATAGTAAAAACCCTAATTAACTTTCATACTTGTCGAACATGAGATAATACCTGAATCTAGCTGCTTTTCCTTCTGTTAACAACCTCAAATCAAATCAATCGAGCAACTGACTTGCTCACCATTTAATTTACTGTTTAAAACTTGCCTATCTAGCTTTATTTCGAAGACTATACAATCTATTGTGTAATCTTAGAGTCTCTGTGGATTCGATCCCTAAGTACTACAACTGAACCTCTTATTTGAGAGAGTAATTCACTCCTTAGGGTAATTTGAGTGATATCATGGTTCTATCAGCTCTGTCATGCTCTCCACTGTAGACTGAGTCACTCTTCACCATGTTGTCAACCAGCTCCTCAGCATCTTCTTCAGACCTGCCTAGGAAGAAACCATTGCTTGTTGTATCCAATCTTGCTCTGAACTCAGGAAGGGCACCTCTGTAGAATGTACTCAGCAAACTCTCCTTTGAGAAGCCATGGTGTGGGAATTTAGCTTGATAACCCTTGAACCTCTCCCATGCTTCACTAAAGCTTTCCAAATTCTTCTGCTGGAAGCTAGAGATCTCATTCCTCAGCTTGGCTGTCCTTGATGTAGAGAAGTACTTCTCCAAGAAGGCTTTCTTGCAATCATCCCAAGTGGTGATGGAGTCACTAGGCAGAAATTTCTCCCATTGGCGTGCCTTGTCTCCTAGAGAGAAAGGAAACAGCTTGAGCTTGAAGGCATCTTCTGACACACCATTGGTCTTGGACAAGCCACAATAGCTATCAAACTTGTCCAAGTGATCAAATGGGTCTTCTACAGCCAGGCCATGGTATTTGTTGTTCTCAATCACACTCAACAACCCTGACTTGATCTCAAAGTTTTTAGCTTCCACGGCTGGTGTGCGGATTCCCGTCCTATTGCCATGAATGTGAGGACGGTCATTGGTGCCAATAGCTCTAGCTGGCCGCTGTGAGTGTTGTTATTGCTGGTGCTGTGGTCCAAGGTTTTCAGCTCCTTGACCATTGCCATCTTGAGGTTGATGCTGGTGATCATCAATCTCAAACCCCAACCTCTGAATGTGAGCCTATTGCTCTTCTTCTCTTCTCCTTCTTGCTATTTTCCTCTCAAGTGTAGCTATCTCTTCAACAGTGGGAACCAGGTTAGTTAGACCCCCGCTTTTTGTGTTCATACACCTGAAAATCAAAGGAAGAGGCAAAAGGAGAATCAATATCACAAGAAAAGAAAAATGATTTAGTCTCAAGGAAGTGACTAAATCGCAATGTCACAATCAACTTAGAATTTGGCAATGGCGCCAATTTGATGAAGGGACTTTTCTAGGGTCCTAATCAAATGATGTAGTATATAAGATTGTCGAACCAGTTCTAAGTGACCATAAGGCAAAGGAAATGCAAGTCTATTCTTAATCTAAACGCAATCATTGAAGGAGATGATTATTAAACTAAGACAATATCTAAAATGCAACAAAATATAAGATACTAAAGTGGATCAACCTGTCAACTATCAACACTTGCTGAGATTGTTTGAAGGAACCAAAGCTGACCTCCGACACTAAATCTGACTCAATTGCTTGTCTTGGGGCTTGGTATACTTGGGATCGGATTCTTCAGACAAGTCTGGAAGGTAAAGCCTTGTGTAGATAGTTTTATCACACACTCTCTCTCATTTTCGAATTTAGATTTAATTTTTTATTCAAAAAAAAAAAAATCGAAAATAAGCTTAAATATATGTTCTAGGACTAGTTAGTTATTACTTAGGAAGGAATTCGAACAGGGCTTGGCGGTTACCCCCTTCAAGACTGAATTCATAAGAATTCTATAGGTAAATGATTCGAATAGGGCTTGGTGGTTACTCCCTTCAAGACTTGCTTCGCAATGAATCCTAGGATATAGGTCAAAAAGAAGTGAACGGGACTTGGTGGCTACAACCATTAAGTCTTGATTCATGGAAGCCTTTCCAATCTTGGTCAATATCTTGCAAATAAAAGCAGACTTGACTAGGAGAGAAATAGTAGAGAAAGAGGATAGGAACTAACTTTTACCTGCAGGTCCAAATACTTGTTTGAGAATCCTTCCATCTTGTGATCGATACTCCCAAGGTAAAGCCTCCCAAGGTAAAGCCTACACTTTTATTTATGTTAAGAAATGAGGTTGGTAGAGGGGAATGTCAGACAAGATTTGCTAAGTTGTTGGCTAGGTGAATTTGGTTGCTAAGCTAGGATATGGTATAATGTGCTTTTCTGATTAGGAATTTTTAGAAGTGGATTGCAATATTGTAGCGGTGATGATTCTAAGTTTTAAATCATGTGAGTCCCTGCTGTTTTCAAACCTCTTTCAGAGAGACTGCCTGTTGGTTTTGCTTGAGGACAAGCAAAAGGGTAAGTCTGGGGAGTTGATCGACCATGGATTTTACCCATTTTTAGCCATGGTATATAGGTGTTTTTATATATATTTACTACAATATAGAGTCTATTTAGAGTATTTACAGGTTCAGGTACGTTCTGGAGAAATATGGTGATTTTGGTGTCTTTTGGAGTCTTTTGAAGTGCAGAGCTGCGCAGATGCGTCAGATGTTTAGATATGTATGGAGACCTTCCCACGGTGCTATTGAGCCCATAGTTTGACACAAGATAGAGCTTGGAGTTAGATTTCCAATGCCACTTGTCTGAGGTCAATCCAACGGTTAGATCAAAAGTTATGCCCGTTTTACTGAAGAGTGGTCAGTCTGCCTCGCGAGAGAAGGCTGTCGAGAAGAGCATTGTATGTCGATCGATGCTACACACATCATATCGATCGACATGGATGCCAGGACGTGGGCCAAGTGTATTTTATGACTGAGTTAAGCCCAGAAGTAATCACAAATTACCAAGATGCCCCTGGACGACCTAAAACCCTATTTATGTTATTCTAAGCCATTGTTGACGGCTATGCTTCATACTATTCTAGAGAGAGAAACCTTGAGAGAGGGAAGATCTTGAACTCCCTTTTTTCTTTACTTTGTTCTTCTATTATTTATTCTATTGCAGTATTATTCAGACCATCATAATGTTTCTTAAGAATATGTTTGAGTAGTCCCATTGTTAGATTTAGGTTTCTCACAAGGTTGACTCATGTATTGAAAATAAATCATTGTTAGGGTGTTTAAAATATAGTTCTTCATCTAGTTGTTCTCAATTCTTTGTTTAGGATTAATCATCCTTGACCTAGATCTTAGGATTAATTTGGATAAGTGAGAACTTAGCAAATTTCTGAAAACTAAACTAGTTTGTTCTAATCTGACTGAGAACATATGAGAGTTGTTCATAGTCAGATTAGAGAACCTATCAAACCCGATCTTAAGGCTCGCTGGAAGCAATATCGGTCGACGCAACTATCGTTGTATCGGTCGATATTGTGAAAGGTGCATTGATCGATATTCTATCGAATAATCGATAGACACTTTCTTATGATCATCGATCGATAGTTCATGATCCGAGATCCAGTTGAAGATAATTAATTCGATTAAACCTAAAGTTTGAGTTCAGAACTATGAATAGTAAAAACCCTAATTAACTTTCATACTTGTCGAACATGAGATAATACCTGAATCTAGCTGCTTTTCCTTCTGTTAACAACCTCAAATCAAATCAATCGAGCAACTGACTTGCTCACCATTTAATTTACTGTTTAAAACTTGCCTATCTAGCTTTATTTCGAAGACTATACAATCTATTGTGTAATCTTAGAGTCTCTGTGGATTCGATCCCTAAGTACTACAACTGAACCTCTTATTTGAGAGAGTAATTCACTCCTTAGGGTAATTTGAGTGATATCATGGTTCTATCAGCTCTGTCATGCTCTCCACTGTAGACTGAGTCACTCTTCACCATGTTGTCAACCAGCTCCTCAGCATCTTCTTCAGACCTGCCTAGGAAGAAACCATTGCTTGTTGTATCCAATCTTGCTCTGAACTCAGGAAGGGCACCTCTGTAGAATGTACTCAGCAAACTCTCCTTTGAGAAGCCATGGTGTGGGAATTTAGCTTGATAACCCTTGAACCTCTCCCATGCTTCACTAAAGCTTTCCAAATTCTTCTGCTGGAAGCTAGAGATCTCATTCCTCAGCTTGGCTGTCCTTGATGTAGAGAAGTACTTCTCCAAGAAGGCTTTCTTGCAATCATCCCAAGTGGTGATGGAGTCACTAGGCAGAAATTTCTCCCATTGGCGTGCCTTGTCTCCTAGAGAGAAAGGAAACAGCTTGAGCTTGAAGGCATCTTCTGACACACCATTGGTCTTGGACAAGCCACAATAGCTATCAAACTTGTCCAAGTGATCAAATGGGTCTTCTACAGCCAGGCCATGGTATTTGTTGTTCTCAATCACACTCAACAACCCTGACTTGATCTCAAAGTTTTTAGCTTCCACGGCTGGTGTGCGGATTCCCGTCCTATTGCCATGAATGTGAGGACGGTCATTGGTGCCAATAGCTCTAGCTGGCCGCTGTGAGTGTTGTTATTGCTGGTGCTGTGGTCCAAGGTTTTCAGCTCCTTGACCATTGCCATCTTGAGGTTGATGCTGGTGATCATCAATCTCAAACCCCAACCTCTGAATGTGAGCCTATTGCTCTTCTTCTCTTCTCCTTCTTGCTATTTTCCTCTCAAGTGTAGCTATCTCTTCAACAGTGGGAACCAGGTTAGTTAGACCCCCGCTTTTTGTGTTCATACACCTGAAAATCAAAGGAAGAGGCAAAAGGAGAATCAATATCACAAGAAAAGAAAAATGATTTAGTCTCAAGGAAGTGACTAAATCGCAATGTCACAATCAACTTAGAATTTGGCAATGGCGCCAATTTGATGAAGGGACTTTTCTAGGGTCCTAATCAAATGATGTAGTATATAAGATTGTCGAACCAGTTCTAAGTGACCATAAGGCAAAGGAAATGCAAGTCTATTCTTAATCTAAACGCAATCATTGAAGGAGATGATTATTAAACTAAGACAATATCTAAAATGCAACAAAATATAAGACTTTCTTTCTTATGAGGAGAATGAGACTCATGGGTATAGGGACTTGATCTTAAATGATTAAGTTTCAATCCAAGATGCCAACTTTTCAATCAATCTTATTCCTTATGCCTAGACACTAGGCTTGAACAAACTCTATCCCTAGATGAATGCTCTTTTGCAATGATCACCCAAGTACACCAAATCCCTTTGGCTGTAATGATCAAAGCAAACATTAAGAATGAGTCTAATAGCAATACTAGCTTCTTTAACAACTAATCCCTTAGGTAAAGCAAGCTAAAAGCATATATGAGTTGGTTCAGGCATTTCATAGAACACCTTCCGGGCATGAAATGCCTATGGCTCTATGTTTGAGAGGCCAACTCAATATAGCATTAAGAACACCAAATCATGCAAGGAAAAGATAGATCTAACACTAAGCACCTTGGATCTACACTTAATCACTCTTAATCACCCTAACCCATGGATCTTAAATAGATCTACTCACTAATCCACATGCTTACTCTAAAACCCATGAGAGATTCAAGCTTAAACATGTAGAGAAAGAAAGGAGATGAAATCAAACAATCAAGAACACAAAGATGAGATGAGATTATGATTCAAAGATAAAACTTTACTCAAAGGTTTGTGTTCTTAGAGAGAAAATAACATAACCTCCAAAATAATGATAACTAGAGTATTTATACTTGGCTTCCAAAGCCCTAGAAACATAGAACAAAATTACTAAAAATTCCTTGAGCCAAATGGGTTTCAACCAATATAAATGAAGCATGAAACTCGGTCAGGGGTGAACCGAATGGTCCAAGCCGGTCTGGCCACCCCGGTCCAACTCTTGTTCTTGGCCGCTTCCAATCCGACCGGGTGCTCCAAGCCGGACGTCCCACCCCGGTCCTCAGCATTCTCTTCACGACCGGGTGCTCCAAGCCGGACAGGCCACCCCGGTCGTCCGAACGTCCTGTGCGTGCTCTTCTCCCGTCCGGGTGCCCTTACCCGGACGCGTCTCCCCGGTCCGTCTCATGCTTCTCATCGTCCGGGTGCTCGAACCCGGTCCATTTTCCCCGGACTGTTCGGATGTGGCTTCCTCCCGACCGGGTGTCCCTTCCCGGACTGATCGACCCGGCCGTCGGTTCTGCTGGCGTCCTCACCGACCGGCTGCTCGAGCCCGGACTGATCTACCCGATCAAATCCAATCCGACTGGGTATGTGTACCCGGTCTAGTCTACCCGGTCCAACTCTCATCTCTTGATTTTACTTCTCTTCTTATGGCCAATCTTGAATCTTCACTTCTTTTTGGGTCATAAGGTTCCCAAACACCTCAAAACACACCAAAGCACACTCCAACACCTGATAAGGACCAATGAATGCAAAATGATCCTAAACATGCCTAAACCTTAGCCTACAACTCAAAGAATGCAATAAAAAGATGGCTAAATAGATGAAAATATGCAAGACATCAGAGGTGCGGAACATGTAAGCAAGCTAAGTCAAAGGTTCAAAGCCACGGTTTGTATACTCCCTTACCCATCCCTTATCATCCTTGGAATGATATCTCTATGGACTTTATAGTTGGATTGCCTAGAACTAGAACCGGAAAAGATTCAATCTTTGTTGTTGTGGATAGGTTCTCAAAAATGGCGCATTTCATAGCTTGTCACAAAACTGATGATGCATTGCATATTGCTGACCTGTTCTTTAAAGAGATTGTGCGTTTACATGGCATGCCTAGGACTATAACTTCTGATAGAGACACTAAGTTTCTTAGTTATTTCTGGAAGACTCTTTGGTCTAAGCTAGGTACTAAGCTATTGTTCTCTACTACTTGCCATCCACAAACTGATGGGCAGACTGAGGTAGTTAATAGAACTTTAGGCACTCTTTTGTGTGCATTCATAAAGAAAAACTTGAAATCATGGGAAGACTGTTTGCCTCATTGTGAATTTGCATATAAGCATGCTGTGCATTCTGCTTCTAAGTTTTCACCTGTTGAAATTGTTTATGGGTTCAATCCCACCTCTCCTTTGGATTTAATACCTTTGCCTGAGTGTGAAAGGGTCAGTTTTGATGGCAAAAAGAAGGCAGAGATGGTGAAACAACTCCACGAGCAGGCTAGGCTCAACATTGAGGAGAAAACCAAGCAGTATGTCAAACTTGCCAACAAAGGAAGGCGTGAGATGGTCGTTGAAGTAAGTGACCAGGTTTGGGTTAACCTAAGGAAAGAGAGGTTTCCTAATGAAAGGAAATCCAAGCTAATGTCGCGGATTGATGGACCTTTTGAGGTCACAAAGAAGATCAGCAACAATGCTTACAAGCTGGATTTGCGAGGTAAGTATGATGTGAGTAATAGCTTCAATATTACTGACTTGATCCCTTTTATTACAGATGAGCCAGATTTGAGGACAAATCATTTTAAGAGGGAAGGGATGATATGATCATGGACCAGCAAGATGATAAAAATGGAGAGTTCAAGCTAGTTGGTGGAGATGGAGAGATTAAAGAGAAACCAGCTGAAGAAGATGATGTCTTAGCCATTCCCAAAGGTCCCATGACTCGTGCAAGAACAAGAAGACTCAATGAAGCTGTTGGAAACATTCTCAAGACCTCTAAGAAGCAAGAAGACTGTCTTGGTAGAAGCTTGATCCGCAAAGACACACTTATCACCCTTCATGTGATCTTACCATCAAGCTGATCATCATCTAGGCAAGTGGCTTGGTGTACTCTTTTTCCCTTGATTAGTTTTGTCCCACTGGGTTTTCTAATCAAGGTTTTTAACGAGGCATCAAGTTCACTTACATATCTCCTAGGTGATGCATCATGGGTGCATGTCGGATGCATTTCTATCTTATCTTATAATTAGACTATGGTTTTGTTATTTTCTTTTGTAATTTGAAAACACAAGGAGCGTGTTCCTTTAATGAGCTTGTGCATGTACAAGTCTCAGCGTATATATAGTTATGTAGCCGCAACCCTAAGAATGAATCAAGTCTTTTCTTTAAACCTTTGTGTTTTTTTTCTCCCTTGCTTATCGTGAGAGAGTGTCTGGTGTGTTATATCCAGTCTATTGGTGTGTAATATCCAACACCCAAGGGCTTTAGTGAGGTGTGTCATATCCGATCTAAGCCTAGGAGTATCAAGAAGCCTTTACGCAGCCTCTTGTGTCACCAATCGATCCATAAGCCTTGATAAACTTGAGCCTTGACTCGTTTGTGCAAGGATCTATCCAGTTCCATCCAGAGAAGCATCCTAGGAGTTCATTAATGGACCTAGCTACCTCCATTAGGTGCCTGTTCTTCCTCTCAGCCACTCCATTCTGTTGAGGAGTGTATGGACAGCGCGTTTGATTAAGGATCCCATGTTGAGACAGGTGTTGCTCAAGTGCATGACTTGTGTACTCTCCACCATTATCAGACCTGGAAATCTTTAACTTGGCATTGTAATGGTCAGTCACATAGTCCTAGAAATTTTTACATGCATCAAGCACCCTATCCTTAGTTTTAATGAGTGTTAACCAGGTGTATTTAGATTTTTCATCAATGAATGTGACATAATACTTATAGTTATCTCTAGATAAACAGGGAGCAGTCCAAACATCAGAGTGAATCAAATCAAAGCATTTTTCATAAACAGTAGTTGATCTTTCAAAGACAGTCTTACAAAGCTTTCCCAAAATACATGATTCACACTCATTATTTTTAAACATGACACCTGGTAACATTAAACTTAAGGCTCTAACATGTGGATGTCCTAATCTAGCATGCCACAATGCATCTTCATTCAAAGAGGAAACATAACTAAACGAGTAGCAAGAACTAGAAATGGGGGCAATGTCTTCAAGCAAATAAAGATCTCCCTTGGTTACTCCTTGCCCAATCAACTTACTGCTTTCAATATCCTGAAATTTCACAACATTAGGACTGAAAATAACATTGCAATGAAGATCAGTGGTGCATTTCTTGACAGATAACAGATTAGAGGTAAACTCAGGCATGTAAAAAGCTCTAGAATCCTTATCAAAGAACTTCAGTTTTCCAATTCCTTTAATAGGGATTCTATCACCATTTGCAAACATTATATGACCATGAGCAGGTTCTATATCTTTAATGAGCTTAGTATCACTAATCATATGATGAGATGCACCAGAATCAATGATCAATGGCTTTTTCAAATTTTGAGCAATATGAGTCCTAGGTGATTCATTTCTAACATGCAAGTTCCCAACCATTTCTAGCAACCTATGAAGGATCCTAGTCCTTTTCTCAGCTATATAAGCATTCTCAACAGTCTCTAGAAACCTCTCAGTGTTACTAGACATCATATGAGCAGTATAAGAGTATCCAAGGGTGTTTCCGAGAGTGTTACCATGCTCATTAAGAGCTTTGATGAGGGATTCAATGTCGGACCTTCTGATCATCTCACTCTCCAGGTTCCTTCCTCCCATGCCTTGAAAAGTCATAGCTTTTCCTTCACTTTCACCCGCTTGAGCACTTGGACCAGCTCCAGATGAGCCAGCTCCACTTGCTTCAGCAGAAAAGTGAGCTCTTGCTTCCCTGTCCTTGTTGAACTTTGGTGGCTTGAGATGGGGATGGAGGATCCAACATTGGCTCTTCTTATGCCCTGTCTTCTTGCAATGATCACACTCACCAGCAAACCTCTCACCATACCTCCTATCTCCACTTTTGCACATATCTCGGTTAGCTTGTACATCATCAGCCTTATGCGCCATTGGAATGTCCTTCTTCTTTCCAAAGAGACCTGTTGGTGTCAAAATCGGTCACGACGGAATCAATGACTGAAAGTCTCTAGAAAGTATTTCTTGAAACAAAAAGTCTCGGATAATTTGAAAAGAAGTTATACGAGATTTTCTCAAATTAGAATATCCACTCTCTGAGAGATCGGAAGACTACGGGCGTGTGCGGACGAGAGTCCCCGGAAAGATCGGTCCGCTCGCCCAAGGACATCAAGATTCGATCACCACAAAAACCCTAAACACAAAAGAATCTGCCTCGAAACTTCGAAGAGGTCGTTCTCTCAAACTGTGAGGAACCAGAAAACGATCAAGATATCAAATCGAAGCCCTCGCCGAGATCTTCAGCCTGGCGCCGGCGGCACCCCGGCCTGGCGCCGGCGGCACCCGTCACGCGGGCTGGACTGGCGCCGGCGGCACCCGACTTGGCGCCGACGGCACCCGTGACGCGGGCCGGCCTGGCGCCGGCGGCACCCGTGACACGGGCCGGCCTGGCGCCGGCGGCACCCGGCCTGGCGCCGGCGGCACCCGTCACGCGGGCTGGCCTGGCGCAGGCGGCACCCGTCACGCGGGCCGGCCTGGCGCCGGCGGCACCCGTGACGCGGGCCGGCCTGGCGCCGGCGGCACTCGTCGCACGGGCTGGCCTGGCGCCGGCGGCACCCGGCCTGGCGCCGGCGGCACCCGTCGTGCGGGCTGGCCTGGCGCCGGCGGCACCCAGCCTTGCGCCGGCGGCACCCGTCGCGCGGGCTGGCCTGGCGCCGGCGGCACCCCGGCCTGGCGCCGGTCGACGGCCCTCGTCCTGGTCTCGGTCCCATCGTGTTCGGTCTGATCCCATCTTGGCTTGTTTGGATCAATCATCATGAGTTTGGGACGATCACGGCTACGGAATAAACATCCTACGACTCGATTGGAATCGTCCTTGATGTTTTACGACAAAAACTAGAAGGATTGGATTTCTCGTAGAAGATATCGTATAAAACAAGGTCGATTAACTTGAACATCGATCCTTTAGGTTATACGGTTTATTTTACGAGAAAGATAGTCTTTCCGAGAAATCGTATAAAACGTTTAACGACTTAAGACAAGTCCACGGACTAACTTACGATTTTAGGAATTCAGGCCCAATCAGGCTATGACGGTTTGTCCGATATCCCGAACATCGGATAAACATCATGTCACCGAAAACTCGAGGATAATTACAAAGATCGACGAAAATGGAATACTTCCTGAAGAGATAAGCTTGGGCCCAAAGGCGAGGTCCATCATCCTAAGGCAAACCGACCTTGGAGTGGATATATAAGGAGAGCAAGGGCAGAAGAGAAAGGGATCCGAAAATCCTAGAATCTAGACTTAGAGAACTTAGAACTTAGGCGGTTAGGCCAGCGAGGCAGGACTTAGAACGTCTGGCCGCCTCTCGTTCTAGTTTTATCTTCTCCGCAGACCCCTGTTCCTCTCGGAAGGATCTAACTATACTTCTACTCAGAGCTCCGCACATAGAAACACTGGGCATTATCTTCGACATGCCCGCTTCTATGACCAACGCTCATACTAGACGAACCAGGCCCTAGAACGTCTGGCCGCCTCCTGCTGAAAATCTCCGCTCCTCTCGGAGGGATCGGACAATTCTTTTACTTCAAAGCTCCGCACATAGACACCCTTGGCATTATCTTCAACATGCCTGTTTCTATGACAAACGCTCATACTAGATCGAACCCGCCCAGACTGTTCGATCTCTTGTTCAATTCTTTCTAAACTGAACTACGTCCGACTTGATCCTCGAAAGGGGTACGTAGGCAGCCTTTCTTAAGGTCCAGTCTCAAATCTTAACAAAACTTTTTCCGCATTTATTCGGTCACTTGTCGTTGGCTGTCGCAGAGAATCCGGACCATCAAGGAAAGTCGGGTTAACTTGGCTTTCCTCCGCAATCTTATTCATTAAAATTGACGGTGTGAATTTCGGTTCCCACAGTTTGGCGCTAGAAGGAGGGGGGGACGGGTTACTCTTACTCATACGGCCGCAAAGCGCTTGATCGAACCGATGTCCAGAAATATGAAAGAAAAAGTTGCAGTTTGCGTCAACGATGGTAAAACAACTCCAGCAGCGACTGTTCCTACGGCCAACGCTTACGCAAACGCCACGGTGCTCGAGCAAATCAAAAACCTAGCCGCGGCTTTCCGCCACAGGAAGAGCACGAAAACGAGCTCGCAATTTCTCTATCTAAACAGAAAGGGCAACGATAAAATCTATCAAACCCCAAAAATTCATCTTGTTACCAAGTTGGAGAAATCGCAACGAGCAAGGTTTCTACGAAAAACGTTTCTTTCGAGAACCTCTCGGAAAAATAAAACTTATTCTCCTTGAAACCTCGGGGAAACCCTATATTACTCGCAGAATAGAAGCACGGCAAATCGGTTCACCGATTCCCACTGCCATACTTCTTACAAACAACTCTCGAGGAATAAACGGGAAAACGAAAGGAGGTCGGAGCTTAATCTTACTAGGACGACTTGCCATAGGGTAAGATCAGTCTTCCCAGTCCTCCTTAGTAGGAGCCCACTTTGTTCTCCTTTGTGTCTAGGTCAAAATGGCTTTCGTTTCATCTCAATCGGAGTTTCCGTTGAGATTTTACGAAGAGAACAAAGTCACTGTCCCGGCCACCTCGCCGTGGGCAAGGACAAACATTACCGAGGCCACCTCACCCTCCGACATGGCTACTTCGCTACAGGGCGAACTCACCTTCGTTATCCTTTGATTTTAGATCAAAGTGGCTTTCGTTTCGTCTCAATCGGAGTTTCCGTTGAGATTTTACGAAGGGAACAAAATCACTCTCCCGGCCACCTCGCCCGTGGACGAGAACAACCATCACCAAGGTCACCTCGCCCATGGCCACCTCGCCTGTGGAAACCTCACTTTGTTCTCCTTTGAGTCTAGGTCAAGAGGGTTTTCGTTTCGTCTCAATCGGAGCTTCCGTTGAGATTTTACGAAGAAAACAATGTCGCTGTCTCGACCACCTCGCCCATGAGAAGGATCTCTCTGTCCCGTCATAGGATGAGACCGGTCCTGTCTCAGTACCATGCATCTTTGCCTGAGTTTTCGTAACTCGATCTTTGAGTCCGTGAGCCCCGGGGAACGACGAAGGCAAGCAACAGCAGAATCGGCAAACGCGGGACACGGCACGGGCGGCAGGGCGCCTGGCGCCGGCGGCAGGCCCATCGTTTCCCGTCTGGCGCCGGCTGCAAGGATCCTGGCGCCCATCCATGCAGTCGTCTCGTGATCTCGGGCAACGGCAACATCTTGGTCCCTTAAACCCATGTTCGGATTGTTCGAAAAACACGACGATTCTTCCGCAAAGCCTTCTCGATTTTTTAACAAAATTCGTACTTTAAAATCTAAGTTCGAAGCCTCATTATTCAAACCCTCGAAGACGGGAAGTCTACGAATCCAAGTCCATCTCAATCCTGATACTCGAGGAGTCTCGTTGGGTAAGAAACGATTACCTCGAAATCTACGGCTAAAGATCCTCCCAAACTCAAAGATTTCCCGCACGAACGACTAACGAGGGAAAGATCGAACAACGGAAAAACCACGGACGGCAAGCCAGCCTGGCGCCGACGGCACCCCGGCCTGGCGCCGGCGGCACCCGTCACGCGGGCCGGCCTGGCGCCGGTCCACGGCCCTCGTCCTGGTCTCGGTCCTATCATGCCCGGTCCGATCCCATCTTGGCTTGTTCGGATCAATCTTCGTAAGTTTGGTACGATCACGGTTATTCTAAACACCAATCGTCTCGACTATACGAGGAAATGGGATTCCTTCGGAAAGGTTTTAATTCTTTGTAGGACAGGAACAAAAACGTCTTGAAAAACTGCCGTAGAATTTAGGGAACTTAGGACCTAGGTGGATAGTCTAGCAAGCTAAGTCTTAGGCAAAATTTCTAGTCTTGTTCCATCGTTCCTTGATTGTCCAGGCAGAACATGCAAACCGATCTACTCTCTCGAAAAACCGAGAAACGATCGCCACGCGTTCTAAAAGCATACTCATCCCGCTTCCTAAAAGAAAGAAAAAACGTACACAAGCCTTCGGAAGAACGGCTAACCCGTTTTCTTTCGTAAAAAGAAAAGGGAAGTAGGTACGTATACTATATCCGTATAATCCCATCTTCGAAAACTTTTTGCTTCAGCATCAAGACAACGCTTCTGGCAAAGCAAACTCTCGCAGCAATAAGATTCGTCTTAAAAACGCTAGCGGCATAGCCCAACCGTTACAAACATAGTCCTGAAAACTCTATGTCACCTCTCGTCGCAAACTCGCGACTAAAAACGTGTACCGACGTCAGACTAATAGCACGACGGTGAACTACGAAAATAACAAAATAACCTTCGGTAAAACTCCACGAGTAGTTCAAAGGAGCTTTCGTCCAAAGGTCGAAATCATAGCGGAAACATCTCCCGTGTAATCCGCGGAAACATCGCTTCTTTAACAATCTGCGATTTTCTATCTCCATGAAACCGGTCATCCATTACTTTCGTATAACAAGAACGTTTTAAAACAAAACAGCCTATGGAAAAAACATGATCGGTCTCATGCAAAACGATTTCGCAGTACGCAAAAGTGAAAGAGGAAAACATAATCCGTGGTCGCGAATATCGCAAGTAATTTGTGAGAAACGCTCTCCGGTTACCTTTGCGAAAACCCCCTTATATCACTTTTACGAAAAAATCCTCTGTATGGTCGAGTCAATTCATACAAAGCAACTTTCGTAAAATAAACATAATGGGTCCACGGGTAACTGACGTAGACAGTTTTCGCTCCACAAGGTTTCTGGCTCCTGCTTTCACTCCCCGCGGTTACATCCGAGCAGGAAATAATCATGCAGGCGAACCCGCACGTGTCCTGCGTCGATCCCTTAAACTTTGTCCCCCTCGGATAAAATGAAACGATTTTCATGCAACAAAAAAATTTTTATACGAACCATTCATCATATAACTGAAACCTAAAGTGGAAGATCGTTTCTAAAAGCCATCAGCCGTAACTCAGAAAACTCCGCTATGCTTGGCATGTCTATCTCGGCAAACGCTATTTGGCCCTCGGCCAACTACGCCCTTCCGTAAAGCCCGGATCTGAATTCGGCATCCCCATTAAGGAAAATCGTAAACTAACATGACCTTAATAAGGGTCATGGTCTGATCGTTTACCCACGACTTCCTTGGCGATACGGCTAAATCTAGCCTCCATGCCAATCCAAAGCTACTGAGCGACCATCGCTCCAATCACTTAACGGCTAAAAACAACAATCCACGATTTGTTCATTGAACGCCAAGTGACTATTACGCAAGCAATTTGTCGCATAACCCAGAATCGGAAATCATACGATAAACTCTTCATACCAAAACTCAGTCCTAACAACCATATGGTTAACGGAAGATTTAAACTCAAGTTCTATATGCCCCGTAAACACGGCATGAAAAGAAACACTCGTGACAAGGCTCCAAGAGTTATACGAGTCATCCTTAATATATACAAACAAATCCCGGAAGGCCAACACTTCACGAAGCACTGTGAATGTAGACGCTTCTCCCTGGGTCGAACTTACGTGACCTCTTGGTCCTGCGTCTAAACCGAAACAACAGTTTCTGGCTGCGAACATTCGCAAAACATCTCCAAAGCCCGCAAACATTTCAACCGCGAAATGCGGCACAAGGGAAACTCGACCTTCAGCACTGCCAGACGTCGCTAACGCTCGAAGGACATTCTTTTCCTCAAAACGTTCCAGACGAAATCCTCGTCTCTAGAACTCAAAACATACAAACACACCTCTAAACGGTAACATGCCTCTAAACTGGCATCATTTCGTTGTTGCTGATCACAACAAACGAACTCTAACGTCCTAAACAGACAAATAGCCGCCCTTCAAGGGGTAGGCTCTCTTGCATCCGACAAGGATAAACATAGCGCGCTATACAAGAAATCCAAATGTTGGTTTAGCTCTTCGTAAAGGAAGTAGCTCGACTCACGCCCAGACAAATCATATAAGCCGACAACAATTCGCGGATTTTAAACGGTACGAGTCAGGTTAAAATCGCAAACAGGCAAAACGAAAGCCGATTTGTCATCGCAAAGCCTCAGTCCGAGAGTAAACCTAGGTCTTGCCCTAAACCCAGCCACGCTGGATCTTGACATCTCACAGACATAGTATGGTATACGAGATCCAAAAATTTGTCTCTTCACTTAAGCCTATTCGTTTCACGAACTTTCCGCGTAAATCGGTAAACCGCGGAAAATCTCGCTTTATGCAAACAATAGGTACGGTGATCATCAGGGAACTAGGAATGAGACGACAACTCACACCCTCTTTCTCATACTTCGAAAAAACTGAAGTTCATAAATAATCGAAAAACAAATACATCAACAGCATCATGCTCGAAAGTCTCTCATGACACATAACCAGACCATATAAGTCTCGCCGGAAAACAGATCACAAGGGTCTTAAACTCCAAAATGAACTACGGAAGGCTTGATCCCTACAACAAGGGTACGTAGGCAGCCTTCGAAAGGCGCAGCCCCAATCTTACCACTTTCAACGGAGTCTTTCAACCATTAATTCCGCCTATCTTACCTGACATGTCTTATCGCTCGCAAGAACATCACAAAGGTTCTAACGAGCTGGGGGGCTAACTGTTGGTGTCAAAATCGGTCACGACGGAATCAATGACTGAAAGTCTCTAGAAAGTATTTCTTGAAACAAAAAGTCTCGGATAATTTGAAAAGAAGTTATACGAGATTTTCTCAAATTAGAATATCCACTCTCTGAGAGATCGGAAGAC